>CM062816.1:1320368577-1321568577 GCA_031772625.1 Pinus tabuliformis
ATATCTAGCGACAAGCGAACCAAACAAATTCTATCTTTCTCTAAATATGTGATTTATAAGTAAAGGCTAATAGATGTTTTTAGGCCTACTTCGGGTCCAGTGCTAGTTTTTGGAAGCCACGCTCTGTTGATCCAAATGATCTCCTTTTTAAAGAATCTCAAACACAAACATGCACACACATCAAATAGCATCTGAAAAGCCAATATAATAAACCATATTTATCATGATGATCAAGGAATTCAAGAAATAAACCATATAAGATAATTTATTGAGAAAAATGAATCTGATTGTATTAACTTTAATCAAATAAGAACTTTGCAACCTTGGTGCCTTGATGTTGTACAAGCTCCTCCCAGGGTCCAGCAAGAATCTCCTCTACTTTGACAAGTTTCACTCTCTTCCCAAAGAAGCCAAAAGGTATGTAATCTCTCCTCTCAAGCTTAACTAGGAAGTCTCAATTCCAACAGCATTTACCCTCAAAAATGTTCAGCTTTCAACCTCCCTAGCAACTAGCCCAATGCCTCAATTTATAGAGCTGAGGAGGGAAGTTACTAGGTCCACCTTCAAGGGGATAAAGCCCTCCTTCAAAGGGATAAGCTCCTCCTATCAAGGGGTTAGCTCCTTTAGTTATGGGATGCATGAACCACCTAGGAGCGAACCAACCACATCAAGGTTCCTTCTAGAAGAGTCTAAAATTAACCCAAAGTGAGTTTTTAAAAATAAACTTGCACCTTTTTTACTTTCACAGGGGTCCGCACCCACTCCTTTAGAGACAGAGCGGGCAGGTCCACAAGTAACATGACCAATGGGTGCGGGACCGTAGGTACTGGTAAGAGAAAGTGCGGAACCAGAGTTTTATTGATTTTCAAAGACTTTCTCTCATTTTTAAGGCTTTGACATGAAGAGCTGAGGTTTGGGACTTGCAAAGGAGGACAGTATGAGTGGTGATAGACTCACACTAACTGCAGAAAGTCATGGTGACAATATTTTGTGTAACACCACCCCTAGAGCTCACACTACTTTTAATCCTTCCCAAACACCAGTCCACAACAATTCCCCCTTTTCTCCATAAAGCTAGGGACCAAAAGGAAGAAGGGAAGAAAACAAGGTGAAAGAAATAGAGATCAAATGTGGCTACTGGCTCACAAGGGGAGGCTCAAACAAAGCACAAGCCTCCCAAGCCTTGTGCCTTCGCAAAAAGGGGGGAATTGAAGGGGACGACGATCGAGAAGGACTAGGGTGGCCACCCCGAGAGCTCGCACTGCGTTTTGTCCTTCCCGAACACCAATCCACAACAATCCCACCTTTTCTCCGTAAAGCTAGGGGCCAAAAGGAAGAAGGGAAGAAAACAACATGAAAGAAAGGGATATCAACCATGGCTACTGGCTCACAAGGGGAGGCTTCAAACAGAGAACAAGCTTCCCCAACCCCGTGCCTTCACAAAAAGGGGGGAACTGCAGGGGACAATGATCGAGAAGGACTAGGGTGGCCACCCTGGGAACTCGCACTGCGTTTCGTCCTTCCCAAACACCAATCCACAACAATCCCACCTTTTCTCCGTAAAGCTAGGGGCCAAAAGGAAGAAGGGAAGAAAACAACATGAAAGAAAGAGAGATATCAAACGTGTCTACCGGCTCACAAGGGGAGGCTCAAACAAAGAACAAGCTTCCCCAACCCCATGCCTTTGCAAAAAGGGGGGAACTGCAGGGGACGACGATCGAGAAGGACTAGGGTGGCCACCCCCAGAACTCGCACTACTTTTTGTCCTTCCTGAACACCAATCCACAACAATCCCACCTTTTCTCCGTAAAGCTAGGGGCCAAAAGCAAGAAGGGAAGAAAACAACATGAAAGCAAGAGATATCAAACGTGGCTACCAGCTCACAAGGGGAGGCTCAAACAGAGAACAAGCTTCCCAAACCTCGTGCCTTCACAAAAAGGGGGGGAACTCGCACTACTTTTTGTCCTTCCCGAACACCAATCCACAACAATCCCACCTCTTCTCCATAAAGCTAGGGGCAAAAGGAAGAAGGGAAGAAAACAACACCAAAGAAACAAAGATCCCAAGAAAAGAGAGAAGCTCAACAGCACACCGAGTAGATGTTCGCTAACCAAAAAGAAATCAAACAAGGCACCCAATCAAAAATCATCCCACCTCTTCACACCCTCCCACATACATTACGGCACAACACCCTTTCTACTATCTTTACAACATAACAAACAACAATCAAACAACCAAGAAAATAAATCACAACCTAAACTTGACCACTAGAAAAGACAAGGGCCGCGATGAGACCAGTGTCTGGAGCACGTTACTGAGAGGTAAACAACCCCCCAACCCAGCACAAGGCTTCAAATGACAAATAGACTACTAATAACAAACCCACCCTGCTATTGCACCCCTCCATGTACAAAACACCCAACAACCTTTCCAGCGAGAAAGTCAACGGGGTCAAGAATCAAACTCCAAAGAGGAGTTGTCACGGGCCAACACTCAATGCTAGAGAAAGCCATGGGCCACAAATACATCGATGGTGCAAGGCCACTAAAGAGAGGGACGTCCGCAAAGCGCACACCATGAAACAAAGAAATGACCAAGTCCCACAAAAAACCCACAATCCAAAGGGAGGAACAAAGACACAACCCGCTACTTCTTTTTCCCTTAGAAGGGGAGTGGCCCATAAGAGGACAAGGAATTCCCTCGATGGCAAAGGCATGAGATAATATTTCCACCCTCATGCCCATTGGCGAGGAAAATTGCGATCTCGATGGAGCTCAGACCGAGGGAGGGGTTTTTCATTACCTAGACACCCAACCCTTCTGCGAGGGCATGTCGGGGCACGGTCAGGAGGGAATAGGATGGCCAACCCAATGGGTTGAACCACTCTTCATCCATCCCATACTAACCCCACCCTGACAATTTCCCCTCATGGAAGGTTTGAGCTACCAGGCACACGTGCAACCACTCCCTCAACCCAACCACCAGCAAAAAAGCTCACCCAAGCAACACATCAACCACCGCTGCCTTTTCGAGAGAACCAACTATGGAAGCCCGCACCCTTGGCCCATGCCTTCCAACGAACAAAAGACCAAGCACCACCACTACAAATGAGTCTAAATTTATCCATCATATTTCCCAAGCACCTCAACCGCAGCAACCATGACCGTTCCCCAACCCCGTGCGTTCGCAAAAAGGGGGGAACTGCAGGGGACGGCGATCGAGAAGGACTAGGGTGGCCACCTTAGGAACTTGCATTGCATTTCGTCCTTCCCCAACACCAATCCACAACAATCCCACCTTTTCTCCGTAAAGCTAGGGGCCGAAAGGAAGAAGGGAAGAAAACAACATGAAAGAAAGAGAGATATCAAACGTGTCTACCGGCTCACAAGGGGAGGCTCAAATAGAGAACAAGCTTCCCCAACCCCGTGCCTTCACAAAAAGGGGGGAACTGCAGGGGACGACGATTGAGAAGGACTAGGGTGGCCACCCTCGGAACTCGCACTGCTTTTCATCCTTCCTGAACACCAATCCACAACAATCCCACCTTTTCTCTGTAAAGCTAGGGGCCAAAAGAAAGAAGGGAAGAAAACAACATGAAAGCAAGAGATATCAAATGTGGCTACCGGCTCACAAGGGGAGGCTCAAACAGAGAACAAGCTTCCCAAACCCCGTACCTTCGCAAAAAGGGGGGAACTACAGGGGACAGTGATCGAGAAGGACTAGGGTGGCCACCCCGGGAACTCACACTGCTTTTCGTCCTTCCCGAACACCAATCCACAACAATCCCACCTCTTCTCCATAAAGCTAGGGGAAAAAGGAAGAAGGGAAGAAAACAACACCAAAGAAACAAAGATCCCAAGAAAAGAGAGAAGCTCAACAGCACGCCGAGTAGATGTCCGCTAACCAAAAAGAAATCAAACAAGGCACCCAATCAAAAATCATCCCACCTCTTCACACCCTCCCACATACATTACGGCACAACACCCTTTCTAGCTTTACAACATAACAAACAACAATCAAACAACCAAGCAAATAAATCACAACCTAAACTTGACCACTAGAAAAGACAAGGGCCGCGATGAGACCAGTGTCTGGAGCACGTTACTGAGAGGTAAACAACCCCCCAACCTGGCACAAGGCTTCAAATGACAAATAGACTACTAATAACAAACCCACCCCGCTATTGCACCCCTCCGTGTACAAAACACCCAACAACCTTTCTAGCGAGAAAGTCAACAGGGGTCAAGAATCAAACTCCAAAGAGGAGTTGTCATGGGCCAACACTCAATGCTGGAGAAAGCCACGGGCCACAAATACATCGATGGTGCAAGGCCACTAAGAGAGGGATGCCCACAAAGTGCACACCATGAAACATAGAAATGACCAGGTCCCACAAAAAAACCCACAATCCAAAGGGAGGAATAAAGACACAACCCGCAACTTCTTTTTCCCTTGAAAGGGGAGTGGCCCACGAGAGGATGAGGAATTCCCTCGACAGCAAAGGCACGAGATAAGATTGCCACCCTCATGCCCATTGGTGGGGAAAATTGTGATCTCGATGGAGCTTAGACCGAGGGAGGGGTTTTTCATTACCTGGACACCCAACCCTTCCGCGAGGGCATGTCGAGGAACGGTCAGGAGGACTAGGGTGGCCAGCCCAATAGGTTGAACCACTCTTCATCCATCCCATACTGACCCCACCCCAACAATTTCCCCTCACGGAAGGTTTGAGCTACCAGGCGCGCACGCAACCACTCCCTCGACCCAACCACCAACAAAAAAGCTCACCCAAGCAACACATCAACCACCGTCGCCTTTTCGAGAGAACCAACTATGGAAGCCCGCACCCTTGGCCCATGCCTTCCAACGAAAAAAAGACCGAGCACTGCCACTACGAATGAGTCTAAATTTATCCATCGTATTTCCCAAGCACCTCAACTGCAGCAACCATGCCCAGCCAAATAGATCGTTGGAAGGGCTCCCAAGAAACAAGCTTCCAAACCCCCTACAGAAACACATTGGGGGAAAGAAAAACAAAGGATGGGTGGGACAAGCACAAGCATGGCTTGCAAGCACACACGAAAAAACAAGTGTTACCTCAAGACAAGCAACCAAAAATGTTCCCGCCAAACACCAAACCCGCTCCCCTAGAGACACACCACACAATCCCACATTGCAATCGAAACCCAACCAACCCAAAACACAAAATAAAATCCCTGCTATCAATGATCCTACCGCGGGTTCACCTATGGTAACCTTGTTACAACTTCTCCTTCCTCTAAATGATAAGGTTCAATGAACTTCTTTCGACGTCGACGGAGGTGAACCACCATCGTCAATGCAATTTGAACACTTCACCGGATCATTCAATCGGTAGGAGCGATGGGCGGTGTGTACAAAGGGCAGGGACGTAGTCAACACAAGTTGATGACATGCGCTTACTAGGAATTCCTCGTTGAAGACCAATAATTGCAATGGTCTATCCCCATCACAATGCAATTTGAGAAGATTTCCCAATCCTCTCGAACCAGGAAGAAAAACTCGTTGGTTGCATCAGTGTAGCGCGCGTGTGGCCCAGAACATCTAAGGGCATCACAAACCTGTTATTGCCTCAAACTTCCATGGCCTAAACGGCCATAGTCCCTCTAAGAAGCTGGCCGTGAAGGGGAACCTTCGTGTAGCTAGTTAGCAGGCTGAGGTCTCGTTCGTTATCAAAATTAACCAGACAAATCGCTCCACCAACTAAGAATGGCTATGCACCACCACCCATAGAATCAAGAAAGAGCTCTCAATCTGTCAATCCTTACTATGTCTGGACCTGGTAAGTTCCCCCGTGTTGAATCAAATTAAGCTGCAGGCTCCACTCCTGGTGGTGCCCTTCCGCCAACTCCTTTAAGTTTCAGCCTTGCGACCATACTCCCCCCGGAACCCAAACACTCTGATTTCTCAGAAGGTGTTGGTGGAGTCCTTAGAGCAACATCCGCTGATCCCTGGTCGGCATCATTTATGGTTGAGACTAGGACGATATCTGATCCTCTTCGAGCCCCCGACTTTCGTTCTTGATTAATGAAAAAATCCTTGGCAAATGATTTCGTAGTGGTCCGTCTTTCATAAATCCAATAATTTCACCTCTGACAATGAAATACGAATGCCCCCGACAGTCCCTATTAATCATTACTCCAATCCCGAAGGCTAACACAATAGGACCAGACTCCTATCGCGTTATTCTATGCTAATGTATTCAGAGCATAAGCTTGCTTTGAGCACTCTAATTTTTTCAAAGTAACAGTGCTGAAGCCACGACCCAGCCAATTAAGGCCAGGAGCACATCACTGACAAAAGGGATGGGAGGGCAGGCGCACACCGAGTAGGCGGACCGACCTTTACGACCCAAGCTCCAACTACAAGCTTTTTAACTGCAACAACTTAAATATATGCTATTGGAGCTATAATTACCGCGGCTGCTAGCACCAGACTTTCCCTCCAATGGATCCTCGTTAAGGGATTTAGATTGTACTCATTCCAATTACCAGACTCGATGAGCCTAGTATTGTTATTTATTGTCACTACCTCCCCATGTCAGGATTGGGTAATTTGCGCACCTGTTGCCTTCCTTGGATGTGGTAGTCGTTTCTCAGGCTCCCTCTCCGGAATCGAACCCTAATTCTCCGTCACCCATCACCACCATGGTAGGCCTCTATCCTACCATCGAAAGTTGATAGGGTAGAAATTTGAATGAAGCATCGCCAACACAAGGGCTGTGCGATCCATCGAGTTATCATGATTCACCGGAGAAGCGGGCAAGCCCCCGCTGGCCTTTTATCTAAAAAATTCATCCCTTCCAGAGAGTCGGGACTTGGTGAACGTATTAGCTCTAGAATTACTACAGTTATCTGAGTAGTATGGTACCATCAAAAAAACTATAACTGATTTAATGAGCCATCTGCAGTTTCACAGTCTGAATTAGTTCATACTTAGACATGCATGGCTTAATCTTTGAGACAAGCATATGACTACTGGCAGGATCAACCAGGTAGCACCCTCCCACTTCAAAGGGCATTTTGGGTGCTCTCTTACCAAGAGCCAACCTGAACACCCATCAAGTCAAAGAGATGTCAAAATATCATGTAAAACTTTTATGCCTTGCACCTCAAGAAGGAAGCACACACAACATGCCAAGGACATGGCAAACAAATGGGTAGACCTATCGAGCCACAACGCACCAAGGCCACTCCGGAGTTTGCAACCACGCCCCAACCAACAAGAAAACGAGCGATCACTCACCCACTCCCTTAGAAATGCCTCCAAAAGCCTCCACACCCCGCACCGAGGCCACCTAGGAGTCCACCCAGACAGTGGCAACGATGGACCTCGATCTCCCGATTGCCTGCGGCAGCCTCGATGCAAAGGAAACAAATGGAGAACGAGCAACAATGATGGACCTCGATCGCACGATTGCCTGCGGCAGCCTCAATGCAAAGGAAATGGAAGGAAATGAAACAAGACGAACCAAGCCTAGAACCTCTCTTAGAAATGCTCCGTGACCCTCCCCGTCGTGCACCGAGGCCACCTAGGAGTCCACTCAGACAGCAGTAACGGTGGACCTCGATCACTTGACCACCTGCGGCAACCATGATGTGAAGGCAAAAGGAAGGAAACAAATGCAAATCAAGAGGCTCGCTACACAATACAAGGAACATATCCAAACAGGAGGAGGGATAGGGTAGCTCTGCACCCCATGCACCCTACGTACAGGCAACCTAGGAGATTTCCCACAGCTTTACTGAATGGACAATGAATAATTTTCCCCTACGACCACCTCCATGCAGAGGAGGGAGGTCAAAGCGTTCCACCTCGAAATCCTTCTTCCAGATAGCCCCCACCATCGACGTAGCAAGCCTCCTCCCCATTGGACCACGAGCGCATACACAATTGAAATAAAAAATGCCCCCCAACCCTCCCCTCCCCGCACAGAGGCCACCTAGGAGTCCACCCAGACAACAACAACAATGGACCTCGATCACATGATCGCCTGCGGCAACCTCAATGCAAAGGAAACGGAAGGAAATAAAACAAGACCAACCGAGCCCACAACCTCTCTTAGAAATGCCCCCCGACCCTCCCCACCACACATCGAGGCCACCTAGGAGTCCACCCGGATAGCAGCAACGGTGGACCTCGATCACTTGACCGCCTGTGGCAACCACGATGTGAAGGCAAAAGGAAGGAAATAAATGCAAATCAAGAGGCTCACTACACAATACAAGAACATATCCAAACAGGAGGAGGGATCGGGTAGCTCTGCACCCCACACACCCTATGTACAGGCAACCTAGGAGATTTCCCATAGCTTTACCAACTGGACAATGAATAATTTTCCCCTACGGCCACCTCCACGCAAAGGAGGGAGGTCGAAGTGTTCCACCTCGAAATCCTTCTTCCAGATAGCCCCCACCATCGACGTAGCAAGCATCCTCCCCATTGGACCATGAGCACATACACAATTGAAACAACAAATGCCCCACAAACCTCCCCTCCCCGCATAGAGGCCACCTAGGAGTCCACCCGAACAGCAGCAATGATGGACCTCGATTGCATGATCGCCTGTGGCAGCCTCAATGCAAAGGAAACAGAAGGAAATAAAACAAGACCAACCGATCCCACAACCTCTCTTAGAAATGCCCCCCAACCCTCCCCGCCACGCACCAAGGCCACCTAGGAGTCCACCCGGACAGCAGCAACGGTGGACCTTGATCACTTGACCACCTATGGCAACCACGATGCGAAGGCAAAAGGAAGGAAATAAATGCAAATCAAGAGGCTCACTACACAATACAAGAACATATCCAAATAGGAGGAGGGATCGGGCAGCTCCGCACCCCACGCACCCTACGTACAGGCAACCTAGGAGATTTCCCACAGCTTTACCAACTGGACAATGAATAATTTTCACCTACGGCCACCTCCACGCAAAGGAGGGAGGTCGAAGCGTTCCACCTCGAAATCCTTCTTCCAGATAGCCCCCACCATCGACGTAGCAAGCCTCCTCCCCATTGGACCACGAGCACATACACAATTGAAACAACAAATGCCCATAAACGTTGTGACTTAACATTTCCAACCGCAAAAGCCTGCCATACACGCAAGATGCAAGGAAAAAGCCAACCACTCGATCAAACATATGGGCCAACACATCTATCAAAACCTCAAAGCCAACGCAACCACAAACGATGTGCACTTTAAAAGGAATGCCAACCCTTAACTTTACAATAAGGAGAATAAAGCCTCACATTGCCCGACAGAAAAAGAAAGTAAGAGGGAGGGTGGGTGGTTTACAATCGAAACCCTTCCATGTCCCTCTTAAATGTATGCATCTCAACTGACAATTCCAACACAGAAAGAGTACAAGCACAAGAAACTGGCACCATAAACAGTCGAACAATGAAGAGGCTAGCCATCACAGGGAGCCACACCACAACAACCCATACAACTCCGAGAACTTAGAGCAGAAGGGGAATTTTTCACATATGCCTCCCGGGACAAGCATGACCAACATTACCGCTCATGTGCTATCGAGTGGGTATGGAGAGAAGATGAAAATCGGCCACCCTACAAACGACCCAAGGCCATTCTTGAGGCAAACCCGAAAAACCAACTCAATTACCAACCCACCTTTCACACGAAAAGAAAAACCCTCCGCACCAAATAGCGAGGATGGAGAGAAGATGAAAATTGACCGCCCTACAAATGACCCAAGGCCATCCTTCAGGCAAACCTGAAAGCACAACTCAATTACCAACCCACCTTTCACACGAAAAGAAAACCTGTTGATGGTATCATCTAGAGGGGCACGAGGGCACCAGGACGAGCCAGGGAGCCACACCACAACAACCCATACAGCTCCAAGAACTTAGAGAACAGAAGGGGAATTATTCACATATGCCTCCCAGGACAAGCATGGCCAACATCACCACTCATGCACTACCAAGTGGGGATGGAGAGAAGATGAAAATCGGCCGCCCTACAAATGACCCAAGGCCATCGTTCAGGCAAACCCGAAAACACAACTCGATTACCAACCCACCTTTCACACGGAAAGAAAACCTATCGTTGGTATCATCTGGAGGGGCACGAGGGGACCAGGATGAGCCAGGGAGCCACACCACAATGGCCCCATATAGCTCCAAGAACTTAGAAAGCAGAAGGGGAATTGTTCACATATGCCTCCCGGGATGAGCATGGCCAACATCACCGCTCATGCGCTACCGAGTGGGGTGTTTGGTCAATTTAGTGTGTTCTAAATTGCTATTTAAAATGTCAATCCCGGGTTCGTAAACTGACGAAGTGAAGTGTACTATATGTATTAGATAACCATTTCCTTAGTCTTTTGTTGTTTTTGAGTTTTTAAGTTTGTTTTTGGATTTATCTTTCCCTAATGTGTGATGGTGAAAATGAAAGTTAAGTATGGATGGTGATGGTGATTTCTACAGTGATTTTCCAAAACTTAAAAGTGCTCAAAAAGAAAGCTTTAAAACAACTGTAATGAAATCAATTCTTAAGAGGAAGTAAATGTATTAAACAGTGAACTAATGACAATGGCCCAGTATCCTTGCTGCTGAATGAAAAAGAAAGTAAAAACTGAACTTAAAGCAACTCAAACTAAAAACAAAGCAACTAATTCACACTACTTCAACTCTTCAGATCCTTTACCCTTCAGCTCAATCTACCTTGTGGGAAGCAATCATGAACAAGTCAAGCAATATGATATCTAGATGGCAAGAAATTAAATTGCAGAAAGGAAACTAATCATACTACTTCAACTCTTCTGATCCTTTACCCTTCAGCTCAATCTACCTTGTGGGAAGCAATCATGAATAAGTTTAAGCAATATGATAACTAAATTGCAAGAAATTAAATTGTAGAAAGGAAACTAATCACACTACTTCAACTCTTCTAATCCTTTACCCTTCAGCTCAATCTACCTTGTGGGAAGCAATCATGAATGAGTTTAAGCAATATGATAACTAAATCACACTACAATAAGTAATATTTTGATTTCTTACTAATAGAGTCACTTGACTATAGAAAGAAATCATAAACTGATGAGTAGTATGATGTCCAAGTAACAGAAAAATAAATAAGCAAATCACAACTTGAAAAAGAACATTGCTGGAATTAAACTTCAGAAAATGAAAGTTAGCAGGAAGGACAAGATGATCTCATATGTCAATAGTTATCAAAAAGATGAAAATTTGCCCGGGCTGCCTAAGAAAACCTGCAGAAAAGCATTGATCAGCTGATAGCTATAAAAAATGGAAGTGAGCATGTAAACAGTAGTGAATTTAAAAACATCTAAACAGCATGTTATATACAAGCTAATGATTATGAAGACAGAAACATAATGAAATCAAATGACAACTATATAGGGCTTTAGTGCGCAGGGGCCCTCTGCCACCTCAGCCAGTCAACGAACAGTCACAAGAACGAGCTCAGCAAAGTATTCTTCTCATGTATTAAAGCAGCAGCAACATATATAAAACAAAGTACAGTGGGGTGCTAATAGAAACAGTTCCAAAAATTACATCGCAAAAACTCCTACACAGCGTTCATCAACGCGTTATTTATAATGAAAAAGTGTTGAAACTAACTAACTGAATCCTATGCTATTAACTGCGTTGCCAAGGACACGTAGATCTCCTCAGCCAAGATCTAGCATAACTGTCATCATGTCTATTAAATCTTCGGAGTGGTAGTTGTTGGATTGAGGTTACGGGGATGATCTCCAGGTGTGCTGGTGTCTTCGTGGGCTGAGGACTGTGCCACGTAAACGTTCACGTGCTCAAAACAGAGACGTGCCACCGCTAAATTCCTTGGTTGGCTTTGCCTTTGACCCTTGTTGACCGTGACGTCCTATGGATGATTTGGCTGATTTGAAGGGACATGTTCCATGTACCCATCACCTGTAGCTTGCCCATGTGGCTCATTTCTTCATAGGACACCTGTAGCATAGCTTTTAACAAAATCGCTGCGAAATCCTGTGCTGGCTGCGGAAACTGACAAGTTTCTGCAGCTGCCTGAACAAAAATATAAACCAAAAAACAGTCATAAGCATAGTCAGAAAACCATGTAAAAAGCTCTTTTTAGACTATAATGCAATGATTTAACAGCTTGGTGGATGAAGTAAGTGGAAAAAGAAGGCTGAGAGGGTGTATAGGAAGGTGCAGGTTTGAGGCTCAACATACCCCCACTGTGAAGGTGTTGCATGTCCTCATGCAACCAAAATTTAGTTATTTCCCTCTAATCCATATGTTCTGAGGCTTCTGCAAGGACATCTAGCCCTCTTTTCTTCTTCTTTGATGCTAACATCATCCTTGGTTTCCTGACTAGACATTTGAACTTGAGATTAATCAATGCTCTGCTTAACTTTTTGCACTTTTTCTTCAGCCTCCTGTTTTTCTTTTGCCACAGTCCTAAATGGAGCATAGTGTTATCATGGACAATCTTGTCTACCTTACTCTGCTCTTTGAGTGCTTCATTTTCCTGTTTGATATGCCTATTTAGGACTTCTAATTCAAATACTTCCTGTTTCAAAGACTGAACTTGTGCACCAAGTGGCAAAGTGGTACTCGGTCCTACAGCTGATTGTTCTAAGGATTCCAGGTAGTTATATGCCTCTTGCTGATTAGGATCTACCTCAGGTGTCTTTCTCGGACTAGGCTCAAAATCTGGTGGAGGAGGAAGACTGCTCTCTCTTTCTGGCTGAAAAGGGCTTTCCTCACGTGGAGGACTTGATTCAATGCTTGGCTGAGCTGGAGATTTCTCAAGTGTCTCTTCACCTAAATCAATAAAGTGAGACTGTTTTTCTTGGGTTTTATTCCCTCTCCCTTTTAGCCTAGTGCTCCTCCTTATGTATGGACTAATACTCTTCTCTTGTGCACTCTGTTTTCCTTTTTGCTTTTTCTTGGCTATAGCAGCAGCCTGAAGGTGTACTAATCTTTCTAACAGAGGTTGATAATCCTCTTCTATGGATTGCTCAGGGGATGGATAGACTTCTTGAATGGTTCTTTTGCCTTTTTCTTTCTTCTGTTTCTTATTTTTAGCTGTATCTTCTTCTTCTTTTTGGACGGTTTCTTGAATTTATCTTGTAGGGGAGTCTTGGACTGTAATGTTCTTTTCTTTCCTCCTACTTTTCCTTGGAATCTTTGGTGAACTGCTTCCAGAGGCCTCAGACGGCTCTTGGAAGTAGTTCCTTGTCAATAATTTCTCCCAAGTATCCTTAGTTTTCTTTAACTAGTCCTCAATAAGAATTTTTATGAATCCATGATGGTAAAGATGAGGTTCAATGTTGCCTACGTGTTTTTGAACTGTAAAAATCATCTTTTTCAAACTTAATAGCAGAAAATGAGGCAAGTTAAGAGTGTGACCCTCTATGAAATTCATCATCAGTCTGGCATGATACATATACATAGAACCAAAACGACCTTCACACGTTATAAATTTCTTGATGACTAATAGTAGACTAGACCATTCCTCTTTTATTGCGTGAACAGGGATGCCTCTTGTAAATACGGTGGTATCCATATCTTGGTTTTGTAGCATGATTCTCCATATTTGATCATCCACACTTCTATTTTTAAACCACCTTTCACCTTCTTGAGGTAGGCCTGTGGCAGCTGCTACTGTGGCCTCAGTCACTGTAAACTTTAAGTCTCCAATATCCACTGTTTGTCCATCAAAAGACCGCGCAAAAGCTTTGGTCACCTCCGTGTTATGCCCTTTAAACTTTTGGATAAATCGTAGCCATCTAGCTTTCTTCAGCAATTCCTTAGTTTGAGGATAACCCTCCAAGTATTTCGATCCTTCTGGCTCGGCTCTCAGTAATTTTCCCATCTGTTGTTTTAAATTCCAACTGAGAGTTCTTCTGCGTGTGAGGGTTCAGAAAAAAACGGCTCTGTTACAGGGTTTAGGATAGACTGTAGTGACTGCAGTCGGGATTTTAGGATGACTGTAGTGACTGCAGTCGAAAATGGAGAACAGGGAATGGAAGTAATCAAATTACCGGAGGAACAACGGGTGAGCAGCAGTGAACAAGTTTAAAATGTGGATGCATGCGAGGAGTATGGTATTAGTAGAGTGGTAAACGAGTGGAATAACAGTGGAATTCTTTCGAATTGGGTGACTGTGTATGAACTTTTTACACGTCTCAACAGACGGCTGCAGAAATTACGGCTAAGAAGAGCCGTAACACAATAGGTCACGTCTCAAGAGTACGAGTAATAAATAGAAGTGTAGTCAGTCTTGAGTTTAAACTCGAAATAATCATGAGACCGTTGGAGAAATGAATGCAAGGTGTGTGGAGTGATATCGTGGAATAGGAGTGGTATTGGAGCTATCGTATCAAATCATTGCACATAGTAGAACTTGTTATGGTTTAATAACTATTCATAATTACGACTTGTGTTGTTATTTGATAAAGATTTTTGATCATACCTTTGGAAACTTTGTCATTTCTAGCTCAAGGCTTCTAACCAATTTCTCTTCTTTGATGTCTTGGAGATGCCCCATGTCTTTAGCTCAATTACACCTTCATTTCATGATTATGGCACTAACAGTTGACTGTGAATTTTGAAAACAGAGTGATGCTAGCTTCGGAAATTGTTTCTGGCTACGGAAACTGCTTTTGGCTGCGGAAACGGTTTCCAGCTGCGGAAACTGAGACAACGCCCCCTTAACTGCACAAAGATAGTTAGAGAAGAACTAACTGAATGAAAATAGTCCTGGAAGGGACTTTTATTGATGGAGTGAAATGGAATGAGTGGAATGAAATGAAAATGAAGTGGAATGAATTGAAATGGAAAGGAGAATGAGATGGAGGTGAAGTTAAATGGCAAATGAGATGGAGTGAAGATGGCAAGAGAAGGAGAGGAGATTTATTTTTTGGAAAATATAGTGTCAGTGTCCCTGATTTTCACTCTATATTTTCTGTATAAGACTGCCAATCTATGATTGGTTTTCAGACCTATACGATTTTTTTTTATTTTTTTTTTTAGCTGAAAGAAATAAAGGCTAGGCTGATGGGGGAGAAGAATTCTTCTCCGCCAGCCTTATTGCAGAATTCTCTTGAAACATTTTGACAAATTCCTTTTTTGAGAGTGGCTTATGATAAATTTTTAATCGGTGGCCATTCACAATGAGAGGAGTTTGAAACTCATCAATGGTCTTGATTCTTACCGCTCCATTGTTAAAGACTTTGTCAATCTCATATGGCCCAAGCCAATGAGTCTGAAATTTTCCTTTGTAGTCTTTAAACTTGGAATCAAATAGTAACGCCCAATCTCCCTCTTGAAACTTTCTCTCTTTGATATATCTGTCATGCCACTTAGCTCTTTGATGTTGAACTAGATCAGTCCTTAAAATTGCATCTTGTCTGATCTCATCTAGCTCATTCAGCTGCTCCATTCTGTGCTTTTAAGCTTCTGATAGATTCATCCCCAACTGAACTGCCATCTTGAAAGTCTTGACTTGAAACTCAATGGGGAGCAGGACTTCTTTCCCATAAACAAGTTCATAGGGAGAATGTCTTGTTGTGTTCCTCCATGTATTTCTGTAGACCCATAAGGCTTCAGGGAGCCTTTCTGCCCAATCTCTTCTGTGTAGGTGAACAGTTTTGGTGATTATATTCTCAAGAAATTTGTTTGTATATTCCACTTGGCCATTTGCTTGCGGATGGTAAGGAGTAGATTTTCTGTGCTTGATTTTGTATTCTTCCATCAGCTTCTCCATCAAGTTAGATGTAAATTGACTTCCCTGATTTGTCACAATTTCTCTTGGGACACCAAAACGAGTAAAAATATCCTCAAAAAGAAATTGAACAACTGAATTTTCAGTGGCAGAAGGCAATGCTTTAGCTTCTACCCATTTAGTGACATAATCAGTGCATACCAATATATACTTCTTTTGTTTAGATGGTGGATTAATGGGTCCAATGAAATCTAAAGCCCATTTTTCAAAGGGTTCGATGAGTACCTGTGGTTGTAATGGCATCTCATTTGAAAGAGTCGGTCTCCCAACTCTTTGGCAGCTGTCACACCTTCTGACATATTGTTTTGCATTTTGAAAAGGGAAGGCCAATAATATCCTAAAGGATTTTATAGGCCGTCCTTTTGTCAGCAAAGTGTCCACCGCATGGTTCATCATGACATGCCTTGAGGATGTCAGGCATTTCATCTTCCCGAACACATCTTCTGATCACACAATCTAGCCCTGTTTTAAACAATTCATTAGAAATCCATGAATAACTTGAGCTCTTCTGAAGAATTTTTCTTTTTTCACCAGGAAATAGATGTGGAGGTAGCTTCCCTGTAACCAAGTAGTTAGCAATATCTGCATACCAAGGAGTCTTAGTAGTTACTGCAAACAAATATTCATCTGGAAACTTATCCTCTATAGGAGAATCTTCGTTAGTATTTTGGATTCTAGACAAGAAATGAGCTACTGTATTTTGTTTCCCTGGCCTATCCAACACAGTAATATTGAATTCTTGTAAAAGTAAAAGCCATCTTGTAACTTTGCCATTAGTAACAGGTTTGTTCATGAGATATCTAATTGCAGAATGATCAGTATGGACAAAAGTTTCATAGCCTATTATATAATGTCTAAACTTGTTGATTGCATGAACAACAGCAAACTCAGTGGGAGTCAAATTTTTACTGGTGTAGTAAATGGCATAGGGAACTAAATCCTTTTGTCCCAACATAGCTCCTAGAGCTGTATCTGAAGCATCTGTAGAAATATGGAAAGGAAGTTTCCAATTTGGACCTCTCAAAATGGGTGCTTCAGATATTCTTGTTTTCAAAGTTTCAAATGCAGATTAACAATTAGGATCCCATTTGAATTCACAGTCTTTTGTAAGTAATTTGAAGAGTGGAGATGCTATTTTGGTGAAGTTTTCAATAAATCTTCTATAGTATCCAGTAAATCCAAGAAAACTTCTAACATCTTTTTGACAATTTGGAATAGGCAACTTGGAGATGACCTCAAATTTTGATCTATCAACTTTAATCCCATCTCCTGAAATATGATGTCCCAAAACAATCCCTTCAGTAAACATCATAAAGCATTTTTCATGACTTAATGATAGGTTTGTTTCTTTACATCTTATAAGGACTTTTTCCAAATTCTCTAATGCCTCTTCAAACGAATTACCATAAACTGTAAAATCATCCATATAAACCTCTACACAATCATGGATTAGATCGGAAAATATTCCTAGTACTGCCCTTTGAAATGTTGCGGGTGAATTACATAATCCAAAAGGAAGTACTCGGTAAGCAAAAGTTCCCCATGGACAGGTAAATGTGGTCTTGTCCTGATCTTCAGGTGTTACCTGAATCTGATTGTAACCACTAAAACCATCCAAAAATGAAAAATACTTTTTGCCTGCTAAAGTATCTAATACCTGATCGATAAAGGGAAAAGGAAAGTGATCCTTCAAATTTGCTTTGTTCAATTCCCTGTAATCAATGCATACTCTCCATTTACCATTATTTTTAGGTACTATAACCAAAGGAGAAACCCATCGGCTATCTGAAATTGGATAAATGAAGTTCACATTAAGTAACTTTTGGAGCTCTTCTTTCACTATCTCCCTAAGGTTTGGATTCATCCTTCTCTGAGGTTGTCTGATTGGTCTACTGTTTTCCTCAATGTAGATGTGGTGAATGCAAGTCTTAGGGTCAATACCTTTCATATCGGTATACTCCCATGCAAATGCAGTAGAATTTTTTTGCAAGATTTTGGTTAGTTCTTCATGTTGTGATCTTTCCAAATTTTTGTTGATATTCAATGTTTTTCCTGGAAAGATCTCAATGGCGGAACTAACAAATCCTTCCATAGAGAAAAGAGACATTTGTCTAGATGATAGATACTCAATGTCGGAATCTAACTGAAATTGTTGTGGTCATATTCTGAAGATGTTTCAAAATTTTCTAATGTGTTCAGAATTCTACTATCTTCACTAACTTCAGAAATGGTAAAGACAGGTTGTATAGTATCATCATCATCAACCCACTCATTATCTCCTATTTCTGTAATTTCTTTTGCTGGAGGATACAGATTGAATTTCTTTGTCGAATTACCATCAGAAATATACATATCCCCAGACCTACAACTGATGAAAGCATCGGCTGTGGCTAGCCAAGGTCTTCCTAAGATGAGAGGATGTCCTCCTAAATTACACTTGGGAGTTAAAATCATGAAATCCACTGGATATTCCCAAGATTCTAAGGAGACTGAAATGTCTTCTAATACACCATCTGGTTTAATAATTGATCGATCTGCAAGTTGCAGTAAAGTAGGTGTAAAGAGAAGATTAGGAAGTTTCAGTTGTTCCATAGTCTGTCTACTCATAATGTTGATAGCAGCCCCTAAATCAATCAAAGTATTTGGAATTTCAACCCCATTGATATGTGTTTTGACAATTGGACTACCGGGATCTACATACTTCTGCATAGTAATTTTTCCCATCATGATGTCTGCAATTTTCCCTACCAGGTGGATTCTTCTTGTGTCTCTAGGTTTCCTTCCTGGTCTTTTAAGACTCAACTCCTTTATTGTTTTTGCTAGAATAGGAATCTCTTTAATGGCTTGTAACAAGGGAATCTTGATACAGACATTCTTCAATTCATCTAGAAAATCATAGTCAGGCAACAAGATTTGTTTTTCCACCCCTTTGTCAATTTGTAATCTTTCAGGAAAAGGAGGTGTGGATGAAGATGCAGGTTGCTCAACTATAGGAGTTGTGGGGGTTAGCTCTTTTTCTTTTTCTTTCTGAGTGTTTGGGTTTTGAAGAGATGCTTCACAACCCTTATTGGCTTCAAGAGACTCTTCCTCAGAAATGCTTTGATTTTGGGCATCTATAGAAGGTTTATCTAGAACTCTACCAGATCTGAGTTGTACATCATTGAGAGGAACAATCATATAGGCAAGAAATTGTTGACCTTCTATCATGTAAGCATTTTGAGGGTTTTTATTATTGGGGTTTGGCAATGGCTGAGAAGGAAGTTGATTTGACTTCTGTTGGAATGGAAGCAAGAGTTGAGAATTTGGGTTTTGTTGAGAATGTTGTTGTTGTTGAAATGGCAATGATAGTTGTGGGTTTTGATTTGGAAGTTGTGGAGCTTGTTGGTTTTGAAAAGATGGAGGATATTGATAAAATTGAGCAAATCTCCCATAAGGATTTTGCATACCTTGTACCCATGATTGAAAAGGATTCTGAGGTTGGGACCAAGGTTGTTGCCAAGGATTCCAATTTGGTGGGGGTTGAAAGTTCATAGAGTTGTTAAATCCTTGATTTTGTTGCCCCTGCCAAGGTCTCCTTGCAACAAAACAGAGAGACTCGATTGTATTTGGATCTTCTTGAAAGACATCTTTGAGCCCAGCAATTGAAGGACAATCCTTGGTCTCATGATTCTCTGAACAGATCACACACATTTCTACAACTTTTGCATCCAAGGGACATTCCCTGAGAGCATGTTTTTTTCTACATTTTGGGCAAAAGATGGCTAAAGCTTCAACTTCTGCTTTCTGCTTATTGTGGATCTTAAGAGTGTCTAGTTGCTCACAAGGACTCCCTAAGATATCAGTTTTGAATTCATCAAGCATGTTTCCAATCTCAGCCCTACTTACTGATCCAGTTGTAGATTTGTTTTCTCTGATGAGAGAAGGATCTCTAGGCCCTTTTCCAGTTTTAGATTTTCCTCTTGAGAGATGGACACACAGTTCTGCTATATCATGAAGTGGAAGTTGAGATATGTCTCCTTTTCCCATCATGTTCAAAATATCTATCCATTCATCTCTAATGGCTTTTAATAGAAGGGATTTCAAGGTCTCCTCATCTAAGTTACTCATTTTTGCTCTTTTCAGGTTGTATTGAAATCTTTCAAGTAAATCCTCCAAGTTTTCATCTTCTTTTTGTACCATTTTGAATACTTCATCCTTGTGATTGGTGGGCATACAATAGTCTAGGTATCTATCAAAAAATGTTTGTTTCATATCATTCCAAGTCCTAATGGATTGAGTGAGTAATCCCATGAACCATTTCAAAGCTTCTCCTTTCAATGTTGAAGGAAATAGTTTGAGTTTTTGAGAGTCTTCCAGATAATCATAGGTTCGACACACGACCTCAAACTCAAATAGAAATGTTTCAGGATCTTCATTTCTTAACCCATGAAAGTTTGGGAGGACATATGGTGAAATATTTTTCATTGTTGCTTGAGAATCCTCATTGACTATAGGAAATCTGAATGAGTTATCTCCATCCCTATTTCCCCCATTGTTACCTCTACCTCCTCCATTATTTCCTCCTCCTCTTCCTCTACCTCTACCTCTACAAAATCCGTTTACTCCCTCTTCTGTCATGGTAGTTTTCTCAGAGATTTCAGAGTCCTCTGGTTCTTCTACTAATGGCGAACGAGGAGGAATTTCTCCCTCTTCTTCCTCAGGTGATTCTACTTCTTCAATTACAATGTGTCTCCTTGTAGAAGAAAAGAAAGGATCTATTCCTAATTCAGATTCGATGGATGGTGTGGGAGAGTCAACTACTGCCTCTTGAATTCCAGGAATCCTAGGGCTAGGAGTGTAGGTTGGAGATGATGGAGGTGTCTCTTGTCTATTCCTTGAAGTAGAAGGAGTTGTAAAAATCGAACTCTTGGCTCTAGCTAAAAACCTTCCCCTAGAGTCTCTTGCTCTATGCATGTCATTTTTTTTTTCTTCAAGTCGGGTTAATAATTCTCTTTCTGATCTTCCAGGTCACTCTAGGTGCAAGAAGAGAGCATACTCAAGAAACTCTTAAACCAATAACTTTCTCTTTTCTGATCCTCCAGATCACACTAAGTGCAAGAGGAGAGCATACTTTGAGAGGTTATCAATTTTCCTTCCTTGAAATTTTCTTGTGTGTTTTTTTTTTAAGAAATTGGCTACCTAATTTCACTTCCCCGACAACGGCGCAAAAATGTTTGGTCAATTGAGTGTGTTCTAAATTGCTATTTAAAATGTCAATCCGGGGTTCGTAAACTGACGAAGTGAAGTGTACTATATGTACTAGATAACCATTTCCTTAGTCTTTTGTCGTTTTTGAGTTTTTTAGTTTGTTTTTGGATTTATCTTTCCCTAATGTGTGATGGTGAAAATGAAAGTTAAGTATGGATGGTGATGGTGATTTCTACAGTGATTTTCCAAAACTTAAAAGTGCTCAAAAAGAAAGCTTTAAAACAACTGTAATGAAATCAATTCTTAAGAGGAAGTAAATGTATTAAACAGTGAACTAATGACAATGGCCCAGTATCCTTGCTGCTGAATGAAAAAGAAAGTAAAAACTGAACTTAAAGCAACTCAAACTAAAAACAAAGCAACTAATTCACACTACTTCAACTCTTCAGATCCTTTACCCTTCAGCTCAATCTACCTTGTGGGAAGCAATCATGAACAAGTCAAGCAATATGATATCTAAATGGCAAGAAATTAAATTGCAGAAAGGAAACTAATCATACTACTTCAACTCTTCTGATACTTTACCCTTCAGCTCAATCTGCCTTGTGGGAAGCAATCATGAATAAGTTTAAGCAATATGATAACTAAATTGCAAGAAATTAAATTGCAGAAAGGAAACTAATCACACTACTTCAACTCTTCTGATCCTTTACCCTTCAGCTCAATCTACCTTATGGGAAGCAATCATGAATGAGTTTAAGCAATATGATAACTAAATCACACTACAATAAGTAATATTCTGATTTCTTACTAATAGAGTCACTTGACTATAGAAAGAAACCATAAACTGATGAGTAGTATGATGTCCAAGTAACAGAAAAATAAATAAGCAAATCACAACTTGAAAAAGAACATTGTTGGAATTAAACTTTAGAAAATGAAAGTTAGCAGGAAGGACAAGATGATCTCATATGTCAATAGTAATCAAAAAGATGAAAATTTGCCTGGGCTACCTAAGAAAACCTGCAGAAAAGCATTGATCAGCTTACAGCTATAAAAAACGGAAGTGAGCATGTAAACAGTAGTGAATTTAAAAACATCTAAACAGCATGTTATATACAAGCTAATGATTATGAAGACAAAAACATAATGAAATCAAATGACAACTATACAGGGCTTTAGTGCGGAGGGGCCCTCTGCCACCTCAGCCAGTCAAAGAACAGTCACAAGAATGAGCTCAGCAAAGTAGTCTTCTCATGTATTAAAGCAGCAGTAACATACATAAAACAAAGTACAGTGGGGTGCTAATAGAAACAGTTCCAAAAATTACATCGCAAAAGCTCCTACACAGCGTTCATCAACACATTATTTATAATGAAAAAGTGTTGAAACTAACTAACTGAATCCTATGCTATTAACTGCGTTGCCAAGGACACGTAGATCTCATCAGCCGAGATCTAGCATAACTGTCATTATGTCTATTAAATCTTCGGAGTGGTAGCTGTTGGATTCAGGTTACGGGGATGATATCCAGGTGTGTCAGTGTCTTCGTGGGCTGAGGACTGTGCCACGTAAACGTTCACGTGCTCAAAACAGAGACATGCCACCGCTAAATTCCTTGGTTGGCTTTGCCTTTGACCCTTGTTGACCATGACCTCCTATGGATGATTTGGCTGATTTGAAGGGACACGTTCCATGTACCCATCACCTATAGCTTGCCCATGTGGCTCATTTCTTCATAGGACACCTGTAGCATAGCTTTTAACAAAATAGCTGCGGAATCCTGTGCTGGCTGCGGAAACCTTTGCTGTCAGTTTCCGCAGCTGCTTGAACAAAAATCTAAACCAAACAACAGTCATAAGCATAGTCAAAAAACCATGTAAAAATCTCTTTTTAGACTATAATGCAATGATTTAACAGCTTGGTGGATGAAGTAAGTGGAAAAAGAAGGCTGAGAGGGTGTATAGGAAGGTGCAGGTTTGAGGCTCAACATGGGGATGGAGAGAAGATGAAAATCGGCCGCCCTACAAATGACCCAAGGCCATTTTCAGGAAAACAAGTTGTGTTTTCGGGTTTTCCTTAACGATGACCTTGGGTCATTTGTAGGGCGGCCGATTTTCATCTTCTCTCCATCCCCACCCAGTAGGGCATGAGCGGTGATGTTGGCCATGCTCGTCCCAGGAGGCATATGTGAACAATTCCACTTCTGCTCTCTAAGTTCTTGGAGCTGTATGGGCTATTGTGGTGTGGCTCCCTGGCTCGTCCTAGCCCCCTCGTGCCCCTCCAGATGATACCAGCGACAGGTTTTCTTTCCGTGTGAAAGGTGGGTTGGTAATCGAGTTGTGTTTTCAGGTTTGCCTGAAAGATGGCCTTGGGTTGTTTGTAGGACAACTGATTTTCATCTTCTCTCCATCCCCACTCAATAGCGCATGAGCGGTGATGTTGGCCATGCTCGTCCCGGGAGGCATATGTGAACAATTCCCCTTCTACTCTCTAAGTTCTTGGAGCTGTATGGGCTGTAGTGGTGTGGCTCCCTAGCTCGTCCTAGTCCCCTCGTGCCCCTCCATATGATACCAGCGATAGGTTTTATTTCCATGTGAAAGGTGGGTTGGTAATCGAGTTGTGTTTTTGGGTTTGCCTGAAGGATGGCCTTGGGTCATTTGTAGGGCGGCCGATTTTCATCTTCTCTCCATTCCCACTCTGTGCAAACTCATTCAGGCGGGTCGGGCGAGGGCGCACCCAGGCACACGAGCCCGTATTAAAAATGCTAAGTTGTGACCCGGGGTGGCCTTTGTGCACACTTGTGAAGCTTGTTTGCCTTGCTCTCCCTTATCCCTTCGTTTCGGTAGCGTGGGCGCCCGTTCGGGTGGGTCGGGCGAGGGCATCCGTGTCAACTCGTTCAGGTAGGTCGAGCGAGGGCGTCCGTGTCAACACGTTCAGGCGCGTCGTTTGGGCAAGGGCGTCCGTGTAAAATCGTTCAGTTGGGTCGGGCGAGCGAACTCGTCCGGGCAGGTCAAGGGAGGGCATTCGTGTGACCTCATTCGGTTGGGTCATGTGAGGGCGTCCGTGTAAACTCATTCAGTTGGGTCAGGCGAAGGCGTGCCCGGGCGAATGAGCATGTATCAAAAATTATAAGTTGTGACCCGAGGTTGGCTTTGTGCACGTTCGTGCAGCTCGTTTTCCTAGCTCTCCCTTGTCCCTTCGTTTTGGTCATGTGGGTGCCCATGTAAACTCGTTCATGTGGGTCATTTGAGGGTGTCCATGTCAACTTGTTCGGGTGGGTCATTCTGGCGAGGGCGCACCCAGGCGAACAAGCCCATATCAAAAATGCTAAGTTGCAAGAACTTAGAGAGCAGAAGGGGAATTGTTCACATATGCCTCCCGGGACAAGCATGGCCAACATCACCGCTCATGCGCTACCGAGTGGGGATGGAGAGAAGATGAAAATTGGCCGCCCTACAAACAACCCAAGGCCATCGTTCAGGCAAACTCGAAAACACAACTCGATTACCAACCCACCTTTCGAACGGAAAGAAACCCTGTCGCTGGTATCATCTGGAGGGGCACGAGGGGACCAGGACGAGCCAAGGAGCCACACCACAATAGCCCATACAGCTCCAAGAACTTAGAGAGCAAAAGGGGAATTGTTCACATATGCCTCTCGAGACGAGCATGGCCAAAATCACCGCTCATGCGCTACTGAGTGGGGATGGAGAGAAGATGAAAATCGGCCACCCTACAAACAACCCAAGGCCATTGTAGAGGCAAACCCGAAAACATAGCTCGATTACCAACCCACCTTTCACACAGAAAGAAACCTTGTCGCTATATCATCTGGAGGGGTACGAGGGGACCAGGACGAGCCAGTCCTATTCCTTACGGGTATGAAGAGATAGACGACCTGGCTGGCATTACGTGATCGCTTACTTGCTGGCTGCTAGCTTGCTTCTCACCGACCTGGCTTGCTTGCTCGCCTACCTACATTATGATTCTTATTGCTCTCATTCCGTCGATCACGATTTCACTTTATCTTGACGAATTCGACCTTGCGAACTTACTTACGAGCCACCAAGACCTGGGGACCTGCCTTCAATTGTTGTATGCCTGATACCACTTTACTTACTTTCGACCTTGCGACCTGACCGCCTTCAACTTATATTGACCTTGCGGCCTGCCCTCTCGATTGATACCTATCCGTCTATATATATCTCCCTCCTGAGATCTTCTCCCTCCTATCCCTTTCGAACTACAAAAGTCATCCCACCTACTAAGGACGTGAATCTCAAGCCGTTTCCACCAAGCCCAGTTACACCTGATGCAGTTCAACGCCCCCCACAGTTCTTGAATCGCCTAGTTCCCCATATCCACGATACAATATGGAGAGTGCATGTTTACACCCAATGAGACACGACGGACACAGTTAGTTCAACAACTTCCAGTTATCCATTTTTCCTTTTCATCACGTCTCCTTATGTTAGGCGGGATGCATTCATTAGATGGGCGGGGCTACTCGGTTGAGCTGCTGGGCAGGGCTGCTTGGCTTATAGGCTGGGCTTACGCGCTGCTCAGCTTGGCTCCCAGGCTCAGTTGAGCTTATAGGCTTGGATACTTTTCTTTGCTACTCGACTGGGCTACTTGGCTGGGTTACTTCGCTTGGCTCCCGGGCTCGGTTGCTCGGTTGCGCTCTGCTCGGTTAAGCTACTTGGGCTTGGCTGCTCGGTTAAGCTACTTGGTTGGGCTACTTGGCACCCGCTACTAGATCGGAGACAGTCATTGACAGAAGGTCTCTGATAGCCGGTACTCGATACAGATAGATGGCGATCACTCGATGACAAGAGTCATCCAAGAGTCAATGCCTGGTGTGTAGATGTCGGTACTCACTCGATTCAGGTGACGATGCTGGTACTCCATGCCAAGGTTCAATGCCAGGTTTCAGTTCATGCACTCAATACAAGTGTTGCTGCACTTGATGCTTAGCTTGAATTTGTATCACGTCCCAATGCAAGGTATAATCTTTCGTCCCATACAGCTCCAAGAACTTAGAGAGCAGAAGGGGAATTGTTCACATATGCCTCCCGGGACGAGCATGGCCAACATCACCACTCATGCGCTACCGAGTGGAGATGGAGAGAAGATGAAAATCGACCACCCTACAAACGACCCAAGGCCATCATTCAGGCAAACCTGAAAACACAACTCGATTACCAACCCACCTTTCACACAGAAAGAAAACCTGTCACTGGTATCATCTGGAGGGGCACAAGGGGACCAGGATGAGCCAGGGAGCCACACCACAACAACCCATACAACTCCAAGAACTTAGAGAGCAGAAGGGGAATTATTCACATATGCCTCCTGGGATGAGCATGGCCAACATTACCACTCATGTGCTACTGAGTGGGGATGGAGAGAAGATGAAAATCGGCTGCCCTACAAACGACCCAAGGCCATCGTTTAGGAAAACCTGAAAACGCAACTCGATTACCAACCCACCTTTCACACGGAAAGAAACCCTGTCACTGGTATCATCTGGAGGGGCACAAGGGGACCAAGACGAGCCAGGGAGCCACACCACAATAGCCCATACAGCTCCAAGAACTTAAAGAGCAGAAGGGTAATTGTTCACATATGCCTCTCAGGATGAGCATGGCCAACATCACCGCTCATGCGCTACCGAGTTGGGATGGAGAGAAGTTGAAAATCGGTCGCCCTACAAACGACCCAAGGCCATCGTTTAGGCAAACCCGAAAACACAACTCGATTACCAACCCACCTTTCACACGGAAAGAAAACCTGTTGCTGGTATCATCTGGAGGGGCACGAGGGGACCAAGACGAGCCAGGGAGCCACACCACAACAGCCCTTACAACTCCAAGAAGTTAGAGAATAGAAGGGGAATTGTTCACATATGCCTCCCGGGACGAGCATGGCCAACATCACCGCTCATGCGCTACTGAGTGGGGATGGAAGAACATGAAAATCGGTCGCCCTACAAATGACCCAAGGCCATCATTCAGGCAAACCCAAAAACACAACTCTATTACCAACCCACCTTTCACACGGAAGGAAAACCTATTTCTAGTATCATCTGGAGGGGCACGAGGGGACTAGGACGAGCTAGGGAGCCTCACCACAACAGCCCATACAACTCCAAGAACTTAGAGAAAAGAAAGGGAATTGTTCACATATGCCTCTCGGGACGAGCATGGCCAACCTCACCGCTCATGCACTACCAAGTGGGGATGGAGAGAAGATGAAAATCTGCCACCCTACAAACGACCCAAGGCCATCGTTCAGGCAAACCCAAAAACACAACTCGATTACCAACCCACCTTTCACACTGAAAGAAAACCTATCACTGGTATCATCTGGAGGGGCACGAGGGGACCAGGACGAGCCAGGGAGCCACACCACAATAGAACATACAGCTCCAAGAACTTAGAGAGTAGAAGGGGAATTGTTCACATATGCCTCCCAGGACAAGCATGGCCAACATTACCGCTCATGCGCTACTGAGTGGGGATGGAGAGAAGATGAAAATCGGCCACCCTACAAATGACCCAAGGCCATCGTTCAGGCAAACACGAAAACACAACTCGATTACCAACCCACCTTTCACACGAAAAGGAAACCTGTCACTTGTATCATTTGGATGGGCACGATGGGACCAAGATGAGCCAGGGAGCCACACCACAACAACCCATACAAGTTTACATGGACGCCCTCACCCGAACGAGTTTACATAGACGCCCTCGAACGACCTGCCGTCAAACGACCACCCTCAATGAGTTGACACGTACGCCCTCAAACGACCCACCGAAACGAGTTTACATGGGCCTCCACATGACCAAAACGAAGGGACAAGGGAGAGCCGGGAAATCGAGCTACACGAACGTGCACAAAGCAAACCTCAGGTCATAACTTATAATTTTTTATGTGGGCTCGTTCACCCGGGTGTGCCCTCACTCGACCCGCCCAAACGAGTTGACACGGACGCCCTCAAACGACCCGCCCGAACGAATTTACATGGGCGCCCACACGACCGAAACGAAGGGACAAGGGAGAGCTAGGAAAACGAGCTGCATGAACGTGCACAAAGCCAACCTTAGGTCACAACTTAGCATTTTTTATACGGGCTTGTTCGCCTGGGCATGCCCTCGCCCGACCCGCTCGAACGAATTTACATGTGCGCCCACACGACCGAAACGAAGGGAAAATGGAGAGCTGGGAAAACGAGCTGCACGAACATGCACAAAGCCAACCTCGGGTCACAACTTAGCATTTTTGATACGGGCTCGTTTGCTCGGGCGCGCCCTCGCCCGAACGAGTTCACACGGACGCCCTCGCCTTACCCGCCCGAACGAATTTACATGGGCGCCCACACGACCGAAACAAAGGGACAAGGGAGAGCCGGGAAAACGAGCTGCATGAACGTGCACAAAGCCAACCTCGGGTCACAACTTAGCATTTTTGATATGGGCTCGTTCGCCCGAGCGTGTCGTCGCCCGAACGAGTTGACACGGACGCCCTCAAACGACCCGCCTGAATGAATTTACATGGGTGCCCACACGACCGAAACAAAGCGACAAGGGAGAACTGGGAAAACGAGCTGCACGAACGTGCAAAAAGCCAACCTCGAGTCACAACTTAGCATTTTGATATGGTCTCGTTCGCCTGGGCATGCCCTCGCCTGAACGAGTTGACACGGATGCCCTCAAACGACCCACTCGAATGAATTTACATGGGTGCCCACACGACCGAAACGAAGCGACAAGGGAGAGCCGGGCAAACGAGCTGCACGAACGTGCACAAAGCCAACCTCGGGTCACAACTTAGCATTTTGATATGGGCTCGTTCGCCTGGGCACGCCCTCGCCCGAACGAGTTGACACGAACGCCCTCAAATGACCCGCCCGAACGAATTTACATGGGTGCCCACACGACCGAAACGAAGTGACAAGGGAGAGCTGGGAAAACGAGCTGCACAAACGTGCACAAATCCAACCTCGGGTCACAAATTAAATTTTTTATATGGGCTCGTTCGCCCGGGCGCGCCCTCGCCTGAAAGAGTTGACACGGACACCCTCAAACGACCCACCCGAATGAATTTACATGGGCGCCCACACGACTGAAATGAAGCGACAAGGGAGAGCCAGGAAAACGAGTTGCACGAATGTGCACAAAGCCAACCTCGGGTCACAACTTAGAATTTTTGATACGGGCCCGTTCGCCCAAGCACGCCCTCACCCGAACGAGTTGACACGGACACCCTCAAACGACCTGCCCGAACGAATTTACATGGGCGCCCACACAACCGAAACGAAGCGACAAGGGAGAGCTGGGCAAATGAGTTGCACGAACGTGCACAAAGACAACCTCGGGTCACAACTTAGCATTTTTCATACGGGCTCGTTCTCCCGGGCGTGCCCTTGCCCGAACGAGTTGACACGGACGCCCTCAAACGACCTACTCAAATGAATTTACACGGGCGCCCACACAACCGAAACGAAGTGACAAAGGAGCGCCGAGCAAACGAGCTGCACGAACATGCACAAAGCCAACCTCGAGTCACAACTTAGCATTTTTCATATGGGCTCGTTCGCCTGGGCGTGCCCTTGCCCAAACGAGTTGAAAAGGACGCCCTCAAATGACTCGCCCAAACGAATTTACATGGGTGCCCACACGACCAAAACGAAGCGACAAGGGAGAGCCAGGCAAACGAGCTGCACGAACGTGCACAAAGCCAACCTCGGGTCACAACTTAGCATTTTTGATACTGTCTCGTTCGCCCGGGCATGCCCTTGCTCGAACAAGTTGACACAGACGCCCTCAAACGACCCACCTGAATGAATACACATGGGCTCCCACACGACCGAAACAAAGCGACAAGGGAGAGCCCGGCAAACAAGCTGCACAAATGTGCACAAAGCCAAGCTCGAGTCACAACTTAGCATTTTTTATACGGGCTCGTTCGCCCGGGCCCGCCCTCGCCCGAATGACCTGCCCGAACCAGTTGACACGAACGCCCTCAAACGACCTGCCTGAACGAATTTACATGGGCTCCCACACGACCAAAACGAAGCGACAAGGGAGAGCCAGGAAAATGAGCTGCACGAATGTGCACAAATCCAACCTCGAGTCACAACTTATCATTTTTGATACAGGCTCATTCGCCCAGGCGTGCCCTCACTCAAACAACCCGCCCGAACGAGTTGACACAGACGCCCTCAAACGACCCGCCCGAATGAATTTACATGGGCGCCCACATGACTGAAATGAAGCAACAAGGGAGAGCCGGGAAAACGAGCTGAACGAACGTGCACAAAGCCAACCTCGGGTCACAACTTATCATTTTTGATATGGGCTCGTTCGCCCGGGTGTGCCCTTTCCCGAACGAGTTGACATGGATGCCCTCAAACGACCTGCCCAAACGAATTTACATGGGCGCCCACATGACCGAAATGAAGCGACAAGGGAGAGCCGGGAAAACGAGCTGCATGAACATGCACAAATCCAACCTCGGGTCACAACTTAGCATTTTTTATACGGGCTCCTTCTCCCGGGCGCACCCTCGCCCGAATGAGTTGACACGGACGCCCTCAAACGACTTGCCAAATGAATTTACATGGGCGCCCACACAACCGAAACAAAGCAACAAGGGAGAGTCAGGAAAACGAGCTGCATGAACGTGCACAAAGCCAACCTCAGGTCACATCTTAGCATTTTTGATACATGCTCCTCCGCCGAGGCGCGCCCTCGCCTGAATGAGTTGACACGGACGCCCTCAAATGACCCGCCCGAACGAATTTACATGGGCACCCACACGACCGAAATGAAGCGACAAGGGAGAGTCGGGAAAATGAGCTGCACGAACGTGCACAAAGCCAACCTTGGGTCACAACTTAGCATTTTTGATACGGGCTCGTTCACCCAGGCATGCCCTTGCCCAAACGAGTTGACACAGACACCCTCAAATGACCCGCCTGAATGAATTTACATGGGCGCCCACACGACCGAAACGAAGTGACAAGAGAGAGTCGGGCAAACGAGCTGCACCAACATGCACAAAGCCAACCTCGGGTCACAACTTAGAATTTTTTATACGGGCTCGTTCACCAGGGCGCACCCTCGCCCAAATGAGTTGACATGGACACCCTCAAATGACCTATTCGAACGAATTTACATGGGCGCCCACACGACCGAAACGAAGTGACAAGGGAGAGCTAGGAAAACGAGTTGCACGAACGTGCACAAAGCCAATCTTGGGTCACAACTTATCATTTTTTATATGGGCTCGTTCGACCTGGCCCGAACGACCCGCCCGAACGAGTTCACATGGACACCCTCAAATGACCCACCTGAACAAATTTACATGGGCGCCCACACGACCGAAATGAAGCGACAAGGGAGAGCCGGGAAAATGAGCTACACGAACGTGCACAAAGCCAACCTCGGGTTACAACTTATCATTTTTGATACGGCTCGTTTGCACAGGTGCACCCTCACCCGAACGAGTTGACACGGACACCCTCAAACGACCCACCCGAACAAATTTACATGGGCGCCCACATGACCAAAACAAAGCGACAAGTGAGAGCCGGGTAAATGAGCTACACGAATGTGCACAAATCCAACCTCGGGTTACAACTTAGCATTTTTTATATGGGCTCCTTCGCCTGGGCGTGCCCTCACCCGAACGAGTTGACATGAATGCCCTCAAACGACTCCCCGAATGAATTTACATGGGCACCCACACGACCGAAACGAAGCGACAAGGGAGAGCCAGGAAAACGAGCTACATGAACGTGCACAAAGCCAACCTCGGATCACAACTTATCATTTTTGATATGGGCTCCTTCACCAAGGCACGCCCTTGCCCGAACGAGTTAACACGGATGCCCTTAAACGACCCACCCGAATGAATTTACATGGGCGCCCACACGACCGAAACGAAGCGACAAGGGAGAGTCGAGCAAACGAGTTGCATGAATGTGCACAAAGCAAACCTCGGGTCACAACTTAGCATTTTTGATACGAGCTCCTTTGCCCAGGTGTGCCCTTGCCCAAGCGAGTTGACATGAACGCCCTCAAACGACCCACCCGAATGAATTTACATGGGCGCCCACACGACCGAAATGAAGCGACAAGGGAGAGCCAGGCAAACGAGCTGCACGAACATGCACAAAGCCAACCTCGGGTCACAACTTAGCATTTTTGATACAGGCTCATTCGCTCAGGCGTGCCCTCACCTGAACAAGTTGACACGGACGCCCTCAAATGACCTGCCTAAACAAATTTACATGGGTCCCACACGACTGAAACGAAGCGGAAAGGGAGAGCCGGGAAAATGAGCTGCACGAACGTGCACAAAGCCAAACTCAGGTCACAACTTAGCATTTTTGATACGATCTCATTCACCCGAGCACGCTCTCACCCGAACGACCCACCCGAATGAGTTGACACGGATGCCCTCAAATGACCCACCCAAACAAATTTACATGGGATTTCCCTTCCTCTAATCTCAATTGGGTCTCTAACTGAACTGACATGCATGAGTTATTTATGAGAGAATATTCAGTTATCTGAAGTGCAGCAATTACATGCATGCATGCATTAACTAACTAAACTCAATTAATTCAACAAACTGTTTGAATTAATCTAACTGGACTTGACTTAGTTAACTGAGCCAACTAATTACAACTCATCCTTATCTCTTTAACTAATGGATAAATTCCTCAATCAATGGAGAAACTGTTGCATGTCCCCACATAGACTTCATGTTTGATTTTCTACAACTAATTAACTCATGGTGAATTAATTAATTATTTTATAAATAGCTGCTAAGATCAAATTCGAATTTTACTTATCAATTTTAGTTCAAGGACTAACTAAAATTGGAATCCATCCCGAAATGTTATTTATAGCAATGTTATTTTTAGCACTTCCATTTTTCATTCCTTGTTGCTAAGTCCAACAGTGGTACCCAAACTACTATTTATAGCAGTGCTATTTTTAGCACTTCTATTTTTAGCATTTCTTGTTGCTATTTTCTACACTCCCTCTCAACAAGAAAGGCATTCAACTCGAACCCGATCCTAAACCTTTGGAATTTTCTGCATGCAACACTTCTTCCAAGTGTTGTTGCTCCAGCAACTCTAGAAACAAAAAAAACTCCCAAGTGACTTGCCTGTTAGGCTAGAAACGTCCTCTGATGCTGAAGATTCCTATGTCGCTGAAAAGTGCTCCCTCTGTGACCTCTGAGCTATTGCAACACTCCATGCATCTCACACCATTGCACACCTCTCTATGCCATCCTACACTGGTGCAACACTCCTGTGCCTCTCACATTGTTGTAGCCTGCTAGCTCTGAACTGTCTTGGGAATCCTGCACTGTAACTCTCTCTGTCGCTCCATCCACATCTGTCTCTACCCACTCAGCCAGTCTTGCTACTCCTCGTCGGGGCTCCCATAGCAAGGTCTAATCCAAGAGGCTGGGTACCTCAAATATCCTGCCCCTATTTCAGCCTTCTTGGGACAATCACTCCACATCGCCCCACCTCCTACCTGGAGGTATGGATGCATGTGATCCCTCTGCCCACTTGGGTCGAAATTTCCCCCTAATAGAGGTATCTGCATGAGTGGATGCCTCCACTTGGTCTCCTCTCGACTTCTCCAGTTGTGGCTGCTCCACAACCTCCTGAAGCTACTTCACCAATCGTGGCTCCTCCACAATCGTCTCAGAATTCTCCTATGGCTACATGTTGAGAGGTAATGTACTCTCCCTCTCAACTACCAAGTCTCCAATAGTTGCCTTGCTCCTCAAGGCTTTGCATGCATCTTGAACCTCAAGAGCATACAGGTTCTTGACTCGTGAACTGATCTGCTTCACTATCTCATGGTGACGCGTCTAAGGAAAACATTTCCTTTACTGAAGTCTACATCATAGCCTTTTTCTTCCAGCATTGTGATCGATACCAAGTTTTTCTTCAATCCTGGAACATACTTCACATCTGTCAAGGTAATGCGAGCTCCATGCTCCCTCTGAAAAACAACTATGCCTACTCCTGAGACACTATACTTTTCATCATTACCCATCGCTATGAGTATCTGGAGATCTTTCTCCTCCAAGGTACTGAGCAAACTCTTATCGTCGGGCATGTGGAATGAAGCTCCACTGTCAAGAAACCAACCACATCCCACCATGGATGAAACCATGCATGCGAAGAGGGTGAAATCAAACTCAAACTGTGAGGCCAATGCCTCACCTTCTAATCCTTCCTTGGATCCATTCTTGGATTTCCTTAGTGGACAATTTGTAGCAAAATGGCCCACCTCGCGACAAAGAAAGCATCACACTTTCGATTTGTCGAACTTCTTCCCACCATGGGAAGAACTCGATTTCGGATGAGAATCCTTCTCATTCCCTTTCTTTGCCTTACTTGCTAAGGTGCAATTTTCTTCATCCTCCTTAAATGAAGAACCATCTCTGGTGCTTCTCCTTATCTCCTCCTGCATCAAATCCGACCAAAGTCATTCCCAATCTGGCAGTTTTTCTCTTCCATTTACCGAGTCTTGGTAGCTATGCCAGCTCTTAGGAAGACCGAGGAGAGAAAGACTCACCATGACATCATCGGCTATCGTGATCCCTACACTTCTAAGCTCATCCCTATAGGTGGTGAGCTTGTTCAGATATGTAGAGATCGTGTCACCCTTTTCACACTTGATTTTCCGAAGCTTGTCTTTCAGTGCTAGCTTCCTCTGATCACTGTTATTCTGATATAGATATTTCAATGTTTTCCACATCGAAAATGGCGTCTCCTTCCCATGGAGACTCGAGACTATGTGGTCTCGAACTCCCTCCAAAAGGATTCTCCTTGCTCTATCCACACATTTCTTCCATTCCACCAATTATGTAGCATTAGTTGTTGCGGGCTTATGGACTTCTTGATCAATGAATTCCTTCAGACCATTATCCTCTAATACTATGTCCATGTGATCCTTCCAGGCTATATAATCGAGCTACCATCAAGGGCATACTCGAGTCTTAAACCATTGAATGCCATTGGTGAAAACGTGATGTGATAAGAACTCGATTTCTATATTCAGGAACCTCAAACTTCAAACTTCTCCCTTCACAGTATAATGTTCTCTCCTTTGATCACATTTTCTTTGATACCATGTAGAAATTCTCACTATAGATCAAAAAATTATGCATTAGACTAAAGCAAAATACAAGGTCTACTTCTACAACAAACTTTGCGGAAGCTTAATTGAATATGAGCAAGATCAATTAGAACACATATAACAGATGAAGAGAAATCAATCACACATGAACACAGAAGAATACTCTGGGGAAAGCCTCAGCTAAAAACCCCGCTATCTGTATTATCATACAAGTGGAAATATGTCCATATTACACAAAGCATTAGCTCACAATCTATCCCGCTCTCAGTACAATCCCTCTGTTGCTCATAGACAGTCAAAGGCTTCTCACAAACCTTGTCCTCTTCCCTCCAAGCCTCCTATTTCCTTGTGCAATTTCTCCTGGGTCCTCCAGCTGCAACCTGTGTGATTCTCACCTCACACACAACACTGACCTCTGAAATAATTGTGCAATCCTTAAGGAGGTAATTCCTTCTGCATGGATGAGTTTCCTATATAGGAAAAATACTCCAACTGATAGTACACTGTCCCTTCCTCTGATCTCAATTGGGTCTCTGACTAAACTAACATGCATGAGTTATTTATATAATAGAATCTTTAGTTATCTAAAGTGCAGTAGTTACATGCATGCATGCATTAACTAACTGAAGTCAATTAGTTCAACAAACTGTTTGAATTAATCTAACTAAACTTGACTCAATTAACTGAGCCAACTAATTACAACTCAATATTAGAACTCATCCTTATCTCTTTAACTGATGGATAAATTCCTCAATCAATGAAGAAACTATTGCATGTCCCCACATAGACTTCATGTTTGATTTTCTACAACTAATTAACTCATGGTGAATTAATTAATTATTTTACAAACAGCTGTTAAGAACAAATTCGAATTTTACTTCTCAATTTTAGTTCAAGGACTAACTAAAATTGGAATCTATCCTGAAATGATATTTATAGCAATGCTACTTTTAGCACTTCCATTTTTCATTCCTTGTTGCTAAGTCCAACACTGGTACCCAAACTGCTATTTATAGCAGTGTTATTTTTAGCACTTCTATTTTTAGTATTTCTTGTTGCTATTTTCAACATTGGGAACTGGAATTTTCAGAATTACCTCTATCTTAGCAGGTTCTACTTTAATTCCATCATCAGAGATAAAATTTCCCATAACAATTGCTTCATTCATCATCATGTGACATTTTTTGTACTTATAGAAACATTAGTTTGTACACATCGTTCTAGTACCTTTTCAAGGTTAACTAATGTTGTTTCAAAGGCTTCACCATAAGGTGTAAATTCATCCATGAATACTTCTAAACAATCATGTAACATATCTAAAAATATTCCCAATATTGCCCTTTGGAAATTTTTTGGCGCATTACAGAGTCCAAAAGGAAGAAATTTGTATGAAAAGGTTCCCCAAGGGCAGGTAAAGGTGGTTTTATCTTGATATTCTCGAGCAATATGTATCTGATTGTAACCACTAAACCCATCTAGAAATGAAAATAATTTCTTTCCAGACAAGGTATCAAGGACCTGGTCTATGAATGGCAAAGGGAAATGGTCCTTTTGGGTGGCCTTGTTAAGTTCTCTATAGTCTACACAGACTCTCCACTTGCCATTCTTTTTAGGGACAATGACAAGTGGGGATACCCACTGACTATCAAAAATTGGATAAATGAAGTTAGCATTTAGGATTTTTTGCAATTCTTCTTTTACTACCTCCTTAAGTGTTGGGTTCATATGTCGTTGTGGTTGTCTAACTAGATTACAACCCTCTTTTAAATAGATATGGTGGGTGCACAGGCTAGGATGAATTCCTTTCATATATATGTAATCCCACGCAAATGCCTTTTTATACTTTTGTAACAATGGTAGCAACATTTTGTTTTGTTCAGGAGTCAAGTTTGGGTTAACATTCAGATGTTTACCTAGTTCTATTTCAACCAGGCTTCTCTTGATGTTTGAAGTGGTATTCATATGTTCAAATCTCAAATCCTCCACAACCTCTTCCTCCCCCAAGTTCTCAATAGAAGTAACAAAAATATGATTACTGATAAAACCATTTATAATATCATCCTCTATATCATCCTTAAAGTATTAGGCTTTACCAAGGGTAAGAAGTGGTTGGGAGTTATCTGATTCGGGTTTGAACTCATCCCACAAGGGGTTTCCCAACTCCCTACTTGGCTTTGCAGGGGGATAAAGGCTGAGGTTTTTCATAGCCTGACCATCTGAAATTGTCATACAGCTTGACCTACAACCTATAAATGCATCCGCAGTGGCCAATCAAGGTCTTCCCAGGATCAAGGGATGCCCCCCTAAATTTTATTTGGGTTGTAAGATAATAAAACATGTTGGATATCTCTAGGAATCCACTATAATAACTACGTCTTCTAGTACCCCTTATGGTTGAATATGGAACCTGTTTTCTAATTCAAGTATGGTAGGTGTTTGTCTTAGCTCGTGAAAACCTAGGATGGTAAAGACTTCTTTAGTCATTACGTTAATTGTTGCCCCTAAATTAATTAGTGTATTTGGGATGGGTGTCTCATCAATGTAAACGGTAACTTTAGGATTCCCCAGATCATTATATTTAGTCAACGGAGACTGGCTAGTCATTAATTCTGATAATTTCCCCATCACATGGATAGTGACAGGGTCCTTAGGCTTTCTTCTAGGTTTTTTAAAGCATAGGTCCCTTAACATTTTCGCATAGATGGGAACATCCTTGATATCTTGCAGCAGGGGAACCTTGATGTGTAGAAATTTCAACTCTCTGAGAAAACCATAGTCAGGTTGTAAAGTCATCCTAGTTTTTTATAATATTTACGGATATGGAGGGTCCTTAGTTACTATAATAGCTAGGTCAGCTGATACAGATGTATCAACGTTTTCGAATTAGCTGTTACAAGTGTAACAACATCACCTTGACCTATTGTAGTAGTCTCGTGAGAGTCCATAGGACCATCCTTAGGAGATTCATATTCTTCCTCAGTGATAACAGGAGAGGGTTTTACTACTTTTCCTGATCTTAGATGGATTTCATTACATTCAATGGGAGTGGTGTAGTAAGTTTGGAAGGAAGCAGGAGCTTCTAATGCTTGAGCTTCCTTATTATTTGGGTTAGGATTAGGTTGTGCAAGTAATTGGGGTCATATGGGAGGTGTAGTAGCAGGTGTTGAGAGAGGTGGTAGTTGCAATTCTTGTTGTGTTGGTAACGCAAAAGGGGCTGGACCTAAAGAATTTCCTCTCCAATTTTGGGGCCAAAAATATGGCTGAGATGGAGGGTATTGAAAACGTGGAGAGGGAGACCATTGGTTCCATGGTGAGAAAAACAGAGCTAGAGGAGGAGAGGAATATTGACATGGAAATTGTTGTGTATTATATACATTATTCCATGGATTAAAAGAAAAATCTTGAGACATTCATGGCGGTCATGGTTACCAAGGCTTCCTAGACCTAATGAAGTAGGAGGATTGGACTTCCTCACTTGATTCCTTGAGAACTACTTTCAGTCTAGGAAGCTCTGGAAAATAGCCTATAGAATGCTCCAAATCACAAATGATGCACAACCTAATGTTGTCAACTTTACAACCCCTCAAGGAATGTTTATCCTTACATTTCAGGTAGAATATAGCCAAATATTTTTGGGCTTCATCCTGTGCCTTTTTTACTTGTGTAGCTGTCATTTGGGAAAATAAAGTACTAAGGAGGTCAGTGTTAAGATTCTCGAACGAGTTCCTCATCTCGGCTCTAGTCACACCTCTATTTGCAGATTTTTGTATTCGAACAAAGACGTCCTGTGTCATGCTTCTTCATAGTGATGATCCTCCCGAGCATCTTAAGCAGAGTTTTATTATCTCCTTAAATTATTCTTGAGATATGTCTCCCTTCCCCAGTAGATTCAATGCATCTAGACAGTTATCTCTCATTCCCCATATGAATATAGATTTTAGGATCTCTGGATCTAAATCAGTATGTTTAGATCTCTGTAGATTATAGTGGAATCTATCCACATAATCCTCCAAGATTTCTTCTTCTTTTTGTGTCATCCTGAATATTTATTCCCTCTGATCCTTGATCTAACAATAGTCTTGATATTTTGACAGAAAGGTAGTTTTCATATCTCCCCATGTCCGGATAGTAGCAGAGCCCAGTCCCATGAACCATCTTAATGTTGCTCCCTTTAGAGTAGCAGGGAAAAATTTCAGATTCTGAGCATTCGAAGTATAATCATAGCTCCTGCACAAGATATCAAATTCAAACAAGAATGTATCAGGATCTTCTACAATCATTCCTTGAAAAGATGGAAGAGATGATAAGGGAATGTTTTTCATGGGAGCTTTGCCCCTTATATCACCTATTAGGAATTCAAAGGTGGTAACAAGGGCATCAGTCCTAGTATTTTTATTGTTATTGTTTTTGTTGTTGTTGTTTTTGTTGTTGTTTTCTTCCATTGTAGATTCCCCTATTTCTTGTTTTGATGAGTCCTCTCCCAAATATCATTCAGGTGAGTGTCCTGTGGATGAATATTCTTGTGATGATTGTACAAGTTTCTCTGGGGCTGGTTGTTTCACAACACTACCTAAATCTGGGTATTGATAAGTAAAATAATGTTTTTCCAATTCTGTCTCTAAGTGCTCCCCATTGGTTTCCCCTTGGCCTTCAGATCCAAAGTCCTGGCCACTAGTTTCTCTGTGTTGTTCTCAAATTGAATCTACAGTTTCGGGAGTATGTATACTAGTTTGAGGGTGATGAGGTCCTAAGATGGAGGAACCAGATTCTTTTGACCTTAATATGGGAGTAATAGATTTCTGTGGTCCTATTTTTTTTTGTATACCTCTATGAATTTGATTGTTCTCTCTCTACTTTTGAAATTAATTCCTGAATGAATGTTTTCCTCCCTAAATCTGTGCTTTTCTTAATCCTTTTATGACATGTTTTTCCTATAGGTTTATTAGAGTTATTATGTTTTGTGTCTCTTTTGTTCATACACTCTACACATGGACCGTATTTGTAATTATTTCACATTCCAAGTGCCTCAGTTGTTACAGTGGTGATTCCACTCAGGTATGTTAGAGCGATGTGTAGGTTCTTACTTCTCATCTTACCGGCTAGTGTTTGTAAGACTAAGGACACTTCTAAAAAATTCTAAGAATTAACACACCCTAAGTGTTCTAATGATCACAGTGGTGAGCCCGCTTAGGTATGTTAAGAAATATGAAGGTTCTTACCTCTTGCCTTATTGCCCAACACTTGTGCACTAGAAACACTATAATAACAAAACAAACTGCCTGACTGTATCGTCAACTGTCTTCCCCAACAACGACACTAGAATGTTGTGTTGATTTAATCACTATTTAATTTGAATGAACCGAAATAATTTAATCGGCAACCATGCTAAGTCTGTTTATTTCAAAGGTGTCTTCACTATCTATGCCAATACATAATAGCTAGGGAAAGAAATGAAAGGAAATGCCATTGAACACAATTGTAGAACTGAAAGCACTCATTTAGAAATTAGAAAGACATTCTACTTGAATGAAATTCACTCATCACACTTCATGTTTTTATCAAATAATAGGTGCACCACACATCATTAATAAAATTTCACCAGCTGATTAAATAGTATAGTTCTAACCAATCTTGTGTAACAACATATAATAAATATGAAAATAGAAGTTTATCAATATTACAATTCATACAACAACATTAATGAATCCACACTTAAAATAAAAAGGAACCAACAACTAGTTTTCTACTACTACAATCCCTGCTAAAGACGAACGCCCTTCCTCCCTAGTAGGGCACAAGGATGAAATGGAAACTAGTTAAAAACTCAACATGAGATCTATATGAACATCACCAGAAGTGTTATGTATTAAAAATAATTGGAAATTACAAGATCAAAATGTCAATGTTGTTCATGTGTTGTCGTTCCCTTTTCATGGAACCGAACCATTTTATTAAGTTTACAAGCCCCAAAAATTAGGGAACAGATTAGTCTTGAGAATCTCACGATTCTCATGCTAATCAATATTAAGAGAAAAATAGAAAGCTTTACAAACAGTTTCCCAATAAAAACTAATTCAAGCTACACAATCATAACAACTGAGATCCTTTGACCGTCCATAGAAAATTCATGATTCTTGACAATGGTCTTTGAAGACAGCAACCATGGTCTTTGGCAATTGCGATGTAACAAAAATTCGAGTTGTAACAGCAAAACTTCAAACTGTAATAGCAAAACTTCAAATTGTAACAGTAAATCCTCAAAGTCTAATAGCGAGAAACAACAACAGCTGCTCATCCTTAGTCCTTAGTTGTAGGCAACACCTGAAAGAAAAAATAAACAGAAAACTTCATCCATAATTACCTTGGTTAGCCATCTCAAAAAGACATCACTTCATTTGATATTTAATGAAAGATGTAAAAATAATATGTTTACAAAGGATTTCTCTTATAAATATGGAAAATGGTAATTGGGACATAAAGTTCATAGGTTTAGAGAGAGATAATTATCAAAAATGGGGAAAGAAGTGTCTAAGATATGCTTAAAAACTGCACCCAACACCTATACCAAGACTTCTTCAACCTATGGTATTTTAAGAGAGCTTTGAGACCTTTTTACTTGTCCTAAAGCCTTATCTTTGAAGCTTAGTTGACACACAAGTGGGGCATTTAGCACTCTGTTGGCTCACGACAACTAGAAAATTTGACATTTAAGTTGCATAAAACACCTTAAGGATTTGCCACTATAGTTATAGCTTGCAATTGCATCACAAATAATAACCATAACAAAGAGTTCACAATAGCTTGTAATTGCATATTAGATAACAACCAAAACACAAAGTTCATAAGGCATGGGATGTTAGTATGTTAAGGGAAGATGCCATCACATCAAGCCTAGGACATAGCAACTTGCATCTCAAAACCAACTTTCATATTGATAAAGTTGGTGCGAGTAATTGTGAATTTGAAAATTATTCATCAACAAAAATTTTTGAGAATATTAGCACCGAATATTGACAGCAAATCTGTGAAGTGATGTATCTAAAAATATTTCTCCACCTAAATCATATCAAAGAAACCTTAACTCTGAGATACTAGCACCATCCAAAATTTCAAGTTTCAAATGTGGATGACTTGAGAATATCCATCATTTCTAAAGTAAATCCCCATCACTTTCAGAAGCTACTATCACATATGAACATTTAGTGAACAATGTAAACTTTGAAACGGGAACTGATGATTACTTGTTTAGTAGAGGTAGTAAAAAAGTGACCTGATTCTGAAAAGTGGTAATGCAAAATACGCTTCTTTCTCTTCTTCTTTTTTCGGAGCATATTTTTGACACTTAAAATTTTCTTATGTATCAAATATAAATATTTTTTTTAAATGTTAGTGATTTTCATATTTATTTTGAAATGTGTGATGTGGCGTCAACCTGTTTTTTTAGGGAGCTTATTTTTTACACTTTCAATTTTTTAATGTATTAAGTGTGGATATTTTTTTTAAAATGTTACATTTTTTGACACTTTAAAATTTGTTATGTCCAATTGTTTTTTTAAATCATGATTACTTAAAAAAAATTCTAGGTGTATTATTTTTCTTTTTTTAATGTTGATTACTTAAAAAAACAAATATATATATATATATGTGTGTGTGTGTGTGTGTGTGTGTGTGTGTGTGTGTGGGGCAAAAAAATTTATCAAAAATGTAAAAAAATAAAAAAAATAAAAATTATCTTGTAAACCATAAAAGAAATTGGGGAAAAAAATTTAAAAACTATAAAATTAAGTAAAAATAGAAAAAAAAAAATTAACAAACACTAACAAAAATCTAAAAAAAATAATAATAAATAAATAAAAGACAACAAATAAATAAAAAACTATTAAACTGAAGTTTAAAAACATTTAAAAAAAACCTAGAAAAGCAAAAATATACTGAAATTAAAAAAAAAAAAAAACAATTAAAAAAAATCTATATAATTTCAAATAAAAAAACAAAACAAAACAAAAAAAAATAAAAATAAAAAAACAAAAACAAAAACAAACAAACAAACAAAACACAAAGAAAAACATATTTTTTATTAAAAAAAACATTAATTTTATAAAACTACACATTTTAGATTAAAAAAAAAAACATTTAAAATTATATATATATGAGTTGAAAAAAAAAAAAAAAACATTTAAACTATTTTAAAAACTATATGTATTTAAAAAACATTTAAAATATTTTATTTTTTTAATTTTTAAAAAGCAAAAAAAAAAATTGAGCCCACTTGCCACTACCTGGCCGCCCGTGTGGGCACGAACTTGGGCGGCAGAGCTACTAGCAGCTCCGACACCCAAAGCCATGTCCCCACGTGCAGTCGGGTGTTGGCATGACGATTCCTGGAATTGCCCTATCGTCGCCCGTCGGGGCACAGCCCTAGGCGACGGAGCTACATGCAGCCTTCGACACCCAAGGCCATGCCCCCACGGGCAACAAGGCGATAGCAGGCAGGCTCAATTATGTTTTTTGTTTCTTAAAAATAAAATATATATATATGTTAAATGTTTTTTTTAATCAAAAATATATTTTTTTATTTTAAATTTTAAATGTTTTTTAAATATATATAGTTTTCAAAATATTTTAAATGTTTTTTTTTAAATCAAAAATATATTTTGTTTTTATAAATTTTAAAGGTTTTTTTTTTTAAATCTAAAATATATAGTTTTATAAAATTTTAAATGTTTTTTTTTAATCAAAAATATGTATTTTTTTTAACTTTAAATGTTTTTTTTATTTTTTATTTTCAATTTGAAATAATACATATTTTTTTAAGTTTTAATTGTTTTTGGTTTATTAAGAGTTTTCAGCAAAAATCACATCATAATTCATTTGTCAATGTATTTTTGTTTTTTAGGTTTTTTTTAATGTTTTTAATCTTAATTTTAGTAGTTTTTTAATTTGCTTTTGCTATTTTCTTCTTCTTTTTTAATATAGTTTCTTTTAATTTTATTTTATTTTTTCTTAATTTTTTGTTAATGCTTTTTTAAATGTTTTTATTTTTACTTAACTTAATTTTATAGTTTTTTTAAATTTTGTTTTTTTTTTCCAAATATTTTTATGGTTTATGAGATTTTTTTTAACATTTTTTTTAAATATTTGTTCTTATTATTTATTTCTTTCTTTCTTTCTTTTTATATATATATATATATATATATATATATATATATATATATATATATATATATATATATATATATATATATATATATATATATATATATATATATATATATTTATATATATATATATATATATATATATAATTCTTACCTTTATAGGTTAATGTTGTTTTTTTTTAACATAATTATGTTTGATTTTTTTTGGTTGAATTTTTTTATGTTTGATTTATTTATATTATTTTTATATGTTTGATTTTTTATTTTTATTTTGTATTTTATGTTTTGTTTTTAATATATATTTTTATTTACGTTTTGTTGTTTTTTATTTTTATTTTTTTGTTTTTTTTCATTGTTTTTAATTTTGTTTTTATTTTTAATTTTATGTTTTCATTATTCTTTGAAATTTTAGTGTTTTTTAGAGTCATGATAAATTACGCCATTATTTCAAAATGTTGAAAATTTGCCCTAGAAAAAAAGTGTTATTCCAACATCAACACTTTTCATTTTTAGCACTGTTTTTCATGTTTTTTGGGGGTTTTTTTGCTAGAGTTCCCGTTTTGAGTTTATAGTTCTTGTTTCAAAATTTACATTGTTAGTGGATAAGGTGTATTTGAGAGAGATTTTGGACATTGAGAAAAGTAGTTTTTTTGTGATGTTTTTTTAGAAAACATTTCCTATAGTGTCATAATATACATAGGTTATGGTCACAATCTGCTCAATTTCAAAATATTTCCTAAGCTTAGAAAATAAACAAGTATACAAATCCAAACCTGTCAAAGATTTCATTCAAAGAAGAACGTAGATCCACCATGCCTGTAACGGGGAAGAAGGAGAAGCTATAGGTTCCAGAGGATGTCTCCATATTTAACGGAAGCAGATGACATCCAACTAGAAATATGTGACAATTTCAATAATATGTATTGAAATTGTCATCAATACTAGAAATCGCTGACAATTTTCTTTGTTCTATAGAAATTTGTTATCCCTCGAGAGATAGCCTTAAGCCTTTCCTCTTCATCTCTCTCATGTTCTTCAAATGGGGTGGGCACTTGTTGAGATGTTCTTCTATGTACAACTCTAGCATTTTCACGTGCTCTATTTGCTACAATCACTTCCCTAGACAGTGTTAATGGAAATGGCTCATGCAAAAAGCTCCCAACACAGTCACCATCAAGAGATATATTAGCTACAATAGCCTCCCTTGGGAGAGAAGAGGATCAAGGCGAATCATGAAGAAATCCTGATTTATTCCTTAGCAAAAAAAATACCTAGTTAGGGGGAAAATCCTAGACCTAGATGATGGCAAAGCAAGATGATGCAATTGTTGTTGACAATGATGATCGTGACTAGAACTGAAGCTGGAACATCCTTCTACAGGAAAATCAGAAGAAACCCATTGTGATTCTCCTCCGACCCAGGGTTCATAATGTTGGTTTTCAACAGAATGGCTTCTACTCTCTCTCCTTGGGTGAGTATCTTTCTCTTGGATGTTGAGTGGTGCTACTTCAACTATTGCGCCAATCATATCTCCTTGGACCTATGTTGTGAAAATGCTCTAAAAATAGTGATTTTCTCCTTGGACCATAAGAAATGCCTCCAAGCAGACCCGGTATGCTCATTGTTTGATGGATACAATTTGAAATGTTGATAGGAGAGTAAAAAAGGCAACAAAAGAAATCATAAATGAAATATGATAGGCTAACTTCCAATGCTCAAATCTGCAAGACAATATAAAGCATTGACAAAAATTTCATTTAAATGGAATCTTCAAGATAAAGCATTATCATAATTTTACTCAATCGCATCTTAACTAAGAGAGAAAAAATAATGCTTACAAGTGTATAACTATGAATATGCCAAGTCTTAAATAATTACCATTTCAGTGGATGTCATTATAAATCTCTCTTCATCTATCACATTAATTTCCACTGCATTGAGTGCATATAGAGCCAGGACCCTTAAAGGTTACAACTTATTATCTATATAGAAATTATTTTCATGTCATATAGATCAAAACTATTAGGTCATATTCCAAAGGTAAGAACAATCTTAACACTCTAAATTCAAAACAAAACCAACACCTTCATAGTATCAAAAATCAAATGGTGTGTTGCATCGAATAGAAAATTTTAAAATAAGAACCATTTGCACAGAATAATGTACAAGACATGAGATATGATATATTTGTGTATAAAATCTCATTGAAAGATGCTATTAAATAACATTTCTATATGAAAAAAAATCTTAATCTGACAAACATTAGTGAATTTCTTAATGATGATTAAGAACAGTTTAATGGTCTTCCTTTTCTCAAAGAGCATGTTGCAATGTCATTATCTAACAAGAAACTTGAGTACCTGTGTTTCTCAAAACAAAATTTTAAACTGCTCTATCAATAATCACAACTCCATTTGTTTCCCAGTAAATTATTTTTTTGGGAAGCATTTCAAAGAACATTCCTGGAAGGAATGCATTGGAAACAACATATTTGGGCATTTGATATGATAAAATTAATTGGGACTTACATGTAGCCTCCACCCTTCGAAGCTAAATTGACATATAAGTGGGGCATTCAACACTCTGTTGGCTCACGATGACTAGAAAAATTTACATTTAGGTTGCATAAACCACCATAAGGATTTTCCACTATAGTTATAGCTTGCAGTTGCATCACAAATAACAACCATAACAAAGAGTTCATAATAGCTTGTAATTTCATATCAGATAACAACCACAACACAAAGTTCATAAGGCATGGGATGTTAGTATTCTAAGGGAAGATACCATCAAATTAAGCCTAGGACATAGCAACTTGCATCACGAAACCAACTTTCATATTAATAAAGCTGGCGCGAGTAATTGTGAATGTGAAAATTATTCATCAACAAAATATTTTGAGAATATTAGCACCAAATATTAATAGCAAATCTATGAAGTGATGTATCTGAAAAATATTTCTCCACCTAAATCATATCACAAAAACCTTAACTCTGAAATACTAGCACCATCCAAAATTTCAAGTTTCAACAGTGGATGACTTGAGAATATCCATTATTTCTAAAGAAAATCCCCATCGCTTTCAGAAGCTACTGTCACACATGAAAATTTAGTGGATACAGTGTGTCTAACAAAGATTTTGGACATTGAGAAAAGTAGTTTTTTCTGTGATATTTGTCAGAAAACATTTCCTAAAGTGTCATAATATACATAGGGGATGGTCACAATCTGGTCAATTTTAGAATATTTCCTAAGCTTAAAAAATAAACAAGTATATAAAAACCAAACCTGCCAAATATTTTAGTCAAAGAAGAACACAAATTTTCCATTCTTGTAATGGGGAAGAAGGAGAAGCTAGAGGTTGTAGAGGATGTCTTCAATATTTAACAGAAGCAGTTGACATCCTAATAGAAATTGGTGAAAATTTTTTTTTTTATAGAATGTTGTTATCCCTTGGGAGATATAATTTAAGCCATTCCTCTTCATCTCTCTCATGTTCTTCAATTGGGGTGGGCACTTGCTTATATTATATTCTATGTACAATTCTAGAATTTGCACCAGCTTTGTTTGCTACAATAGCTTCCCTAGACAGTGCTAATGGCAATGGCTCATTTAGAGAGCTCCCAACATAGTCACCAATAAGAGATATATTAGCTGTAATAGTGTTCTTTGAGAGAGAGGAGGATGAAGGTGAATCATGAAGAGAACCCAAACTATTCCTCTGTGAAAAAATAGACATAATTAGGAGCAAAATCCTAGACCCAAACGATGGCAAAGAAGAACGACACAACTATTGTTGACAATGATGATTGTGACTATAATTGAAGTTGGAATAGCCTTATGCAGGTAAATCAGAAGAAACCCATTGTGATGCTCCTCCAACACAGGATTCATAATGTTGGTATTCAACATAATGGTTGTTACTCTCTCTCCCTAGGTGAGCATCTTTCTCCTGGATGCTGAGTGTTTTTGTTTCAACTGTTGGGCTAATGTTATCTCCTTGAACCTATGTTGTGCAAATACTCTAGAAATAGTGATTTTCTCCTTGGACCATAAGAAATGCCTCCAAGCATAACCAATATGATCATTGTTTTATGGATACAATTTAAAACACTAATAGGAGAGTCAAAAAGGCAACAAAAGAAATCATAAATGAAATATGATAGGCTGACTATCAATGTTCAAATTTTGTAAGTCAATATAAAGCATTGATAAGAATTTCATTTAAATAGAATCTTCGAGATAAAGCATTATAAGAATTTTACTCAATGGAATCTTAACTAAGAGAGAAAAAATAATTCTTACAAGTGTATGACTAAGAATATGCAAAGTCTTAAATAATTGACATTTTAGTAGATGTCATTATAAAGCTTTCTTCGTCTATCACATTAATTGGAAATGCATTGAGTGCATACAAGGGTAGGACCCTTCAAGGTTACATCCTATTAGCTATATAGCAATTATTTTCATGTCATATAGATAAAAAAAAATATTAGGTCATATTCCAAAGGTAACAACAATCTTAGCACTCTAAATTCAAAACAAAACCAACACCTACATAGTATCAGAAATCAAACGGATTGTGTTGCATCGAACAAAAAAATTTCAAATAAGAACTACTTGCACAAAATAATGTACAAGACTTGCTACATGATATATTTGTGTATAAAATTTCATTGAAATATGATATTTTTTTTATAAGCTTGGAAGGACTACATCATCATCATGTTCAACTTCTCACCCCGACCGAGGGGGATAGCACAAGATTTTAACCCAAGACTTCCATTTCAATGAGATTTCATTTCCACAACCATTACTAAGTGAGCTATCCCAAGCGGACCCATTAAAATATGATATTAAATAACATTTCTATATGAAAATTATTCCTAATCTAGAAAACATTAGTGAATTTTTGAAGGATGATTAATAATGGTTTAATGGTCTTCCTTTTCTCAAAGAGCATGTTGCAACATCATTAACTGGCAAGAAATTTGAGTACCTATATTTCTCAAAACAAAATTTTAAAGTGCTCTATCAATAATCACAACTCCATTTGTTTCCTAGCAACTTATTTTTTTAGGAAGCATTTCAAAGAACATGCCTGGAATGATTGCATTGGAAACAACATATTTCGACATTTTCTATGGAAAAATTATTTGGAACTTACATCAAACTTCCTCTCTTTGAAGCTCAGTTGACATAAAAGTGGGGCATTCAACACTCTATTGGCTCACGATGACTAGAAAATTTTACATTTAGGTTGCATAAACCACCATAAGGATTTACCACTATAGTTATAGCTTGCAATTGTATCACAAATAACAACCATAACAAAGAGTTCACAATAGATTGTAATTTCATATCAGATAACAAACACAAAAAAGAGTTCATAAGGCATGGGATGTTAGTATGCTAATGTAATATGCCATCACATCAAGCCTAGGACATAGCAACTTACATCTCAAAACCGACTTTCATATTGATAAAGTTGGTGCAAATAATTGTGAATGCGAAAATCATTCATCAACAAATTTTTTTGAGAATATTAACACCAAATATTGACAGCAAATCTGTGAAGTGATGTATCTAAGAAATATTTCTCCACCTAAATCATATCACAAAAACCTTAACTCTAAAATACTAGCACCATCCAAATTTTCAAGTTTCAACATTGGATGACTTGAGAATATCCATTATTTCTAAAGCAAATCCCCATCGTTTTCAGAAGATACTGTCAAACATGAACATTTAGTGGATATGGTGTGTCTAACAAATATTTTGGACATTGAGAAAAGTAGTTTCTATGTGATATTTTTCAAAAAAAATTTCCTATAGTGTCATAATATACATAGGCTATGGTCACAATCTCGTCAATCTAAGAATATGTCCTAAGCTTAAAAAATAAATAAGTATACAAAAGCCAAACCTTCCAAAGATTTCATTCAGAGAAGAAAGAAGATCTGTCATTCCTGTAACGGGGAAGAAGAAGAAGATAGAGGTTGTAGAGGATGTCTCCAATATTTAATAGAAGCAGATGACATCCTACTAGAAATAGGTGACAATTTCAATAATTTATATTGAAATTATCATCAATACTAGAAATAGGTGAAAATTTTCTTTGTACTATAGAATGTTGTTTGTTGGCATTATGACACAGGTTTGGCACTATGACATAGGTGTTGTCCTTGATGGCAACTCACTCAAATGAAAGATCACAGTTTAGGCTCTCAGAATGAAAAAAAAAGAGATATACGCGGGTTCCTCTTAACCAAGTCGCGTATACACGCGGGATCGCCGATCAAAATGTGTGTATGCGTATGCACGCACTTTCATGAAAGGAAAAGTTTGTACATGTGGGAAAACTTGTTTTTTAGTCCATGGTATTTATTCCTTGGTATTTGGACCTATGGTTTTGGACCACGGTATCTAGTCCAAAGTGTTGACCCCAGGTATTGGGTCCCAAGTATTGGTTCTAAGTCATTTTGGACCATGGTATTAAGAATGGCCTAAGACTATAAAAGGGGAAGGAGATCATTAGGTAAAGGCACTCAAGGATTGAATATCTTATGAAGAGTAAGATCTAAAATACTGGTCATTGGGTTATGGTGCATAGCTGAATCTGAATCAAGGAGGAACCTGAGCGCAAGGAGAAGGATAAGTTCTATTGATGGGTCAAGATCTCTAGACTTGAAGAGAAGTATCTTTGTGTGATTTTGATCTGTTATATTTGGTGCATGACTTGATCTATAAATCTGATAATCTGGGTATAACTGATGTCTGAATATTTGAAAAAGGTAAATTATCTTTTATAGATTTATACGTAGGTTCCGCATAGAAAAGGCACGTATACACGCTGGTTCGGTGTTTCTAAACCGCGTATACGCAAGTTTTCCTTAATACAGCAGCGTATGCACGTAGGTTCTACATATTGAAGTAGCGTACGTCTCATAAAATATTTTTAGCTACTTTTGTTTATTGTTGCAGTATTTTGGGTTCAGGATTGGTTTCTGGTTACTGTTATTGTATTCTGGTTACAACATTCAAAGAATTAATTGTTTGATTCAGTTTTGGTTGGTACAAAGGAGATTGGTTGATGCAGATATACTTGATGTTTTATTGATGTTATTGATGGATCCAGCCTGAAAATTTATGAAACGTGGTCCCTGGAAGAAAAAGAAGGTTGTAGCCTTTTGTAGGTCGGTACCTACATACTAGTACATCAGCTAGTACAAGAGCTAAGGTGGTTGTAGCTCCCTTCCAGGAGAAGCTAGAGAATGAGAGAAGGTTGTAGCTTTCTGCAAGCAAAAGCTTGCGTACTAGTATAAGACTACACCAGTACAGAAATATTGTAAAAAGAAGTTTCCTATTAAAAGAAGATAGAGACGAATTGTAGCAGGTGGTTTCCACCCACATTGGGTATTCACCTTATATCTTGTGTTCATGTGTGTGATTGCCTGTACTATTTTACTGCACCTGTTTATTGTTCATATGGTTAATGAAGTTCTGATGCACTAACTAAAGATCAACATTTAACGGATTAACTAAATCATAATTTTACTGGATATACGCTAGTTACATTAGACACAATTACGTGTACACGCGGGTTGCCTTAACTGAAGTAGCGTATATGAATCTGAGTATGAAAACGAAAAAGTGTTTGATTTGCTAATACTAATTCACCCCCCCCCTCTCATTATTATTTCCAACAATTGGTATCAAAGCAGGTCCTTTAGAAGAAGCTTTATCACTTGAAGGAAGATTTATCATCATGAGAAACTACGAAAAAGAGGCATCCATCAAGCGACCAATATTTGATGGGAGAAACTTCGTCTATTGGAAGGTAAGAACCATAGCCTATCTTCAATCTCTTGGTACAGAAGTTCAGGATATTGTGGAAGGAGGATACACATTTCCATCAGCAACTCCTACAGATACGGCTGGTAAAAAGTAGTATGAAACAAATGCAAAGGTTGTCAATACTCTATTGGGGACTCTATCTCAATCAGAATTCGTCAAGGTTATGCAGCTCAAAACCACCAAAGAAATATGGGACAAGATCATTCTAAGCTATGAAATTGAATATCACATAAAACGTGCAAAACTACAAGCTCTCAGAATTCAATATGAAACTCTCAGAATGCATAATGATGAAAGTGTGGCTAATTATTTCTTACGTATAGATGAGATTGTTAATCGCATGAAAATTTTGGGTGAAGAGATAAAACAAGTTACTTTAGATGAAAAGGTTCTAAGATCCTTGTCTTCTAAGTTTGAATTGAAAGTTTCTGCTATAAAAGAAAAGCAGAATCTTCAAAGTATGTCACAGCTGCACGGAATCCTAACTACTTTCAAAATGAGAAAAGGGGGACCATCAGATAGGAGAGAATTCGCATTCAAAGCCTCAGGAAAAGGAGAATACAATGAGTCGGGGCATATGTAAGAAGGAGAGGAAGAATCAAACTTTGTCAAGAACCTTCAACGGGGTTTTGGAAGATTCAGAGGTAAGCTACCTTTCAAATGCTTTACTTGTGGAAGAGTCGGTCACTATGCAGCAAATGTTCTCATAAAGATAAGCTTGATAAAGGTAAGGAACCAGCTAAATGAAACAGAAAACAGAACGTAAGTAAGAAGAGTTATTATACACATGAAGACAATGATGGAATTTCAAATATTGATGAAGATGAACATGGTAATGATTATAGACTTTTGATGGCTTTTGAAGATGATGATTTCTTGGATGCTATCGATGAAGATGATATCTATGAAGAAAGCTCTAAACTTAAAATCTATTTAGAAGAAAAGAGTATGATCATAGATACTCTGACATTCCAACTTGTTGAAAGGGAAAAACACAATGAAAAGTTAGAATGTGAAATTGTGGGACTTAGAAAAGATATTGAGAAAACAAAAGCACTTAATCTTAGATTTGCTAGAGGATCTGAAACTTTAGATGAGATTATCAAGGTACAACATTCTCCTCTAATCAAGACAGGTCTTGGATATACTTATGAAGCATCTCAAGCATAGAAGCCATCCACCTCCAAAATTTATCTTGATGCATCAAGGAGAAGTGAACAGGTTGACAATCATCAACAAAGGCATAAAGCAGATCACCAGGTAAATCAAGGTCAATCTACATCAAGGATGAACAGTAGCTACAACCAACCACGGGTAAATCATTCTCAATTTGCCTCTAGAATGAATGTCAATGGAAAACACAATCACCTGGTCAGTAGATTTGATAATCGTAGGAATTTCTTTAATGGCCAATGTTTTTCATGTCATAACTTTGGACACAAAGCTGCCCAATGTGTTGCCTACAAGACCATCATGACTCGAGAAGCACAAAATCAAAGGAGTATTATTGGGATCATGAAGAGGACCTACAATAACTTTTCTGCTCTTGAAAATGGAATAAAATGTTCTATTTGTAACAACTTTGGTCATGAAGATTCTGAATGCAGGAGTAGGTTTCGGCAAACATCTCAGAAGGAGCAAGTTTCATTGGGTCCCAAAACATGGAGAAAGAAAGAACCACAACCAGAAAGATGTGGTATAGCCTTATATGTGGAAGGACATGAAAATTAGTGGTACATCGACAGTGGATGCTCGAAATATATGACAGGTGATAAAGAAAAACTTCAGTCATATAGTGCCTTAGAAAAGGAAAGGAAGGTCTCATTTGGAAATGACACGCCTGCACTCATAAAAGGTAAAGGTTCTATTCTTTTGAAAGAAAAAGTAAAAGCTAGAAATTTTATGTATGTTGATGGCTTAAAGCATAATCTATTGAGTGTTATCAAAATGTGTGATCAAGGAAATGAGGTAATATTTCGATCAAATGGATGTATTGTTCATGAGTTTGATACAGGAGAAACAATGATCAAAGGCATAAGAACTCCAAATAATTTATACATACTCAAGGGAGGACAACAAAAATGCTATTTAAGCAAGAATGATGAACAATGGCTATGGCACAAAAGATTGGGGCATCTAAGCTTCCCTCAGATAAGGAAAGCATTCAAATATCAAGCTGTTCACGATCTTCCTAGCATCAAGATTCTAGACAATACAATATGCAAATCATGTCATTTTGGTAAGAAAACCAGAACACATTTACCTAAGAAGGAAGGATCAGCCAGTAAGCCACTTGAACTTGTCCATACTGATTTATGTGGTCCATCAAGGAAAAATTCACCTCATGGAGAAGAATACTTTATATTGTTCATTGATGACTTTTCCAGGATGTGTTGGATAGGACTTCTAAAGCATAAAGACGAAGCTTTCGAAAATTTCAAAGCTTTCAAAGCCTTGGTTGAAAATGAATCAGATCACAAAATCAAATGCCTCATGTCTGATTGAGGAGGGGAATTTAACTCAGATGAATTTTTTGACTTTTGTGAAGAACATGGAATAAGAAGGGAATTCTCTATTGCAAGGACTCCTCAGCAAAATGGAGTAGTGGAAAGGATGAACAGAACGGTTCAACAAATGGCTCGTGCTATGCTTGATGAATCTGGAACTCCTGCAACCTTCTGGGGTGAAGTTTCATTTTTTTTGTTACTATTCTCAACAAAACAAACGTTCAGGTAAACAGCACTCAAACCCCTCATGAACTTTGGTATGGTAAGACTCCTACGGTAAAATACTTCAAAATTTTTGGAAGCAAATGTTACATCAAAAGGAATGATGAAAACCTTGGCAAGTTTGAACCTAGAGTAGATGAAGGCATTCTCCTCGGTTACTCTTCCCAAAGTAAAGGATATAAGTGTTACAATAAAAGACTTGGAAAAATTGTTGAAAGTATTGATGTAGTGGTTGATGAAGCGGGTGACAATCCAAAGCAGATAAAAACCAAAGATTGTGAAGATGAAGATGACTATCCTTCAACTTCAAATTAGAATTAATGATGAAGAAGAAACCTATGAGGCACCAGAAGAATAGATAAGGGTAGAAGAAAAGACTCCATCCACGTACGTCCAGAAGAATCATCTAGAGACTCAAATTTTGGGGCAAAAAGAGGCAAGTGTTCAAACAAGAAGAACTATTACATAAGCTTCAAGTTATCTAGCATTTCTCTCCTCCGTCGAACCACGAAATGTAAGTGAAGCATGCAAAGATGAATGCTGGATCAAGGCCATGAATGAAGAACTTGAGCAGATTGAAAAGAATAACACCTGGGAATTGGTTCCTAGACCTAATGATAAGAATGTCATAGGGACCAAATGGATATTCAAAAACAAGCTAAATGAAAATGGAGATGTTATTAGAAACAAGGCCAGACTTGTTTGTAAAGGGTATGCTCAATAAGAACGTATAGACTTTGAAGAAAATTTTGCACCAGTTGCTAGACTTGAAGCCATAAGAACGTTCCTTGCTATTTCTAGCTTTGAGAAGTTCAAAGTATATCAAATGGATGTGAAATCTTCCTTTCTAAATGGAGACTTAGAAGAAGAAGTGTACATTGAGCAACCAGATGGATTCATCCTTGGGAATGATCCAAAACTTGTATGCAAACTCAAAAAGGTTCTCTATGGCCTTAAACAGACTCCAAGGGCTAGGTATTATCGGTTGGACAAATACCTCCATCAACAAGGTTTTTCAAAAGGATCAACAGACAACAATCTATATATAAAAATTGACAATGATAAATTGCTAATACTTGTTGTGTATGTTGATGATATCATCTTTGGTAGCAATGAAGAAACCATGAGTCAAAACTTTACTTTGGTGATGCAGAAAGAATTTGAAATGTACCTGCTTGGCGAACTCACATATTTTCTTGGTTTACAAGTCCAACAAAACAAAGATGGTATCTTTCTATCACAAACCAAGTACCTCAAGCATATCTTGAAGAAATATGGGATGGAGGATTCAAAACCAATATGTACCCCTATGGTAACAGGATGCAGCTCAGCGCAAATGATGAATCAGCAACAGTACATCAACCAACCTATAGATCCATGATTGGAAGTCTACTCTATCTGACAGGTACCAGACCAGACATCATGCATGCAGTGGGAATATTTGGAAGATTCCAGGCTAATCCAAAAGAAGCACACCTTTAGGTGGTTAAAATTATTTTCAAATATCTTCAAGGAACACAAAATTATGGCTTATGGTATCCTAGAGATACAGATCTCACACTTCATGCATATACAAATGGAGATTGGGCAGGAAGTGTGGATGACAGAAAAAGCACTAGTGGTGGTGCATTCTTTATGGGTTCCAGATTAGTATCTCGGTTCAGCAAGAAACAAAGCTCAATTGCATTATCTACAGCTGAAGCAAAATATGTGGCTGATGCATCTTACTGCACACAACTCCTTTGGATGATGCAAACTTTGCAAGACATTCAAATCACTTGTACTCCACCTATCTCCATTTTATGTGATAATACAAGTGCAACCGGTATTTCAAAGAATCTAGTCATGCATTCAAATACCAATCACATACCTATCAAATATCATTTTCTCCAAGAACAAGTGCTTGAACAAAAAGTCAAATTGGAGTATGTCCCCTCCAAGGAATAGGTTGCTGATATATTCATCAAACCACTGCCCAGAGAGACATTTGAATACCTCAGACAGAAGTTGGGAGTAGTTGATGCATCATCTTGTTGTTGACACTTATCTGGTTCAGTGAACAGTGGTTGTACACAAGTTTCATGAAGTGTATCCATGTACATACGCACGGTTTCTATGGATACAGTCGCGTATATGTTGGTTTGAAGACAAATAGTGGGCCAGACTAAGGATGAAAAGAGTCTGATATGGATCTGACAGAAACCATCTGGCACAGGTTTAGGGGGAGCATATGCTTCTAATAATGTATTGTTGGCATTATCTTAGAAGATCTTGGTGGAACAGGTGCAGAGGCATATCATGGTTGCTGGTCTGGATGATGATTGACAGATGTCACTGATAACTATCATAGTCTTGTCTGAGATATTTAGTCTCTATGTCATGTATTTCTTTTATTATCGAGGTCATGTAACGACCTATTTTGGTTTCCCCACTATGCCTGGGATGGATGATGTAATAGGCGTTTGGTGTATCCCCACTTGGTTGGGTGGATGAGTCAATATTTGTATATCCTCACTTGGTTGGGAGATGGATGTATGTATGAATCTTTGGTGATAGGAAGGTCATTTATGATGTATAGAGTCATGTTTCTTCTTGTAGACCATCTTTTTGTAGACATTGCCTACAGTCAGGGGGAGCATGGACAGCACAACACAGCAGAGATTTTAGCATGTACTCAGGGGGAGTATAACCCTTTGCCCTTGATGACAAAGGGAGAGAATGACTTTGAGTAACTTGGGGTTGCCATCAAGTCCAAAGGGGGAGATTGTTGGCATTATGACACAGGTTTGGCACTATGACACAAGCGTTGTCCTTGATGGCAACTCACTCAAATGACAGATCACGGTTCAAGCTCTCAGAATGAAGGAAAAAGAGATATATGTGGCTTCCTCTTAACCAAGTCGCTTATACACGTGGGATAACTGATCAAAAGGTGCATATGCGTATGCACGCACTTTCATGCAAGGAAAAGTGCGTACATGTGGGAAAACTTGTTTTCTAGTCCATGGTATTTAGTCCTTGGTATTTGGACCTATGGTTTTGGACCATGGTATCTAGTCCAAAGTGTTGAACCCAGGTATTGGGTCCCACGTATTAGTTCTAAGTGGTTTTGGACCATGGTATTAAGAAAGGCATAAGACTATAAAAGGGGAAGGAGATCATTAGGAAAAGGCACTCAAGGATTGAATATCTTATGAAGAGTAAGATCTAGAATACTAGTCATTAGGTTATCGTGCATAGATGGATCTGAATCAAGGAGGAAACTAAGTGCAAGGAGAAGGATAAGTTCCATTGATGGGTCAAGATCTCAAGACTTGAAGAGAAGTATCCTTGTGTGATTTTGATCTGTTATATTTGGCGCATGACTTGATCTATAAATCTGATAATCTGGGTATAACTGATGTCTGAATATTTGAAAAGGGTAAATTATCTTTTATAGATCTGTACGCAGGTTCCGCATAGAAAAGGCACGTATACACGCTGGTTCGGTGTTTCTAAACCGCGTATACGCAAGTTTTCCTTAATACAGCAGCGTATGCACATAGGTTCTTCATATTGAAGTAGCATACATCTCATAAAATATGTTTTAGCTACTTCTGTTTATTGCTGTAGTATTCTGGGTTCAGGATTGCTTTCTGGTTACTGTAACTGTATTCTGGTTACAGCATTCAAAGAATTAATTGTTTGATTCAGTTTTGGTTGGTACAAAGGAGATTGGTTGATGCAGATATACTTGATGTTTGATTGATGTTATTGATGGATCCAGTCTGAAAATTTATGAAATGTGGTCCCTGGAATAAAAAGAAGGTTGTAGCCTTCTGTAGGTCAGTACCTACGTACTAGTACATCAACTAGTACAAGAGCTAAGGGGGTTGCAGATCCCTTCCAGGAGAAGCTGGAGAACGAGACAAGGTTGTAGCTTTCTGTAGGTAGAAGCCTACGTACTGGTATAAGACTGCACCAGTACAGAAATATTGCAAAAATAAGTTTCTTATTAAAATAAGATAGAGATGAATTGCAGCAAGTGGTTTTCACCCACATTGGGTTTCCACCTTATATCTTGTTTTCATATGTGTGATTTCCTGTACTGTTTTATTGCACCTGTTTACTGTTTATATGGTTAATGAAGTTTTGATGCACTAACTAAAGATCAACATTTAATGGATTAACTAAATCATAAGTTTACTAGACATATGCTAGTTGCATTAGACACAGTTGCGTGTACATGTGGGTTGCCTTAACTGAAGTAGCGTATATGAATCTGAGTATGAAAACGAAAAAGTGTTCAATTTTCTAATACTAAATCACCCCCCTCCCCCCTCTCAATATTATTTCCAACATTGTTATCCCTTGGGAGATAGCCTTTAATCCATTCCACATCATCTCTCTCATGTTCTTCAAATGGGGTGGGAAATTGTTGAGATGTTATTCTATGTACAGTTCTCGCATTTGCACCAACTTTGTTTTCTACAATAGCTTCCTTAGATAATGTTAATGGAAATGGATCATGCAGAGAGCTCCCAACACAATCACCAACATGAGATATATTAGTTGCAATATCTTCCCTTGAGAGAGAGGAGGATGAATTTGAATCATGAAAAGAGCTCGATCTATTCCTCTATGGAAAAATAGACCTAATTAGGGGAAAAATCCTAAACCCGGACAATGGAAAATAAGGAAGATGCAATTTTATTAGCAGCAATAGCTTCCCTTGAGAGAGAGGAGGATGAATTTGAATCATGAAAAGAACCCATCTATTCCTCTGCAAAAAAATAGACCTAGTTAGGAGGAAAATCCTAGACCCGAAAAATGGAAAAGAAGGATGATGCAGCTGCTACTGACAATGATGATTATGACTAGAATTGAAGTTGGAACAACCTTATGCGGGAAAATTAGAATAAGCCCATTGTGATGCTCCTCCAACCCAGGGTTTATATTGTTGGTATTCAATAAAATGGCCGCTACTCTGTCTCTATGGGTGAGCATCTTTCTCCTAGACGTTGAGTGTTGTTGTTTCAACTATTAGGTTAATGTTATCTCATTGGACCTATGTTGTGAAAAAGCTCTAGAAATAGTGATTTCCTCCTTGGACCATAAGGAATGCCTCCAGCAGGCCCACTAGGCTCATTGTTTAATGGATATAATTTGAAACGTTGATAGGAGAGTCAAAAAGACAACAAAAGAAATCATAATTGAAATATGATAGGCTGACTTCCAATGCTCGAATTTGCAAGCCAATATAAATCATTGATAAGAATTTCATTTAAATGGAATATTCAAGATAAAGCATTATCAAAATTTTACTTAATGGAATCTTAACTAGGAGATAAAAAATAATGCTTAAAAGTGTATAACTAAGAATATTCCAAGCCTTAAATAATTTATATTTCAGTAGATGTCATTATAAATCTTTCTTCATCTATCACATTAATTGCCACTACATTTAGTGCATACAGGGGAAGGACCCTTCAATGTTACAACTTATTAGCCATATAGAAATTCTTGTCATGTCATATAGATCAAAACTATTAGGTCATATTCCAAAGGTAACAACAATCACAATACTAAACTCAAAACAAAAGCAACACCTACATAGTATCAAAAATCAAACAGATTGTGTTGCATCGAACAGAAAATTTTGAAATAAGAACCATTTGCACAGAATAATATACAAGAAATGAGACATGATATATTTGTGTATAACATTTCATTGAAATATGATATTAAATAACATTTCTATATGAAAAAAATCCTAATCTGACATACATTAGTGAACTTTTTAAGGATGATTAAGAACGGCTTAGTGGTCTTCCTTTGCTCAAAGAGCATGTTGAAATGTCATTAACTGACAAGAAATTTGAGTACCTATGTTTCTCAAAACAAAAGTTTAAAGTGATCTGTTATATACATATTTGGGCACTACAACCCCAATCAAATATGTCCATAAACCAAGGGCTCTCAAGCCCCTAAAAGTGTTGTTTCATACCCTAAATGATCAAGGTCAACTGATTACATCATTTCCCAGAAGTTCTCCCTAAAAACCTGATCAGAACTGGTCAAAATTGGACCATACAGACTGCTCCATGTTGAGGGTACGATGCATCTCACCTATTACACACAGGGGGTGCGATGCATACTGAAAATACCTTCTGTAGGGTGCAATGAGTGAGAGTAGACAAATGGTAGAGGTAGTTTTCTAGGTGGAAACTCAAAGAATCTTCTAGAAACTGCTCATATGACACTTTCCTCTCTAAATTCACCCAGGATGAGTAATAGATCATGAAATCTCCAAGTGGAACCAAGAACTATCAGTGAAATGACACTAATCAAAATCCCAGAAGCTGACTCACTCTCCTACAAACATCTATATATGGATCCCTCATCCTAGAGATCCAAAGGCTGGAATTTTGTAATTTGTAAGGAAGTGCTATTGGTTTCTCTTTGAAGACATTGTATTGTTGGGTGATCTTGCTTTTTATGAGGTGAAGAGGGCTTTCATGCTGGGAGGATGATGCCGGATTAGACAGCTTGGTTGTAATCCTCTCTTCTACTACTTCTATCAATAAAGCTTTTTGAGTTTTCCTCCATATGCGTGTATATCTCTGAATCTTGTATTTGTATATGCATTTATATGGTTAATGTACATCTAATCCTACATTGTTTATGGTTATAGATCTCTATTCTTTGATGGTATTTTGTTGCCTTAACTCTGCAGGTGTCCTTTGAAGTGGGACAAGTGAGAAAGGAGTGGCAAAAGCTCTATCAAAGGAGAGAGGAAACGAGCAAGGAGACTAGCGAAAGACTGAGGTTGGTACTCTCTGCTTCTCTCTCATCTATCTCTCATAAAGGAAAACACAAGTAACTTTAGTTTGTTTGTTTCTAAGATAGCTACCCGTCTTAGTGAGACTAGAAGCTCTGAATGGACACTAGTTTTCCTGATAAAAAAATGGCGACTCCACTGGGGAGTGAATAGTTTGTTTATTTTGTTGTTGTTGTTTGCTTTATAAACCACAGACGGAGCCTGAAGTTAAGCTAGCTAGCCTTCAAACTGCTTTTGCTATGAAACTGCAAAGTAGATCAATGTTGCTTCAGTAAATCTCCGGGTTGGTTTATGAACTGAACATCTAACTTGCAAACATCCTAAGTGCCTTGGTGGTAGCTCAAATAACCTCATTAGATCAGCCCCTATACTTTGTGTTTATTGTCTATCATTAGCTCAACCTAAATCCCTGAACTTAGATGCAAACTTTGAGTGAAAACCAAGCTCATTCTTGTCCCTGGACCATAACACTGTCTCTCATTGGCAATCTGGATGCATCGCACCTCTCGTGTGTTGCAAGTGAGATGCATCCTTGTTTCCCTGTGTTACAGGTGTGATGATTGAGTAAGATTGTTTCTGCCTCCAGATTTTGGTTTTTTCTTCATTGTCTTTAGCTTTATTCAGTAGTTTTGTTGTCTATGATCAGTATATCACTGTTGAAACCATCTTACTTTACATTATTCAGCCTCCATTGATAAAGAATTGTGAATGTTTTTATGTATTTTTTCATCATTTACGGTTCTCCTTTGCAAAAAGTAGCTTAATCGAACTATCGTCTTTTGATTCGAAAGTGTCGCAACTGTAATTTTCAGTCAAAGAAAAGAGTGTCGTAAAGTCTTCCTCTTTTAGGTAGTCGTTTACACTTTTGCCATTGTATTTGATTTGAATTTATTAGTATTTCAAGTGTCGAAAGTAGTTTTAAATTCGAAATCGCAAAGTGTCGTCTCAGTCTTCCTTTTGTTTTTTGAAGAAAAAATTGTCAGTATTGTCGCTTTGAAAGAAGATAGTTCAGATCTATACTTAGTTTTCTTTTTGTCATTCTCACATTAAGAAAACTGAAAAACAAATACATGCATGTACATTTTCATTTAGACTGCATGCAGTAATTGATTTAGGAAAAGTGCATCTAGTGTGTGCTCTCTGCTCTATGTTGAAAGAATTTTACTTCTCTTTCCTTAGTAGCTAGGATTTTCATTGCTCAAAGAAAGTAAACGATTATTTATCATCTTAGATTGCACATTTAGGAATTGTATATCTACATCACGCGGTGAACCTTAAAGGCTCTGAAGCAAAGTTTCGATGGGGCAATCTCCCTAAAAAATGAACCTACTACTAAGAGACATCCTTATTATACGACTGGCACGAGCAGGTTTACGTGAAGTTCAAGCTCGTTAAAAAATAAACCTAGCAATGAGCACATGTTCCCCCAGAGTTTAAGCTGATTAAAAAATGAACCCACCTTCGGTAAATAATCTTTGTGATCACATAATTATCAGCTTTTGAACCTTGGTCATGTTCTTACCATCACCTCCACTCTTTTTTAGCCGATCATACGCCTCCATTTGATTGTTTACCCTTTTGAGGAACAGCTGCGACGAGTGATTCTATTAGCCACCTTCTTTACACTATCGTGATTGAAAAGTTCCAAACCTTACCTGAAACCAGTTGCTATCCGAAAAAATCACTCGTTCCTCAAAAATGAGTCTCCTTTAATCTCTTTTCATCTGACTCGTAAAATATGAAAGATTTCTGAGCAATTGGCCTCTCCAGCTCGTTAAAGTCATTGGAAGTGCCATCCCTCCTCTATATTTTAATCTTTTTGGACCTAAGGGATCATTACACAAAAAGATCGAGCGTTTTTCTTGTTCAGCTCGTTAAAACTATCGAAAAGTCATCCCTTTCGTATTATTTTATACTTTTTCAGACTTAAGGGATTATATTACGAAAAAGGACTACTGGAGTTTCATTTCCGTCTCTTTTTAGACTCTCTAAAATTGAAAAGGACCAAGTTATCTTTGTCGTTAAACTTGTTAAAACAATAGAGACAAACTTGTCCATGCAGACAAGAGCGAGTTTCACTGTCGATAGGTTCGTTAAAACATAGCGACAAGTTTGCCTGAAGGGCAAATTATAGAACAAGCATATGTTATCCTCCTCAATCTTGACAAAAATAAAGAGGTACCAGTCAGCAATGACTGGGAAAAAAGGGAAGAAAACTTGAATAACTTCATTGGTAGGAGGTCACTCTTGAACATGACACTTTCACTCCATCACCATGATTGATTCGGGTTGGGATATTCCGTTCACTAATCATATCACCATTGGTCCTTCGTACCATCCATCTTGGGGTTAATGCTACCAATTCATTTCAGTGTCGCCGATATGTTCAAGATAAGTCACTCAGAGAATTCACCAACCTAGCTAATGCCTTATCCGCTGTAATACCTTAATGCTCCATTCTTTCATGACCGCCACCCTGAACCTTGTATCATCAGATTGTTTTCACCTCCACAAAATCATTTGCTCCGTTCCATGTCGTAGATGTGGGATTCATTAAGGCCCTCCTACGATGGGTCACTTCTTGTCGACATCAGCTCATTATCCAAGAAGTTGACTTAGGAACAACCCTTTCAATACTTTGAAGCTTGCATGCCTCAATGACAAGTTTCTCACTTCCGGTGACAGGTTTACATCAATAGCCTTTGACCGAAATATTTTGCGTGGTGTTCGACACTAACTCATGTATTCACACCACGTGAATTGTACTGCAGTACCTTGAGGGTCATTATCATTATCGTTGATTCCTCTTGCACCTGTTAACAACTTACATCATTGGTTGGTAATCAGGCGATGTCTTTCCATGTTCAACATCAAAACATCTTTTCACATGGATCGACTTGTACTTCGAGCGAAGATTGAAGGAGTTTGAAGACCCCGAATCTAGTTTCATCCATCCGGGTTGTGATATATTCAGGAAAATAAAGACATCAAATGTACATCACTGCTACACAGATAATCATCCAAGCTAAGGGATGATGGCTCTACTAGAATCATCAGTCTGCCACACAGACAATTGTATGTCCTATGTACATAAAAATGAATTTATAAAGCTGAGTATGGGAATGCCCACCTCAACTAGATCATGAAAATATTATGAAGATAATTTATTGTATTGTATCTTATTACAGGTCACCTTCCAGTTCGAAAAGCCTCGGATCCTCATGATAAAGCATTTCACCCGACATCAGAAGATTCATGACCTCATGCTTTAGGGGGCAATTGTTATAGACATATTTGGGCACTACAAACCCAATCAATATGTCCATAAACCAAGGGCTCTCAAACCCCTAAAAGTGTTGTTTCATACCCTAAATGATCAAGGTCAACTGATTACATCATTTCCCAGAAGTTCTCCCTAAAAACTGATCAGAACTGGTCAAAATTGGACCATACGGACTGCTCCATGTTGAGGGTGTGATGCATCTCACCTATTACACATGGGGGGTGAGATGCAGACTGAAAATACCTTCTGTAGGGTGCAATGAGTGAGAGTAGACAAATGGTAGAGGCAGTTTGCTAGGTGGAAACTCAAAGAATCTTCTAGAAATTGCTCATATGACACTTGCCTCTCTAAATTCACCCAGGGATGAGTAAGAGATCATGAAATATCCAAGTGGAACCAAGAACTATTAGTGAAATGACACTAATCAAAATCCCAGAAGCTGACTCACTCTCCTGCAAACATCTATATATGGATCCCTCATCCTAGAGATCCAAAGGCTGGAATTTTGTAATTTGTAGGTAAGTGTTGTTGGTTTCTCTTTGAAGACATTGTATTGTTGGGTGATCTTGCTTTGTATGAGGTGAATAGGGCTTTCATGTTGGGAGGATGATGCTAGATCAGACAGCTTGGTCGTAATCCTCTCTTCTACTACTTCTATCAATAAAGCTATTTGAGTTTTCCTCCATATGCTTGTATATCTCTGAATCTTGTATTTGTTTATGCATTTGTATGGTTAATGTACATCTGATCCTACATTGTTTGTGGTTATAGATCTCTATGCTTCGATGGTATTTTGCTGCCTTGACTCTACAAGTGTTCTTTGAGGCAGGACAAGTGAGAAAGGAGTGGCGAAAGCTCTATCAAAGGAGAGAGGAAACAAGTAAGGAGACTAGCAAAAGACTGAGGTTGGTACTCTTTGCTTCTCTCTCATCTATCTCTCATAAAGGAAAACACAAGTAACTTTATTTTGTTTGTTTCTAAGATAGCTACCCGTCTTAGTGGGACTAGCATCTCTGAATGGACACTAGTTTTCCCGATAACATGATCTATCAATAATCACAACTCCATTTGTTTCCGAGTAACTTATTTTTTGGGGAGACATTTCAAAGAACATGCTTGGAATGACTGCATTGGAAACAACAAATTTGGCCATTTGATATGACAAAATTATTTGGGACTTACGTGTAGCCTCCTCTCTTTAAAGCTCAATTGACATACAAGTGTGGAATTCAACACTCTGTTGGCTCATGATGACTAGAAAATTTGACATTTAGGTATCATAAACCACTATAAGGACTATAGTTATAGCTTGCAATTGCATCACAAATAAAAACCATAACAAATAGTTCACAATAACTTGTAATTGCATTTCAAATAACAACCACAACACAGAGTTCATAAGGCATGGGATGTAGTATTCTAAGGGATGATGCCATCACAACAAGCCTAGGACATAGCAACTTGCATCTCAAAACCAACTTTAATATTGATAAAGTTGGTGCGAATAATTGTGAATGTGAAAATTATTCATCAACAAAAATTTTTGATAATATTAACACCAAATATTGAAAACGAATCTCTAAAGTGATGTATCTGAAAAATATTTCTTCACCTAAATCATATCACAGAGATGTTAACTCTTAAACATTAACACCATCAAAAATTTCAAGTTTCGACAGTGGATGACTTGAGAATATCCGTTATTTCTAAAGAAAATCCCCATCGCTTTCAGAAGCTACTACCACAGATGAACATTCAATGGATATGGTGTGTCTAAAAAATATTTTGGACATTGAGAAAAGTAGCTTTTTTGTGATATTTTTTAGAAAACATTTCTTATAGTGTCATAATATACATAGGCTATGATCACAATCTAGTCAATTTCATAATATTTCCTAAGCTTACAAAATAAACAAGTATACAAAAACCAAACCTGCCAAAGATTTCATTAAGAGAAGAACAGAAGTCCACCATTCCTGTAACAGGGAAGAAGGAGAAACTAGAGGTTGTAGTGGATGTATCCAATCTTTAACAGAAGCAGATGACATCCTACTAGAAATAGGTGACAATTTCAATAATCTATATTGAAATTGCCATCAATACTAGAAATAGGTTACAATTTGCTTTGTTTTATAGAATTTTGTTATCCCTTGGGAGATAGCCTTTAATCCATTCTTCTTCATCTCTCTCGTGTTCTTCAAATTGGGTGGGCACTTTCTGAGATTCTCTTCTATGTACAATTCTAGAATTTGCACCAGCTTTATTTGCTACAATAGCTTCCCTATATAGTGCTAATGGAAATGGCTCATGCAAAGAGCTCCCAAAAAAATCACCAACATGAGATATGTTAGATGCAATATCTTCCCTTGAGAGAGAGGAGGATGAAGGTGAATCATGAAGAGAGCCCGATCTATTCCTCTACCGAAAAATAGACCTAATTAGGGGCAAAATCCTAGACCCAAATGATGGAAAAGAAGGACGATGCAACTGCTGCTAACAATGATGATTGTGACTAGAACTGATGTTGGAACAAACTTTTGTGGGAAAATCAAAAGAAACCCCTTGTGATGCTCCTCCAAACCAAGGTTCATAATGTTGGTATTCAAGAGAATGTCTATTACTCTCTCTCTTTGGGTGAGCATATTTCTCCTAGATGTCGAGTGTTGTTGTTTCAACTAATGGGCCAATGATATCTCCTTGGACCTATGCTGTGAAATGATTTGTAAATAGTGATTTTCTCTTGCTCATCATTAAATTCTCCCTTTGTTGGTGTCTGTGAGAAAAACCCAAGTTGGTGTGCCACTCTTATCCCACAAAAACCAATAAAATTAGCATATATAAATCAAACATACTAAACTATTTAGTAGAAATGCAGAGAAATGTTTCTAAAACTTCACATAAAAACACAAGCTCATAAATATAATACCTATTATAAGAAAAGTACATCTTAAACTATATATAAAACAGTAAAATTTTAAGAAGCATTTACATTGTTTTAAACTTGACTAGGCAGTCATGGCAACATTCTTCTCAGCCTGCTTTTGTTCTTGGCCCATTCACCCGAATAGCTTAACCTAGCTAACTCCACAGTGCAAGTAAAATAGGGCAGATGGCTTAGACCAGACCACACAGTAGCATACAGAAGCACTGTTGCTCCTGCTCTCCGAGATATCTCTTGCAACAAATTTTTGTATATCCATGTCTCATCCTATTTAAACCACATGTGATGACCATCAAAGGCAATAGATCATCTAGAAAATAAGTTTCAAAACACCACCAAAACGAAATCCATACCAAGATTCTTGCAACAAGAGCTCGAGAAGGGCCTCTCTGGGAAAGAGTATTAAGTGCCACCTCTGCAGTGGCATGTTCATCCTGTCTCAAGGTGTTGTAGTAGTTTGGGCTCTCAAAGACTTCTCCATTGAAATTAACATTAGATTTGAATCTGGTCACATGATCAGACCCCTCTCCAACACAGGAGTATGATGACATATTGAGCAATAGGGAAAAAGAGAATTTTAGGAGCAAGAGGCCACCGTCTGACTCTGTCACTCCACCCATTATAAATACTTAATTGATCACAGACTTTTTTCTTATGCAGGTAAATCAAACTGCAATCCCCTGAATTTAACCTTACCTTAACCCCTAGCCAGTGTCGTTCTTGGAAATCGGGGGTGATTGGGAGCAAACCCCGCCTGCATTCCTGGAAATTGGGGGCTATTGGAAGCAAACCCCACCCAAAAACAAGACAAATTGAGGATTTCAATGTTTATATGGCTTGTTTTACATGGCTTAAATATAATAAATAATTATTTTTAAAATAAATTTTGGGCGAACTATAGAAAAGGGTTGTAATATAAAAAAATTGCCCCTTTAAAATATAAAACCCCTTAAATTTCACCCATGGGCTAAGATTCACACCTAAAATTTTCTATGTATGCAACATTATAAGGTTGATCTAAGGAGCTCCACTGACCATTCTCCCCCTAGGCATATAATAAACTGAGCAATATATTTCCCATATGACTGAAATTACACCATGGAGTAGGATCATCCATCAAAAAATAGAGTGCAACATATGTAGGATGTTCATTATAAAAGGTATCACATCATTAGTATCCAACAATAATATCACAATAACAATCAATAATGATAGATATAGCAACAACCTCAATATTATAATCATGTAATAGTAGCATTGGATTAACATAGTGGATCTTTGGGTAAGCATTAGAGGCCAATCATATAAAGAAAATACTTGAAAGTATCCCATGTCTTCATATCATATGCCAACCAAAATCAACAAAGATAGTAGCAACATATGTCAAGTAGTACCTCAACCAACCATCAACCATGCAACCACTTAGAATCAATATCACGTAGTAACCCATTTGTCAGCAGAAATAATCAACCATGAATAGTGACAACGACATTTTCTTTTAATAGAAGTAAATTTGCGTTGAAAACCAGCAATATTAATTATTCATCATTACGAGCTAATAATGAACCACATAGTTGAACCTATATCAATTCTTAATCACCAATCTAGATCACAATATATGCATTAACAATCATAAGCATAATGCCAACATTGAGCTATTCGAAGAAAATGAGTAGTAGCATTAGTAGTAATCATCATCAAGAACATATGAAATCATCATTGCAAGGCTCCCCCTGAGATCATCCACGACTGATCCTGTGGACCTAATTTTCATATGAGGCTATTTTCTTTTACTCTGAATCTGAAGAAAAGGATTTAGACATCTTTTTTTTGCATGAATTCTTCTTTAGTACATATAATGTATCTGAGTTTTTGTAACCTTTTCTATGAATTCTCCAATTTCTTCTTCTACAATATTGCATCTACTTGATGTAAAAATAAGTATGATCCCTTTACCATCTATTTTTCCTACACTTAGAATGTTTTTCTTCATCCCTTCAACCAATAATACATTAGTTTATTCTCTATTCTTAACATCTAGATCAACATTACCCATTCATAGTACCTTTACGGATAAACCCTTTCCAAGGATAATATTACTACTCTTGCTTTTCTTGAGAGATATAAATTTGTCCTTATTTCCACACATGTGATGAGAGCATCCATTATGAATGTACCATTGATCTTCTTCTTCAAATGCACATATAGTAAGGCCACAACTTACTTTTTCTCCATCTTTCATAACATCTTTTTTTGGTTTCGTGTGTTGCAGGGAATCTATTTGTTGTCTATATGAATTCACCATCTTTTTCATGCATTCTTTTGCTACATGTCCAAAATTGTTACATGAATAACACCTTACATGACCAGAGAAGGGATCAAGAGAGTCATAATATTTCTGCTTCATATTTTTCTTATTGCAATCAATAGCTTTGTGACCAAATGCATTACATGTTAAAAAATATCGTTCAAAGAGGTTTGAGTATTTGGGAGCTAATTGTCTTCCTGCGGAATAACAATTTGTTTGAGATATAAACAATTTTCTTCTACAATTGGTTGCAATGTGTCCATAGTTATGAGAAATGAAAAATTCAATATCATTATTTGAAGGAGAAAGTTGATTGTTGTTTCTATTATTGGGAGAAAATGATTTCCTTTGAAATTTTTCTTTCCTTATGTGTTGATATGGTTGGCCCATATTTTTAGAGTTTGCTTTGTTAACCTCAAAGTTCTTTGCACAAGCTTGTGAGCTAGATTCTCCCTTAACAATTTCATGGAATCCAAGGGCTAATTTGATGAAGGGGGTTATTTGACTATTAAGAAGATTATCCAATTTCATGGTAATATCCTAGAATTTCAATTGTTTGTATTTTTCTACCAGTTTACCAGTTAGAATGCTTACCTCAGCGGGGGTGAATCAATATTTAATTTCCAAATTAAACTTCACTTAACTTTTCCTTTCAACTCAATTTTTTTTTAAACCATTACTTCATTTAGTAGATCACAATGTTATATATAGTTTATTTAGTTAACCATGATCAATATTTAGTTAATCATGAGCATATAAATCACACAACACATCAATGGATAATTTACGCATAAAGACATTGGTATTTTAGGCGGAAACCCAATCTGGGAGAAAACCACCACTGTTGTCATATTTGTATTCTTCTTTTATTATAAAGAAAGTTTTTACAATCTTGTATCGATGTAGACTTTTGTCATCACATAGGAACCCACCTGCAAGAGGCTACAACCTCCACTCATGCTACAACATCCACTGGAAGGGGCTGCAACCCCCTAATCTTATTTATCGTCTCCTACCGGAAGGAAGCACCTACTCCCTCACTAAAGGCTACAACCCTCGACACCTTGTGGACCATGTTTCACAATATTTCACACTCGATCCACCTATCAATCATCCATCACAAACATCCGGGCCATCATTTCTACCACGTGTGCCTCCTTTTTGTCACTCGGTTCAATGAGAAGATAGATTATTTAAGCTTTTGGGCTTAATCCTCCAAGTGGAGCCCACTTTACCATATAGTATATGCATACCATTATTGTTCCTACCATGTGTGCCCGCTCGGTATAGCCCGACACGATAGAAGATGGAGTTTATATAAATCATCAAGGTAGAACCTCGTAGTTGGGCTCATTCAAGTCCTTTGTTAAATATATTTGGCCCACTTTTTGTAGCTCGACGCTATGGTAAATGGATTTTATACAAACTACTAGGAAAGAACCTTTATCCAGGACCTACTACTTCACATAATATGCACCTTGCCACCACTGATTTACCATAATCCCAACCTTCTTTCTAGCTGGTAGGGCTAGCATGGCAGCCCGGTCCTATTCAGCCCACCTATTCCCATTAAGTTCTCCTCTTGTCCTTCTAGGACAAACTAGCTTGACACTATCAATTAACTGCTTTTCCTCAAGTTCCATCTCCCAACATTATCAAGTGAAGCGATTCTATTGGGATTTAAAAAATATTAATGTTGTGATCCTTTGTGTGTTCTCACGGCCCGATTGTTGCGCTCATTTGTGCATCCTCGTGGCCCTCTTAGAATCGACTTATATCAGCCCTGTCAAAACTTAAACTATACATTTCTCCCAAAGTGTCTAGTGCCATGCACACATTCAAACCAAGCCTCTGAAAAAGTTTAGCTACACAGTCACAAAGATTGATCTTATAGATTAATGCCGCTGAGAACAATATAACAGATCATGTCCTAACCAAGCACATATGTCTCAAAATATTTCTTCATAAATTGATCTCAGCATAATGACAGTCATGAGACAAAAACACCAGTAGGTTTCCATCAAGGACAAGGCCAATGCCATAATGCCAACACATCTCCCCATGGATTTTTTATTTTAGATTTAATTTAAAAATTGTTATAAAATTAAATTAAAATAAAATATTTATAAAATATTTTGATTTTAAATGAGTTATGGATTTTGGGAGAGTGGTATTGATAAGCCATGGTATTGATCCATGGTATTGTAAAAAAACTATTTAGAAGGTTAATAATGTCCATAAACACCAGTAGGGACAACACCAATGCCATAATGCCAACACATCTCCCCATGGATTTTTGCTTTTAGATTTAATTTAAAAATTGTTATAAAATTAAATTAAAATTAAATATTTATAAAATATTTTGATTTTGAAATGAGTAATGGATTTTGGGAAAGTGGTATTGATAATTCATGGTATTGGCCCATGGTATTGTAAAAAAACTATTTAGAAGTTAATAATGTCCATAGTAAAATGTGTGAATTTTCATGGTTAAGAATTTTGCTATATTGTAAATATTGAATTTGTGCTTATTAATCAAATTTAAATATGGATGCAAAATCACTATTTAAATTTATATGGTAAAATGGATGTTAATTTATAACTATTATTTATATGTTATATGTTTTAATGTGATATGTATATTATGAATTTCTTTTATCTAAAAAAAATTGTTCAACGTAGTGTGAACGTGATATGTAAGAATGTACATCCCTCTTAAAATCAAAATAAAATATTCTATAAATAGAAAAGCAATGTTAACTATAATACAAAATAAAAGGAATATACTATGCATATTTAATTATTTGTCCATATGACCTAATATAATTTTATGTAAGTAATTAAAAGTAAAAAAAAAATGTAAGATGTTTAAACCTTATACTTTTCAAAAATATTATAACATATTATATCAACTTCACACACACGCACACACACATATATATAATGTCAAAAAAAACAGAGTTGTCTTTAGTGAGACTTTTTGGAAGCTTTTCTGGCGGGTTTTTCCAGTCTAATTTCTCTAAAGCTTTTGTGGAGGGTTTTTCCAGTCTAATTTCTTTAAAATCGAGTAGGAAATTATTGAAATTACAAGTTTGATAGGTAACCCCTACACAATGGAAGTGCACTAGGGTTTTTTAGTGTGTTGAATCTATATATAAAATCAAAAAACCAATTTAAATCAAGCAAATCAAGATTTCATGTCAAAATTTTAGGTGATTTCTAGCACTGGAAAGTCCAAAAAGTCACACTAAAGACAACTCTAAAAAAAAAATATTTTGACGTTATATAGAATAAACTATACAATGTGAGTTATGGGTAAACATGTTATGTAATCTCTATAACATTCAAAAAAACAAAATAGACAATAAAAATGAGGCATTCTCTTTTTCACTTTAAAATAAGTTTGCACCTAAATAAATTCCCTCTCATCTTAGATCCGCGCTTGATATGGGTCTATGTTGGTTGAGCCGAGAGGCTCATTCTACAACCCATTGTGATATGTAAGTATGTTTGACCCTCCTAAAATCAAAATAAAATATTCTCTAAATAGAAAAGAAATGTCAACTATAATACAAAAGAAAAGAAAATATTTTATTCATCTTTAATTAGTTGTCAATATGACTTAATATAATTTCATGTAAGTAATTAGAAGTAAAAAAAAATATGTGAGTAAGATGTTTAAACCTTATACTTTCCAAAACTATTTTAACATGTTATATCAACTTCATATATATATATATCTATCTATAGGAACAATTTTAAAAGAAAATAATTTACTGTTATATAGAATAAAATATCCAATGTAAGTCATAAGTAAAATATTTTAATATGAATTAATATTGACATATATTTAAAATTATATTAATAAAAAAAATCAGTTTAATGTGTGTTGATAAAATGGCTCAATACACATGTTATGTAATCTCTATAACATTCAAAAATACAATTTAAACAATAAAAAATTACACATTATTTTTTGCACTCCAAAATAATTCTGCACTTAAAGAAATTTGATCTCTCTAGGCTCATGTTAGATCAATGCTTAATATGGTTCTATGTTCATTCTACAAGTGTGAAGGCCATGTGTAGGTATGTCAGTCCCTATTAAAAACAAAATAAAATATTCTCCAAATAGAAAATCAATATTGGTTATAATTGAAAAGAAAAGAAAATATGCTAATCATATTTAGACATTATACTTTTCAAAAATATTTTAACACCTTATATCAACTTCATATATATCTATATGTACAAAAAATGTTAAAAGAAAATAATTTAATGTTATATAGAATAGAATATTCAATGTAAGTTATAAGTAAAATATTTTAATATGAATTAATATTGACATATATTTAAATATATATTAATAATAATAAAAACCATTTTAATGTGCACTGATAAAATGGCTCAATACACATGTTATGTAATCTCTATAACATTCAAAAATACAATTTAAACAATAAAAAAAATTACACATTTTTTTCACACTCTAAAATAAGTTTGCACCTAAAGAAATTTGTTCACTCTCCGCTGATGTTAGATTAGTGCATAAGATGGAACTATATTGCTTTTATCAAAATTACAATATAAAAATTTAAATTTAAAAAATATTTATCTGATGTTAGATTAGTGCATAAGATGGAACTATGTTGTTTTTATCAAAATTACAATATAAAAATTTGAATTTAAAAAATATTCACATCTAATGCCTACACATCAACTCTATATTGGGTTGTAGAGTGTGGCTCGGCACAATAATATTTGCAAATGTTCACAATTTATATTGGGTTGTAGAGTGTGTCTCTGCACAATAATCTTAGCAAATGTTCACAATTATTCTATTGTAAGATGAGTTTTTGGAAAAGAACCATGTTTTCATACATTAATTATTTTTATAATTAATAATAACAAATTAAAATAAAATTATAATTTAGTTAATTATCCCTATAGGTATGTCTATTTTGGAATAGGGCTTTAGCAATTTTAATTTAATTATCAATAATTATTAGGTGGATGGTATCACAAAATATTCTAGAATATTCCTAGTAGTATTCTGACTAGTATACACATATCAAAGGTTGAGATTTGTCTCCAAAGTTGTTATGCATTTTTTTCATTTAATTAAATTGATTAATTATAAAAATTGTCATATGAACCACTATCATATGAAGTAAATTATGGTTTTTTTGGCATGTGGTATTGATAAGCTATAGTATTGACCCATGGTATTGTAACCAAGCATATTTACAAATTAAGAATCTCCATAGTAAAGTGGAGCCAAATCTCCATACATAGTTAACAATCGTGTTCCATGTTTTTTTTTAATATATATCTGTTTAACTTATATTATAATTATTATGTATTTAATAATAATAATTTAATTAGTTTTTATGATTTTTTTAATTTTAAAAACCTGAGATATATCATATTTTTATATTTAATAATAATAATTTAATTAGTTTTTATAATAAAAAATTTAAGTTTAAAAACATATCATAAAGTAAGTGTGTTGATGCTTATTATATATTGATCTCTATGGGCATTCACCACCCATTTAATTTAGATGGTTGCGCTAATTATATGTTTATTTTTAATTTTGGCAATGTGAGATATATTATGAGGTAAGTGTTTTGATGTTTATTGATGGTTACCCACCATAACTCAATTCACTTCAATCTTAAAATGAAAGAAAAAAATACATGTAATTGAGCAATTATTATTTTATTTTATTTTATTTTATTGTTGAACCATAATTTTTTTATTTCATTTTATTTTTTTAATATGTGTGAGGCACAAGATCAAACTTAGTTATTTCCACTAAAACACCAAGAACATGAACAACACAATGCAAACATCCCTTCATTTTATTTTTGAACCACAATTTTTTTTTTTTTTTTTTTTATTTTTGTAATATGGGTGAGGCCCAAGATCGAACTTAGTTATATCCACTAAAACACCAAGAACATGAACAACCCAATGCAAACATCCCATAAGCCAATATACTAAGAGTCGAGATTCCACAAGGGTGGGGGAGCCTACTTCTTGAGCCTTATCACAATGGGCCAAGGATGTCTCCTCGTGGGATTTGAAACCAAGTGGAAGCAATAAGATCCAATTTCACCAACCACTAGGTCATCCCCACAAGGAGACCGCTAAATTGAACCATAATACATTGACATTTATTTCCCAATGTAAAGACGTAAATGAAGGTTAATGCTCTCACCACCTTTGATATTTGACCTTACCCTTTAGAGGTTCAATTAGTAAATGGTCCATAAACCCAAATAAATCTCTAATTAGATTGAACTAGAGTGCATTGTCTTATCCTCTTTAAAAGGTGTTGAAGCCTCGAAAATTTTTGCCTCAACATGGGAGAAAACCATCCGGTCCAGACCTTGGTTGGCAGCTCCTTTTCCGTTTGGAGTAGTGGCTCCGACTGGGGATAATGGTACCAGTTTCCCAATCTATTAATGCATTTTATTCTAATTTAAGAACTATCTAATTATAAATATACCCGGGATTAACTTGATGTATGCGATCTACAATAATTTCTGAAAGCAATTGATAATAAAGATCATTCAATTGTGATTAGAAGTGAATCTAGTTTAACAATAATCGTTTTGTATAAAAAGTTAGCCGAAACGATTGTGAAATATATATCGCATAAAGGGTTATTCATATATTCAGCATAAAATAAATATCATCATCATACAGAAGTGAAATAACGATAATCAAAATTCAAACTTTCATACATAAACAATTCGAAAAGAAATGATTGCTTAATACATAAGTAAAAAAGATTACGAGATAAAACTACCATTTATAATACGTCCTACTCATGTGTTTCAGCAATATTGATTTATCTTCAATCCATTCAACATCATCTAAGAGTACAAAAGTGCAATTTCAGTAGAAGATGCTAAATCAGATAAAAATAAATCATGTTCCATATATTTCACCAGAACTTCCTCAAAGGAACAGAAGTGCATGTTTTGAAGAGAGTTTCTAATAAAATTATGGACCCCTCTCTAAATGCATGAGAGGGGTTTAAATACTAAAACTATAAAACTAAAAATAGATTATTACAAAAATAGTTGAGGAGGCTTAAACGACCTGCCTCAATTTGTGCAAAAAATAAAATCAAAATGGAAATAAACAAGGTGAATAACTATCCTGCATTTGATCCTTCAGATCGCAAATATCCATCATGGGCTTTAGTTGTGTTGGTTGGCCAACTTCAGCTTTCAACTATCCAGCGAATACGGCATCGGTCAGTCCTGGCACCATTTTCTTGGTGCGAATACAACATCACAGGGTCATCCATTGGCTGTGAGGCTTGACCAAATGTTGCCAATATGCCTCCTAGTCTAACCTGAACATTTTCCTTATCACTTCTACCTTTTCTTCCACTACATGTTTCCATTGTTTTTTGAGCTGTTTCGCGTTAGGAAGGAAACCTAGAATGGGTTATGCCACAATATTGGCACCATGCACATTCTCGTTGATATTTTCTATGACACCATTTGTTGATGCCGCCGCATCCACTCTTTCCTTGCCTGCTTCTTTAAGCCGAGAATCCCAGCTCGCAAATAAAATTCTTTATGCGATTCTTCTAGCTTGGATAGGTCCGCTTTTCTCCCATCCTCTGTATTTTTCCAGACGATGAAATCGGAGACTTTTTTAAAGATCTCATCATATTCAAGTCACATTTCTACGACTTGACTTGTTAGTTTATCGCTTGTTTCTTAATAGGATTTCCAATGTGAAATCTTCTAGCACAACAATTCTTTCTGATGCATCAGCTAGGAGTTAAGACCGAGTTCTTCGGTAACAAACTAATCAATTTTTGGATCGTATTTATGTAAATCAGTTATTTCCTATACATGTGCTTCCTTCTCGGCTAAGCTGGTTCGATGTTCTATTTGCATCTATTCAAATACCTGTTGAAGCTTAGCCAACTTTATCTCTACTTGCTAGTCGGATGTGACTTGTTGTAGTTGTTGCTCAAGCAATGTTATTTTATTCTCTTTTTCTCTAAGAAAAATTTGGATTTATGTTGGTTTGTTTATGGTCGATGTAGCATAAGCACCTGCAAACTATGAGTCTCATGAGGTTGGCAGATGGATCAACAGGCGAGTCCTTCCATAGAACATCCATTGGTTCATTTTCAAGGGTTGTAGCAGCTATAAAGTCCAATTTCCTTATGTTGTGGGCTATAAAATACATCCAGAGAGGGTATTTCTTCAATTCTCAAAATTATTTCGGAAGTATGGGTAACAAGGATGTGCTCTACCTCTCGCGTATTTGAATTTTCTTCCACTGTAATTTCCAAGGCTATTTTCTGTTGTGGAGTTTGCAACTCTGGCATCTGTTCCTCTACATTGACACTTTTATTAAAATTGTCCCACTCTTCCTCTAAGTCAATTACCATGGGTTTTATTGGTTGTGCAGAGGTAGCAGGGATTTTAACCTGCTTTCTAGTTGAAGCTTCTTTAGCTATCTTCTGTGTAGATTGGGCTATTCCCTCACTGATTCCATGCTTCTGCTTTTCCCATTTTGTGATGACTATTGTGGTTCCACGATAGATTTCACTTGAGATTCTGCTCCACAATCAGACTTGGAATTTTCTTTGGATTCACCTTCTATAGTCACACTAGGAGTAGGCACCCTTATTGGTTCAACCAATAATTGGTCCAATGGGATTGTTGCTAGCCTTCTTTCTCTGTAACTATAAAAATTTTCCAGGTCTTCACGGTCAATAAGTAGTTGTGCCATATTCTTCACCTCTGTGAAGGTGTTCTCTACAAAAATATGTCATCAAAAACATCCTCCTCATTACTGAATACTTTTATTTTCACCAGAGTGGTGAAATACTTGATAGTGTTGAACGGGTCATATTGTCGTCCAGGGAATTTAGGTAATTGTAGAGATAGCATGTTATCTACTTCTTTGAATGCATTCCCTAGGTAGTGTAATGCAAATTCTCTGTATTGTATAGGGAATGTAGGCCAAATGGCCTTTTTTTATTCTTTCAATGTCTTGCTCATTCCTCCCTCACTAGTAGTTTGATAGGCTATCTCTCTAGCCATTAATTTATCTGAAACATAGTATGGGAGGACATGGGGGGAGGTGATGCTGCCAAAAACTCTGATATATGTAAATTTTTCCTCCCCAAACCATCTGACCACCGGGAGGATGTTAACTTCAGCTTCTTGGGAAAACCTGGGGGCATCTCGATTATAAAGACGCTTGTGAACAGGGAGCATAACTCCTTGGCAAATCTTGAAAAGATGTGGTCAAAACGAGATTCCCACATGTCCTTATGGTACATGTGAATAGGGAGTGGATTTTGGACAACCCATTTCCACCCCATGATAGGGAATTTTGAACTAAAACAAATAGCATCCATAACATAGGCGCTCATAAAAAATGGATGGTAAACCCTTGACACAACACTTCATTTCCTTCTATACTCGATAATTGTTTTTGCTAAATTGTCTGACAAAATTTGTGCCCAATTCATTATAGTTGCATTAATAGCTACATCTATTAACGACAACCACTCTCAGGAGAACTTAGTACTATCAGGTCTACCAAACAGTATACATAACATAGCTTCTACAAAACTATAAGGGGGACAAACAAACGAAGCAGTGTACATACCATTTTTGTCTTTCTTGATTTTCTATTCATTATTCGACCAGGCGTGGGTGCAGTCCGCTCGGTCATCATTCTTTTTAGCAAACTTCTCTACAAATTTCTTGTTGTAGATGACTTGGGGCTCTGGTAGGTGGTACATAAGTGTAGGTTATCTAGGGTAAAAGACCCCATAACCTCTTGGCTCCTTATCTTGAATTCTCTGTCTGAGATGTCGACTTCATTGATGACCCATTTTACCATATCGGTATAAGGGATTATCTTCGGTCGAGCAGCTATGTGGTGCAAAAATGAGCATGCTGTCTCCAGCATGGAAGCATCTGAGGAATCACGTTCGTCAACTGTAACTTTTGTTTCCATAATCCTCGGTTGTTCTTCCTCCAGTATGTTATACATAGCTTCCCATGTAGAGGTTCCTCCCTCTCTGTTGCATGTGGTATCCATGAATAGGGGAGTCATCTATGTCTTCTCAGAGGTGACAACCTTGCCTTTCTTCACCATTGTTCTCAACGCTTTTCTCTACAGGTTTTTCCTAAAAATGGAGAACAATAGCTATCAGATACACAAAGATGAACGTAAAAATGAAATAATGCAGATAGCTTGTAAAGGTGGTAAAAAGAGTTTTATTTGAACGCATGTAAGAAGATATCATATCAAGCTAAATGGATTTTCACACATAAATGTAGTTATTTCCCACTAAATGCCCACTAATGATTCCTTATCCCTTAGCTTTAATGCTCATAAATGTTTGTATCATAAAACAGGACGAAAGCTTCTAGGGTGGCAAGCCATTGTACTGCGATAATAGATATTGTGTGATTTGCGAAGTAATATCACAGATCGCAATATGTCCCTATTACCTTTCTTATCTCCCACTTTGTTTCTTCGAGATGCGATATGCAAGCTGTTCTTTAGTTGTTTAAAAACATAGCTATTTGCTAGGTGTATCCTATGTAAAATAACTAACGAACTCAAAACATTTACTCATAATAATTTAAGATGTGGGTCCAAGTGCTAATCGCATTTTGCAATATCAACTGGTGGTAAGTACAAGGGGTTTGTTTGAATGCCCGAAATGTGATTCGATAAAGGTCACAATGCCATCACAATTTCGCATCTCACATATTTTGTGATATAGTGTTAAAATCGGGTCCTTCACACATGGTGATATGCGATGCGAGACTTAAGCCTAAAAAATCCTAAGGTCTTGTTGTGGTCAGCAACAACCCCCCTTCTTATTTAGTGTTATTCCTAATACTAAATAAGTGGGGATCCTTAGTCAAAAATTTAAAAAACCAAAAAGCCTAAGTTTTATGATAAAGTAGAATCTTTCCTTAAGAAAAATCGCATCGCAAAATGGATAACAGGATACCTCCTTACAGGCAGAAGTCCAAGATTGTGAGATCGTGATGCAAAACTACACATTAAGAAAAGATTTATCGCATCGCATGTCTAAAAAATCACTTACGCTGAAAAACTTTAAACTACCGATATGCGATGGCGCATATCGCAAATTGCATTTCGCAAAAAACAGATTAACGAATGATTGACATATATTGTGCTCCAGCGATTTGCGATATAGCGATATAGTGATGTCGTGATTCTACGATTTTGCGATATAGCGATATAGCAACCTTGCGATGTTGCGATTTTTCGATCTGCGATATTGCGAAGCAAATCGCAAAATCTCTTCGTCGCAGATCTTTCGGGCTCATTGTTCGAAAAAGTATTTTCCATAAACCGAGACCTGGTTATGCACTTTAATGCTAATTAATGAGTTAGTTGCCAGTCATTAATGAAATATGGTTTTGTACTTATCAAAGAGCCATTTCACGTAAGGTGGTATATTTTATATATCTTCGGCATTTAAAACTTTCCCATCACCTTTCCTTATCATTATTCTCACTTCACTTGTAAATTGTAGGAACAGAGAACAGAGAAATATACAAAGAAATATACAGGATATTATGGGAAAGAAAGACAAAGCCCTGAGCTCTAAAGAGAAATAAATGGCGCCCTTGTATACAGACACCACCTGTAACAAAGACGTTGGTATGCTACTTGGGAAGGCATGTATAGTCTACTTGAGGAAGAGAATCCTAAAGTGATGGAGGTTGTGGCTACTGCTGTCTCACATGGTTCTTCTGAGGCATCCATTACAGAGCTAGTTTATTCGTTTTTGCACATGATAGCGGCGAGGCCCAAAATTCTTCCATACACGGACATGATTAAATGGATACTGGACAGCGCTGATATCAAAAATAGACAGTTTAAGACTCAGGGTAAAGAGCTTATGGAATCATTATTTTCACAAAATTTGAGCTTTATATCCGCTAAAAGAAAACGCTCAAAAGGAAAAAACACACCAAGGAAGCCCGAATCAAGAAACGGAGGCGCTAATCACACATCGCTGGGCAAAACTTCTTGAAAAGGAAAGCTTCTAATTGCTTAGTCACATGTAAGCCCAGAAATTTGTAAAAAGAACGCTAGAGGTTAAATAAAAAGTAAAACTTGAATCCTAAAACCAGTAGTAATTGTCTGAAACATCTTAAATATGGTATGTACATATGAAGAGCAATTGTAGACAGGTTGGAGACAGAAGGCTCAAGAAAAGGCAAAATCAATCAAAAGATTAACTAAGTTGAATTGGGATTCTTACTGGGCGTATTTGGTAAAGCCACACAGCCAGTGTATGACTCTCAAGTGTATCATCAATTCTGCCAAGAAGATGGTGCCAACTCTTACCGATTCTTTTTTCACAGCACAGCTAAAATCATAAGTCGACCAGCCGACTCTTCTCAAACAAATGCTGAACGCGTGCGATTTCAAGGAGCAGATACAGAAATAATTAGTTAGTAGTTTTAATTCTAGATTCAGTTTTAGTTTTAATTTTTCTTTATTTTTGCCTGAAATGAGGACGGCCATTTAAACTGCATCCTACATTTTTGTAATAAGTTGTTTTTAGATTTAGTTAGTAGTATTTAAACCCTTCTCATGCATTTAGAGAAGGGTCCTGAAATTTATCAAAAACTTATCCCCAGAACATGCACTTTTGTACCCTCTGAGGAGGTTTTGATGAATGAATGGAACGGGATTTATTGATATCTGTATTTAATATCTACTACTAATGTTGCACTTCTGTACTCTTAGTGGATGTTGGATTAAGAAGAGATAAATCATTATCGCTTGAAGCTCATGAGTAGAACTAGTTATAAATGGTACTTCTATCTCTTAACTATTTCTGCCTTTGCGTTAAAAGTGATATTCATGTTTAGTTGTTTATATATTGATGCGTGAATGCTTGAGTTATCATTTGGCACTTCTGTACGGTGATAGCTATTTATTTATGCTTAATGTATGAGTATCTTATTATGCGATATGTTTTTCACAACTGTTTCATCTAACTTTTTATACGAAGTGGTTCATCTTTATTGAATTCTTTTCTCATAACAGTTGAATGGTCTTTATTACCTATTGTTATCTGAAATCATTTTAGATCGCATAACATAAGGATTACACCCCGGGTTAATGTAGACTTAGATATTTCTGCTTATTAGAACTATTTGCATGTTATTAGATTAGAGTTAGAATTAGAGCATCTCACTTAGGAACTTTTAGAAAGGAAATATCAATTCTTCACACACACACACATGAATTGGGAAACTGGTCCCATATCCTCAGTCGGACCCACTATACCAAACAAAAAAGGAGTTGTTAACCAAGGTCCGGACCGGGTGGGTATCCCCCCTTGTTGTAGACCCAATTTTCGAGGCTTCAACATATTTGGCGCTAGAAGGAGGGCCTCTAACTGTGAATGGAAAGTAAGTCTAAATCTAAATACCATTCTGAGAGTAAATCACCCTCACCATCTCCCCCGACTTCTCCATCGCATTTAGAATTTCCAAATTTAGAGCTAGAAGTCGAAAGAACAACAGTCGCTGCTACAAACCCTGACATTTCAGAACAATCTACTATTGAACCTCCTGAAGTTGAATCTTTGATTCACAAACTTCAGCGATTTTCTATATCTCCTCAAAGATCTGATAAATCTCAAGGCAGCGTGACTTCACAATATAACCCTGCTCATCCTCTTACCAGATTAAAGAGCGAAAAATTTGGCGTTCAGCCAACCGAGTTACCTCTACCCACAAGGAAGAGAGAAAGGAAATCTCCTAAAGGGTCTGATAGCGAGACTCTTTCATCATCATCATCCATCTCAACCTCTCCACCACGAAGTCAACCAACCACTCCTCCACTTCAAATCATTTTATCAATCCACCAGTACTCCCACATCTCCTTCTCAATCATCTGCAGTCGTAATATCCTCATCTTCTCAACCGCAGGGATCATCTTCTACACTTTCCTCTGTTAATATATCAGAGATGGCCCAATCTCCATGGAATAACCCAGGGGTAGTCTTAATGTCTGCACCCTTAAGTCAGCTACCGGCCCATCCTGAAAAATGGCTGCCTAAGTTTAATCCTGAGGCAGGCATGCTAGAGGAAGAACATATAAATAAATTTATGCTATCCATAAATCTCAATGGAGTTACCAACGAAGATGTTTTCATCCGAATTTTCCCTTATACTCTACAAGGAGCAGCCGGATCATGGTATTTTTCATTACCATCTGGATCTATTACTAGTTGGGAGATTTTCCAAGAACAATTCCTGACTAAGTTCAGTGATGATAGGTCTACGGTGATATTGATCAACGACATGTCTAATCTTAGGTCCAAGTCAAAATAACCTATCAAAGATTTCAATTCACGTTTCAATAAACTCTTAAACAAAATTCCTACTGCTTCCGAGCCTAGCGAAGAAGTGCGAAGTGAATGGTACATCACTGCTTTACCATCAAACATAGCAATCTTTGTTGATAGGGCTAACAAAACAACTTTAGTCGAAAATATGAAAGAAGCAATAGCAGTAGAGAAATGTATTACATCCTTAGAAAAGAAAAACGTGTTAGAAGAATGAAAATCCAAGAAGGTTACTTTCAAGGAAGACCCCAAGAAAAAACAATCGAAAGATCTGTTCGATTTAGAAGGATTGCAAAAAGTTTTGAAAACCATGTCTAACGAGATGGTCGACATTAAGAAACAAGTGGCAGAAACTTCTTCTAAAAAGCCATACAGACCTTTTAAAAGAAACCCTTCGACTGATTCCAAACCCCCTAATGCTATTACAAGTGTTGAATCCGAAGAAGAAGAAGAGGAAATTGCTACTGAAGAACATACCGATGAAGAAGAAGTTGTAGAGTTACAAGGTATGTGGGATTTCATCCTCCCAGATGAAGAGGATCAAGAGGCATCCCCGATTAATACTCGTACTAGAAATCAACTTGATCCTCCTCAACCTACACCTAAGCCAAAGAGCATAAGCTCGATGACTAAGGATAAAGTTGCAACCAAGAAAACGACACCTAAAGCGACTCAAACCATCCCAGTCCAAACAGACCCATCAACTCCATCTAAAACGTTGATCGTTTCAGATGAAATGGAGTATAATATCATAGAAGACATGAAAAATACTAGGGTCAATATCACTTTTTATGAATTGAGCAAGTTAAAACACCAGCAAAAGATACTTTTGAAAGAATTACATGTTGTACCAGTTGCACCTTTGCCCGCTGTTGTAATCTCTCAAGCTTCCCGTGATATGGGAAGACCTCCAACTAATGCGATTAATAAAGTTGATCCAAATTATATCGCATTAATTGGAGGAAGATCGAGATCTCATACTCCCCCATTTCTTCTTACTTATGAAATTTTCAATAAAAATTTGCATAATTGATTAGTGGATTCTGGAGCTTCATCGAATATTTTACCAAAGTCAATATGTGCAAAATTGAACGTTCAACCACAAAAATCCGTTGTGCGCATAGTTCAATTAGATCGATCGCAAGTTGAAGTGATTGGCGAATTAAATCAGGTTACCATAAGGTTGTCATCCAACCCAAAGGTATGTCAAGTTATCGACATTTTAATTGCTGATATTCCAGAATTTTATGGCTTAATTCTTAGCAGAGATTGGTCAGAAAAACTTCATGGATACTTTGCAACCGAGTGGTCACAAATGTGGCTCCCTTACAATGGTAAACCAAGTCAAATAAAAGTTGAGCGCGAAAGACATCACAAATACATAGTAACAAAACTGGAGGGAGAAAATGAACCAGTAGCATACAGAAATAACATCATTGGAAACTACTCAGTAGATTCTTTCCTAGGAAATTTTAATGCTCATACTTCACCTTACTTAGAACATTTTGTTTTATCTCAAGTAGAAAATTTCTCTCAAACAGATAGTTCTAAATGTATTAAGTTTATAGATAGTCCTATAAATAAATCTTTATTTTGGAAATTATTTTTTGACAGTTCTAAGTCTAATGAAGGAGCAGGAGCAGGATGCATGTTAATAAGTCCAGAGGGAGATAAAACTATGCTAACTTGCAGACTCGAATTTGATTGCACCAACAATACCGCAGAATACAAGGCTTTAGTCCAAGGGTTATACAAAGCAATCGGATTAGATGTCAAATATCTTCAAGTTTTCGGAGATTCTGAAATTGTAATCAAACAGGTACATAATACTATACATTGTTTATCAGGTCATTTAAAACATTACCAATCTTTAGTTCAAGATCTGACTAAACACTTTATATCATTTAATATTTCATCAATTCCCAGACTCCAGAATGCTAGTGCAGACCTCTTAGCTAACATAGCTTCCAAGCTCATTCCTTCAGAAGATTTTAGCCCTGATCGATTTTCAATTGAATTCATTTTTAGACCATCTATTCTGATAGCATTACCAATTGGAGGATTTTCAATGACGATCCTGATATCGTGAGTTTCCTCACATCTGAAGGATCCTAAACCAATCAAATAATTGACGAAGACCAACATGACCAACAATTGCAACAAGATAGCACTAACAATGCCATACCTAAGTCAGTAGTCAAGTTAGAAGACCTTTATGATTTGAAAGATCGGTTTAAAAGATCTACCAATTCAAAACTCCAAAGTTCAACTTTGAACTATGAATTAGTAAATCTAGCAACTGATACCAAACCACAGAATATCAATCTAGGCCTTGGTCTAGCTCCTGAAGAAAAATTAGTGTATATTCGTCTCTTGAGACAATACAAAAGTGTCTTTGCTTGGAATTACGATGAGCTCAAAAAATACAACACCTCCATCATCCAACATACTATTCCAATGACAGACGATGAAAAACCTGTCCAACAAAAGTTGAGAAAGATCCATCCCGATCTAGAAAACCAGATCAAATCTGAACTCAATAAATTATTGAAAGCCAAAATATTTTTTCCTGTTCGACATTCCAAAAGGGTTTCCAATATGGTCCCTATTAGAAAGAAAAACGGAGACATTAGAATCTGCATTGACTTTTGAAATCTTAACAAAGCCTACCAAAAGGATAATTTTCCTTTGCCTCCCATGGAGCAAATACTCTAGCCAGTCGCGGGGTCAGAATTAATGTCATTCTTGGATGGATTCTCAGGATACAATCAAGTGTTGGTACATTTCGATGATCAATTAAAAACCACATTCAGAACTAAATGGGGCACATACGCATATCAAAAGATGCCATTTGGTCTGATTAACACTGGTGCCACATTTCAGAGAGCCATGGACATCGCATTCAAGGGGTTCGTTAATAAATCAGTGGTAATCTATTTGGATGATATAATTGTATATTCCAAAAAACAAAACAATCATCTTAGAGATTTAAAAAAAATCTTCCAACGTTGTCAAAGGCATGGAATTTCACTTAACTCGAAAAAATCCTTTTCGCATTAAGTGAAGGAAAACTTCTCGGATTCATAGTGTCAAAATCTGAAATTCACATTGATCCTAACAGAATCAAGGAGATTTCCACAATACCCCTACCTCACAACAAGAAAGCCGTGCAATATTTTCTTGGCCAAATTAGCTTTGTAAAGAGATTTGTTCCAGATTTTTCAAGAATCGTGTCTCCTTTACAATTAATGATTAAAAAGAACTCAAACTTTAAATGGGACCAAAATGAACATGAGGCATTCAATCTGATCAAACAAGCAATTGTTAATGCTCCATCTTTAGCAACTCCAAATTTTTCCGATCCTTTTATTTTATATACATTTTCCTCTGATAGATCATATGCTGTGATACTCACTCAAGAAAATCAAGAAAAGGCAGAAGCCACAATTGCTTTTTTCAGTTCCAATTTACAAGGGGCTGAGTTAAATTATTGAGATGTGGAGAAACAAGCTTATGTTGTTTTCAAAGCAATTAAATATTTCAGACCTTTTTTACTCAAAACACATATAAAAATCATAGTACCATTTCCAGCGATAAGAAATCTTCTAGTACAAAAGGATGTGGGTGAGAAAAGAGCCAATTGGGTTATTGCCTTACAGGAATATGACGTAGAAATCAAACCAGCAAGTATTGTAAAAGGTCAAGGCTTTTGCAAAATGCTGGCCGGAGCATCGCTTATGTCCGAAACTCCATCTTCAGAAATACAAATGTACGAGGTAAGCCTAAATGATGTTGAGTCATTATACACTGATATCATTTATTATCTAAAGAATGGATATGCTCCTTCAAACCTCGATCATACCAAGAAAAGAGCTCTAAGGTTGAAAGCCAAACAATATCAGCTCATGAACGATGTTCTTTTTAGAATAAATTATGATTCTGTTCTCCTTAGATGTCTTGAGAAATCTGAAGCTGAAAAATTCTTGCAGGAACTCCACGATGGGCCAGCAGGCAGACACTATGCTAGAGACGCTACTGCTCATAAAATCTTACACGTAGGCTATTACTAGCCACATTATTCAAAGACTCACATAACTACGTGAGGAAATTTCAAGTCTGTCAAACCGTTGTTGGGAGACAAAAGAAACCATCCTTGCCACTACAACCAGTTAACATTGAGTAGCCTTTTGATCAGTGGGGATTGGACATAATAGGTGAGATCGTTCCTCACTCTTCTAAATAGCATAGATATATCCTTACAGCAACAGATTACTTTACCAAATGGGTAGAAGCAGTTAGACTCAAGACGGCTAATGCTGAAAATATCATCGAGTTCATAGATCAGTTCATAATCACCAGGTTTGGGTTGCCTTCTGCTTTAATGTTTGATAATGCATCATATTTTTCTGGTAATGAAATGACTAAATTTGCACTCAAAAGGGGTTTCAAGCTTAAATACTCCACCAATTACTATCCACAGGGGAATGGACTAGCTGAATCTACAAATAAAAACTTAATCAGAATTATTAAGCGAACCATTGACCAAAATCATAAAAATTGGCATAAATATTTAATATATGCTTTATGGGCAGGTCGAATAACGCAAAAAGCCTCGATTGGCACTTCCCCCTTCAATCTAGTTTATGGGAAAGAAGTGGTTCTTCCAACTCATTTGGCAATTCCCTCTTTATCCTTGGTTCAATATATTGATGAAGCACAAACTTCTTCCTTACAACTAAGGCAGCTGGAAATAATTAAGTTAGAAGAACAACGAGAACAGGCCAAGATAACTCACGCTCATCATCAAGCATTAGTAAAAGCCTCTTTTGATTCAAACATGATATCTAGAAAAGACTTTCAGATGGGAGATCTAGTTTTAAAATGGGACAAGGCCCATGAAGAAAAAGGGAAACATACAAAATTTCAAAGAATGTGGCTTGCCCTTCTCAAATCATAGAAGTCATAGGTCTGTCCACTTTTATGTTACAGGATTTAACAGGAAAAAGAGATTCTTTACCTATTAACAGACAGATCTGTTATCACTCAGGTTGTCCCTTTTGACTCCCAAAGGGATACGGCCGAGGTAACCACAAACCAATCTTTGGACTGCAAGTCCTAGCCTACCTGTAGTAAGAGAGGGCTCTCTCTTTAGGATTTAGCTTTGTTTAAGGGATGATTTTAGGCTAGATATGATGCACATGGGTTTTGTTTGAGTTTGGTGGGATGGTTGATCTATTCAAGCAGAGTTGGCATACAAAGTGTAAGAAGTTCAAACCATTGGGCATGGAGTCAATGAATGTGAACTGAAGGGCGCGTTTTCCTTGGCAGAAGAGGGGAATATGGAGCAGGATAGCTACGCATGGCACAATGATTAAATGCTGGAACAAGGATGAAATGGAGGTTAGGGGATGAGAGGCAATTAAGGATCTCTCATCCAGCCAAAGAGGGAAAGTGGATGAAGACTATATAGGAGCAATGAAGGATTCCTAAACAGCATTCAGAAATGAGAAATAGCTTAAACATGATCAATTAAGTATGCATATTTATCACTAATTCAGAGGAAAACATAGAAAAGTTACAAGAATTGAGCACAGAGGGCATGAAAGCCAGCTCTGAACTATTCCTTCTTCCTGCAACTTAGATTATCATATACAGATGATACAGATACATATAAACTAATAAACAGAGGGAGGAAAGACTTATTGAACCATGAGAAAGCACATGAATTCCACATCAAAGCTCTTCAGCCATTGAAAGCACAACCAGCCAGTTCAGATGCAAATATTCCAGCAATCTTTGATTACAGAAGTTCTTAAGCTTATAGCGCAAGTCTGGAATGAGAAATACAACCAACCAACCCTTTAAACTATCCAGAGGGTGGTATAAATAGAGAAAATATCTACAAAATATCTACAACAGCAGATCTGATAGCAGATCTGGAGAAATGAATGCTTCTAACCTAACATTTATTGCAAATAAATGAAAGAATGCCTATCTACCAGCTGCACAGGGACTGCAGCCATAAGAATGAATAAATTATTGGTCTTTTGAGCAATGCGCTGGCACTTCTGCAATAACTGTGCCTTGGGACTTGTTGCGTTGCTCATATGCGTCTTTGTACACTGTCTCTGCAAAATCTAGGCTTTAAACACTTGAATTGCCCCTTTAGGCGGTTCTGCTGCTACCAAGTGGCTTTAATGCTCATAACTGTGATCTGGTGGGCTTTGATGGCTCTGAGCTGCTTTATTGACTTTGATGGGGGCCTCTTTAATGTTCTGCTGCTTCGGGCTGCTGATATTTTGATCTGATACTGTTTGTCGCTTCCTCTGATACACTTTGACACTCAATCAGGCCACTTTCTCTCTCTGATACTCTTTAACTGTCTAATCGCCCCTTTATCTGCCAATTTAATGCAAGAATAACTATTGCAAATGCTTCCGTGGCCTTGGGATGCTATCGGCGCTTGGTCGATCAAAATGATGCTTAAATCTTCAAAAAATGCTGTGAAACGGAGGAGAAATGCATTCTAATAGATTGCTGAGGCAAAACCATGCATTTGGATGTATTATGGGCATGAAGCAATTTCAAAATAGTCAAGGAAAGCATCGTTCCTTTGCAGTTGTGGCGGGCGGGAGCGCTGTATAAACAAAACTTTAACAAATGCCCCTTTCCTTATAATGCGCGAATGCTTAAAAAACATGAATTTTCATTGAAAATTGGCACTGCCGCAACACTGTGCATTCTATTAAATCATGGCCGTTGGATCGCAAGAAGGCAGATCCAACGACTGGCGCTAAATCGGCGATCGGCGGATCCCAAACCATAATGCCTCCAATGAGCGATGAACCCCGCGGACCCGAAATGCATTATAGGCTCCCTTTTGATTTATATCGGGTCCGGCCCATCGGTGAACTCTTATCAATGGATTTGAACGAAAATGGGTCATCGGACCCGAAATCCCTTTCAACTGCTCTTTATAATTTATTGGATCCGGATATCGGGCGCACAGTACCAATCTTTGCGGACTCGAAATGCTTATAGGCTCTTTCTTTATGGAGATCGAGTCCAGCCCATCAGCAAGCCCAACTCGGCGGATTTTAATAAAAATGATAAGCGGACCTGAAACCCATTCAAACTGGATTTATATACCATTTCGGCTCCGGCCCGTCGGGAGCCTTCTTTTCGCTGCACTAGGGGCCCTTACGGACCCGAAATCTTTATAAGCCGCACCTTATATCCTTTCGGCTCCGCTGGTCGGAGCCATATACATGGGGTGATGCGATTAAATATGGGCCGTTGATCTGAGGGCCAAATGGACGGCGGAGATTAAGTCGGCATTTCGCTATCGGAGGAGAGCATGGGGCGAGACTTCATTTTGTTGCGATCGTCGAAATGGGGGTTGCGACTTAATACGGGCCGTCGGATCTGAGGCTTGATCGGACGGCCGCGATATGTATAATGCGATAAAGGGGAGATATGATAAGGGGGGCCTCCGATAGCGATATCGCATCGGAGGAGAGGGAAATGGTGTTATATATATATGCAGCCAACACTGTTAGCACCTCCAACAGCGATATCGCGTCGGAGGGAGGGGATTCAGATCGGAGGAGGGTTTAGGCCTATAAAAAAGGGGTTCATGCCTTGGGAAAGGTAAAACAAGGCCCAAAGATGGATTTTTATACATATGAAGGGAAACTATGCAAAGGAATGAGTCCTTATGCATTTGGGAGATGGTTAGAGGGGGTATTGAGGGCTCTTGCTAAGTTTCAAATAAACTTAGCAATTCCCGAGGATGTATATGGTTAACTTTCAACCAGGGGGAGGGGATAAGTATATAGGGGAGTAATATACATATTTTTAGTAGGGGAAGGGGAAATAGATAGGGAGCTACATAGTAAAGTTAGTAGTTAATATGACAATGATGAGATAAAGCACTAAGTATGATGTCTTAGGCTATCAAATGGGGGAAAATGACTAATAGAAGAAGTGTGAACATTCCTTGAGTGAAGCAGATCTTCACTAAGGCAAATGATATGGAGAATGATGAAACTAAGAGGTATCAAGCAGATCTTTACCTCTTTAGAGGAAGTTAGTGAGTGACTTGGGGAAAAAGGAAGAAGGGGAGTTATACATGCCTCGCTTGAAGTCCTCCAACTGAAAAACTGCCTCAAACCAAAAAATGGATTGCTTATCAAAATTGGAACACAGCAGTGGCAGTGAGACTAGCACACTCTCATGGACACTTCTTTGGCCATCTGTAGCAAATATGGAGCATTGCAGCATGCATAGTACGACATATTTGGCATGTAAAAATGTCGATCATGAAAGATGATTAACCTGCTGCAGCAGGAGGCTAACAGTGGCTCCACTTGGGGATGGATTTTCCTTGTGAAAATCCAAGAACAGCAGGTCAGACTGCCTTGTATTCAATTGTTGCTGTGTTCTGCAAAATTCCCTTTGGCTAGCTTATTGATCCTACCTACCTACCTACCCTAACCAGCACTTACTTTGTTGTTAGGAGAAGTGAAATAACCAATGCAGCCATTTAAGCAAAATAGACATCAGTGATCTTTGCTGCTTGTGCTTGCCGGTGAGAAAAACTGAGATCTTGCAATCTGATGTGGCTTTGTTAATCTTTGAGAAGATCAGGAAGCTACTGACCTCCTTTGTTGTGTTTAAACACTGTACAAAACTGTCCTGCAACATATATATACAATTGCTAGGCCGAAACAAAGAACTGTACAAAAGTTTGGGACAGCTATCATGCTTTGAAATAGGGACAACTTGATACTGAGCCTTGCAGCCTGCTAATGGAGAAGAGCGCTGATCTCTTTCATCATTCTGCCTGTCAGTGGACGAATCATTAAGAACTAGGACTGATACTTGTAACTCATTAAAAACAGGCTCAAATGGAACCTTATTGACCTGCGTCAGCTGCTCCTCTTCTTCTTTAAATAATTTAGATGACTCAAAACAAAGCGGCAGTGGAGCAATTTGAATCATTTGATCACATACTGCTGCTTCTGAGTACTCCTTTTTAATCTGACTTTCAATGGCACTTCGGGGCTGCACAACTAGAGGCGATGCATCTGGAACAATATTTAGATCATCCTCCAGGCGGTCAATAGTAAGACTTGCTGACAAATGCTTATTAACTGCATGATAGTTCTCCTTAATAAATTGAAAAGATTCAAAATAGAAAGGTAAAGTTCCTTCGCTGATATCAAAATTTTCTGCGCTTTCCTCCTTTACTTCATAGCTGAACTGGGCAAACTGATCATTACATTCAAGCTGTTGAGCCTGAACTTCGCTTCTTGCCAAAATAGGATCTGATTCCTCTGCAAGGCTGATTTGGTCGTTAGGCTCATAAAAATCATCATACTCGTCGTATTTCGGCAAGCAGCTGAAAGAGGAGAAGCTATTATATTCACATAGTATATCAGGAGACTGCTCCTTCACATATGGATCTATGAATATGTCATCTGATTTGTGGTAGTTTTGTTCGTGAATGTCACTACTTTCCTCATGCACAACAGATGTGTTCTTGTGCTCTAAGCATTCAACTTTCATTGTGATCAACTGCATCATTTCCTCTGACTTTTGTAACACACTATGAAGTCTTTCTTCTTGCTCTATCTTGCGCTGTTCTTCCCTCCTCTTTAGATTTGCCTCCACATCCACGGCTACGTCCTGCATCTGTTTCAAAGTGGACAGGCATCTTTCTCTCAAACGGAATTCCATCTCTGGGTCAAAAGCTCTAGGATAGTGCAATAGAGCTAAATCAGGGGGAGGTCTTATATTCAAAGGCATAGAAAGATAAAATTGATTGAATCGATCAGAAATTTGTTGAACAGATTCATTTGGACGCCTTTCTAACTAATCATATTCTTCGATGAGTGAGAGGAAATTGATCTTAATCATCCATCTATCAAGGAAAAGCTTGGCACAGTGTTGAAGACTAGAGATGCTAGCCTCAGGCAATGCTTTAAACCAAGTCCTAACTTCGCTTTGCAAAGAAAGGGCAAATAGTCTAAGACTGACATCTTCATCTTCCACTTCAAATATATTAAGATAATCTTCAAAAGCCTGGATATGTTTCTGGGCAGTAATACCATTCTCTCCATCAAATCTAGGGAGATACTCGGGATGATTTGCAGACAAAGGATTCAGCACAGGAGGCAAAATGAGAGGCTTATATCTATCAGGAACTTTACGAGACACAGGAGTATATACAGGAACTGTAAGACTGGGCTCTATTTTTGGTTCCTCCTTGGCTGTATGATGATCTTCAACAGCATTTGAAGACTGCTGCTCTAACGTGCAAGGAGGCTTTTCAACAAGATTTTCCAAAGGAAAAACATAAAAATCTAATATAGAATCGTCTTTAAAATACAATATACACAGCAAAACTTTATGGAGAAAAAACATGACCTCTTGGATAGTAATCTAGGTCAAAAGCCTGATCTGCTCATATATCTCTTTTGGGTTCATTTCTCCAGTGGAGTCTTTATTATGAGGATGATGTGGAGTCGCCAGGTGGATGAATTAACCTTGAAGTGCCTGATCTCTGTCCACCGTCATAGATCAGAGCTAAACATGAGAAGCTCTGAAGAAAAGGAACACTTTCTCCAGAAAACAAGGCAAACTGGTCAAAATTGGGGGTTTACAGTAATAAACCAATGATTCAGTTCCCCAGCGGAGTCGCCATTATGTTATCACTCAGGTTGTCCCTTTTGACTCCCAAAGGGATACGGCCGAGGTAACCACAAACCAATCTTTGGATTGCAGGTCCTAGCCTACCTGCAGTCAGAGAGGGCTCTCTCTTTAGGATTTAGCTTTGTTTAAGGGATGATTTTAGGCTAGATATGATGCACATGGGTTTTGTTTGAGTTTGGTGGGATGGTTGATCTATTCAAGCAGAGTTGGCATACAAAGTGTAAGAAGTTCAAACCATTGGGCATGGAGTCAATGAATGTGAACTGAAGGGTGCGTTTTCCTTGGCAAAAGAGGGGAATATGGAGCAGGATAGCGATGCATGGCACAATGATTAAATGTTGGAACAAGGATGAAACTGAGGTTAGGGGATGAGAGGCAATTAAGGATCTCTCATCCAGCCAAAGAGGGAAAGTGGATGAAGACTATATAGGAGCAATGAAGGATTCCTAAACAGCATTCAGAAATGAGAAATAGCTTAAACATGATCAATTAAGTATGCATATTTATCACTAATTCAGAGGAAAACATAGAAAAGCTACAAGAATTGAGCACAGAGGGCATGAAAGCCAGCTCTGAACTATTCCTTCTTCCTGCAACTTAGATTATCATATACAGATGATACAGATACATATAAATTGATAAACAGAGGGGGGAAAGACTTATTGAACCATGAGCAAGCACATGAATTCCACATCAAAGCTCTTCAGCCATTGAAAGCACAACCAGCCAGTTCAGATGCAAATATTCCAGCAATCTTTGATTACAGAAGTTCTTAAGCTTATAGCGCAAGTCTGGAATGAGAAATACAACCAACCAACCCTTTACACTATCCAGAGGGTGGTATAAATAGAGAAAATATCTACAAAATATCTACAACAGCAGATTTGATAGCAGATCTGGAGAAATGAATGCTTCTAACCTAACATTTATTGCAAATAAATGAAAGAATGCCTATCTACCAGCTGCGCAAGGACTGCAGCCATAAGAATGAATAAATTATTGGTCTTTTGAGCAATGCGCTGGCACTTCTGCAATAACTGTGCCTTGGGACTTGTTGCGTTGCTCATATGCGTCTTTGTACACTGTCTCTGCAAAATCTAGGCTTTAAACACTTGAATTGCCCCTTTAGGCAGTTTTGCTGCTACCAAGTGGCTTTAATGATCATAACTGTGATCTGGTGGGCTTTGATGGCTCTGAGCTGCTTTATTGACTTTGATGGGGGTCTCTTTAATGTTCTGCTGCTTCGGGCTGCTGATATTTTGATCTGATACTGTTTGTCGCTTCCTCTGATACACTTTGACACTGAATCAGGCCACTTTCTCTCTCTGATACTCTTTAACTGTCTAATCGCCCCTTTATCTGCCAATGTAATGCAAGAATAACTGTTGTAAATGCTTCCGTGGCCTTTGGGATGCTATCGGCGCTTGGTCGATCAAAATGATGCTTAAATCTTCAAAAAATGCTGTGAAACGGAGGAGAAATGCATTCTAATAGATTGCTGAGGCAAAACCATGCGTTTGGATGTATTATGGGCATGAAGCAATTTCAAAATAGTCAAGGAAAGCATCGTTCCTTTGCAGTTGTGGCGGGCGGGAGCGCTGTATAAACAAAACTTTAACAAATGCCCCTTTCCTTATAATGCGCGAATGCTTAAAAAACATGAATTTTCATTGAAAATTGGCACTGCCGCAACACTGTGCATTCTATTAAATCATGGTCGTTGGATCGCAAGAAGGCAGATCCAACGACTGGCGCTAAATCGGCGATCGGCGGATCGGCGGATCCCAAACCATAATGCCTCCAATGAGCGATGAACCCCGCGGACCCGAAATGCATTATAGGCTCCCTTTTGATTTATATCGGGTCCGGCCCATCGGCGAACTCTTATCGATGGATTTGAACGAAAATGGGTCATCGGACCCGAAATCCCTTTCAACTGCTCTTTATAATTTATTGGATCCGGATATCGGGCGCACAGTACCAATCTTTGCGGACTCGAAATGCTTATAGGCTCTTTCTTTATGGAGATCGAGTCCGGCCCATCAGCAAGCCCAACTCGGCGGATTTTAATAAAAATGATAAGCGGACCTGAAACCCATTCAAACTGGATTTATATACCATTTCGGCTCCGGCCCGTCGGGAGCCTTCTTTTCGCTGCACTAGGGGCCCTTATAAGCCGCACCTTATAAGCCGCACCTTATATCCTTTCGGCTCCGCTGGTCGGAGCCATATACATGGGGTGATGTGATTAAATATGGGCCGTTGATCTGAGGGCCAAATGGACGGCGGAGATTAAGTCGGCATTTCGCTATCGGAGGAGAGCATGGTGCGAGACTTCATTTTGTTGCGATCGTCAAAATGGGGGTTGCGACTTAATACGGGCCGTCGGATCTGAGGCTTGATCGGACGGCCGCGATATGTATAATGCGATAAAGGGGAGATATGATAAGGGGGGCCTCCGATAGCGATATCGCATCGGAGGAGAGGGAAATGGTGTTATATATATATGTAGCCAACACTGTTAGCACCTCCAACAGCGATATCGCGTCGGAGGGAGGGGATTCGAATCGGAGGAGGGTTTAGGCCTATAAAAAAGGGGTTCATGCCTTGGGAAAGGTAAAACAAGGCCCAAAGATGGATTTTTATACATATGAAGGGAAACTATGCAAAGGAATGAGTCCTTATGCATTTGGGAGATGGTTAGAGGGGGTATTGAGGGCTCTTGCTAAGTTTCAAATAAACTTAGCAATTCCCGAGGATGTATATGGTTAACTTTCAACCAGGGGGAGGGGATAAGTATATAGGGGAGTAATATACATATTTTTAGTAGGGGAAGGGGAAATAGATAGGGAGCTACATAGTAAAGTTAGTAGTTAATATGACAATGATGAGAAAAAGCACTAAGTATGATGTCTTAGGCTATCAAATGGGGGAAAATGACTAATAGAAGAAGTGTGAACATTCCTTGAGTGAAGCAGATCTTCACTAAGGCAAATGATATGGAGAATGATGAAACTAAGAGGTATCAAGCAGATCTTGACCTCTTTAGAGGAAGTTAGTGAGTGACTTGGGGAAAAATGAAGAATGGGAGTTAGACATGCCTCGCTTGAAGTCCTCCAACTGAAAAACTGCCTCAAACCAAAAAATGGATTGCTTATCAAAATTGGAACACAGCAGTGGCAGTGAGACTAGTACACTCTCATGGACACTTCTTTGGCCATCTGTAGCAAATATGGAGCATTGCAGCATGCATAGTACGACATATTTGGCATGTAAAAATGTCGATCATGAAAGATGATTAACCTGCTGCAGCAGGAGGCTAACAGTGGCTCCACTTGGGGATGGCTTTTCCTTGTGAAAATCCAAGAACAGCAGGTCAGACTGCCTTGTATTCAATTGTTGTTGTGTTCTGCAAAATTCCCTTTGGCTAGCTTATTGATCCTACCTACCTACCTACCCTAACCAGCACTTACTTTGCTGTTAAGAGAAGTGAAATAACCAATGCAGCCATTTAAGCAAAATAGACATCAGTGAGCTTTGCTGCTTGTGCTTGCCGGTGAGAAAAACTGAGATCTTGCAATCTGATGTGGCTTTGTTAATCTTTGAGAAGATCAGGAAGCTATTGACCTCCTTTGTTGTGTTTAAACACTGTACAAAACTGTCCTGCAACATATATATACAATTGCTAGGCCGAAACAAAGAACTGTACAAAAGTTTGGGACAGCTATCATGCTTTGAAATAGGGACAACTTGATACTGAGCCTTGCAGCCTGCTAATGGAGAAGAGCGCTGATCTCTTTCATCATTCTGCCTGTCAGCGGACGAATCATTAAGAACTAGGACTGATACTTGTAACTCATTAAAAACAGGCTCAAATGGAACCTTATTGACCTGCGTCAGCTGCTCCTCTTCTTCTTTAAATAATTTAGATGACTCAAAACAAAGCGGCAGTGGAGCAATTTGAATCATTTGATCACATACTGTTGCTTCCGAGTACTCCTTTTTAATCTGACTTTCAATGGCACTTCAGGGCTGCACAACTAGAGGCGATGCATCTGGAACAATATTTAGATCATCCTCCAGGCGGTCAATAGTAAGACTTGCTGACAAATGCTTATTAACTGCATGATAGTTCTCCTTAATAAATTGAAAAGATTCAAAACAGAAAGGTAAAGTTCCTTCGCTGATATCAAAATTTTTTGCGCTTTCCTCCTTTACTTCATAGCTGAACTGGGCAAACTGATCATTACATTCAAGCTGTTGAGCCTGAACTTCGCTTCTTGCCAAAATAGGATCTGATTCCTCTGCAAGGCTGATTTGGTCGTTAGGCTCATAAAAATCATCATACTCATCGTATTTTGGCAAGCAGCTGAAAGAGGAGAAGCTATTATATTCACATAGTATATCAGGAGACTGCTCCTTCACATATGGATCTATGAATATGTCATCTGATTTGTGGTAGTTTTGTTCGTGAATGTCACTACTTTCCTCATGCACAACAGATGTGTTCTTGTGCTCTAAGCATTCAACTTTCATTGTGATCAACTGCATCATTTCCTCTGACTTTTGTAACAACTATGAAGTCTTTCTTCTTGCTCTGTCTTGCGATGTTCTTCCCTCCTCTTTAGATTTGCCTCCACATCCACGGCTACGTCCTGCATCTGTTTCAAAGTGGACAGGCATCTTTCTCTCAAACGGAATTCCATCTCTGGGTCAAAAGCTCTAGGATAGTGCAATAGAGCTAAATCAGGGGGAGGTCTTATATTCAAAGGCATAGAAAGATAAACTTGATTGAATCGATCAGAAAATTGCTGAACAGATTCATTTGGACGCCTTTCTAACTGATTATATTCTTCGATGAGTGAGAGGAAATTGATTTTAATCATCCATCTATCAAGGAAAAGCTTGGCACAGTGCTGAAGACTAGAGATGCTAGCCTCAGGCAATGCTTTAAACCAAGTCCTAACTTCGCTTTGCAAAGAAAGGGCAAATAGTCTAAGACTGACATCTTCATCTTCCACTTCAAATATATTAAGATAATCTTCAAAAGCCTGGATATGTTTCTGGGCAGTAATACCATTCTCTCCATCAAATCTAGGGAGATACTCGGGATGATTTGCAGGCAAAGGATTCAGCACAGGAGGCAAAATGAGAGGCTTATATCTATCAGGAACTTTACGAGACACAGGAGTATATACAGGAACTGTAAGACTGGGCTCTATTTTTGGTTCCTCCTTGGCTGTATGATGATCTTCAACAACATTTGAAGACTGCTGCTCTAATGTGCAAGGAGGCTTTTCAACAAGATTTTCCAAAGGAAAAACATAAAAATCTGATATAGAATCGTCTTTAAAATACAATATACACAGCAAAACTTTATGGAGAAAAAACATGACCTCTTGGATAGTAATCCAGGTCAAAAGCCTGATCTGCTCATATATCTCTTTTGGGTTCATTTCTCCAGTGGAGTCTTTATTATGAGGATGATGTGGAGTCGCCAGGTGGATGAATTAACCTTGAAGTGCCTGATCTCTGTCCACCGTCACAGATCAGAGCTAAACATGAGAAGCTCTGAAGAAAAGGAACACTTTCTCCAGAAAACAAGGCAAACTGGTCAAAATTGGGGGTTTACAGTAATAAACCAATGATTCAGTTCCCCAGCGGAGTCGCCATTATGTTATCACTCAGGTTATCCCTTTTGACTCCCAAAGGGATACGGCCGAGGTAACCACAAACCAATCTTTGGACTGCAGGTCCTAGCCTACCTGCAGTCAGAGAGGGCTCTCTCTTTAGGATTTAGCTTTGTTTAAGGGATGATTTTAGGCTAGATATGATGCACATGGGTTTTGTTTGAGTTTGGTGGGATGGTTGATCTATTCAAGCAGAGTTGGCATACAAAGTGTAAGAAGTTCAAACCATTGGGCATGGAGTCAATGAATGTGAACTGAAGGGTGCGTTTTCCTTGGCAAAAGAGGGGAATATGGAGCAGGATAGCGACGCATTTCACAATGATTAAATGTTGGAACAAGGATGAAACTGAGGTTAGGGGATGAGAGGCAATTAAGGATCTCTCATCCAGCCAAAGAGGGAAAGTGGATGAAGACTATATAGGAGCAATGAAGGATTCCTAAACAGCATTCAGAAATGATAAATAGCTTAAACATGATCAATTAAGTATGCATATTTATCACTAATTCAGAGGAAAACATAGAAAAGCTACAAGAATTGAGCACAGAGGGCATGAAAGCCAGCTCTGAACTATTCCTTCTTCCTGCAACTTAGATTATCATATACAGATGATACAGATACATATAAATTGATAAACAGAGGGAGGAAAGACTTATTGAACCATGAGCAAGCACATGAATTCCACATCAAAGCTCTTCAGCCATTGAAAGCACAACTAGCCAGTTCAGATGCAAATATTCCAGCAATCTTTGATTACAGAAGTTCTTAAGCTTATAGCGCAAGTCTGGAATGAGAAATACAACCAACCAACCCTTTACACTATCCAGAGGGTGGTATAAATAGAGAAAATATCTACAAAATATCTACAACAGCAGATCTGATAGCAGATCTGGAGAAATGAATGCTTCTAACCTAACATTTATTGCAAATAAATGAAAGAATGCCTATCTACCAGCTGCGCAGGGACTGCAGCCATAAGAATGAATAAATTATTGGTCTTTTGAGCAATGCGCTGGCACTTCTGCAATAACTGTGCCTTGGGACTTGTTGCGTTGCTCATATGCGTCTTTGTACACTGTCTCTACAAAATCTAGGCTTTAAACACTTGAATTGCCCCTTTAGGTGGTTCTGCTGCTACCAAGTGGCTTTGATGCTCATAACTGTGATTTGGTGGGCTTTGATGGCTCTGAGCTGCTTTATTGACTTTGATGGGGGCCTCTTTAATGTTCTGCTGCTTCGGGCTGCTGATATTTTGTTCTGATACTGTTTGTCGCTTCCTCTGATACACTTTGACACTGAATCAGGCCACTTTCTCTCTCTGATACTCTTTAACTGTCTAATCGCCCCTTTATCTGCCAATTTAATGCAAGAATAACTGCTGCAAATGCTTCCGTGGCCTTTGGGATGCTATCGGCGCTTGGCCGATCAAAATGATGCTTAAATCTTCAAAAAAATGCTGTGAAACGGAGGAGAAATGCATGTTAATAGATTGCTGAGGCAAAACCATGCGTTTGGATGTATTATGGGCATGAAGCGATTTCAAAATAGTCAAGGAAAGCATCGTTCCTTTGCAGTTGTGGCGGGCGGGAGTACTGTAAACTTTAACAAATGCCCCTTTCCTTATAACGCGCGAATGCTTAAAAAACATGAATTTTCATTGAAAATTGGCACTGCCACAACATTGTGCATTCTATTAAATCATGGCCGTTGGATCGCGAGAAGGCAGATCCAACGACTGGCGCTAAATCGGCGATCGGCAGATCGGCGGATCCCAAACCATAATGCCTCCGATGAGCGATGAACCACGCGGACCCGAAATGCATTATAGGCTCCCTTTTGATTTATATCAGGTCCGGCCCATCGGCGAACTCTTATCGGTGGATTTGAATGAAAATGGGTCATCGGACCCAAAATCCCTTTCAACTGCTCTTTATAATTTATCGGATCCGGATATGGGGCGCACAGTACCAATCTTTGCGGACCCGAAATGCTTATAGGCTCTTTCTTTATGGAGATCGGGTCCGACCCATCGGCGAGCCCAACTCGGCGGATTTTAATAAAAATGATAAGCGGACCCGAAACCCATTCAAACTGCATTTATATACCATTTCGGCTCCGGCCCGTTGGGAGCCTTCTTTTCGCTGCACTAGGGGCCCTTACGGACCCGAAAACTTTATAAGCCGTGCCTTATATCCTTTCGGCTCCGCTGGTCGGAGCCATATACATGGGGTGATGCGATTAAATATGGGTCATTGATCTGAGGGCCAAATGGACGGCGGAGATTAAGTCGGAATTTCGCTATCGGAGGAGAGCATGGGGCGTGACTTCATTTTTGTTGCGATTGCCGAAATGGGGGTTGTGACTTAATACGGGTCGTCGGATCTGAGGCTTGATCGGACGGTCGCGATATGTATAATGCGATAAAGGGGAGATATGATAAGGGGGGCCTCCGATAGCGATATCGCATCGGAGGAGAGGGAAATGGTGTTATATATATGCGGCCAACACTGTTAGCACCTCCGACAACGATATCGCGTCAGAGGGAGGGGATTCGGATCGGAGGAGGGTTTAGGCCTATAAAAAAGGGGTTCATGCCTTGGGAAAGGTAAAACAAGGCCCAAAGATGGATTTTTATACATATGAAGGAAAACTATGCAAAGGAATGAGTCCTTATGCATTTGGGAGATGGTTAGAGGGGGTATTGAGGGCTCTTGCTAAGTTTCAGATAAACTTAGCAATTCCCGAGGATGTATATGGTTATCTTTCAACCAGGGGGAGGGGATAAGTATATAGGGGAGTAATATACATAGTTTTAGTAGGGGAAGGGGAAATAGATAGGGAGCTACATAGTAAAGTTAGTAGTTAATATGACAATGATGAGAAAAAGCGCTAAGTATGATGTCTTAGGCTATCAAATGGGGGAAAATGACTGATAGAAGAAGTGTGAACATTCCTTGAGTGAAGCAGATCTTCACCAAGGCAAATGATATGGAGAATGATGAAACTAAGAGGTATCAAGCAGATCTTGACCTCTTTAGGGGAAGTTAGTGAGTGACTTGGGGAAAAAGGAAGAAGGGGAATTAGACATGCCTCGCTTGAAGTCCTCCAACTGAAAAACTGCCTCAAACCAAAAAATGGATTGCTTATCAAAATTGGAACACAGCAGTGGCAGTGAGACTAGCACACTCTCATGGACACTTCTTTGGCCATCTGTAGCAAATATGGAGCATTGCAGCATGCATAGTACGACATATTTGGCATGTAAAAATATCGATCATGAAAGATGATTAACCTGCTGCAGCAGGAGGCTAACAAGATCCTCAAAAAATATTTTCCATAGAAGATCATCCTTCTATTTTGTAGATTAGCTTTTATTTCCATAATAAAACTAGTTGTAAATGGTTACATTTGAGATTTATGAAAAAGACACAAATTCTCTTTTAGATTTTGTTTTTTCACTTGTATAAATAGAATTTTTTTAGAAAATTGATCATTATTATTGAAAGATACAGTTAAAGACTCTAGGCCTAGAAATGGTACTAGTTTCAACTTTGTAAATTTTGACAAAAAACGACCTTTAGTGGGAAATTGTTTTATATCAGTCCCATGAAAGGTATTAATAACAAAAATGAAGATTCTCTGTAGAAAATATCTTTCCAAAAACTTTATCATTGTCATCCAGAGCTGTCTTAAGGAAACAATGACTTCCTCCCCACCTAGGAAACTTCAACATTCAGAGAATAATCCAATGATACACTTTAACTTAAAGAGTAAGAGGTCTCATCACTAGCCGGCTTATCATGATCATAGATATTATAGCTTGCTGACTTTGCCAATACTGCATACCACAACAGGGAAATGACTAAAGATTGTTGCAATCAAAAGACAAGGGGTCTCATCACGAGCCAACTTGTTCAGCAAAGCCATAAATCAAGTGAATGACTGTGTCATAAATTGGCTACCAAACCAAGACATTTTTCTTTAAGGGTAAAAAAGAAAATGAAAGCAATAAGTGCGGATATGGATTTCTCTTTGAAAGTTGTGAATTTCTCTAAGTAGGATGCAGGATCATTGATGGGTAATAGGTAACCCTGTCGAGGCTATAAACACCCACTGGCAACAGAGGCTCTACCTACGAAAAATGAGCATATTCAAAACTGATTTACAAAGAAGGCTTTGTTTTTATCTTTATAAACCAAGTAATGACTGATGTAGATACAAGGACTAGCTTGAGGGAGTAAATAATCAAAGTTGAAAATAGAAGAAACAAAATATCATTGATAGGTAAAAGCATAATGTACTTTGTCTTTCTATAATAAATTTTAATTTTCTGGAAAATTTTCTGTTTTAGAAGTTTAGAAAATCCAAAAGAAAAGCAGAGATAACTAGTTCTTCCAAGTGAATCACCAATTGTTGTAGCCAGCAACAACCCCCCTTCTTATTTAGTGTTATTCCTAATACTAAATAAATGGGGACCCTTAGTCAAAAATTTAAAAAACCAAAAAGCCTAAGTTTTATGATAAAGTAGAATCTTTCCTTAAGAAAAATCGCATCGCAAAAAGGATAACAGGATACCTCCTTACAGGCAGAAGTCCAAGATTGTGAGATCGTGATGCGAAACTACACATTAAGAAAAGATTTATCGCATCGCATGTCTAAAAAATCACTTACGCTGAAAAACTTTAAACTGCCGATATGCAATGGCACATATCGCAAATCACATTTCGTAGAAAATAGATTAACGAATGATTGACATATATTGTGCTCCAGCGATTTGCGATATAGCGATGTTGCAATTCTACGATTTTGCGATATAGCAATATAGCAACCTTGCAATGTTGCGATTTTGCGATGTTGCGATCTGTGATATTGCGAAGAAAATCGCAAAATCGCTTCATCACAGATCTTTTGGGCTCGTTGTTCAAAAAAGTATTTTCCATAAACCGAGACCTGGTTATGCGCTTTAATGCTAATTAATGAGTTAGTTGCCAGTCATTAATGGAATATGGTTTTGTACTTATCAAAGAGCCATTTCACGTAAGGTGGTATATTTTATATGTCTTCGGCATTTAAAACTTTCCCGTCACCTTTCCTTATAATTATTCTCACTTCAAGTGCTTGTAAATTGCAGGAATGGAGAATAGAGAAATATACAAAGCAGTATACAAGATATTATGGGAAAGAAAGACAAAGCCCCGAGCTCTAAAGAGAAAGAAATGGCGCCTTTGTATATAGACATTGCCTGTAACAGAGACACTGGTATTTTTACTTGGGAAGGCATGTATAGTCTACTTGAGGAAGAGAATCCTAAAGTGATGTAGGTTGCGGCTACTGCTGGCTCACATGGTTCTTTTGAGGCATCCATTACAAAGCTAGCTTGTTCATTTTTGCACAAGATAGCGGCAAGGCCCAAAATTCTTCCATACATGGACATGATTAAATGGATACTGGACGACGCTGATATCAGAAATAGACAGTTTAAGACTTAGGGTCAAGAGCTTATGGAATCATTATTTTCACAAAATTTGATCTTTATATCTGCTAAAAGAAAATGCGCAAAAGGCGAAAAACGCACCAAGGAAGCCCAAATCAAGAAACAGAGGCAGTTTTCGATGCGCGATTAGTGCCTAGTGCTAATCGCACATTGCTGGGAAAAACTTCTTGAAAAGGAAAGCTTCTAATTGCTCAGTCACCTGTAAGCCCAGAAATTTGTAAAAAGAATGCTAGAGGTTAAATAAAAAGTAAAACTTGAATCCTAAAACCAATAGTAATTGTCCGAAACATCTTAAATATGGTATGTACATATGAATAACAATTGCAGATAGGTTGGAGACAGAAGGCTCAAGAAAAGGCAGAATCAATCAAAAGATTAACTAAGTTGAATTGGGATTCTTACTGGGCGTATTTGGTAAAGCCACACAGCCAGTGTATGACTCTCAAGTGTATCATCAATTCTACCGAGAAGATGGCGCCAGCTCTTGCCGATTTTGTTTTCACAGCACTACTAAAATCGGAAGTCGGCCAGCCGACTCTTCTCAAACAAATGCTAAATGCGTGCGATTTCAAGGAGTAGATACATAAATAATTAGTTAGTAGTTTTAATTTTAGATTTAGTTTTAGTTTTAATTTTTCTTTATTTTTGCCTGAAATGAGGATGGTCATTTAAACCACATCCTACATTTTTTAATAAGTTATTTTTAGATTTAGTTAGTAGTATTTAAATCCTTCTCATGCATTTAGAGAAGGGTCCTGAAATTTATCAAAAACTTATCTCCAGAACATGCACTTTTGCACTCTCTGAGGAGGTTTTGATGAATGAATGGAACAAGATTTATTGATATCTGTATTTAATATCTGCTACTGACGTTGCACTTCTGTACTCTTAGTGGATGTTGGATTAAGAAGAGATAAATCATTATCGCTTGAAACTCATGAGTAGAACTAGTTATAAATGGTACTTCTATCTCTTAACTATTTCTGCCTTTGTTTTAAAAGTGATATTCATGTTCATTTTTTTATATATTGATGTGTGAATGCTTGAGTTATCATTTGGCACTTCTGTACGGTGATAGCTATTTATTTATGCTTAATGTATAAGTAGCTTATTATGCGATATGTTTTTCACAACTGTTTCATCTAACTTTTTATACGAAGTGGTTCATCTTTATTGAATTCTTTTCTCATAATAGTTGAATGATTTTTATTACCGATTGTTATCTGAAATCATTTTAGATCGCATAATAGAAGGATTACACCCCAGGTTAGTGTAGACTTAGATATTTTTGCTTATTAGAATACAATTTTCATGTTATTAGATTAGAGTTAGAATTAGAGCATCTCACTTAGGAACTTTTAGAAAGGAAATATCAATTCTTCACACACACACACACATGAATTGGGAAACTGGTCCCATATCCCTAGTCGGACCCACTATACCAAATGAAAAAGGAGATGCTAACCAAGGTCCGGACCGGGTGGGTATCCCCCTTGTTGTAGACCCGATTTTCAAGGCTTCAACAGGTCTACTGTTTGCGTCAGATTTTATGATAAATACAACCATAGAGTCCTTTGATGGATTTTAGACATGATGTATATCAAAAGGTAAGTAAAAGTAGTTCCCTAAAAAGGTTTTAATTTTTATCTTTGCTTTATTCCAAAAAATAAAAGAAATGCCTAAATGCTAAGTTTTGTTTTTTGGATAAAAAAAATTTAAAGGGCCCCCATTTATTAATGTAATATTAACTACTATCATTAATAAATCGGGGGTTGTTGAATACCACAACAATTGGTGATTCACTTGGAAGAACCAGTTATCTCTGAGAGTTTTTTGAAATTTCTAAAACTTCCAAAATAAAGATAGTTTTGAAAATAAAACAAATTACATGGAATATATAAGGTAAGTAATATTGCGCTTTTATAAAGAAAACAATCATCTGCCTAACTATCACTCTTTTGACTATTCTTTTCTTATAAAAAGTAACTTTGTCTACATCAGTCTTTACTTGGTTTTTTAAAGATAAAAGCAATAAGTGTATCCACAAAGCGGTTTTTGGTTTACTCCGTTGTCATAGGTAGAGCCTCTGCTACCAGAAAGTGTTCATAGCCTCAACAGGGTTACCTTTTAACCAGCAATGATCGAGTATCCCACTTAAGTCAGAATGAAATTTTAAATATAAGCTCGTCAGTATACTTATTTCTTTATTTATTTTCTAAAGTAATTCATTGTTGCTTCAGCCCTTCATCTTTTATTTCTTAAAGTACAATTTCTTGGTTTGGTCACCAACATTGACAATGCCATTCACTCGATTTGTAACTTAACTGAACAAGCTGGCTCGTGATATGACCCCTTGTCTTTTGATTAATATAATCCTAAGCCATTACCCTATTTTGATCTGCAGTATTTGTAATGCCAATTAGTTATAATCTTATGATCATGGTAAGTCGACTCTTCATGAGACCCCTTATCCTTTAAGTTTTAAGTATATTTTAGAATTACACTCTAAATTTGAAAACTGGTTAAGTGGGGAGGATCATTGGCTCCCTAAGAGCTTCTGGACAACAAGTATAAAGCTTTTTGAAGATGCCTTTCTGGAGAGGAACTTTGCTTTGTTATAGATACTTTTCTAGACTGATGTAAAGGAGCAGTTTCTCTCTTAAAGCTAAGTTTCATCAAAAATCATATAATTAAGGAGGAAGGCAGGAAATTTAAGAGCAATCAAACTTAAATATACACTTCATATATGAAGATTACTTTCATAAAAATATTTACTTATACAAGAAAAAAGTCAAAATCAAAAAGAGGTTATCCTCTATAAAACCAAAAGTAAATGCTTTTTGAATTGGTATTATTATTTGTAAAGGAAACTTTTAACTAAAGGAAATAATATAGAGGGAACAAAAGAGATCATCTTCTATGGAAAGTACTTATTTAGAACCTGTCCATTAACAAGTAGAGATTCTCTCTTACCTAATAAATCTTGTAGTAGAAAAGTCGATGGGCCTAATTGTTCCACAATCTGAAATGGGCCAAGCCACATTTGTTGGAACTTGGTATGCTTACCTTTCTCTTCATGGGATTTATCCCATTTTAATACTAGGTCTCCGAGTTGAAAATATTTTGAAGCTACAAAATTTGAATCAAAGGAGGCTTTGACTAACTGCTGATGATGTGCATGCGTGGTCCTAGATTTTTCCCTTTCCTCTTCAAGCTTAAGAATTTGTAATTGTCTAACCTACATAGATGAGGAAGGAGTTTCTCCAATGAATTGAACTAAGGCTAAGGAGGGAATAGCTACGTTTGTTGGTAAGACTGATTCTTTCCCATTTACCAAACTAAAAGGAGAAGTGCCAATGGAGCCTTTCTGAGTTATTCGATCTGCCCATAGAGAAAACACTAAAGACTTATTCGAGTTCTTTTGGCCTTCATCAACGATTCGTTTAATAATCCTGATGAGATTTTTGTTTGTGGATTCGGCTAATCCATTTCCTTGCGGATAGTAATTGGCCAAATAGTTAACCTTAAAACCTATTTTAAGAGCAAATTTTGTCATAGCATGTCCTGAAAAATAAGACATGTTATCAAACATTAAAGCAGATGATAAACCAAATCTGGTGATGATAAATTGATCTATAAATTCAATAATATTTTCTGAATTGGCTACCTTGAGTGGAATTTCTTCTACCCATTTGGCGAAATAATTTGTTGTTGTAAGGATGTATCTATGTTTTTTAGAAGAAAAAGGAACAATCTCACCTATTATTTCCAATCCCCATTGTTCAAATGGTTGGTCAATGTTGACTGGCTGTAATGGTAGTGCAGGTTTTCTATGTCTTCCAGTAGCTGTTTGACAAATCTTGCATCTCCTTACATAATTGTGTGCATATTTGAACAGTGTTGGCCAATAATAGCCAGCATGTAGGATTATGTGTTGTAGTGTCATCTAAGTAAAACAGAATCATAATATATCTCGAAAAGCACATTGTTGACAATCTTATATTGCCTAGCTTTTAACCTCAAGCCTCTTTTTTTTATGTAATTTAATTGGGTTGGTGCATATCCGTTTTTTAAGTAAAATATGATATCAGCATACCTTGATTCTATATCATTGAGGCTTACCTCAAAGAATTGTACATCGTCACCTGAATGTTGCAACTCTGATAGATTCGATGCTTTCACCAACATCCTGCAAAAATCTTGACCTTTTACAATGTTCGCTGGTTTAATTTCTATGTCATATTCTTGCAGGGAAGTCACCCAATTTTCTTTCTTTTCTCCTACTTCCCTTTGTATTAAAAGATTTCTCACTACTGAGAATGGTACTATGACTTTAGTGTGGGTTTTGAGGAGAAAAGGTCTGAAGTGTTTTATAGATTTGAAAACAGTAAAAGCTTTTTTTTCAACATCTGAGTAATTTAATTCAGCTCCTTGCAAATTGGAGCTAAAGAAAGAGATTGGAGCTTCAACTTTATCTTGATTTGCTTGTGTCAATATGGCCGCATATGATTTCTCGGAAGCGAAAGTATATAGAATGAAATGATTGGAAAAATTTGGAGTTGCTAGAGATGGGGCATTTATAATTGCTTGTTTTATCAAGCTAAAAGCTTCATGTTCTGAATGTCCCCATTTAAACAGAGAATTTTTCTTTATCATGGTTTGAAGAGGTAAAACAATTCTTAAGAAGTCAAGGACAAATCTTTTAACAAAATTTATTTGACCCAGGAAATATTGCATTGATTTCTTGTTGTGTGGTAAAGGCATTTTAGAAATTTCTCTAATTCTGTCAAGGTCAATATGAATTCCTACTTCGGAGACAATGAATCCAAGGATATTTCCTTCACTTAATGCGAAAAAAGACTTTTTGGGGTTCAGAGAAATTCCATACCTTTGGCAGCATTCAAAGATTTGTTTTAAATCTCTTAGATGATTACTGTGTTTTTTGGAGTATTTTGTTATATCATCCAAGTAGATCACCACTAATATATTTACTAAACCTTTGAAAGCTATATCCATAGCTCTCCAGAAAGTAGCACCAGCATTAATCAGTCCAAATGGCATATTCTGATAAGCGTAAGTGCCCCACTTTGTTCTGAATGTAGTTTTCAACTGGTCATCTAGATGTACTAAGATTTGATTATAACCTGAGAATCCATCCAGGAAAGACATTAGCTCAGAGCCTGCTACTGATTGCAAAATCTATTCCATAGGAGGTAATGGGAAATTGTCCTTTTGGCAAGCTTTATTGAGGTTGCAGAAATCTATACATATCTGAATATCACTGTTCTTTTTCCTGATTGGGACAAGATTGGAAACCCATCGGGAGTGTCTGACAGGAAAAATAATTTTGGCTTTCAACAGTTTATTCAACTCAGATTTAATTTGACTTTCTAAATTAGGATGGATCTTCCTTAATTTCTGTTGAATAGGTTTTTCGTCAGATACCATGGGAATGGTATGTTGAATAATAGAGGTATCATATGTCTTGAGATCTTCATAGTTCCATGCAAAGACATTCTTGTATCTCTTCAACAAACCTATAAAAGCTACTTTTTCTTCTGCTGTAATACTGAGACCTAAGATAATATTTTTAGGTTTCAAATCAGTCCCGAGATTGATCAATTCAAACCTCAGAGTTGAACTCTGAAGTTCTGAATTGGTAGTTCGTTTAAATCTGTCTTTAAGGTCATATAAATCTTCCAACTTAACTACAAATTTTGGTATAGCATTAATGATTGTTTCTTGTTTAAGTTAGTTATCATGTTGGTATTCATCAACTATCTGGTCATCGTAAGAGCCTTCTAAGGTCAAGAAGCTTACGATATCTGGATCATTATTAAAGACTTTCAAGTTGGTGATATTGTCAGGAATAAAAGGCCTAAAAATTAATTCAATGGAAATTCGATCTGGGCCTTAATCTTCTGGAGGAATAAGCTTGGAAATGACATTAGCTAGAAGATCAGCGCTGACATTCTAAAGTTTTGGGATAGGGGAAATATTAAACGCGATAAAGTGGAGAGTCAAATCTTGGACTAATGACTTATAATGTTTCAAGTGTCCTAATAAACAGTATATAGAGTTGCTTACCTATTTTATGACAATCTCTAAATCTCTGAATACTTGAAGGTATTTTATGTTAAGGCCAATTGCCTTATATAGACCTTGAACTAGTGCCTCATATTCAACAGTATTTTTGGTGCAATCAAATTCAAGTCTGCATGCTAGCACAGTTTTTTCCCCTTCTAAGCTAACTAAGATGCAACCTGCTCTTGCTCCATCATTGGATTTAGATCCATCAAAAAATAATTTCCAAAATAAAGATTTAACTACAAGTTTATCTACAAAATTTACACATTTAGAAGTGTCTATTTGAGAAAAAATTTCAACTTGAGAGACAACAGAGTTTTCTAAGAAAGGTGAAGTATGAGCATTAAAATTTCCTAGAAATGATTCTATAGAATAATTTCTGATGATATTGTTGCTATACGTGACTAGTTCATTTTCTCCTTCTAGTTCTGTCACTATGAACTTTTGATGTTTCTTGCGATCAACCCTTATTTGATTTGGTTTACCATTATAGGGAAGCCACAAGTGAGACCAGTCAGTTGCAAAATAACCATGAAGTTTCTCTGACCAGTCTCTACTAAGGATTAAGCCATAGAACTCAGGAATGTCAGCTACAAGTATGTCGATGACTTGGCAAACTTTAGGGTTTGATGAAAGTCTGATGGTTACTTGGTTAAGTTCCCCAACGACTTCAACTTTAGAGTGATCTAACTGAACTATTCGTATAGCAGATTTCTAAGGTTGAACATTCAACTTGGCACAAACTATTCTGGGCAAGATGTTAGATGAAGCTTTGAAATCGACTAGATAGTTGTGTAAGTTTTTGTTAAAGACTTCAAAAGTAAGGAGAAATGGTGGACTGTAAGATTTTTATCTTCCCCAAATTAAAGTTATATCAGTTGGATCAATATTATTCAAAGAAGCACTAGGGTGTCTTCCCATTTCTTGGGCACTTGTGAGATCATGGCAGCGGGAAGTGGTGTAGTAGGTACTGCTTTAAGTTCTTTTAGAAGTAACTTCTACTGTCGTTTCAATTTACTAAGATCATGAAATGTAATGTTTGCCCCAGTCTTCTTCATATCATCAATAATATTATATTCCATTTAATTAGAAACTATCAAAGTTTTAGATGAGGGAGAAGGATCCAATTTGAGTGGGTTTTGATACAGATTTCTTACCTATTGCTTTGTCCCTAGGGGGTGGCATTGAAGCCTTCTATTTTAGATTTGTTTGTGACAATTCAACAAGATTTTTACTTCGACTAGCGACAGGTAAGGCTTCTTGAGTTTCTTCATTGGGAAGTATAAAATCCCACATCCCTTGTAATTATGCTACTTCCTCTTTGTACGTTTGTTCTTCGTTTGTTGATACTTCATCCTCCTCTCCATCTGATTTGGCATTTGATATGGCATTTGGGGGTTTAGGATCAGCAGGAGAATTCGTTTTGAATGGTCTAAAAGGTTTTTTAGAGGAAGTCTTTGCTACCTATTTTTTAATATCAACCATTTCATTAGACATGATCTTGAGGACTTTTTGCAAACCTTCAAGATCAAAAGGATCTTTCAGTGATTTCTTCTTAGAGTCATCTCTGAAGGTTACCTACTTATATTTTTGTCCTTCTAATGCGTTTTTATTTTCGACGGCTATAATTCATTTTTCTACAGTTATTGCCTCTTTCATATTTTCTGCCAAGGTGAGCTTGGCATCTCTATCAATGAAGATAGATGTATTTGATGGCAAAATAAAGATGTACCACTCATTTTAGACCTCATTGCTAGGCTTAGATTCCGCTGGTATTTTAGTCAATAGTTTATTGAAGTGAGAGTTGAAGTCCTTAATGGGTTCTCTTGGCTCAACTTTCAAATTGGAGAGATCGTTGATTAAGGTAGTTGTAGATCTATCATCTCCAAATTTTGTTAAAAATTGTTCTTGAAAAGCATTGTAGCTGTTAATAGAACCTGATGGTAATGAAAAGTACCATGATCTTGCTGCTCCCTGTAAATTATATGGGAACAGTCTTACAATTGCGTCTTCCTCCTCTACTTGATTCAAGTTAATGGACAACATAAAATTATTTATATGTTCCTCAGCTAATAGACCATTATCAGGATTGAATTTGGGTAGCCATTTTCCTGGATGTGCTGGAAATTGATGTAAAGGTCCAATCATCCTAACATCCCCTGGGTTTGTCCATGACCTTGGAGGATTCTATGTCATTGTTGGTATGTGGGTAGGGGGAGGTGTAGCAGTAGAGTTTGAAGGTGATTGGGTAGAGGAAGATGTAGCTCATGTACCTGTGTGAATCATGATCTGGAGTGGTGGGATGGATGATTGATCCTGTGAGGTTATAGATGGAATGAATGAAGATGATGATAGAACCTCGTTGTGAGATTCAGGTGGTGTCTTCTTAGCTTTCTTCCGACTTGGCAGAGGAAATTCAAACAAAGGAATTACGAACTTTTTGCTTTGTGCTCTAGTTAACCGTTGAGATGGAGTGAAATGAGAAGTAACACTATCTTGGGATAACTCGGATTCTTCTTGAGATAGCGAAATCCCCTGTAATTTGTGAATCAAAGATTGAACTTCAGGGGCTTCGGTAAGAGAAGAATGCTCTAGCTTGTTTGGGATTTCAGCAATGGGTTGTATAATATTATATGCAACTTCTCGCTTAGGATCAGGAGATTTGGAAGACTTTCGAGAAGTTGGAGGTGAGGGTGAGGGAATTTCACTCTTAGAATGGCCTGTTAATTTAGATTTACTTGCCATTCATAGTTTAGGCCCTCCTTCTAGCGCCAAAATACTGAAGCCTCGAAAATCGTTGCCTCAACATGGGGGAAAACCACCCGATCCGAACCTTGGTTGGCAGCTCCTTTTCTGTTTGGAGTAGTGGCTCTGACTAGGGATAATGGGACCAATTTTCCAATCTATTAATGCTTGTGCTAATGGGGTGATGTATGATTTTTTAAATTAATGTCTAAGCTAAAAGTAATCTAATCTAAACTAATCAATCGCAATGCATTTTATTCTAATTTAAGAACTATCTAATTATAAATATACCCAAGATTAACTTGATGTATGTGATATACAATAATTTCTTAAATAAATTGGTAATAAAGATCATTCAATTGTGATTAGAAGTGAATCCGTTTTAACAATAATCGTTTTGTATAAAAAGTTAGCCGAAACGATTGTGAAAGATATATCGCATAAAGAGTTATTCATATATTCAGTATAAAATAAAGATCATCATCATACAGAAGTGCAATAATGATAATAAAAATTCAGACCTTCATATATAAACAATTCAAAAAGAAATGATTGCTTAATACATAAGTAAAAAGGATTACAAGATAAAAGTACCATTTATAATACGTCCTACTCATGTGTTTCAGCAATATTGATCTATCTTCAATCCATTCAACATCATCTAAGAGTACAAAAGTGAAATTTCAGTAGAATATGCTAAATCAGATAAAAATAAATCGTGTTCCATATATTTCACCAGAACTTCCTCAAAGGGACAGAAGTGCATGTTTTGAAGAGATTTTCTAATAAAATTATGGACCCCTCTCTAAATGCATGAGAAGGGTTTACATACTAAAACTATAAAATAAAAATAGATTATTACAAATAGTTGAGGAGGTTTAAACAACCTGCCTCAATTTGTGCAAAAATAAAATCAAATTGGAAATAAATAAGGTGACTAAATATCCTGCATTTGATCCTTCAGATCGCAAATATCCATCATGGGATTCATCTGTGTTGGTTGGCCAACTTAAGCTTTCAACTGTCCAACGAATACGATCAGTCAGTGCTGGCACCATTTTCTTGGTGGAAGTGGTTAGGCATCACAGGGTCATCCATTGGCTATGAGGCTTGACCAAATGTTGCCAATATGCCTCCCACTCTAACCTGTTCATTTGCTTTATCACTTCTGCCTTTTCTTCCGTTGCCTGTTTCCATTGTTGTTCGAGCTGTTTCGCATTAGGAAGGAAACCTAGAATGGATTCTGCCACAAGATTGGCACTATGAAAATCCTCGTTGATATTTTCTATGACACAATTTGTTTCTACCACCCATCCATTGTTGCCTTTTATGCTTCTTTAAGTCGAGAATCCCAGCTCACAAATAAAATTTATTTATGCAATTCTTCTAGCTTGGGTAGGTCAGATTTTCTCCCATCCTCTGTATTTTTCCAGGCAATGAAATTGTAGACTTTTTTAAATATCTCATCATATTCAAGTCGCATTTCTACGACTTGACTTGTCAGTTTATCATTTGTTTTGCAATAGGATTTCCAATGTGAAATCTTCTGTCACAACAATTCTTTATGATGCATCAACTGGGAGTTAATACCGAGTGCTTCGGTAACAAACTGATCAATTTTTGGATTATGTTTATGTAGATTAGTTATTGCTTATACCTCTGCTTTCTTCTCGACTAATCTGGTTGCATGTTCTATTTGCATCTATTCAAATACTTGTTAAAGCTTATCCAATTGTAACTTTGCTTGCTCGTCGGATTTGACTTGTTGTAATTGTTGCTCAAGCGACATTATTTTATTCTCTTTTTCTCTAAGAAACATTTGGATTTTTGTTGCTTTGTCTATGGTCATTGTATCATAAGAACCTGCAAACTGCAAGAGTATCGTGAGGTTGGCGGATGGATCAACAGGCGAGTCCTTCCATAGAACATCCATTGGTTCATTTTTAGGGGTAGTAGCTGCTATGGAGTCCAATTTTCTTTTCTTTCTTTGCCTTTTCACCACGGCCTTATGTTGTGAGCTATAAAATACATCCAGAGGGGGTATTTATTTAATTCTAAAAATTATTTTGGAAGTATGGGTAATAGGGATGTGCTCTACCTCTTGCATATTTGCAGTTTCTTCCATTGTAATTTCCAGGGTTGTTTTATGTTGTGTAGTTTGCAACTCTGGCACCTATTCCTCTACATTGAGACTTTTATTAAAATTTTCCCACTCTTCCTTTAAGTCAATTACCATGGGTTTTATTGGCTGTGCGAAGGTAGCAGGTATTTCATCTTGCTTGCTAGTTGAAACTTCTTTAGCTATCTCCTCTGTAAATTGGGTTGTATCCCTCACTGACTCCATGCTTCTACTTTTCCCATTTTGTGATGGCTGTTGCGATTCCCCGATAGATTTCTCTTGAGATTCTGCTCTAGAATCAGACTTGGAAATTTCTTTAGAGTCACCTTCTATAGTCACACTGGGAGTAGGCTCCCTTATTGGTTCAATCAATAATTGGTCCAATGGGACCGTTGCTAGCCTTCTTTCTTTGTAACTGTAAAAAATTTCCAGGTCTTCACGGTCAAAAAGTAGTTGTGCCATATGCTTCACCTCTGTGAAGGTGTTCTTCTGCAAAAATATGTCATCAAAAACATCCTCCTCATTACTGAATACTTTTATTTTCACCAGAGTGGTGAAATCCTTGACAGTGTCGAACGGGTCATATTGTCGTCTAGGGAATTTAGGTAATTGCAGAGATAGCATGTTCTCTGCTTCTTTGAATGCATTCCCTAGGTCATGTAATGAAAATTCTCCACACTGTACAGGGAATGTAGGCCAAATGGCCTTTTTTATTCTTTCAATGTCTTGCTCATTCCTCCCTTACTAGTTGTTTAATAGGCTATCTCTCTAGCCATTAATTTATCTGGAATATAGTATGGGAGGACATGGGGGTAGGTGATGCTGCCAAAAACTCTGATATAAGTAAATATTTCCTCCCTGAACCATCTGGCCACCGGGAGGATGTCAACTTCAGCTTCTTGGGAAAACCTGGGGGCATCTCGATTATAAAGCCATTTATGAATAGGGAGCATAACTCCATGGCAAATCTTGAAAAAATGTGGTTCAAAACTAGATTCCCACATGTCCTTGTGGGATATGTGAATAGGGAGTGGATTTTGGACAGTCCATTTCCACCCCATGATAGGGAATTTTGAACTAAAGCAAATAACATCCATGACGTAGGCGCTCATAAAAAATGGAGGGTAAACCCTTGATGCAACACTTCTTTTCCTTCTGTACTCGATAATTATTTTTACTAAATTGTCTGACAAAATTTGTGCCCAATTCATTTCAGTTGTGTTAACAACTGCGTCTATTAATGACAACCACTCTAGCAAGAACTCATTACTATCGAGTCTACCAAACAGTCTACATAACATAGCCGCTGCAAAACTATAAGGGGGACAAACAGACAAAGTAGTGTACATGCCGTTTTTGTCTTTCTTGATTTTCTCTTCATTATTTGACCAAGCGCGGGTGCAGTCTGCTGGGACGTCGTTCTCTTTAGCAAACTTCTCTATGAATTTCCTATTATAGATTACTTGGGGCTCTAGTAGGTGGCACATAAGCCGTAGGTTATCCGAGATAAAATACCCCATAACCTCTTGGCTCCTTGTCTTGAATTCTCTGTCTGATATGTCGGCTTCATCGATGACACAATTTACCATATCAGTATAAGGGGTTATCTTCGGCCAAGTGGCTATGTGGTGCAAAAATGAGCATGCCGTCTCCAGCATGGAAGCATTTGAGGAATCACATCCGGCAACTGTAACTTTTGTTTCCATAATCCTCGGTTGTTCTTCCTCCGATATGTTATACATAGCTTCCCATGTATAGGTTCCTCCCTCTCTACTGCATGTGGTATCCGTGAACAAGGGAGTCATCTCTGTCTTCTTAGAGATGACAGCCTTGCCTTTCTTCACCATTGTTCTCAATGCTTTGCTCTACAAGTTTTTCCTGAAAATGGAGAACAATAGTTATTGGATACACAAAGATGAAAGTAAAAATGAAATGATGCAGACAACTTGTAAAGGTGGTAAAAAGAGTTTTATTTGAATGCACATAAGAAGATATCATATCAAGCTAAATGGATTTTCACACATAAATGCAATTATTTCCCACTAAATGCCCACTAATGATTCGTTATCCCTTAGCTTTAATGCTCATAAATGTTTGTATTGTAAAACGGGACGAAAGCTTCTGGGGTGGCAAGCCATTGTACTGCAATAATAGCGATTGTGTGTTTTGTGAAGCAATATCGTAGATCACAATATCGCAATATGTACCTTTTACCTTTCTTATCTCCTGCTTTGTTTCTGCGAGATGTGAGATGCGAGCTGTCCATTATTTGTTCAAAACATAGCTAATTTCTAGGTTTATCCTATGTAAAAGACCTGACGGACTCGAAACATTTACTCATAATTTTTTAAAGTGTGGGTCCAGGTGCTAATCACATTTCGCAATATTGGTTGGTGGTAAGTACAAGGGGTTTGTTTGAATGCCCGAAATGAGATGCAATAAAGGTCACAATTCCATCGCAGTTTCGCATCTCACATATTTCACGGTATCATCTTAAAATTGGGTCCTTTACAACTGGTGATATGTGATGCGAGACTTAAGCATGAAAAAGCCTAAGGTCTTCTATTTGCATCATATTTTATGAGAAATTCGACCATAGAGTCCTTTGGTGGGTTTTAGACATGCTATATATGAAAAGGTAAGTATTTAGTAGTTCATTGAAAAGGTTTTGATTGTTATCTTTGCTTTATTCCAAAAAATAAAAGAAATTCCAAAATGCTAAGTTTTGTTTTTTAGATAAGTTTTCTTTAAAGGGTCCCCATTTATTAACATAATATTAACTACTATCATTAATAATTGGGGGGTTGTTGAATACCACAACAGAAGGTCACTTTGTAATATGAAATATTTACCTCTAAGTTGACAAGCATTGTTTAGGAACCCATTAAGAGAATTGGCATCCTTCATAGGTGTCCCTTCATTGGGATTTAAATGATAGTGTGTTCTAGTTCAATGCAATTGATATTCTTTGTCTAATGGTACTAAGAAAATTGGCTTTCATAATTTTAATTTCATTAAAAGGACATAACTATGCATGTTTCTTGATTCTACTTAAGCTCTTTATGTGGAAGACACAAAAAAATTGGAATTCATACTTGCCTCTTCGTTAGGAAGGAAATGGAAATGAATTACAACTCAAGTTAGTAGAGTCTCTTTTCCTATGAGGTAATAAGAAAATGGGTGTTCATATTTATCTCTTTATGGGAAAGAAATGAAAATTCACTTTGAATTGATGAAGCTTAGGCTCATTAAAGGCACCAAAAAAGTTAGCCTTGATACATGTCTTTCCATTGGTTAGTAAATTTCAAGTTAATTCAATTAAGATTCTAAATGATAGAGTATGCTTTACAATTTAATAACAAACTAATATTGCATGTTTGTCTCTCCTTTGGGAAGCAAGTGAGTGTTATAGACATATTTGGGCACTGCAACCCCAATCACATATGTCCATAAACCAAGGGCTTCTAAACCCCTAAAAGTGTTGTTTCATACCCTAAAGGAACAAGGTCAACTGATTACATCATTTCCTAGAAGTTCTCCCTAAAAAACTACTCAGAACTGGTCAAAACTGGACCATATAGACTGCTCCATGCTGAGGGTGCGATGCATCTCACCTATTACGCACGGGGGGTGTGATGCATACTGAAAAGCCCTTCTGTAGGGTGCGATGAGCGAGAGAAGACAAATGGCAGAAGCAGTTTGCTAGGTGGAAACTCAAAGAATCTTCTAGAAAGTGCTCATATGACACGTGCCTCTCTAAATTTGCCCAGGGATGAGTAAGAGATCATGAAATCTCCAAGTGGAACCAAGAACTATCAGTGAAATGACACTAATCAAAATCCTAGAAGCTGACTCACTCTCCTGAAAACATCTATATATGGATCCCTCATCCTAGAGATCCAGAGGCTGGAATTTTGTAATTTGTAAGGAAGTGTTGTTGGTTTCTCTTTGAAGACATTGTTGGGTGATCTTGCTTTGTATGAGGTGAAGAGGTCTTTCATGCTGGGAGGATGATGCTGGATCAGACAGCTTGGTTGTAATCCTCTCTTCTACTACTTCTATCAATAAAGTTATTTGAGTTTTCCTCCATATGCTTGTATATCTCTGAATCTTTTATTTGTATATGCATTTATATGGTTAATGTACATCTGATCCTACATTGTTTATGGTTATAGATCTCTATGCTTTGATGGTATTTTGTTGCCTTAACTCTACAGGTGTTCTTTGAAGCGAGACAAGTGAGAAAGGAGTGGCAAAAGCTCTATCAAAGGAGAGAGGAAACGAGCAAGGAGACTAGTGAAAGACTGAGGTTGGTACTCTCTGCTTCTCTCTCATCTATCTCTCATAAAGGAAAACACAAGTAACTTTAGTTTGTGTGTTTCTAAGATAGCTACCCGTCTTAGTGGGACTAGCAGCTCTGAATGGACACTAGTTTTCTCGGTAACAAAATGGCGACTCCATTGGGGAGCGAATAGTTTGTTTGTTTTGTTGTTGTTGTTTGCTTTATAAACCACAGATGGAGCCTAAAGTTAAGCCAGCTAGCCTTCGAACCACTTTTGCTATGCAACTACAAAGTAGATCAACGCTACTTCACTCAATCTCTGGGTTGGTTTATGAACTGAACATCTAACTTGCAAACATCCTAAGTGCCCTGGTGGTAGCTCAAATAACCTCATTAGATTAGCCCATATACTTTGTGTTTACTGTCTATCATTAGCTAAGACTAAACCCTTGAACTTAGCTACAAACTGTGAGTGAAAACCAAGCTCAGTCTCATCCCTGGACCATAGCACTATCTCTTATTGGCAATCTAGATGCATCGCACCTCCCATTTGTTGCAGGTGAGATGCATCCCTGTTTCCTTGTGTTACAGGTGCGATGATTGAATGAGACTATTTCTGCCTCCAGATTTTGGTTTTTTTCTTCATTGTCTTCAGCTTTATTCAGTGGTTTTGCTGTCTATGATCAGTACATCACTGTTGAAACCATCTTCCTTTGCATTATTTCATCCTCCATCAGAAGAAATTGTGAATGTTTTTAATGTATTTTTCATCATTTACAGTTCTCCTTTGCAAATAGTAGCTTAATCAAACTGTCATCTTTTGATTTGAAAGTGTCGAAAGTGTCGTTTTCAGTCAAGAAAAAGAGTGTCATGAAGCATTCCTCTTTTATATAGTTGATTACACTTTTTCCATCGTATTTGATTTGAATTAATAGTATTTCAAGTGTCGAAAGCAATTTTAAATTTGAAATCGCAAAGTGTCGTCTTAGCCTTCCTTTCATTTTTTGAAAAGAAAATTGTTAGTACTATCTCTTTGAAAGAAGATAGTTCAGATCTATACTTAGTTTTCTTTTGTCATTATCATAATAAGGAAACTGAAAAACAATACATGCATGTGCATTTTCATTTAGACTGCATGTTGAAATTGATTTAGGAAAAGTGCATCTAGTGTGTTCTCTCTGCGCTATGTTGAAAGAATTCCATTTCTCTTTCCTTAGTAGCTAGGATTTTCATTGCAAAAAGAAAGTAAAACGACTGTTTATCATCTTAGATTTCACATTTACGAATTGTATATCTACATCACATGGTGAACCTTAAAGGCAAACTTCTTAAGAAAGATCAACTGTAAAACAAACCTCAATGAACATAAAAACGCTTTGGAACCTAACGCACAACATCTAGAAGTCTAGGTTAGAGACGTATTCTAGCGTCGTAAAGCCTGGTAACTATCGCTTTCATCATAGGTTGGGTGATTCCTCCTCTTTGAGATGACAAGTGCCAGTACAAACTTGTGCTCCCACGTACCGTCGAGTATATATAGGGAGACCACAATAGGCTACATCCTTTATCCTTAGGAAGCCGTGTCTGCTGCCCTATCGATCGCAATGCACTGAACACAACATTTGGGAAGATTGATTGCCGTACTGTAAAAAGTATTCTGCAGTTTTGCGATTGGTTTGGTAATCCCTCTATCTAGATTTCCAGAGAAGTCACTTTCATTCCTTTTCAAACTCATTAAAAGAAAAGGTCCATCTGAGCACTTGTCACTTTAGGCTCATTAAAAATCGAAGGTGACTAGAGTCATCTTTATCTTTTTCTCAACTCTTAAAAATTGAAAAAGCAAGTTGTGTCAAAGCGTCATAAAATTTATTTTAATCAGAATAACGTCACTATTCCCTCATTGGTCTTAGGTTGAGAAAATGGAGTCTACCAATCAAGGATTTCCCCTTGGGGGAAATCCTAGTCCCTTCTCCTCTTGGGGAGATGTTGGTGCTCCACACATGGCTACATTGTCCCTTCCAAGACTCATAATTGGCCTGCCAGTATGGCTTTTCTTGACCTCTGTCATTCAAAACACCACAATTCCTCAGCAATCAAATCAGCAACCAGATGATACTGAAGTTGCTCCCCCACCTTCTACTTCGTTTGTTTCTCCCTCTCCTTCTTCCTCTTTGCTTGGTGAAGCTAGTAACACTAAAAACCAAGTAACTGAGAAGAAGAAGAAAGGGAAGGAGAAGAAGAAGATGAATCCAATGGCGAAACGGGGCAACCATGCATCATCTAGCGAAAATCCACACACTGCACAATCCAAACCTAAATCTCCATGTGTCATTTGCAAGGGAGACCACTATCATTGAGATTGTCCCTAGATCCCACGGATCTTTAGGGACTGGTCTCCCCGCTTGCACAATCTGGTGTCTTTAACCACTGACGATCATGTTGAGAGCACACCATCAACTAGTGAAAACGAAGCCAATGGAAAGAAAGGAAGATATAAATTTCCTTGTAGACTATGTGAAGGCGATCATGTCCTCCACTGTTGTCCTTTCTTAGACGAAGCTAAAAGAGTCTTGGATAACCGTCCTGCTTCACCGCAGCGACTTCCTCCTGGATACAAGAAACTCTTGCCAAGTCCATCACTAGTTGAAAATCCGACTGACACACTGTTGTTGTCAGTCGAGGCACCTATCATTGAAGATAGACCCTCTGAGTCCACACCGGACCAAAATCAATAGATCGAGACAGCAGTCGACCCAGTCTTGTCTTCAGAAGGTCCACCTTCAGATGATACTGTCACCAAAGAGGATGAGAACGACACCGTTCAAATTCTTTTCATTAACATAGAATCCGATGAACATGGGGGCAATCTACCCATTCCTTTACCGCAAGAAGGAAGTTTTTCAGAGATTTACCCAGCCGTTTATTCGGTCCCACCTCCAAGCAATCTAGTCGTTTCCTTCGATTGGAATCTACTAGGGAGACCCTGCCTACCATCTAATGTACCATTCTGAATCATAGTACAAGCTTACAGAATGATCATGGTTGGTACTATCATAGATGAAGGGGCTTTTGTGAGTATCCTTTCCTCAACTGCTTGGAAAGCGCTTGGTTCGCCATCGCTTTTGCCTGAGATTCGAAATATGACAGGCTTCAACAAAGGAACCAGTCGACCATTAGGGATCCTTCCAAATTTTCCTATAACTTTGAGAAGGAAAATCGTTCATCTAAACGTGACGGTAGTCCAAGGACCTTTAGATTACAATCTACTCCTCGGACATGACTACATTTATAGCATGCGAGCTATTGTTTCTTCACTCTTTCGAGTGATGTGTTTTCCACATGAAGGTAGAGTGGTCCAACTTGTAGACCAGCTTTCATTCCCTGGTTCAAACGCAGCTATTAGTCAAATGCCTTCCCTAACTGGTCTTTTTACGCAATGAATGTCTCATCAATCTCCAGTCTGTCCACCTGATGATCGCGAGTGATTCAGTGATTGTGACTGAAACCCAGGAGGCATGCGCCCTGGTCTACTTCGACAGGAAAACCCCAGATATAAGATAGGTTTCCATGTAGGAGTATGACTAGTCTGATACCCCTGTCTGTTTAGGAAAATGGATTTGGATTGGAAAAGGATTCCCCCGTCAAAGGTTATGTGATTGGCACTACCAACAATCACCTTTGTCCATTTTAATGGACATCACCAAGGAAGTTTTTTGTCTACTACGTGGATGGAACAATCTTGCTAATGCAAGAACTTCTGTATGGTAACCTAGAAACTCTACTTATACCTCAGGGCATGCAAACCTTTTTGCATGCAAGTGAAAAGCGACCTTTTATTTTCTTAGTTTGTAGGCCCTCAACCCTTTAAACTCGTAGGTTGGTCATTCCTAGCTTGCATACGAAAGGATCTGAAGCAAAGTTTCGAATGGAGCAAGCTCCATAAAAAATGAACCTATCGATGAGACATCCTTATTATATGACTGGAACGAGTAGTTTTACGCAAATTTCAAGCTCGTTAAAAAATAAACCTAGCAACAAGTAGTTTCACGCAAAGTTGAAGCTCGTTAAAAAATAAACCTAGCAATGAGAAAATGTTCACCCAATGTTCAATCTCATTAAAAAATGAAGCCACCTTCGATAAATAACCATTGCGATCGCTTAATTATCAGCTTTTAAACCTTGGTCGTGTTCTTACTATCACCTCCACTCTTTTTTAGCTAATTATACGCCTCCATTTGATTATTTACCCTTTTGAGGAATAGTTGTGACGAGTGATTCTATTAGCCACATTCTTTACACTGCTATGATTGAAAAGTTCCAAACCTTACTTGGGACCAGTTGCTATCCAAAAACATCACTCATTCCTCAAAAAAAGAGTCTCCTTTAAGCTCTTTTCATTTGACTCATAAAATATGAAAAGATTGCCAAGCAATTGGCCTCTCCAACTCGTTAAAGCGATCGAAAGTGCCATCCCTCCTATAGCTTTTAATCTTTTTGGACCTGAGGGATCATTACACAAAAATATCGAGCGCTTCTCTTGTTCGGCTTGTTAAAACTATCGAAAAGTCATCCCTTTCGTATTATTTTATACTTTTTCGGACTTAAGGGATTATATTACAAAAAAGTACTACTGGAGTTGCCTTTCCATCCCTTTTTAGACTCTCTAAAATTGAAAAGGACTGATTTATCTTTGTCATTAAACTCGTTAAAACAATAGCGACAAACTTTTCCATGCAGATAAGAGCGAGTTTCACTATCACTAGGCTCGTTAAAACATAGCGACAGGTTTGCCCGAAGGGCAAATTATAGAACAAGCATATGTTATCCTCCTCAAGCTTAACAAAAATAAATAGGTACTGGTCAGCAATGACTGGGGAAAAAGGGAATAAAACTTGAATAACTTCATTGGTAGCAGGTCGCTCTTGAACATGACACTTCCACTCCATCACCATGATTGAGTCGGGTTGGGTTATTCCGTTCACCGATCACATCACCATTGGTTCATCATACCATCCATTTTGGGGTTAACACTACCAATCCGTTTCAGTGTCGCTGATATGTTCAAGAGAAGTTGCTTAGAGAATTCACCAACCTAGCTAATGCCTCATCCGCTGCAATACCTTCACTCTCCATTTTTCATGACCACCACCCTGAACCTTGTATCAGCAGATTGTTTTCACCTCCACAAAATCATTTTCTTAGTTCCGTGTTGTAGATGTGGGATTCATTAAGGCCCTCCTACGACGGGTCACTTCTTGTCGACATCAGTTCATTATCCAAGAAGTCAACTTAGGAACAACCATTTCAATACTTTGAAGCTTGCATGCCTCAATGGCAAGTTTCTCACTTCTGGTGATAGGTTTACATCAAATGGCCTTCGACCGAAAGAATTTGTGTGGTGTTCAACATCAACTCATGTATTCACACCACGCGAATTATACTGCAGTACCTTGAGAGTCATCATCATTATTGGTGATTCCTCTCATGCCTATTAACAGCTTACATCATTAGCTAGTAATCAGGCGATCACTTTCCATGTTCGACACCAAAACATATTTTTCACATGGATCGACTTGTACTTCGGGTGAAGATTGAACGAGTTTGAAGACCCTAGATCTAGTTTCATCCATCCAGGCTATGATATATTCAGGAAATAAAGACATCAAATGTACATCATTGCTGCACAGATAATCATCCAAACTAAGGGATGATGGCTCTACCAGAATCATCAGTCTGCCACACAGACAATTGTCTATCTTATGTACATGAAAATGAATTTATAAATCTGAGTATGGGAATGCCCACCTCAGCTAGATCATGAAAATATTATGAAGATAATGTATTATATTTTATCTTATTACAGGTCACCTTCCAGTTCGAAAAACCTCGGATCCTCATTATAAAGCATTTCACCCGACATCAGAAGATTTACAACCTCATGCTTTAGGGGGAAACTTTTATAGACATATTTGGGCACTGCAACCCCAATCACATATGTCCATAAACCAAGGGCTTCTAAACCCCTAAAACTATTGTTTCATACCCTAAAGGAACAAGGTCAGTTGATTACATCATTTCCCAAAAGTTCTCCCTAAAAAACTACTCAGAACTGGTCCAAACTGGACCATACAGACTGCTCCATGCTGAGCGTGCGATGCATCTCACCTATTACACACAGGGGGTGCAATGCATACTGGAAAGCCCTTCTGTAGGGTGCGATGAGTGAGAGTAGGCAAATGGAAAAAGTAGTTTTCTAGGTGGAAACTCAAAGCATCTTCTAGAAACTGCTCATATGACACTTGCCTCTTTGAATTCGCCCAGGGATGAGTAAGAGATCATGAAATCTCCAAGTGAAACCAAGAACTATCAGTGAAATGACACTAATCAAAATCCTAGAAGCTCACTCACTCTCCTGGAAACATCTATATATGGATCCCTCATCCTAGAGATCCAGAGGCTAGAATTTTGTAATTTGTAAGGAAGTGTTGTTGGTTTCTTTTTGAAGACATCATTGGGTGATCTTGCTTTGTATGAGGTGAAGATGGCTTTCATGTTGGGAGGATGATGCTGGATCAGACAGCTTGGTTGTAATCCTCTCTTCTACTACTTCTATCAATAAAGCTATTTGAGTTTTCCTCCATATGCTTGTATGTCTCTGAATCTTTTATTTGTATATGCATTTATATGGTTAATGTACATCTGATCCTACATTGTTTATGGTTATAGATCTCTATGCTTTGATGGTATTTTTCTTGCCTTAACTCTGCAGGTGTTCTTTGAAGCGGGACAAGTGAGAAATGAGTGGCAAAAGCTCTATCAAAGGAGAGAGGAAACGAGCAAGGAGACTAGTGAAAGACTGAGGTTGGTACTCTCTGCTTCTCTCTCATCTATATCTCATAAAGGAAAACACAAGTAACTTTAGTTTGTTTGTTTCTAAGATAGCTACCCATCTTAGTGGGACTAGAAACTCTGAATGGACACTAGTTTTCCTGATAACAATGAGTGCATTTTAAGTCAATCTTGTTGACCTATAAAGAGTCTTGTGTTGGAAAGCTAGTTTTGTTTTGGAGTTTTTGATCAAGAGTTTGACCTCCACAATTTATTTGGCATATTCCCTAGGGAATTCATAAATAACCTATCATATACTACGTTTTCATCTATCTTGGTACCTTTTGATTAGAAAAATTGCAAGACTTTGCTTATAAGGCCCATTTTGGTGGCAAATTCTAGTTTGGAAATCTAGGTCCAAAACATTCCAGGGCCATGTTAAGTCATCAAACAACAGTTTTTTAGATCAAAATTATTTGTGAGAATACCTTGGAACCCCTCAAGCAGACGATATCTTTCCAAAAAAGAAAAAATCACCTCAACTGGAGCTCATTTGAGGAAGTTATTCCTCTCACAGGTTGACCATCTTGGTATTGAGAGGATGCCATGTCAATTCCCATTACTAACTCATGTGGGTCTAGCCATGTGAATATATTCAATGAGATACTATAAAATTCAAACCTTATCACTACTTGATGGTTAAGGATGTAAAAACCCTAGCCCTAGATAGCTATCAAACTATGTTAAATACTAGGCCACTAGGAAGAGAAAAGGGTTTTATTATTTAGCATTGTTTGGGTAAATAGGGTATTCCATATAAGGTGAACACCTTCAATAACAAATCACACAACTAGATCAAATATCACAACACTAGTATTTTTATGTAGTTAAATCCTCTAAGAGGGAAATAGTCCATGGCGCCAGCCAATGCAGCTAGTTGAGGCAATTTTATTTATAAAAAAGAAAAATATTTTACATAAGGGAGTTCTTACAATTGATCATCATCCATGACCCTCCGTGCCTTTTAAATAGATATCATGGACCAAGTTGGTAATCCATGAATCAATAGTCATTACTAATTAGGAGAATATGATCCATCAGATCACTCTATGTCTAGAACATATCGTGATTGTCAAATTAAGTGCAACTAATGCATACTAAAGAAACACACACAAAAATATAGTTTTACCTAATACACACATTAAACCAACTTGAACTTAACTAACTCATAAGTTTCTAAATATCCTAACATCCCCCCTTAATAACAACTTGGGATAGGATTGAAATATTTACAAAGGTGACACAATAGGAGAAAGAAGGAGGCATTAGAGCATATCCCCCCTTAATGAAAACCTCTTGAACTCCTAACATAGATCGAAGTTTAGAAAAAATAACTTCTATAAGAAACTTTGTGAAAATGTCTGCAACTTGATCATTCATAGGGAAAAAGAGAACTTCAATAACTTGATCATGAAAGGTATTTCTAATAAAGTGAATTTGTAGCTCAATGTATTTGTAGCAATGATCTTGAACTGGATCTTTGATGAGATTGATGGCACTCTGATTGTCACACCAGAGGATGGGTAAATTCTTCTACTAGAATCCAAACTCTGAAAGGATTTGTCGAAGCCATGCAACTTCTTGACTTTCATTAATTGGTGCTTGGTACTCTTATTCTACTAAAGAATAGCAATAGAAATTAGTTGAGTTAAACATAAGGATAGGATGTATTAAATAACTATAAAACCTACCAATATACTTCAAAAGAGTTTATTATGTATACAAAGAAATACCCAATGTTAAATCCCTCTTTCAGAACTCTTGATTATAATATTTCACGTTTTATCCTCTACCTTGTCATAAATTTTTCCAATACATTAATGTTTATTGCATATATCCTAATGGATAGGATAGCTTCTTTAATGCATATGTAAATTCATACCAAGAAGATGTCATTTTACCTTTCATATGAAGATATTCTTGAACTTTGCTCTCCTACCATATCTGTGTTGTGCCTCCAAGTTGGAGAGTAGCTAGCTTAACCTTTGCTTCTTCATCCACAATTCTTTGAACCCTACAATAGAATTCAATATTCTTAATATAACTATATATATTTTATGCATTAATTTTGTCATTATACATTGAAAAAACAAATTTCACATCCAAATTTAACAAAGGCAATTTAGAAATGGTCTTTTCTAGTTGCCCTTTTTGAGATAGAATTGGGTGAGAAGGATAAGGAGGAGGAATAAGAGTAATTCATGGAAGGTTTCCACCAACTCCTTCTTATTTAACTTGACTTTGGTCTTCTCCATTTTTTATTTATTCTTTGTACAACTATTAAACCATGACTTTCATGTCAAGAAAATCTTGTCAAAACACCCTTTCAGACTTAGTGAGGCTTTCTTCCCCTTCATGTTCCATTATTTGTTGTGGAAAAAAATCATCTTATACCAATATTATGATTAAAATATTCAAGTGATCCATCTCCATGCTTGAGCTTAAATCTTGTAAACATTCAACACTTTTCAAATCCTAGATCAAACCCACTCTAGTACCAAACTTGATCAAAAAATAAATATTGAAATAATTTTGTATGATTATTGTGGATTTTTAAACTTTATTAATAAATTTTAATTAGGAAATTAAGAATATTTACATGAAAAATAAATACCAATAAGAAATACCTTAAGAACAAGTTGATAGTAAAGTTAACCCTTCCTGGGCAATGTCTTTGGGTCCACTTCAAATTAACAATTGATCCATTAAAATGATGTAAAGCACTTCATATGATCTCTTACATCAGCATTGATCTCCAACCTATAATAAAAATACCTCTAGGAAGACTATAATATTGTTGTAATACTCTTCCCATCTTCTTCTTGCAATAAAAAAGGCTTTACCATCTTTATTTCCAAAAACATTGCTAGAAAATACACCTTAACATAATTTATGCATGTTACACATTATAACTTGAATCCTTGGTGCAACCATTAAGGTATAAGGTTTAAATATTGGAGGTCTTAATTTCAATCCTAAATTATGTGTAAATTTGTTAGATTTACAAGATTTTTTGGCATACTATATGGTTACCATCTGCCATATGTTTAAATATATTATAACCCCCATACAATCATAACAACCCACATACATAGCTTATCACATTGTTCATAATTAAATATTAACCAACCAAATCTTCCAACCCATCAAAATATTTCAACCAATCACAAGAGGTGTTCCTTGCCACCTAATCTTTTCAAAAGGTCCACATGGTAGCATGTGTTTGTCCCACATGGAAGCCCCTATTAGACGATGAGGCAGTTTTTAGTTGATCCACGTGGTGCCACATGGCAATATTTCATTAGGTCATGTAGTACCATGTGGTATCCTTCCATTCAGTCATCTCAACCATGCCACAGTTTTCCCTATCATCAATCCATGTCATCTTGTGAGTGTTCCATGTCATTTTGGTGTGCCATGTATCGTCCTTGGGTGTGTCATCCCTATGCCCTTAACTTCTGAAGGTCGTAACTTTCACATACGGTGTATGTTTGATCCCATTAAAATTGTATTGGAAATCTATTGATGAGATCTTTGACAGGGAGACATTTTCATCATAATTTTAGACCATAAATTTGGATGTATTTTTGGAATCCTCCTAGATCATCAAAACTAAAGAACACTAAAGGAATATATTCTTGGTGTTGTATTTGGGTTGAATAAGAATGTATCCAAATCTTTGAACAAGTAATAGGGAAGAGTTTGGATAATGTGTTGAAGCATTCGCTAGACTTTCCAAGTCATCATGGTAGAATACATGACATAGATATGTGGTATTTCCGAACAAATGTAAGGATGCATTGCATAGATCTGACCATGAGTATTAACGCATTGGTTTACTTGAAATCATATTTAATTTCATTATGAAAAGCTTCATGTGTTAATTAATGTACATAATCAATGATATTTTTATTCCTTTTGAAAATATTTATAATGGAAAGTGATTGAATTGTTAGTATGTTATAAAATTTGAGATTGATTCATGGGTTGTTGTAAATGTTGAAATAAAAGGATGATGTGCATGGATTCCTATAATTTGTTTTTTTCTTTGAAAGTTGAAATATATTGTAGGTAGAGTGGTCTTGGTTATGGCAAGGATTGTAAGTCCATAATGAAGATTGGGTGCTACCATATGCAAGAGCCAAACATTATGAGATGGACATACATGGTTGTCAAAGTTGGAAAGCTTAAGAAGAAGGCCATTGTTATCACATTATAACCCTAAGAGTGTCATAAGTTATTGTATATAAATGATTATTCGATGTTGTTAAAACTGGAAAATAGTACACCTGTTAGTACAATCTAGAAGACATTAAAAAGTGTCTAGCAGAATGCACAAGTGAACATTTCCAACTAAATACATCATGAAGTTTAAAAAATAAAGTTCTCCTAAGGTTTAAAGTTTATAAAGAAAAAAAATGAGGTTGTGCGTCTATTTCTTCGATAAATGCGTGCACGTGGAATATCCTTCGAAAGTCAATCGGTTGTAGAAAAGGATGACTCAACAATCTAGGACCACTCTACACACGTGGGGCCAATTCTCTGACATGATCTCAGTCCAGTATAGCTAAATTCGAAACACCTTGAAGATATGTAGCCCTTAATGGAATCATCTTGTCCTACTCATGTGTCATTATCATGCATGAACCAAGAGGTAGAAGAAGGATTCAAAAACTTCTATATAAGCATAACATGGGAGAACCAAAATATGAGACATGCTATCCAAAATGTTGTTTGAGAAAATCACCATTGCATTGTTGAAGCCAGAGAAGGGAAGAACACTAGCATGTTGCCCATATTTCTTCTAAGCAATGCATCATCTTAGTGAGAGAAGAGGAATCCACCATTGGAGTGTCTTCGTACTTCTTTGAGAGAGAGGAGAAACTTGAAAAGTTATTGAGGAAGAGAAACCCCCATGCTGAGGATTTTTGGGCTCCATAGCTCAAAGAATTCTCTTCAAGTGTCTAAGATTCATCTATTGTATTCAACATCTACTACCAACAGTCAATAAAGGGATATTTTTCCATTATCCTATTGATTTGTTTGCTCCATTCGATCATTGTTTGTGTATTTACCTCTTTTTTTAGTTTATATTTATGTATGCATTGTTTCCACTATTTACAATGTTTTCTTTATTTAAGTTTGTCCACTAACAACACCAATTTTGACTGTGATCCTTTGCAAGGAACAATCAATTGTAAAGGGGGTGACTTTTGGTACACTTGTGCTCCAAAAACACTACAACATGAATGGCGACCATACTGATATATTTTCATTAATATAAAGATTGTTCTTGCAGGACCTCTTCACTGCACAACCATCCTACAAGGCGCTGAACACCTCTCTAGAATTTTTACAAACCCCAAGGATATGTTCTGAACCTGCAGAAGTGAAAGTTTCATTTTCTTTCTCACCCGCACATATTTTTCTCTGACATACGTGCGCGCTCGTCTATGTGTGCTAAAACTTGCGTGGTCAACAGAAAGCAAAAAGAAGCCTTGTATTTGTCTCTTTTCCCAAGTGATTGGCAACCTTTACTGATTTTCCTTTGCTTCAGCATTCTATTTTTTTGTTCAAGGTTGCTTTACAACCTTAATTGGTAGAGAAATTAGAGTATTTTTCATTTTACATTTGAAAATATACACATGGCTTAATTAGGGATAAAAGTAAGTGGCCAGATTCCACGTATTTTTTTCAACCTATTTTGCTTAAATTTTCTGCAAATCACATAGCTTAATTAGCAAAGGATTATGTGGCCTATCATAAACAAATATTGCTACTAACCAAAGCATTTCATTTTTTGGGACTAGGAGCAAATGTTACTAGACAAATTAAGTAATCTTTGCTTCCCTGACGTCTCTTAGATGAACTTGGGATTGCACATGAAAACCTTCTCAAAAGCATTTAGATTTCCATCCCCCCTTGTTAAACTCCACATAATTTAATAGGAAAAGAGTAAGTGGCCCATAATCCACAATATATTTATTTTTTCCATGCAAGGAACAATAAACACTTATTGTAATTAGAAGGACATTGAAAGGATCACCACATATATGCATCTTATCACATTTTGTATGTTCACTTGCATCACACACTAAGATTATATACACTTATGCTCAAAAGGCATCCAATTTTCAGAGCTTTGGGTACTTAGTCTATTTTGGTTTACAAAGTCACTCCATAAATGAATTAAGACTACTTAAAAACAACCATAACTTGAACCAACTAATTTTCCCCACAGGGGTCACCAAAAAATTTATAGTTCAAGTTAGGACCATTGGGGGTAGGCATCCTATAAGCCGTCATGTTCATGTTACACTTTTGAAACATAGTCATTGACTTTTTAGGGAGTTTAAAATCCTTCAATCATCCCACATAAAATAATACCTGATCATGGCAAAGACCCGATTTAGAGGAGTTTCGGCTTAAGTCCAGTGCATCCAGTACTCTTTGTGGCTACCTAACCCATCTAGTGCTCGATACTAGTAACTAACTACCAAGAAGCTAAATAATTTCTCGATCTCTATCTTTCTACTACTCGCCATCTTCTTTAACCACTAGAATCGATCCCATAGATCTCCTACTAAACAGTGTCTACCACAGGCCCGAGAAAAACCCCTCAGCAACAAAGGCATCCCTTTGAAGCCAAAACAACTCTGATACCAAATGTAGGTTTTAACACTGTACAGAAATTACCTGCATACAAATTCTAAAACATAGGAAATAAACAATGTGAGATTATAACACAAAAAACACATATACACAGAGATTTTCCCCTCGATCCCAAAACCAAGACTACCAGCTTGATTTTTCATTATGTTCCTTTCAATGTTACAATACATATTTATACATCCCAAAGCATCCAATACCATGGACTGAAAACCATTGCATCCAAAACCATGTGCAAAAACCATGCACAAAACCATAGGTAGGTCCGTCCAACCTAATATAGGGTCCAAAAAAAAATTCCTGGGCCGCTACCCCAGACAAGGGGGGTTGTTGTCCCCCTCTGACCCCCCCGCTATGTAATCGGCACAACGAAGGCAGGGATCCACCCCCCCTCTAACCCCCTGGTTAACTACATGGGCTAGTCGTGGAAAGAATATAACACAACCCAACATCTAGTGCTCGGTACTGGTGACTAACTACCAAGAAGCTAAAGACTTGAATGCTCACATGGGACGAAGGTACTTTAGTGACCAAAATCTAGGGCATCATTTCCTTATAGGTCATGGTGTAGGCAACACTTGAGCCTCATTACCATTACCTTGTTTGATTCTTCATTTGCTGGAAGGTGTTGCCAGTTCTTTTGGGACGTTTCCCCAAGACCCATCAGAAGATATCTTCGCAAGGCCCAATTACTTTGAGAGTGGATAGGACGATTAAGTCTACATAGGACTTTTTATCATACACAACAAAAAAAAACCTTTTTCTTGTTTTCTTAATCACATAATTTAATTATTAAAGGAAAATAAACTATTTATATTTTCACTTTGTTTTATGTATGTGATCATATTACATTGATACTTATCTCCTTCCCTCACCATACACAAAGTAACACGAACTCTAATCGACATCATAGGGAACCCCACGTCTCCCTATTGATCTAGACATTTTTTAAACATCCCCCCATTACCAGGAGGTGGGCCAGGGCTCCCGCCATTTAGGCATAGAGGACGCCACGTAGCCACCATTATTGAATCTTCCTTTATTGGTGCATCTTTGCTCAAAACTCCTCCTTAGAGAAAAAACACCCTTCACCACTCCATAAGGATACCCACATGAGACCCCCTTTGGGAGCAGACACTCCACTCCTCCAAACCATCCCCAAGACACCCATCGAGGTAGTTCTCTCAAGACTTCCCCATAGAGGACCCCTTTTCATATAGTTGTCCAAAATCATTTTTCGACGGCAGGTAATGCGCAGATCCCATTCTTAGCTTCACTAAATTTACCAGATTTAAGCAAGCTAACAAATGACTCAATCACTCATGAAAAAAATTGGCCAGATATGCCCACCAAGCCCCCTTCGGATATTCAAAAATTTGAAGGAAACCAGGGTGAAGACCCAAGGAACCATGTCATGACTTTTCACCTATGGTGTTCACCTAATAGTATCACCAACGATACTATTAGATTATGACTATTTCAACCCACCCTAACAGTATGTCGACCAACCTTCTACGTCTAACGAAGACTTTATCTCATTAGCTACATATTTTATCACCTTCTTCCAGCTCCCGGTCTGCCATGATTCAGGTCTGGAACTCCTCACCCACTTCAAACAAACACCTGCTACTCACATTTCAGATCATATCCATGAATGGTGAAAGTGTCGTAGCCTATGAAAAAACCAATTTGAATATAAATTCCTCTTGGACTTATTCTTGAGATCCATCACATATGAAGTATATAAGGACGTGGAAAATTCATCCCCAAAGACCAAGGAAGAATCCATTAGTAAAGCCCAATAGTTGGACCTTTTCTATACCCAATCTGGGTACATTTATCATGTGCTCCTAGATGCCCTGCACTTATAAAATTACAAAGAGATCCCAAGTGAATCCAATTCTACTAATGGATTAATTTGGTCCTTATCCCAAAATAAACATAGCAATAACTACCAATACCTTGGATATTCATTCAATGGCCAAGAATTTCTTGCTATGCAAAATGCACAACCATTGCAACATACAGGGTATTATCATGGTTAACTCGCACCTATGCAAAATACGATCAAGAGGGTTAACCAATATCATCCCCCTCAAGGAGGCTCATATCCTACCCCACAAGGAAACCAATACTCCTCTTGAAATACAGACATGATGTCCTCTTCCCAAAATCCATACACTAACTAGGGATAAGGGAACCAATATTCTCCTTACCTAGCACAACAACAAAATCACCCACCAATGCAAAGCAATACAAGGGTGAATCTAGTGCAACCTTCTCTCGCTTCACAGTAGCAATCGGAAGAACAACTGAATTCAGTTAATCCTTCAAATGTTGCAAAGAAAAAACAAAAATATAAGCCAAAGGAAGAACCTGAGAAAGGGGGAAGCAACTAGCAGCAACACCCACATGCATCGGGAAGGGGCAACCCCAACTGGAATCAAAACCAGGGAACAACCAACAATAACGCACAGAAACAAGGTAAGAACACAATTCTATGGACAAATAATTCATGTGTTATATGTGGAAAATATGGTCATTATACCCATCGTTGTCCTCAACTTCCTGATTTAAAAAGGATACAAGATAGTATAGGGCAAGGAGGTCAACAAACTACTATGATGTAGGAACCCTCATCCATCTGGAGGGAACCCCTACGGAAATCATGATCATGATATTTTCATGAGAGGGGATGATATCCTCCTACAAACTCGGAACCGAAGTTATGAAGCTCCCCTAGAGCCCAATTCGTCCACCTCGTCTATGGTGATACCTACAAGGTCATTGACCATCCTCGACCTTCTGTATAATCTATGCCTAAAATGGTCAAAGGACCTTTATGACGTGCAGGACACAACTCGAAAGTTGCTCATAACTACAACATAGTCAATGACTTAGCACAAACGTCACCATCTATGTCAACATTAGAATTCCTGTGAACATGCCCAACCCAACGGAAAGCCTTACTTTCCGCTTTAGGCACAACTGACCCATATGATTCTCACCTAATGGTCTTTGACTTAGACAAAGCTACTCCACGGCGACCATAAGTTATTGCTTTCCAAATCCCAGTCTCAGTCAAAAATATCAACATCCATCGTTGGATCGTCGACAAAGGGGCTTCCACATATATCATGTAAAAATCTGTTTAGCAGAAACTAGGATCCCCTGAAATTAAGCTTTTGACATTATGCTTAGAACATACGATGGACGCCCCTCTGCTCCTGTTGGTCTATACCCCAGTGTGTCAGTTAAGTTGGCTGGAAAAACTATGTTAATAGACATTGAAGTACTTGATGCCTAGTTGGGTTACCACATCTTACTCGTTTGAAGCTATATGTATGAGATGATCACAGTTTCCTCATCAGTATTTAGGATAATGATGTTCCCCCATGATGGAAAAATCATTACTATTGATCAACTCACATACTATGAGAATCTAACCCTACCCACACCAGATGGTGTACTGCAAGTCTCATCCTCCCACAAGTTGATCACTACTTACACTGAGCTCATCCCTACCCAGTTTAAGCCATCAACACTCCTAGGGACATTCCCAAGAGACCCTCTAGTTCTACAAGAACTTTTCCCAAACACCTAAGCAACAGTGTTCATGATGACTTCATCAAACACCACCCAAAATTAGGAACTAGTTCCAAACACCACACACCCTTCAACTGTAGATTTCATTACTTTACCTCACGCCATTACGTAAACCCCCTTTTTATGCCCCCCACCCAGTTTTGTCTCACACCAAACCATGGAAACCCTTACATTACCGAATATGGCCCTCACGATACCGGTCTGGTATCTTGTCTCCATAACCATGTCGATTGATCCAGGACACATTCCAATAAGGAATATCCCTATACCTCCATCTTAGGAAACCACCCCTACTCAAAACAATCATGCACCAACCCAAACCGAGGCTATAAAAAAGGTTAAACAAAATGGTAAAAGAGGAGAACCCTCAACCTCCTTCGAGACCCTGCAACCCTATGTGTTATGTGAAGAATTTGGGCACGCAACCCACATATTACCCAAGTTAGATGAGTTAAAACCATCATGCACACCTATAAGTTGTCAGTAACCTCAGCTCTGCCAAAAGGAGAAAAAGTTGTGCCTTTACGTAATAAATAATTACGCACCAACCATGCATGCGCCATATGCAGAAAACATGGTCACTACACTCATAATTATCCTGATATCCTTCGATACCAATAGAAATAAACATGCTCATTCAAACCAACCATAATGATCTGATAACACAAGACCGACCTCAAATGGATGATGAATGTCACAACATCTTCTACATTCAAAAAGAATCAGTTTCAAGCTCCAAAAAACCTTCATACAACACACAAATTCAACATAAACAACCAAACCCCTCCTCTGCTCTACCATGTGGTATATGTGATGACCCTACTCACCCAGTAAACCTCTACCCATAACTATGGACATGTTACCAAAACCAACCAGTCACTCATGTTTCTTACAAAAGTGAACCTAAACACCACACATGCACTATCTGCATGGAAAACCATCATAAGATAAGGTGCCCACAACTTCCCAGATTCCACAAATTATTGATTTTTGTATGTCAATTCATGAAGAAAACTCTTACCTTCTAGACTCGGACACAGAATCCACAGAACCCATTCCCCCACCCGGAGAAGAAGGACCCCTCAATGTCTTATGTGTGTTTGAGGAGAAACGACAGCGAGGAACAAAATTGGGCCCCTATCATTTCACCTCCCATCACCATCACCAATCAAAATCAGGGCAAAAGAAATCCAAAACCATCTGGAAAAGAAAATCATCCATCACATGTGCCCTATGTGATAAACCCAACCATTTGATAAATAAGTGTCGCGAACTAAGTAAGTTCAATGACATTTTCTACTTAGTGGCCCAAATCCCCCACAAGCATCTCTCCAACCAAGAAAATATCACACGTTGTTATTGTCGCATCTGCTCTCATTTCCACCAAACAAGGAATTGTCAATATCTTCCATGATTTTGTGTAGCAAGGGCAATGCTAAAACCAATTCATACAAGCAGGCCACGTCGCACCAATACCATAACCAAAGATGGATGCTGCCACATGATATCCCTTCTCATGACATCAATGAGGAATAAACATCCCATACTATGATCAGTACCACCTCCCACACAATCTATTCGGTTAGTTCTAAACTATTATGTGGAAACTCTACCAAGCCTCATTCGATCGCAAAATCACCCCTCAGATATTTACCGAGGGGGAGTTAGTCCTACGCTACGATGTTGCCCAGGAAGCATTAGGACCTGGAAATTTTTAAACCCTTTTGAAGGGCCCATACATCATTAAACATTGCCTCCTCAAGGGATCATACATACTATCAGAACCCGATGAGACTTGCCTAAAGAATCACGTCAATGGTCTCTACCTCAAAAAATTTCACCCATAAGATGCTAGAGTAGGAATGTATGTACCATGACTTATTTTTTTATGATGATCACCTCATCATGGATTTACTCTTAAATCATCTTCTCATCTCATGTCAATAGATGGATCTTCCGCCATCTTATCATCATGTTTTGCTGGCAGTGCATCTTGATGGTCGCAAAACCTCGTTGCTGCAACCTCGGCCATATACTCTCCTGACTAGACACCTCGTCTCTTTAATGGAATTTGTATCGGGTCAGCCACCAACATTCAAGCAGAGTATGATGCCATCACAAAGCTCTTGGACGATTCCCACCACCTAGGCATCTGTCACCTGCATATATTCCTTGATTCCGAACTAGTTGTATCACAGTTAAATAATACCTTTCACATCCATGATTCACGCCTCTTTCGGAAATATCTGCATGCATAAAGGTTAGCTAGATATTTTCATCATATCACATTTACACATATACCAAGGGATTACAATCATACAATTGATCACATCGCTAATCAAATCCTAGATTGGCATGCATCACATATATATCACCATAAAAATACATCAAACATAAGATACATCTCAAAAAAAATGCAAATATACATAAGAAGTATAGACGCACATAACACATTATGAGAGCCGACAAAAATTATCTCGTATATACATCAAAAAAAATATGAGTACAAAGGATATCATTGGCCCACGACCAGGAAAAATAAGTCAACCAAAAACAAGGGAGCATCCTCCTATAGGGTGCTTGCCCTAGTACATACATCATATAGCAAAAAATCATCAAGTCTATCTAGGTCTCACGTGGCCCAATATCTGCATCTAGAGCCAAAATCGGACCAGTCATAATCATCGTCATAGAAATACGGCGCAAAACTGGTTGGTGAACCCACTCCAATGAAATTATTGTCTTAACAATGAAATCTACCAAGCTAGCCCATTCATTGACTAGAAACCCTCTAGTCAGGGACTCAATCCACCCCCAGGTATCACGGTAACCCCATAACTCTGCCACAATAGCTACCAAATGCACTTCTGCATCCTCAGCACAGGCGCACCATCGCGTTGCATCCTCGCCCACTACTACCATGATACCCTCTTTAGAGGGTTCACCAATATCAAACTAGCATCGTTGTGCCAGTTTCTCTGGACTACCCTAAGGAAAAGCCAGTGGCCTCACCACCCTCGATCTCTTTGGAATAGAGGCATCCCCTGCAACACCCATGTGCCTCAGATGATGGCCTACCAAATAGGCCAATGGTCGCCCCCACGGCCCTACATCTGCAAGTAAACAAAGAATGTTGTCAACATCATCGTAAATAAAATATCATAAAAAATACATGAAAGCACACATATGTATAAAAATGTAGAAATCAAAATACACATGTTGGTTCCCAAGCATCACTCTTAGGAAGCCCCATATCTGGATATCCTCGAAAGTCCACTTCATGATAAGGGAACTCCATAATCAACTGAGGATTGTAGTTAAACCAATCCTCTACAGTGAAGTTCCAATAACACCCCACCCCCATCTCTCGGCATCTCACCTCCCTAGCAGCACATGTGTGGGTTTCTGGTAGGCCCTGCTTGTACCACAAGAATCGGATGAAGTATGACCACCCGCTCATATAGTATGATGCAGAGCACACTCCCATTGTAGAAGCTCCTAAGAGTCCCATGTTGCACCTACGTAATATGTGTTACCATCCCCCGATGCAGTAATCGGGCCCAATCAAAGAAGTACCCCACCTGTAGTTGCTACAGTAGTTCTATATGGGGCCCCGAGCATCAATTGGGGGACACTGACCCCACCAGTCTAAAAATCATATCCAGCGTTTCTCACTCAGCTAAATCCAAAATATTTGCAATCTTAATGTAACCCTCCTATTAAGGGTCAAGCCAAAAATGAGCCTCACCCTTCGGCTCGGCCCAATGACGAATATCCACATGCCCAACTAGCAGTGGATAAGGAAGTACATCCCCACGAGGTAGTAGATTGGTAACAAAATAGATATCGGTTTGAAATGATATCGGAAGTCTGTGCATCAAATGACCATCATCTGATGGTCCACATCCCAACACCTGATAAAAAAATTCAAGAACCTATCCTGCGACCTCATCAATGGTTTCTAAAGAAACTTTAGGAGCCCCCACTGCACCAATAGTTGACTAGTTGTAGGATCCTGAGCCACAGGTGTACACAACTGCACCCAATCCCTCTCCCTCCAGATCATCCTACCACCCAATATACCATATGTCAAACAACAAGTCTAACCCCCCTAGGTTATCTAAAAATAAAAAGAGAGAAAAAAACCATGAAAAACCCTTGTTTTTCACAGTCGCATGCCTTAAGGCCTCACAAACTCAATCTCACGCGTTTATTTTCTCAATAGACGCACATCTATCAGGACATTAAGCCACGACATCTAAAGCGCCTTGGACCACACGCCTGTTTTTCAAACAAGAACACAGCGTACACATTTGTGTCTTACACAGACGCACGACCATCACTCAATCACTTGGCTAAACCATGACAAACCCCACACAGATCCGCCGTGGAATTTTCCCCCTCAGATGCATGGTGTGCGTGTTTGAGTGGCCATTTTGTGTGGATTCGCCATGAAAACCCCAAGGTCTGTGCAGTGATTGCACGACTCCAAGTGAGTCACCCGTGCGACCAAACAAAATTAACCCTAAAGGGTCATACAGGGGACCCTTGTATGGCCTACCTACCCTAGAAACTACCAAATTGATGAAGACTAAGGTACAATCTCTTACCTAGATCTCTGTGCGCGTATCCCAGGTTCTTTGGCTGACCACAACGGTAAGAAAATCTCCAAAATTTTGCTATGACCTCCACATCTCAACAATGCAAATGAGTTATATTTGGGCCCCTTAGCCCTATCTATCGCCCTTTTCGCCAACTCTTCAAGTCCATTCCATAAGCTTGGGATATCCATTGACAAAATCAAAAGAGATGCAAGCATCAATAACACACAATCTTCATCATGGAACCCTCCATTCTGATAAGTGAAAAAACTCATTTCTTGGCCTGCCGCACACTCAGAAACTCATGTCAAGTATTCCTACAGCTCTGTAATTCATAGTATTCATTATATGTATGTCTTGAACAATGATTTCAGTTGGGGTATTGGTTGTTTCCATTGCAGGAACATCGCACATGATCCACTTCAACCAACATCCTGACAAGAAAACGACAAAGTAGGTATCATTCTCCACTTAGCATGATAGGCTTTCTCCTAAAGCTTTTCATATCCTAACATCATTTCTCAAAAATGCACCATAAGGTCCATCTTGTCGACCATTTTTATCACTATCTCACCTTTGCAAATGATAAACATCTGTGTCGTTCAATAGAACACCCCCCTCATGTCTCACTTTATCTTTGTAGAACCTTATTCACTAATAGGAGCCATAACCACTCACTTTGGTCGGGAACCATCTCACTTACATACCTTGAAATTTAGCCTCATGCACAACACTCATTACACATGCATCTATTTTCCATGCCATATCAGGTACTTTATGATAGATTTAGATGGATGCACCTTTGCACCCTACATTTGGCCTATCACTCACCCATATTGCATAGCCCATCTGTGTTACTCCATCCACCTCACCATCCCAACACAAAGACCAACCAATGGGGCCCCCACCCTTAGCAGATACACCACATCTCCATACAAGTTGTTGTCATTATGGGGCACCTGTCTCCATGGTTGTATGTCCAAACCACCCTCATATTCTTTTAGCAAGTGTACAAAGATTTAAAAAAAAAAAAAAACTCCCATCCACATGTTTTGTTGTTCTATTATCTAGGCAATCCCTTCTACAGATAGAAGTGATCCCTCTAGTCCAATGAGTGGATCTAGTAACAACTGAAACAAATACATGAAAAACTCTCCTAGTTTAAATCAGAATGACATGAGAGAGGAAATATGGCCTACCTCACTCCTATGCGGTTGCTTTTCAATGTCGATCTCGATCTCCTCACTTCCAAGCTCGATCCTCACTATTCTATTGTGAACGAATACCTGCAAGAGAGATCAAACAAAGACAACAAAGGAAAAACATAGCATATGCATTCTAATGTAAACCATATGACATATCAAGGAGAATCATACTAAGAAATTGATCATTTACACGCTTATGGAAAGTAAATATGCATTGTATTAATGATAAACGCAAGAGAGAAGCATACAATCATTGCCTTAATGTTGGAAGCCTCCTTTGGATGAGTTTCCAAGTTCAATCCAAGACTTCTCAAGCTCTCCTTTCTCCTTCACAAATTAGCAGCAATTAGGCACAATTTGGAAGCAACATGACCAATCTAGTCTAACTAACCATTTGAAGGTATAAGGGAATGTATTTATAGGGAAGGAGAGGAAGTTAGGGATCCAAAAAAGGGGGAATAAGTTCCACATATTAAGGGGAAGATCCCTAAAGGTAGGATCAAGGAATCAAAATGGTATAACTCAATCATATCCTTACTCAATAATAACTAGCTCATCATTCTCAAGGTTTCTATTAAGAGAAGCTTCTGCTTCATTTTTGGAGAAACTGCGTGAAGAGGATCAACATGGATTTTCCTATCCAATGTCACACTGCCAGCGCTAATCACTAATTAGACCAAAGGGTACCAGCATAGGTTTTCCTGCTAAAAGTAGCGTTGTGTTAAAAGTAGCATTGGGCTTGTAAGTAAGGTTTTTTTACAAGCTCTTCCAGAATTACTTTGAGGCATTTCTTCTTCTTTTCTTCAAGGATGCTCTGATCAATGTTTTTCATGGTGAATTAATTGACAACTTTTTTTGCTTTTCGACATTTTGGGAAAAGTTCTATAGTTCAAGGTATGAGATAGGGAGTGCGACAAATTACTATATAACAAATGCACAACAGATGCCCCCTAAAGCATGAATTCAGAACAGCAAGTGATGGCTCAAGTTCTTTACAAGTCTAGCCAATGAATTTGGAGAACTACCCTTAAGAAACCTGCAAATCAAACATAATACAACATATATGACATTCTAAGTAGGCATTTAACAATACACAAATCCATGGCATGGGCATATCCATCTAACTAGAAAGGATCATGTCTATGGATCCACAACATGGATGCAACCATCTGACTAGAAATGATCATATGTATGGATCCACAGTGTGGACGCAGCCATCCAACTAGAAAGGATCATGTATACAATCATGAATACTAAATAACTCCATGCAGCTAGATTTATCAAATGTAATCTAGGGTCTTCATCTCTGTCTCGATCCAAACAAAGTATGAATCTAACCATTTGAATAGACGTGTTGAAGTCGAACATGGTAGAAACCACCCAATTACTGTTAATTATGTAAACCGTTAACAGGTATGAGAGAAACCACCAATAGTGACAATGGTTCTCAAGGTAGAACAACACAATCCATGAGTGTGAATAAGGAAGTCGAAGTTGAACACTCATAGAATCATCTTATCAAAGGCCAACGATGTGAACCTATCGTCAAATGCAAAGAACTTGCCATTAAGGCAAGTAAGCTCCAAGGTACTGAAAGGGAGTTTCTAGACCTGAGTGGAAGTCAACATGAAGTGATCTGTCGAAGGAGGGCCATAATGTTTCCCAAATCATCAACATGAAACAAAGGAATTTGTAAATTTTGTGAGAGTGATTCAGGATTGTAGCAGAGAAGGTTAAATGGGGTATAATAGGTTTGAATTTGCATATGGAACTTCTCTTGAACATATTGACGACACGACTCCAAGATTTGGTAGAATTTGACTCAAAAATAGGATCAGAGGTCATGGTGAAAATGGAATCAAATGAGAGGCAAACATATTTCCAAAAACCTAGTAAGACAAGTGATGAAGTGAGGATAACCTAAACCCAACACGAGATATAGATAAGTGCCAATGTTCAAGAGTGACATACTACCTTTATACAAAATAGAGGATATATATTTAATTCCATTGTTCCCCACTATTTCTAGCGAGTACCTCTTTATTTTTAATCCCAAGCTTGAAAAGGATACGATATGATTGTCGTATAAGTTCATCCTTCGGACGAATCCATCCCAGTAAGTTTAATGAGCCCTAGGAAGGAGTAGCTCGGTCTCATCATGGTGACAATTCCTGCGTCGTTTAAGTTTTACGAGTCCGATAGAGGGATAACTTGATGGCAAAAGGGAAACTCTAGAGGTCCCTTTCTGTAGATAGTCTCTCGAATATGAAAAGGTAGAAAACAATATTCAAGAGAACCTCTTAGCCACGTGTGACCAAGATATTCCTTTTTCGTACAATAGTATATCTCAGTCTGGAAAAGAGTAAAAATTATATTGAGTAGACGTCTTTTCATTTACTTTTACGAGTTCGATAATACAAATGCTTGATAATATTTTCATATTTTGGGAGTCTGACAAGAGTTAAAAGAGGACTCCACCTAGAGGAACGAGTGATGTACAAGGATAGAAATTGGTCCTGGTCATGTTGGAACTGCTCAAAACATATAAAGATCAAGAGGCTGGCTAATAAGACCACTCATCATAGATGTTCCTTGGGCAAATGGTAAAACAACCAAGTGAAAGCGTATGATCAACCAAAGAGATGGTGACGATGGAATGAAAAAACCAAGGCTCATCCGGCAAAAACAGGTAGATAAAAATGGAAATCATGAAAGGTAAAGTGGGAAGGGTTTAATTTTCACACAAACTTGAAACATGGGAAACTATGCTTGAAATATGGTTTCATTTTTTTCACAAGCTTGAAACATGAGAAAAAACTATGTTTGGATTTGGTTTCATTTTTACACAAGCTTGAAACAGAAACAAACTATGTTTGGGTTTGGTTTAATTTTTAAACAAGATTGAAACAAATATAAACTATGTTTGAGATGATTTTTCATGCCCCCAGCCTAATGATTCAATTCAAGGTACATGCCCCCCAAGCTTCATTTCATTCACCAAAGCAGACAACTGGTTAATAACAAGGAGATGGAATGAAGGTTCACTTATGAGATTAAGTGAAAGACTCGACTTGGATTTTACAACATCTAATCAAAGACTCAAATTGGAATTGGATTTGTTTCATTTTCTAACGGGCTTGACACAGTAAAATAACCATGCTCATGTCACCTTGTTTCATTTTTTAACGAGCTTGACACAAGAAAATAACCATGCTCATATGGACCTATTTCATTTTTTAACAAGGTTGACATAGTAAAATAACTATCCTCATGGTACCTTGAATACGGCCTATAAGAGTTCATAGATTCCAAGAGGTTCTCATCATATGGGAGAACAATGCTTTGGAAGGGATACATGTCAAGAGATCTAATGGAAAGATTAGGTTCCAATGCCCCCAGTACATGACGCATTATATCACTAACTAGATCATCAGTAGACGCGGGCATGGAACAGGTGGCCACATAATTAACTCGTGGCAGGGGTGATACCACTTGCATACAAGGACCATTTAGGGAAGATGGTTGATCATGAGTCAAGTTAGGACAAAATGAATGAAATTTGATCAATGGCCATAATTCTTCCTTCAGGCAGGAAACATATGACACGAAAGGGAGAAGAGACAAAAGCTCCCATGACATAAACATAGTCACAGCCGAGGAGTAAATTAAAATCCAAAGGGCCTTAGAAAACCATCACTTAGAGATAGATGAATTTTCCTCCCAAAGTAATAGGAAACTTAGGAAGGATCCTTAATGGTTGATTAGTTCCTTTGTTAAAATCCAACAGTTTCTGGGTAACGGGCACAAGCTGCAGAGAACCTAAATCTTGCCAAGTAATTGAAGATAGAATACTAATAGATGTGCCTTCATCTATGATTGTGTCAGGTACATGTATATTATAATCCTATAATGTGATATAAAAAGGCACATAAGAAGAAATATGATATCATGCAAGTTGACTCCAATCAAATAAAGTGACTAAATTACTTCGAGGGGGTACCATCGGAATGGGAAAAATTCCCCCTTGCGTTACAGGAATGGGAGGATCACCCCCTGGACCGTGGGAATAGGAATATCACCCCCTTGTACCATGGGAATAGGAGGATCGCCCCCTAATTATTTGGAATCTGAAGAAACCAAAAGAACATGAGCGGTGTGAAATTCACTCTCTACAGGATAGATACGATCAACTGAAAATGGAATCGGGTCAACCATTTTTTCGACCAATGGTTGTTTGGAAACAAACTCCTGAGATTCACTTTCAGAGAAAGTGGGATTGACCAAAGATGAGTTCTGATCAATAACTTGATCGACTAGTGGAGGATCAAGGGAAAACTTCAGATAACCAGTTGAAAGACGAGATTGAGAAGTGGTAAGTTTATCCAACACGTTAGATGCTTCATCCATATAAGGACAAAGGTCAATAGGATGATTCCCTTCACATAACCTACAGGGAAATTTGATTTTTCCTTTTCTTTCCCATGGGATTTATTGTCACTAGTTGAAGGTTTATCCCCAGCATGATCTCTAGAGGTTGATGACAAAGGCCGATGTGAACCTGTGGACCACACTTCTAATATCTTGGGAATACGAGGACATTCTCGAAGAATGTGGTCACCCTTACAAAGCTTGCAAGGGAATTTCACTTTACAGGTTTGATTGTAATATTTTCCAACATCATTTGCATCTATATAAATGGTCACTTGGTTGGCCCTTTGCTTATTTTTCTTCTTATTAATATTCCTTTTCTTCTTCTTCTTATCCACCTAGTTACTGGCTTGCAAGATTTCACCATATGAAAAGGAAGAAGAGGAAGAATACTAAACAAGCGAAGAAGGAAAAGAGTCAACTTTAGAATCAACCAATGGTTGATATTGTTCAGGTGGAGGAGAGCCCAGTTGAGGAGAAGTTTGGACACTTAGAACCATAGGGGTCAAAAATATCCAAACTGGAAAACCAATGGTAAACCCAGGAAGGGAAAATGTTGTCATATAGGGAGCACCAACATTTCTAAAAGAAGTAAAAGGACCAGGATTCCCGTCAGAGACGTTTCCTTGGTTGGTGAACTCAGGAACTGTTGCCATTAGTCTCAACCTAAGATCTACTGAGTATTTCCATAGGAAGGATGTTTTTCCGCAGTAAATTAATTAATTTTAAAACTTAACAAAAAATAAATCAAAAAGAGGTAACTAGGAATAAAGGTTTACTAAGCAACCGTGAACTACAATATACACGTTTGTGAACCAAGGACTTAACGCACAACATCTAATCTCCTTGAATGTTGTGTTCGATGTATCACGGTATAAAAGGAGGCAAACTCGGTTACCTATGGATGGATATCAACCTATAGGGGACTCCAAAAATATACGCGATGGTATGTGGGAGTGCATTCCATGGTAGTGTTGTCTAATGCATAACCGTTCGATGAGAGCATTCCCATATACTTACCATGCGTGGAGCGCCTCCAATATACCTGAAAGTACTGAAGAACAGTCCTATACACTTCCGTACGTGGAATGGGATTTCACCTCCAGGATACAATGCTAGAAAATAATGACATCTCCTATGATAAACGACGTTGGAACACGTCTCTAGCCTACATCTCTAAATGTTTGCATTAAGTTTCAAAATCTCCTTCGGTTAATTGAGATAAATTTTATGTTGATCTTCAATTAAGTTTTGGTTTTAAGGCTCAAAACTATGTCACCTGAACACCTATGATGCAAATCTCATGAGAAGAGGATCCTTTCCATTTCTATGAAAGCTAATCTAGTAAGGGAAGAGATTCAAACAATGATGCAACAACGAAGAATGCAATAAAAAAATCCTTCCTAACTAGACCTTTCACTTTCATTTTCCAAATGCAACCACCAAAAGAAAAATGATTTCAATTTTATTTCAATGAATGAGAATGCACTCAGTGCACTTTTAGCTTTCAATCACTAAACAATGTAATCTATATTCAATGATAAATCTAAAAAAAATGACTTTTCAATGCAATTTGATCTAATGCACTTTACGAAAAGTAAATTATGAGATGAGAACTAAGTGAGCGCAAAATCAATTTCTTTTATGGTCTCAAAATAACTAATAATGCTCAAACAACAACAAATCGGTATTCCTTCCAAACATACGAACAACAAAAAACAATTTTAATTGACTCAAAGAATCAAAGACTCAACCAAATTTTACTTTCACCACTTCAAACAATGGGAGGGACATTTTCACACCACAAATAAATTAACATAAATCAAAGAAAATTCAATTCACACAGAACAGGAGGATGACCTCAAAGATTGGGACACACTAGGATCTTTTAGCAGAAACCATAAAAATTCTCAATTTTAAGGACCAACACTACTTTACATAGAAAAATTTGTGCTGACAAGGTCATCAATGATAATTTACCTAGAAAAATCCATGTTGGTAGCACTACTTTATAGTGCAAAATCTGTGTTGGATGAGAAACTAGACTAGCATGGGCAAACAGTGGAAGACAGGTTTCCAGTACGATTGTACTGGGAAAAATACACGCTGTTAGTGTGACTGTTTCTAAGAAAAATGGCATTGGGTGAGAAAAGCTTAGGGAAACAAACAAATTTTGAACAAAACCCTAGACCTGATACCCTAAAACACAAACTACTTAGAGTGTAGACTCAAAGGCAATTAAAACAAAGGATCATTGAAAGGTGGCCAAACTAATCAAAAAGGCCAAATGCAAAAGGGGGGTTGAAAGGGCTATAGGCTCCCTAGTGGAGTCACCAATTTGTTATCTAGGAAATCTCTTCTATGGATAAAAGTAATCCATCTAGTCCAATGAGTGGATCTAGTAACAACTGAAACAAATACATGTAAAACTCTCCTATTTTAAATCAGAATGACATGAGAGAGGAAATATGGCCTACCTGACTCCTATGCAGTTTCTTTTCGATGTCGGTGTCGATCTCCTCACTTCCAAGCTCTATCCTTTCTATTCTATTACGAACAAATACCTGCAAGAGACATCAAACAAAGACAACAAAGGAAAAACATAGCATATGCATTCTAATGTAAACCATATGATAGATCAAGGACCATGAAAGTAAACATGAATTGTATTAATAAAAAACACAAGAGGGAAGCATACAACCACTACCTTGATGTTGGAAGCCTCCTTTGGATGAGTTTCTAAGTCCAAGCCAAGATGTCTCAAGCTCTCCTTTCTCCTTCAAAAATTTCCAGCAATTAGGCACAATTTAGCAATAGCATGACCAATCTAGTTTGATGAACCATTTGAGGGTATAAGGGAATGTATTTATAGGGAAGGAGAGAGAGTTAGGGATCCACAAAATGGGTAAGAAGGTCCACATCTTAAGGGGAAGATCACTAAAGGTAAGATCAAGGACTCAAAATGGTATAACTCAGCCATATCCTTACTCAACAATAACCAGCTCAACGTTCTTGAGGCTTCTAGTAAGAGAAGCGTCTACTCCATTTTTGGAGAAACTGCCTGAAGAGGATCAATGTGGATTTTCGTATCCAAAGTCACACTACCAATGCTAGTCACTAGTTAGATCAAAGTGTATCATCACAAGTTTTCCTTCTAAAAGTAGCATTTGGATTGCAAATAGGGTTTATTGATAAGCTCTTCCAGAATTACTTCAAGGCATTTCTTCTTCTTTTCTTCAGGGATGCTCTGATCAATTATTTTCATGTTGAATTCATTGACATCTTTTGTTGCTTTGCGACATTTTGGGCAAAGTTCGACAACTCAAGGTATGAGACAAGGAGTGCGACAAATTATTGTCTAACATGTTCGTATATTTTACCTGGAAATAATCTCCAGTCACTCTTGGTCGAAGATTATAGCTCATTAGCAATTACTTCCCATTTCTATGCCTATCAAAACCCGCTTACATCCATCATGGAAATCCTACTGACTCTAGGACCATTACCACCAGTAAACATGTTTTATCTGCCACCATTTTCACATCAAGCTCCAACCTCAGGCTAGTTTCCATATCCTCTTATATCAACAACTCTCTCTATCATGCTTATCTAACCCAAGTTATTACAATTTGTTCACATCTCATATTGATTCCCCAACTCAGCATGTTAGGTAGTTAACACTCCTCTCATGTCGACTTCAAAACTTACTTTCTAGGATGGGGGTTGTACCTTGGATACTCCCTCCCCTCGAATGGATATCCTTGGGTGGAACAATGGGAATCATTATTTCCCATTGATGTCATTGTTTCCCTTCACATTCGACACCAACAAAAGCTTTCATGTCAAGGTGGTGCCATACTTAGTTACCGTTGCAATTCTTTCATTTAGTTGAAGACCCCCACATCACTAAGCACCTCATTCAACATTGCTTACATTATAATATGTGGGAGGTACCCGAAGTCAATGACCTATGCATAACACAGCATCCCAGTCAACATTACTTCACCTTTGTTATGCATAGGGGAACCATAATACGCCTATTTGATGAGAAATCGCCCTTGAGGGCATCAACAGTTATCATCGTCAGCTGTCAACACATCAACTACCACAATGTTGACTAAAAAAAAAAAAAAACCAGTCTTTGTCCGATTGTAGTCAGCTCCAATTAGCCATCATAACAAGCATGGGACATGCCCACCTCATATAGACACATTTTTATTATAGGTTTTCACCAAAGCATGGTTACCATTTATACTCAGATAATGGGTTTTTCTCTACTCGTCTCCATAACAAGCTATCCTCTCTCTTGAAAAGTTGATCAAACTCTCCATCAGAAAATAAAACGTGATGTATTTTGGCTATATGGTTCCTCCTAACCTTATACATCAGGGGGGCACTGTTAACACCAAAAAATCGTACACATGTTAGTGTAATCCATAAGACACTAAAAAGCGTCCAGTAGAATGCACAAGTGAACATTTTCCAGCTAAATACATCATCAAGTTTAAAAAATCAAAGTTCTCCTAAGGTACAAAGTTTATAAAGAAAAAGCAATTGAGGTCGCATGTCTATTACTTCGATAAACACACGCACGCGGAATACCCTTTGAAATCTGCGCGGTTGCAGAAAAGGATGACTCAGTGATCCGATACCACTCTACACACTTAGGGTTGATTCTCTTACATGAGCTTAGTCCAGTAAAAGTGAATTCGAGCCACCTTGGAGATATGCGGCCCTCAATGGAATCATCTTGTACTACTCATGTGTCATTATCATGCATGAACCAAGAGGGGGAAGAAGGATTCAAAAAATTCTATATAAGCAATCCATGGGAGAACCAAAATATGAGACATTGTTATGCTAGTTAAATTTTTGTTTGATAAAACCACCATTGCATTGTTGAAGCCAGAGAAGGGAATAACACTAGCATATTGGACATATTGCTTCTAAGAAATCCATCATCTTAGTGAGAGAAGAGAAATCCACCATTGGAGAGTCGTCATACTTCTTTGAGAGAGAGGATAAACTTGCAAAGAGATTGAGGAAGAGAAACCCCTTGCTGAGGATTTTTGGGCTCCATTCCTCAAAGAATTCTCTTCAAGTGTCTGAGATTCATCTATTGAATTCAACCTCTACTACCAGCAATCAATAAAGGTAGATTTTTCCATTATCTTATTGATTTGTTTGCTCCATTTGAGCATTGTTTGTGTATTTACCTCTTTGTTTTATTTATGTTTATGTATGCATTGTTTCCACTATTTACAATGTTGTGTTTATTTAAGTTTTTCCACTAACAGTGCCAATTTTGACTGTGATCCTTTGTAGGGAACAATCAACTACTAAGGGGGTGTATTTTGGTACACTTGTGCTCCAAAAACACTACAATAGATGTAATTGTTATAATTCAGCACTCTCCGTACATGTGAAAACCTTGAAATTATGGATTTCCTAAGTGACTATGTAGTAGTGATCGGTATTCCTAATAGGATGAGTATAGAAGGGAAGAGGAAACTTGATAATGCATATGGTTGGAATCATGAGCGTACATCAAATGGTGAATTATTTCCCATCATATCTTTTCAAATATGGAAACTTCCATATAGATCAATATTTGATTATGATTAAAAACTTAGTTTCAAATATATGATTTCATATGGGGTTGGAAACTCCTATGGATAAGAGATTTGTTACATGATAATGGTTATAACATATTTTTTATCTATGTATGTTATATGAAAAATGTTACAGCATCATTTAGCACTCATGTAGACTTGATGCTCGTATATGGCCCTGGGCAGCCTTTTCCCATGCAGACTTGATCTTATATTAGAAAATAGTATTTCAAATTCCATACGCATCTCTTCCCACGCTAAAACACATACATACACGAGTCCTATAACTCTATACCTGTATATACCTTTTAAAATATGAAAAAATAAAATAATATGTTATTTTTCGGGCAGGGTTCATGTGTTTTACCTAGATTCCACCTACAAGATCCCATAGCACAAATGAATTAACTAATCTCAAGTGGTATATATACACCCCTTGGGTAGGCCTAAAACATGTTATGAAACAAGCTCACAAAAAGATAGAAAAGAAATATCAATGCCTTAGAAATAAGCCTCTTTGAGGGGGAAACCTCCTTTACATTACACAAATGAACAATTCTTCCATGATACAAATGAAAAGACCTCCTTTCTATATATAGGAGTCTAAGGGGTCATAATATAATCAAAGCCAACATAACAATAATAATGTAAGGGCATAATAATAACAATAGTGGGCTTCTCTGGGGCACAATAATAGCAATATGGGGACTACATGGGCACAAAAATATGATAAGGGGGTTGTACTAATAACAATAATGGGTTACACTAGTAGTATAGGGACCTAACATGCCCCTCTCCTTCAAAAAGTGTTGTCCTCAATTCTTGAGTAGTTCTTGATGCTTCTGTATAAGATTCTCATCCTTCCATGTGGAATCTTCAGCGGTAAGTTCTTCCACTTGATGAGATACTCTGAAATTGATCGATTTCGTAGTTGTCGACTTCTCGGTTCTCTGAATGCTTCAGGTTCCAATATGATTTTTGCTTCCTTGTCAAGTTCTGGCAATATTTTTGGAACTAGGATCTTTGGCAACTTTTGAATGAGTTTCCACCCTGCTTTGCCATTCTTCCATGCATCCCTTGCTTTGTTTATCAAATTTGATTGGATAATTATACTAACCTCTACCATTTCTGCAACCATATGTTCAATTTCACTCCTTTGGGCATAAGGATATCTATAAGGCCTAATGTTTGGGGGAACACTTCCTGGAATCAAATGAATAGCATGATCATGATCACAAATACGTGGGAGACTTTTGGGAGTCTCAAATACCTTGGAATGATTGTCCAAGCCTTTTTGGAGATCTGGAGAAATAGATGATTTCGATGTGGGAACCATTAGCAAACATAATTGTGCAATTACGCCTCATTGTTATTTCTTTAGAAGCTTTGTCATTCCGTTAGAGCTAATTGTCTTTCCTAGTTTCCCTGTGATACCCCTTAATTCAAGTCCCTTTCCTTCCGAAGAAAATTTCATGAAAAGTTCTTGAAATTTAAAAGCTATTGTACCCAAGGATTGTAGCCATTAGACTCCTAGTACAACATCAGTACCACCCGTTGGAACAGAAAGCATTGGGCTATTCAATACATATTCTCCCATGGATAGCTTGATATTATGGTACTTTCCAAAGCAATTTATGGTTCCTCTACTTACAACCATCACTTGACACTCTAGTGCTGGATATAGAAAGAAATTCAATTCCTTGGCTATCTTACAATGAATAAAATTATGGGTACTGCTTGAATCAATCAACACTATTACCTTTTTCTTCTTGATATGTCCTTCTATCTTTATAGTTTTAGGAGTGGTAATTTCGACCAATGCATTAGAAGATATGGTCAAATTCATTTCTTCTTTCTCTAGGGTTGGTTCCTAGTGAGTATCCTTTTCTTTTTATGTTTCTTGATACTTTTCTTCCTGATATTTCACTGCTTGAACCTTCTTCTTCTTGACATGTCCTTCTATCTTGAGAGTTTGAGGAGTGGTGATTCCTGCCATTGCAATACAAGATATGGTTAGATTCATTTCTTCTTTCTTTGGGGTCGGTTCCTGGTGTATATCCTCTTCCTTTGATTTTTCTTGATGCTTTTCTTCCTCCTCTTCATAATCTATGTAAAATAATTTCTTCTCAACACACTTATGACCTTTAGTGTATTTGTTATCAAAATTGTAACAAAGCCCTTTTTCTCTTTTTCCTTCCAATTATTGTGGTGTCAAACTTGTAGGTTGTGGGAGGCTAGGAGAAACAGCACTTCCATCTTTATAGTTGCGAGGGGTATACTTCTTTGTTTCCATAATTTTTCTTTCCACTTTTGTTGCCAACCTGAATGCCCTCTCCAATGGATCAGGTTCCCAAAGACGAACCTCATGTTGAATGTTATCATTTAAAGTCCCTATGGAGACATCAATCCTCTGCTTCTCTGGAATATCATTTTCCCTTATATTCAATTTTTGAAAGTCCTCAATGTGCTCTTCCATTGAACACTTTTGTTTGATATTTATCAATTGGCTAAAGAAGGTGTTTCTCTTTGTATCCTCATAATGTGCTATCATTTCCTCCGTGAAAATTGACCATGTAACAAGTGGTTTACGAGAACAAAGCCTTTTATACCATAAAAATTGATTTGTTTCTAAATAATTATATGCAATACGTACCTTTTGTAACAATGGTACACCATGTAGATCAAAATATTTTTCCATCTGTAGTATCCAATTTACCGAATCCTTGCCATCAAACTTCCTCATCTCGCTTTTTCTTGATTTTAGGAACTCGAGCTTGAAATAGCTGTAACTCTGTAATTCAGATCTTTAAGTTCTAAAATTTTGGCCTGTAATAGCCCTTTGAGCCCTCTGTGTAATACTGCAAGTCTGATCGCAATTCGATTCCTGAAGAAATATTTATTCCCAATCTCCCACGATGACATAATCATAGACTAGTTCAGTTGAGTGAACTTGTACGACATGCCACATGTCACTGTTTCAACCTTAGGTTCTAAAAATTATACCCAAACAAAATACAGTCTGTCTTCTTTCTGTAACTTCTTATGAAATTTCAATCTAATGCTCAGAGAGATAGTTATGACGATTTTCCCAAGGTCACCTATTTATGATGTAATTCGGGAGTCTGCACAAACCCTAACTTCCTCAGATCATATGTCTGAAACTATAGAAATCCAAAATCTAAAATTCAGACCCAAGTTTCAGCCCAACTTCTTCTCAAATGGGTTTTTTTTAACTTCTGAAACTTCGTAGCGAAAACGTTATAGTGAATATTCCAGGATGACCTGTTTTAGATGAAATTATGGAGCTTGCAAAAACCCTAACTTCCTCATATCATATTTCCATAAATGTATCAAGTCAAGCTCTAAAATTTTGACCCGAGGTTCAGAAATATTTCTTCTCAAATGGGTTTTTTTTCGCTTCTGAAACATCACAGAAAAAATTTATAGCGAAAATTCCATGATGAGCTAGTTGGAGCAGCGAAACCCTAGAATCCAAAGCTCCAATACCAAATGTTATGAAACAAGCTCACAAAAAGATAGAAAAGAAATACCAACGCCTTAAAAATAAGCCTCTTCGAAGGGGAAACCTCCTTTACATTACACAAATGAACAATTCTTCAATGATACAAATGACAAGACCTCCTTTCTATATATAGGAATCTAAGGGGTCATAATATAATCAAAGCCAACATAACAATAATAATGTAAGGGCATAATAATAACAATAGTGGGCTTCTATGGGGCACAATAATAGCAATAGGGGGACTACATGGGCACAAAAATATAATAAGGGGGTTATACTAATAACAATAAGGGGTTACACTAGTAGTATAGGGACCTAACAAAAGACATAAGAGAAGGGATATCGACATTATACCCATTTTTCTCCCAGATCAAGTCTAATTTTCCCATGCCTTCTACATTCCCAGTCTCTATGGAAACCATGGTTTCCTTTGCAGAGATGTTCATCATATTTATAGCATCTCCTTTCATTTGTTAGATAGGTTGTCTTCGTGGCTCGGGCTAGATGAATCTGGAGGAAGGCTTCATCGGTGCTTTGTCTTGGATCAGGTTGTACCTTTCATGTACCTATTGTTGTTAATAAATAAAGAAGATCATGTCTTTTTCCTGATATGTTATTGTCTCATGAATAGTAATTTGTATGCTTATGTGTGATTATTTAGCATATATTTTATGTATTCACATTGATTTATTATCATGTATATGCTTTTGTGAATTGACTTGTAGGAATGCTCGTTTTAGAGGAAGCAGAGGGTTTGTACCCTACGGGAACATCATCAAACGTAGGACCTTCGGGTATGTCTCCGAGTCCACATTTAGTAATTCATATGTTTGGCATGCTTTCTTGAGTGCTCTTTCCTAATTATCTTATTCTCGTATGTTGAGGTTGTCAAACCTTCCCTTAAAGAATGTTTCCTGCCAACAGAATTGGTGACTCCATTGAGGAATACCATCAAGTATTTCTTAGAAGGGTTGTTATTCTTTGATATGGATTTTGGTCTATTGTTTCTTAATTTTCCAACCTTCTTGACCCTTAAGAAATCTGTTCATTCAACCTAATCTTGTGGATCAAGGATGTATTTTTATTTTTTCCTAGTTTTCCATTTATACGCGATATTTATTATAGACGATAGTGTATATACGCATTTTCTTCTAAATATACCCACGTATATGCCAGTGTCTTCAAAAACAAATGCGTAAATATGTGGTTCTGGAGTCAAACACTCACGTACAAATCTGAAAATTTGATTTTTTTCATTTCTGGCTTTTGTTGGGAGCTTGATCAAGTTTGCTTGTGTCTTTCTGGTTTGAATGAGAGCTGGAATTATCTAAGAAGTGTCTGGTTGTTCTATGCTTTTTGGATAGTTGGTTGTTTTCAACTTAATTATAACCCAGTCTTGTTGATTGCTTCTTTTACATTCCTAAAGGTGGCATGTTTTTTTCTTATCATTGGTTGTTTGGGAAAGATGTTTACAATTCCTGGGTAAATGAGAGATTTCAGTTCTTTGGAATCTTTCTGATTTCCAGAATCGTTTGTGTCTTCCTAACCAAATCACTCAAGATGTTTTAGTCTCTTAGTCACATTAGTCTTTTAATCTTTGGGACCATTGATGAATAGTAGAATTTGGGTTTGTTTATTGTTATTGGCCTTGAATTTGATGCTTGCTTTCACATTCTAAAACTTTCAGTCTTTAAATATTTTAAAGAAAAAGAAAAACATTTTCTTTGGGTTTCTTTTCTTTAGTTTTTTTACTTTTTGATATTTTGAGTTTTTGGCAAAGGTGTGAATTCTTGTTTTAGGGCTAAGAGTATTTTTTCTTTAAGGAGTGTTTCTTCTTTGAGATTTGCTTCTTGTTGCTTGATAAATTGGATTTTGCTTTTGAGTTCACCTTTGTTTGTTTTTTAGCTTTACTTGAATCTTGCATTTGCATTCTAGTGTGCATTAGGGTAAGTTTCATTTTAGACATCATTAGTTTTTTTCATTAGGTGTTGAATGTTTGAGCGCTTAAAAATAAAAAGAAAAAGAAAAAGAGTTTTTCTTTCTTAGCTTTCTCATAGAACCCATGTAGAAATCTCTTTCATTGAAGAAAAAGAAGTGTTGCATTTTCATGTAGCCTAGGTTTTCTATTGATTTCTTTTGTGTCATAACATCATTAGTGTTGAAATGTGGCAACAAGAATATTCCAATTTAATTTGTCCTTGAATTAAAATTGTGAACTAAAATCAAATTTAGTCTTAACAACTACTTGGAAATAATTAATTAAGTTATTTTGAATTAATTAGTTGGAGAAATTCGTGTTAGAAGTCTTTCTGAAGTCATGCAAGAGTTATCCCTTAAATTAAGGAGATAAGCCTTAAATTAAGGAGATAAGATTGAGTTGTAATTAGTTAACTTAGTTTACTAAGTTTAGTCCAGTTAAATTAGTTCCAAATTGTTTGAGGAACTAATAGAGAGTTAACAATCAGTTGATGCATGCATGCACTCAACTAGTGTACTCCAGTTAACTAAAGATTCCCTCATCAGAAACTCATGCATGTCTATTCTGAGAAAGACCCAGTTGAGATTAAAGACAAGGACAATGTACTATCAGTTGCATGTGTTTTTTTATAAAGCAAACTCATGCATGCAGAAGGAAAATTCCTTGAGGATTGCGCAGTTCTGACAGTGTGTGAGATCAAGAGATCATCCACTTGGTAAATCAAGTTTTTCCACTTGGTTGAAGGAGATCATCCCATAGGAACAGTGCAAGGAAATAGGAGCTTGGAGGGCAGAGAGGAAGGCTTGAGAGAAGCCAGGATTGCCTGTGAGCATCTGTGAGGATTGTAATGAGAGCTGGCTAGTTGTGACAGCTAAGGCTTTGTATAATCTCTATGTATTTCCACCTTGTATGATAATACAGATAGTGGGTTTTTAGCTGAGGCTTTCCCCAAAGTATTTTCATGTGTATTGTGCATTGATTCTTCTTCTTCTGCTTATATGTGTTCAGCTCGATATTTAAGCTTCCACAAATCAAATTTTGATAGTAGAAGTAGGATATAGTATTTTGCTTTGATTTATATTGCATTATCGGGTTAACCTACAGCGATATTTTCTACATGGTCTTAGAGCGATATTTGTAGAGAATTTACAAAATTTCTACATGGTATCAGAGCCAAGTTTATCGGAGTTGTGAACATTATATGGAGAAGAGAATTAGAAGTTTGAAGTTCGGGGTTGCAGGTGCAAATCGAATTCTTATCATACTTCAAGGTTGGCCAATGGCGTTCTATGGCTTGAGACTTGAGTATGCCTTGGAAGGTAGTTCGGATTACATAGCATGGAAAGATAGAATGGAGGTTGTATTAGAAGACAATGGCTTGAAGGATTTCATCGATCAAGAAATCCAAAATCCAACTTCAACTAATGCACAAGAGTTGGTTGAGTGGAATAAGTGTGTGGCGAAGGCGAGATGGATCATCCTTGAGGGAGTTTGAGACCATATTGTCTCGAGTCTTCATGGGAAGGATACTCCATTTTCAGTGTGGAAGACATTGAAGGACCTCTACCAGAACAGTAGCGACTAGAGGAAATTGGCGCTCAAGGATAAGCTTCGAAGAATCAAGATGGAGAAGGGCGATACTATTTCCACATATCTGAACAAGCTCACCACCTGTAGAGATGAGCTTGGAAGTGTGGGAATAACTATTGTCGATGATGATATGGTGAGCCTCGCTCTCCTTGGCCTTCCAAAGAGTTGGAATAGCTACCAGGACTCTATGAATGGAAGGGAGAAACTGCCGGATTGGGAACGACTGTGGTCGGATCTGATGTAGGAGGAGATCAGGAGGAGCACACAAGATGGTTCTTCATCAAAGAATGATGATGAAGAAAATCTGGCCTTAGCAAGTAAGGCAAGGAAAGGGAAAGGGAAGGCTTCCCATTCCAATTCGAAATCTTCTCATGGAGGGAAGAAGGGTGACAAGTCTAAAGTGAGATGCTTTAATTGTCACAAGATGGGACATTATGCGACTAATTTCCCATCGAAGAAGTCCACGAAGGGATCCTCAGAAGGATCAGAAGGTGAGGCATTAGCCTCTCAATTCAAATGGACTTTACCCTCATCGCATGCATAGTGTCATTGATGATGGGTTGTGTCCGGTATCTTGACAGTGAAGCCTCATTCCATATGACCAACAATAAAAGTTTATTCACTACCTTGGAGGAGAAAGACCTCAAGATGCGCATAAAGATGGGTGACGACGGAAAGTATAGTTTTTAGGAGTGGGAACGGTTGCTTTTCAGAGGGAGCATGGAGCTCCTATCACCTTGACAGATGTGAAATATGTGCCTGGACTGAAGAAGAACTTGGTATCAGTCATGACGTTGGAGGACAAAAGATAAGATGTTGTCTTCAGTAAAGGAAAGGTGTTCCTAAGACACATAGCCTCGGGTCAGACCAAGAGGATAGGGATTCGGGTGAAGGATCTCTATAAACTAGAGGTAGATGATTGTGCAGCATTGAGTACAAAAGCAGAATTGGTGCAAAGCCAAGACATTGGCGAGTTGTGGCACAGGCAGTTGGGCAATTTGCATCATGGGGCTTTGAAGATAATGCAACAGATATCTACAGGACTTCCCAAAGGTAAACTTGAGCAAGTTGACATATGCAAAGGTTGTACCTTGGGAAAGTACACCAAGTCTTCCTTTCATGATCGAGACATTTGAGCAAAGACTATCTTAGAGCGAGTTCATACTGATGTGTGTGGACCATTCTCGATGGCATCCACAGTGAAAGAAAGGTATTATTTGATTTTCATTGATGATTATTCTCGTAAATGCTGGATTTATTTCATGCAGAAGAAGGATCAAACCTTCACAAAGTTTTGTGTGTTCAAAGCTTTGGTCGAGAAAGAGTTAGGGAAGAAGATCAAGGCCTTGAGAAGCAAAAATGGTGGAGAATATGTCTCTCAAGAGTTTAAGAACTTCTGTGCAGTGGAAGGAATTAAACGAGAGTTGACGACACCTCATAACCCAGAGCAAAATGGGGTGGCCGAGAGGAAGAACAGAACTATTGTAGGGGCAGCACGGGTAATGTTGAATGACCAAGGCCTACCACTTCACTTATGGGTTGAGGCATGCAACATAGCAGTCTACTTGTAGAATAGAAGCCCGCATCGCATACTTGGGATGAAGACACCAGAGGAAGCTTTCTCTGGTAAGAGACCAGATGTGGGTCACTTCAGGATCTTTGGCTCATCAGTATATTTCTATGTGACAAAGGATGCACAGAAGAAGCTTGAGCTAATAGTAGAGTTGGGGATACTTGTGGGGTACACTAATACACCTCACAATTATCGGGTGTACTTGCATACCAGCCGGAGGATAGTGGTTCACAGAGATCTCAAGTTTGATGAGCAGAAGGTCATGCGAGTTTCCCTGGAGAGGGAGCTCCAACTACAGGTTGTGGAGGAACTATTGGTTCCTAAGGAGTAGGAGCCTCAGACTAATGCAGAGCAGCCACATGTAGAGGTTCCAAGAGTGGAGACATCCACTCAAGCAAAGTCTTCCATAGATGGATGGAAGAACACAAGAAAAGCTGACAGTTTGTTGGAGGATGCGAGAGAGATTGTGGGAGCACCATTTTCTCAGTGCAGACAGAGGAGGTCACCTGAGAGGTACACTGGATACATGGCCCTTGTTTGGAAATGTGTTGATACCGAGCCATCTTCCCTTGAGGAAGCAGTGCAGCAGCCAATTTGGGTTGATGTTATGGTGGAGTATGACTCCATAGTTCATAATAGTGTTTGGGACGTGGTTTCGAGACCGGAGAACAAGTCAGTTGTGAGTTCCCGTTGGCTTTACAAGGTAAAGCAAGCTGCTGATGATGGGAGGATCATGTTGTTGCAGTATGTTTCGACAGAGGAGCAAGATGCTGACATTTTGACAAAGGCATTGTCAAAGTGTAAATTTGAGTTCCATAGAGAAGGATTGGGGTGGCAAATAATCTCTTTCTTGTTGAGAGGGAGTGTTGAAATGTGGCAACAAGAATATTCCAATTTAATTTATCCTTGAATTAAAATTGTGAATTAAAATCGAATTTAGTCTTAACAGCTACTTGGAAATAATTAATTAAGTTATTTTGACTTAATTAGTTGGAGAAATTAAAGTTAGAAGTCTTTCTGAAGTCATGCAAGAGTTATCCCTTAAATTAAGGAGATAAGCCTTAAATTACGGAGATAAGATTGAGTTATATTTGAGTTGTAATTAGTTAACTCGGTTTACTAAGTTAAGTCCAGTTAAATTAATTCTAAACTGTTTGAGGAACTAATAGAGAGTTAACAATCAGTTGATGCATGCATGCACTCAACTAGTGTACTCCAATTAACTGAATATTCCCTCATCAGAAACTCATGCATGTCTATTCTGAGAAAGACCCAGTTGAGATTAAAGACAAGGACAGTGTACTATCAATTGTGTGTTTTTTTATAAAGAAAACTCATGCATGCAGAAGGAAAATTCCTTGAGGATTGTGCAGTTCTAACAGTGTGTGAGATCAAGAGATCATCCACTTGGTAAATCGATTTTTTCCACTTGGTTGAAGGAGATCATCCCAGAGGAACACGCAAAGAAATAGGAGCTTGGAGGGCAGAGAGGAAGGCTTGAGAGAAGCCACGATTTCCTGTGAGCATCTGTGAGGATTGTACTGAGAGATGGCTAGTTGTGAGAGCTAAGGCTTTGTATAATCTCTATGTATTTCCACCTTATATGATAATACAGATAGTGGGGTTTTTAGTTGAGGCTTTCCCCAAAGTATTTTCCTGTGTATTGTGCATTGATTCTTCTTCTTCTAGTTATATGTGTTCAGCTCGATCTTTAAGCTTCTGCAAAGAAAACTTTGATAGTAGAAGTAGGCTATAGTATTTTTCTTTTATTTATATTGCATTATCGGGTTAACCTATAGTTAGATTTTCTACATGGTATTACAGCGAGATTTGTAGAAAATTTGCAGAATTTCTACAATCAATTCCACTTTCACTTCCCTTGTCCTAAATAAAAAAATTAAAATAATCGCTTAATTAAAATGAACTAGACTTTTTATTTTTGTCATAGCAACATCAACTAGTCTAGGGCATTAAGGCCTTGGAATAGGTGTATGGAGAGTAAACTCTCCAAGGAGACTTAAATAGAAAGTGTATAAGTTTACTAAAGAGTGGAAATTTAGTATCATTAAGTTTCCCAGGAAAGCTCTTATAACACATGAGTTAAACACAAGGACATGTGAAGATAAGGAAAGAGAGATACGCCTTCCGCTACTTGTTGGATCACATTCCCATGACTATTCCACCCATCTTCTGATCACAAACTGGTGACCTTAGTTCCCTTTCCTAGGGACCACATAGGTGACTGTGGGGGGTAACACCCATGGTACCTAAGGGAGACGTTGCATCAATTTCATAGTACGTATGGAGGTTTCCCTTGTGAATATTAGGTACTTACACCAGTAAAGGTTATTGTATGTAGGTCAGCGTAATTGCTTCTGATATCTTCACTAGTAGGCTTGGGACCTCATCATCCCAAACTACCTTCGGAGATCCTTATCTTCACTTTCTTGTATTTTGGTGTCCATCCTAATCACCCAAAGCAGAAATACCTGGAAGTTGTTTGCCTGGTTGTATATTTAGGATATTTTTAGTGAGTTCTTTTTTCTCATAGATTTCCATAGGTTTTTTGAGTCTTTAATTTCTCTTAATATATAAAAGTGGTTGATCGATCGGTTCTTAATTCTAGAAGGCTTTGTGGGCTTTCACATGCGAGTGACTAGACTTCACCTAGAAGGCATAGGATTAATTTTGCTGGTGCTATTGAACCAATGTTAGCTAATGCAATGGAGAGGGATCATTCTCCAAGGGCTCTCATTTCACAGGGTGAACCTAGTCTAGTCAATAATCTAGATGACAATGCTCTGGTTCTTGCTAGAGTACTCTTCTAATCAAAAGATGAAGTAGAAATTGAATGCGTTTTGAAGCCTCTTAAGACTCCTACAAAACCTATTCCTTCTCATCTTCCTTAGTTTGTATCATACATGGGTACTCTGACTCATAGGTTGGATAGCCCTATTCACTCCTCTTCTTTCTTCTCAATGGCCAATATTAGTAGCTCTTCTGATATTACTAGTGTACATACTCCTTCCTCAGTTGTAGGACGAGGTACTATTCATATATCTACTATTACACCCAATATGACAGTTGTTGGCTCTACCTCCATCCCAATTTCGAATGGGGGCACCCAACCTTTAGCTCCTTTCAAGGGAGCTTATCCTTTTGGAATTCCATCTAGTGGGATTCCCTCGGTGTCTTTGACTTTACACTCTATTGCTTCTACATCCTTGACTTTGATGGCTACTAGTTCAGTGCCTTAACGAGGTTTTCAATTTGGAAGTGGACACTTCCTCCTTCCAATCCATTGTTGAATTTAGGATCAATTCCTTTCTCTAGCCATGCTCAAAACATTAATACTTTTCAAGGGAATCAAGGCTTGCCACATCCTTCTGGGAGTGTTTTTGGGTTAGGTAATTTTTCCCATTTATTTGGTCAACAGGGGAGTATTCCCTTCCCTACTGTCGGTACTTCACAAGTTTTTCCTCCTTTAGCTAGAGCTTTGAATCCTTATCAAGGGATTTCCCCTTCATATAATGTTCCTCTAGGAGGAAATCTTCCTATGAAAAGTAACCCTATAGTAGGGGGTGAATACCCTCTGTATACTCCTAGAATACAAGGTTTTCCTTATGGTTTAGGTGTTTCTATGAGTAACCCATGGCAGCTTGGTGCCACTCAAAATCCAGGATACTCTTTTTTGAATGTTGGAAATTCCACTTGGAATTCTCTTGTTCCTCCACGCTTACCATTCCTGGAAACACTTAATTTGTCATATCTTTCGAAATTGATGAATGATCACATTCGTTATAACCTGGATTGGCCTCCGATCCATCCTAAATTTTCGTCTGATATTCCCAAATTCGAAGGGAAGTCTGGTGAGGATCTTGCCAACCATATAACCACTTCCCATTTATGGTGCTCCTAAAAATCCATAGTTGATGATTCAATTAGCTTGAGACTATTCCAACGCACTTTAACTAGAAATGTGGCTAAATGTTACATCGAGTTAATAGGGGGTACGTTTTCTATGTTTGGTGATTTAGCCATAATGCTTCTAAACTATTTTCATTTTCCTATTTGTTACGATGTCAAAACTGAGCTTCTAGCCAATTTTGAACAGGACAAGGCTACACATACTTCTGACCACATTCAAGAGTGGTTCAGAAGGAAGAATGATCAAGGCCTATATCCCTAATGAGTTTCTTCTAGAATGGTTTTTGAAATCATTGCAACTAGATATTCTATGGATGTGTCACTTTCTGGGGTGTTCACTAAAGAACAGGCTATCTTCAGAGCCCAACAATTAGAGATCATTTATTCCTAATTTGAAGTTATCTATAAGATTTTTCCTGATTCTCCTAGATCGAAAATCGATCTCGCCAAGCCAAAAGTGGGTCCCTATGCCAATGGAGTTATAGGATCAACCAATAGAAATGTCACTACTTTATTGAATCAATTACAATAGTTGTCATTACAATCTTCTTCTGGAACACAAACTATGTTGTTTGTGTCTGCTCCTTCTCAACCTTTTGCAGTTAACATTGTCTGATGGCAAGAATAAGGGATGTGGGAAGAAAAATATAAGGGAGGGAAGGGAAATCCTAATAAACCCAGTGATGACATTGATGAGGGAAATAAGGAATCTAAGTAGAAGGTTAAGTTCCCATGTATTTTATGAAGTGGGGATCACCTTACCCATCTTTGTCCCAATATTCAAGATGCTCAATGCTTGTTAGATCAGCAAGGTTCTTCTAGTTCCCAGGTTGTGCTCACCAACCCTTTTCCCCATTGGAAGAAATTATTTGTTGGCATGAATGCTACTGTTGGAACCCCTACAACGGGAAACCAAGATGGCGAATATACATCGAACGTATATATGGTTAAGTATCACGTTGATATTTCAAAGAGAGCTCATGATTATGGAGAGGCAAAACCTTCTAAAGCTATAAATGCTTTTGATACCCCATAACCTCTTCATATTAAGAGGCTATCAATAGAGCCTATACCTCGGATGTCGAAAGGCTCCTCAAAACATTCGACCTATAATCCCTATGCAAGGGCTGCTCAAAACTACTCTATTATTGAAGATTTAGCTCATAGCCCCTGTGCCATGTTGGTGTTAGAGGTACTCCATTTGTGTATTTGACATAGGATTGCTTTTCTCATTGTGATTGGAGTAGTAGACCCAAATAATTATATGGTAGTCACATTTGATATGTTAAATGTTAATATTAGACTCCCTCATCACATGAATTTCTAGATTAAATCTACATATCGGAAGAAGACCATTTTTCGAATTGTAGTTGATGAAGGGGATTCCACATGTGTCATGTATATGTCATGTTGGAAGGATATTGGGTCACCTAAAGATGTTCCCTCTCCTACTCTCTTAACTGCATGTGATAGTCATTCTCATTGGCCTCATGGGATTCTACTTACCTTCCTTTTTGTGTAGGGGGCAAGGTCAATAATGTGGAAGTAGAGATGGTTTATGCTAATCTCGATTATAATATTTTGTTGGGTCACAACTGTGTTTACACAATGGATGCAATTGTCTCATCTTTATTTTTCATCCTATCCTTCCCTCATGAAGCTAGAATTGTTTTTCTTGATCAATTAGCTTATTCTCCTAACAACTCCAATATCATTTGTTGACTCAATTGTTCCCTTGGTAAATAATACCAAGAATCCTATCAAGAATTTAGGAGTTGGAATGTATTATTCTTTGATGGGTAATTTTTATCTTCCATCTCCTATTGCTCATGTCAATGCCATTTCATCCTCCAGGATTGTTCCTTGGTAATGTTCTTTCAGAACTCATTTTTTTTTATCCTTGGCCCTTGCCCCCTCCTACTGCCACATTACAAGAGGGGAAAGTAGGTGGAATGGCTTATCCAATATCTATGGCGGAAATTAAATATCAATCTATTGTGAATTCTGTAGACCCTGGTCCCATCCCTCTCCCGTCAAAGGATGTAGATGGGGATGTGGTTTTGGTGTGGACAGCTGATTCCATTTCAGCTATGGATTACCTTTAGATTTTTTTACCATATGATGAGGCAATTATAGAAGAAATGACTAGTGTAGAAAGACTGTGGGATGATTTACATCACCAGTCTTATTTTCTCCCTAATTTGCGTGAAGTTGAATCAAACTTGTCTAATCCTTCCTCTAGTGGAAATGTTCATAACCCTTTGGCTCCATCACATATCTATGATGAAGGTAACATGTCTAATATTTCGGAAACCATTCTGGTGAACATTTCCAGGAATCCCAATGTTATTAAGAATATCTTCATTGGAGTTGATTGTTCCCCTAAAGAAATCAAATTATATACCGATATCTTTAAATATTTTCAAGATGTATTCACTTGGTCTTATGAAGAAATTCCTAGAATTGATCCTTCTATAGTTCAGCATGAGATCAAGACCTAAAAAAATGCAAAGCCTGTAAGAAAAAATATTCAACTGGTTAATCCTACAAAATTTGTGGTTATTAATGCTGAGGTAGAGAAGTTTCTTAGGGCAGGTTTCATCTACCATGTTCCTTTGACTCAATGGGTTTCAAATCCAATCCTTGTCGATAAAAAACAATGAGAAATCTACATGTGCATTGATTTTAGGGATTTGAATAAAGCTTGTCCTAAAGATAATTTCCCCACTCTATTTATAGAAGATTATCAATGAGTTTGTTGGAAATGAAATATTTTCCTTCATGGACGTATTTTCTGGATATAATCAAATAAAAAATCGTCCTGAGGACCAACATTAGACAACATTTATTTGTCTATAGGGTACTTTTTCATACAAGAAAATTCCTTTTGGCCTTAAAAATGTTGGGGCTACCTTTCAGCAGGCCATGTCCTACACTTTCCATGAGATTAAGCATATAATTGAAGCATATTTGGTTGATTTATCTTCTCTCTCTCACAAGAGAGAGGAACATCCAAAACACCTTTTTTTAGTCTTTGAAAGATATCATTACTACAAAATCTGGTTGAACCCTAATAAGTGTGTTTTCACAGTTACATCTGGTCAGTTATTGGCATTCATTGTGTCTAATGAAGGGATTCGTGTAGACCCCTTCAAGGTTGAGGCAATACTTCAGTTTCCTCACCCATCAAGTATCCGTCAAATTCAAAGTCTCCAAGGAAAAGCCAATTTTTTAAGGATATTTATCATAAATTATGTTGAGATCGAAAAAGGATTTATGCATTTACTCAAGAAAGGATTTCCATTTATTTGGGATGACTTCATTCGATACTTTGAAAATGCATTCACCTCTACTCCTCTTCTAAGTCCCCTGATTATAGAAAAGATTTCCTCTTGTATCCTGTAGCATCAAAATCAACCATTGGTATGGTTCTAATTAAAGAAGATGATGCCCTTAGGGAGCATGTGATTTATTATCTAAGTCATGGCTCAGTTTATCCTAAACTTAAGTATTCTCATGTTGAGAAATTGGCTTTGGCAGTTGTTCATGTTGTCTAGTGACCCTGCCATTACATTCTACTCATAAAAACATTTATACTAGCTAGCGTAAACCCATTTCAATTTTTTCTCAATAGGTGAGTGATTGGGGGAAAATACAATAAATGAATTGTCATTTTTCAAGAGTTTTATCTCGATTTTATGTTAGCTAAGTCGAAGAAATATTTGGTTTTTTCATAATTTATTTCAGAATTGCCTTGTGAAGGAGATGTTGTCTACGAAGAATCATTTCCAAATGAGAATATTTTTCTCATCTCTTCACAAGATCCTTGATATGGAGATATCATTATATATCTCCAAACTTCGAATTTCCCTAGTCTTTTTCTAAGGATGAATGCTGGAAATTGCATCACCTGGCTAAAAATTATATTATCATTAGTGATAATCTATATCGTTAGGGGATTGACTCAATCCTTAGGTGTTGTTTAACCTTAGAATAAGCTAATTTTTGGATGGCTGCCACAATGGATCTTGTGGAGGTCATCTATCTGGGCTTGCTAAAGCCCAAAAAATCTTGTGTGTCAATTTTTTATGGCCCTCGATTTTCAAAGATTATATTGAAGCATTTAATAAATTCAATCCTTATCAAGTTTATTCTTGAAAAATGTGTGCGCATCCAGCTTTTCTTTGTCCTTTTATCATTGTCAATCCATTTACCAAGTGGGGTAATTATTTTACTACTTGTAAATAGGCTTCAACCAAGGGCCACAAGTATATTATCGTAGCAGTAGACTACTTCACTAAGTGGGTCAAAGCTATGCCTATTTTCAACAACGATGGTGAGACACAACTCTTTTCCTATTCAATCAAATCATTTCATGCTTTGGTATTCCTAAAGAGATTGTCACTGATCATGGCAGTCACTTCCAAAATAAGAGATTGTCTGCGCTGGCCTTGAAGTTGGGATTTCAGCAGGAGCATTCATCTCCTAATTATCCTCAAGAAAATGGACAAGTAGAAGCTGTCAATAAATCCCTTAAGACCATCCTCCAAAGGACTATCAATTAGGCTAAGTCCAACTATCTCATCATGCTATATCCTACACTTTGGGCATATTGAATGTCTATTAAGACTACAACAAGTTTTACTCCTTTTCAACTGATTTATGGGTTGGAATCAATATTTCCTGTAGAATGTGAAATTCCATACCTTGAATTGCCAGTCCAACTCCTTCTAGACACCTCAAGTCTTGAAGAATGCCTCATTCATTTTGAACATCTTGATGAGAAGCATCGAGATGCAACCAGAATGAATGAAGCTCATAAGAAAAGAGTAAAATCCCAATATGACAAGACTATACGACCTAGGGTTTTCGCTGAAGGTGACCTTTTTTTGGTCTATTACCAAGACAAAAACACCTTGGGGGCAGGAAAATTAAAACCTATGTGGTATCGTCCTTATATCATTAAAATTTTCTTAAAGAAGGGTGCATATGAATTGGTTGATTTTAAGGGAAATGTGTTGTCAAAGCCCATAAATGGGCTCTATCTCAAGAACTATCATTCATAGGCTCTTGCCTAGCATTTTCTTTGTTTTATAAATATCATACATAGACTTTTATTTTTGTCTATGGGTCTCATGGTGATGATGATAGTTTTGATCCACCTTGGCAGGTTTCGATGGATGATATTGTGTATTTAGGATTTGCAGATGGTGCTAGTAGACATACTCAGAATCTAGCTTATGTCGCTTGGGTAATATATTATCCATTTGGTCAATTATTAATCTTAAGAGGAATATGTATTGGTCCTACTTCTAATAATATGGTTGAATACAGTGTCGTTATCAATTTACTATCTGAAACAATATCTTATGGTATTGAATCATTAGTGGTTTATTTGGATTCACAATTGGTTGTGTCTCAATTAAATAACATTTATCGTGTGAGGCATCCTTTATTATATCAGTGATTCTTGAGAGTGGGATTATTGCAAAGATTGTTTACTTTTATTACTTTCATTCATATTCCACAATCGGATAATGCATTTGTTGATTTTATAGCTAACCAATCATTGGATTGGCACATTAATCATTCATCACATTAAATCAAAAATATCACAAAATCATTTGTATATATGATCGAATCATCATGAATCTCTGCAAATAGATAGATAGAGTATGCAAAATATTAAAAAATGTGGAAAAAATTCCTACAAAATTAGGGCTTAAGCCTAATCATGTCCATATATATCAAAAATACCATTCATCTCAAAATCTAAGGCTACTGTCCTTTCCCTGGATGAGCATCTCAGAAGAAGACGATGGCATTTTCCACTCGTCAGAAGAGCCACACACACTCTCGTGGTACTCCAACCACTCGTCTTTGTATAGCCTCAGAGAGATCCTCTACTACTACCATGGGAAACTGGAAAGTCAAAATCTCCAAGTTCCTATGAAAAACATAAGAAATCTCTCAAACTTAGGTGTTACTCTCTCTGCATCTCTCGAACGATGCCTATGCCTCAGTAGACCCACAGGTCTCACTGTTCTAATACCTGTATCATGATAATTTAATCTTGTAAGATTTTTGTTTCACAGCAAAATATTTTGAATTTCTTGAGATTACATTTAAAAATCCAAAAAAATCAAATAAGTTAAAAATTAAAAGTTTACCAATGTCACCCCATGCAACTCCTGCTAGAAGTGCTAGCTCTGGGTCCTCTTGGAAGTCTACACCTGCATAAGGGTAATCATCTATGGCCATGACTTGTTTCTCCCACTAGTGGAAGAACTTGTCATTGAATTCCATCTAAGTGACTTCACCTCCGCCAAGTCGCTTCATAAGATCTGCCCATCTGAGCATCCTAGGATCTCTAGGACTACTGACAGCAGTAGATACTCTGGGTCATAGTGTCATAATTCTCTCAAATAAAAATGAGCAAAGGATGCTACCATAGCCAAATTTCTTTGTTTACCCCATTTGACTGATGTCAATTGTTTCTTCATGTTGATCAAGAGCGGTGTACACCAATCATAGATTGTTGGTCTTAGGCATTATATTTCAAAGAACATAGCAAGTTTTGAAGCCTGATGTAGTGAGTTTGAACATGTTATTCTAGTAATGGTGAAAAGGATGATTTTGATAGGCAGGTTCATGATTGCTTTGATCGGAACACGTGGTCTAACCTTGTTAGTCTATGGTGCATAGTATACATCAATATAATCAGCAATCGTGAGGCCTCCACGGGCCTTCCTTTTTAGTTCAACCACTTCTCCCCTTTGGGAAAGCCCTGTGATGAAGTAGATATCCTACACTTCGATCTATAAAGGCATATGATCTATAATAAATAGCTCTTGCTATGGGTCCCAATAATGAACTAACATCTCCAACAATTGATTATGTGTTCTCATGTTGGGCATCATGAATAATTTGAGCAATCCACAATTTTTTAATCCATCCAACGATTCTTGATCCTCTAAGACTTCATTAATAACATTAGTATGCTCTCTTCATCTCCAAATGATCAACATCCTACAAAATTGATGGATTTCATTCATTATAAATCATTTTTTTCATTTTACTCTGCATGTACGTGACTTTTGTAAAGAACAATCGTGTATACACGCAGCTTTTCCTTCGAAAACTCATGTATAGGGATTTCTATACACATTTTTCAAGTTGTCAACCCGTGCACATGCCGAGCATCATTTGAAAACAAAAAATTCGTCGCTAAAATCGATTTAAAATCATGAAATCTTAGATCAAATGGATGAGTTTAAGGATAAGAATTACTAGGAAACCATGTGTGACGATTTCAGTGATGGATTTGATTAAATCGGTTTGCCCAAATTTTCTCCAAGAGCCCTCTTCTCAACATTTGGATTGTGAAAATGAATTGGGGTGAGTCCAAAAAGCTCCTTTATAGCCAAATTTTAAAAACCCTACTTTTCGAAAGATTGAATATTTTTAATTTTTAAAATTTTATGAGCTTTTTGACTTTTTTCTTGAAGTGTTGGGAGAGGTTATTTTTTAGGGTAACAAAGACTTAGTGATGTTTTTTCCACTGCTTCGACTCCACAATCATTGAGCTATCATGGAAGGTATCATTTTCTAACTAGCATATAGGTTAATACATATCACCTTTCCATTGCATTATGCATCTTGACATCATATTGCAATATTTTTCCATGCGGTCGACCCCATTATGTTGATATTTTTAACCATTTTCACTCGTCATCTTCTAAAATCGTAACATAGTGGTAGAGATTTTCCTCCCATGGGCTTCCTAGTTAGATTCTCACTAACTTATGTCACCCATGTTGCAAGTATTATGTATGCTCATGAGTCCTCTTTAGTCCAGCCATGACTTTGTGTTGAAGCCTCATTCTTCTTCTTCTTCTTCGCTATTTTCAAGCATTATAACCTAGAGGCTCCCATGTGTTAAGTTGTACTATTGCACTACATTTTGACTACTTGTACCTCTTTTTTTCCTCAAGCCGAATTCATTTGGACTCATTTATAAGCCAATTTTTACCATGACCTTTTGCAAGTTCAAACCATGAATTAATTAGAATTTGTGACTTGAAACCTATTTTTTCATGGAGATAACGTCCCTCGAGTGTCGATGACCAACATCTGCCACCTTGCATTGAGCATAGGATTGTTCGAGTCCCAGGAACTATTGCACTTTCCCTTGACACTCTTTCTCTCCACTATACTATAGGAATTATTTTATTATTTTTTTGGCTTTAAATATGAAAATTACAAAAAAAGCAAATATCCCAAAAGGAGTGGGAACAAGACAGTTTCTTCATCATTGATGGCAGCAAGAGTCAGTGGTATCGCCCTTGAAAAAATATCTTAAAATGAGTCTTTCCTCCATCGATATGGGACTTAGTATGGCTTTAGGGAAGCCATAACCTTCTTTGTGAGTCATTCCTCCTCCAATTGGTTATCTCTTCCAATCATATAGAGAGTTTGTTAATGCCTCCCACATTACAAACTTATACAAAGTTAACTTATTTTGCCATAAAGTCACATCAAGTCGTGCTTTTGTTCAAGGGAAGTAAACCTCTTTTCGGCCATTTTGCAATATCTCTTTACTCATTTATGTTGGCCATACTTGGTTTGTCAAGTTATCTTCAGTATCACATCATCTATTTTGTACTTCACTCGCGTTGGTAAAGGAGGTCCCAATTGAATTCTTGTTGGTGGATCTTCTCTTATCGACTCTGACAAATTTCTCTGAGAGTAGACCTAGAGTCGCACCCTAGCCCTATTTACATCATTGAGAGGTGACCTTGTGCTCATCATTAATCAGTATCATTGGTCTCTGACTGGGTGGTTTCCCTTGTGTTCGACGTTAGCTTACACTATCACACATTGGGATGTATGAAGTACCTTGGTTTCCATTTGACCCTATTGGTGGATTCCTCGCCTTTGTGTCAACTTCCATTATTGGTTGGTTCAAATGATTTGTGTCATGCACTAGCCACATATTTTATATGCAGGAAATTTACTTTGGAATGGTTACTTCATCTCTCTTCATCTTAGTTCTTCCAAATTATTGGACTGCGGGTTACACTCACATTGGTTGATGTGGGATGCCTTAATGCCTTCCTTCTAGAAGATATTTTCCCATTGACTTCGACTCATTGCTCTGGGAATAAGGTCTAGAGTCTGTTTTTCAGTACCTTAGGGTTTGCAGTCATTAGTGGCAGACTCCTTCACTATCAACAATGAGAATAATCAATGTCTCCTTATTGGTACATTCTTTCAAGTGTTCGACTTCAACACATTTATTCACACATGTTAGATTGTATTGGGGTACACTGACACTCATTATCATTATTGGTGAGTTGTATCGTGTTTGTTAACGACATACATCATTGCCTGATAATCAAAAAATTTCTCACATGGTCAACTTCAACTCATATATTCCCATAGTGTAGAAATGTATCATCTGTGGTCGGTGAAGGCCTTAGGTTGTGTCAGCATTTTGGTTCACTTGACAGCTCCTTCAGTTTCTTTCTAATGACACTTTCCACTTTTACAAGTTTCATTCCTTCACAACAACATCTTGTATGTTGGCACGCGAGTTTATGCAGTACCACTATATATGACTTAGTACTTTTATGAGGATTAGTTATGCAACATCATTGTTCAAACAATATTCTAGCATCATTGATCGAATATTCTTATCTATGTGATATTGAGACATAGCTTCGCTATGTTAATTTTGCAGCTATGATCTGATGACCTATTATGTATTCTATAGATCCTTTTGTTCACTTATGTATACATTCTGGATGCACTTTATACTTGATGAGCGGACATGCTTTATTACTTTTGAGCATGGGTATGCCTGCCTCATACATGAGTTTTCTTTCTGACTCCTTCCACGGGTATTCTATGAGCTAGAATCTGGCGATCTCTCGGGTTTTCAGATGACTCCTCTCTCTATAATTAATATATTTCGACCACCATGTACCCCTTCTGACCTCATATATTAGGGGGAATTTGTTATAGCATCATTTAGCATTCTTGTAGGCTTGATACTCTTATTTCGCCTTGGGCAGCCTTTTCCCATGCAGACTTGATCTTATATTAAAAAAAAATATTTCAAATTCCATACGCGACTCTGCCCACACTAAAACGCATACATATGTGGGTCCTATAACTCTATACCCGCATATACCTTTTAAAATATGAAAAAATAAAATAATATGCAATGTTTAGGGTGGGGTTCATGTTTTTTACTGAGATCCCACCTATCAGAGCCCGTAGCACAACTAAGTTAAATAACTTCAAGTGGTATATATACACCCCTTAGGTAGGCATACAAGACATAAGACAAGGGATATCGACATTATACCCATTTTTCTCCTAGATCAAGTCTAATTTTTCCATGCCTCCTGCACTCCCAATCTCTATGGAAATCTTGGTTTCCTTTGCAAAGATGTTCATCATATTTATAGCATCTCCTTGCATTTGTTAGAAAGATTGTCTTCGTGGCTCAAGATGGACGAATCTGGAGGAAGGCTTTGTCGGTGCTTTGGCTTGGATCAGGTTGTATCTTTCTAGTACCTATTGTTGATAATCAATAAAGAAGCTCATGTCTTGTTCCTGATATGTTATTGTCTCATGAATCGTAATTTGTATTCTTATATGTGATTATTTAACATAACTTTTATGTATGCACATTGAATTATCTATCATGTATATGCTTTTGTGAATTGAATTACAGGCATGCTCATTCTGGAGGAAGCATAGGGTTTGTACCCTACAGGAACATTATCAAACGTAGGACCTACAGGTATTTTTCCAAGTCCACATTTAGTAATTCATATGTTTGGCATGTTTACTTGACTACTCTTTATTGATTATCTTATTCAGCTTTGTGGAGGTTGTCAACCCTTACCTTAGGGAACTTTTCCCACCAACGAAAAAACTAAAGAATAAAGACATGAATTAAATGCGTGGAAATAAAAACACCAAAAAGGAATAGAGATCGAGAACATAGGCAAAAGACAAGTAAACTTTAGGGGAGTTATTATAGCTCAGAAGAAGCAAAAAAAAATTGGAAGATGCAATGTAGGAGTTGCACCCACGACTATTTCAAAATTTTGGAGATTTCATTATTGCAGCAAGAGTTCCGAGACCCACAACTCTGAGACTTCCTACCCAACCTATTCTAAATACTGGGAAGGGAAGTGGCATTGGATGAGGGATTACAAAGTAGAGAAGGGGATACACTTTCCTATGTTGTCAATGTTGAGGGGAATGAGATATTGATGGTTAAAACTAATTGTGGGAGTCAATAAACTATGAAAGTATAGTAGTTGAAGTACTTGAATCCACAAATCTAAGACTTCCTAGTTGGCCTATGCTAGAGTTGTAGAAGGGAAGTGTGACTGCATAAGGGACTACAAAGTAGAGAATAGGGTAAACTTCCATGGGTTGTGCGGACAAGGGGGAATGAGATATTATGGGTTGGAATTGTTGTATGAGTCAATAAAATATGAAATTATTTCAATTAGAGTTCCTGGAGTGATGTTTCTGAGACTTTCTGGTTTGCTTGTGCTAAATCCCTAAAAAGGGAAGTGGGACAACATAGAGGGGGCTACACAATAGAGAAGGGGGTACACTTCCTTGGGTTGTGTAGGTTAATGGAAATGAGATATTTCTAATTGGAATAGGTGCAAGGGTCATTAGACTATGAAAATAGTGAGGATATCAATGTACAATTTTTGTATATATACACTTGTATCGTAATGTGCACTAAGGATAGTGCAAAACAATAAGGGGGAGGAGAATGTGTAATACCCTATTTTTAATCCCTAGCAAATTATAATGCAATTGTGCATATGATTTATGTTATGAATCAAGAAATATGGTTAAGGGGCAAGATATTTTTATTTTACATCAAAACTACTAATAAAACACAATGTTGGTTGCAATATGAGACGAGCGACAACGTTGCAGGATTATGATTTTGTAAGAGATGAGATTAAAGAAGGGTGATTTGAGGGTGTTGTACATGCCTAATAATTTTAATCCATATTTTTAACCCACTTCTATGATGAAACTTTAATTTCTCTCTTCTTATTTTTTGAAACCCAATCATTGAATGTAAGAGGTTGGTGGGAAATTCATCTTACCTATTTATCACAACATGGACTAGCCAAAATCACTTTCAAGGAATTGTAAGCATCAAATATGCATGAGATAGAAGGAAATTTGAATGGAGAGAGGGGAAATAGGTCTTATAGCTTGGAAGAAGAGAGAAAAATGGGAGATTTCTGATGCAAAAGAAGGGCATCCATACTGTGTATGGAAAAATAGATTGGTTGAGCTAGGTTTTATGCTAAGATCAAGGATATCATGTGTATATTATATTTCTATTAAAAAAATTACTTATGAGCATGTAATAATGTTGTTGTGGGCACTCCTAATATAGTTGGAATTCTTGGTGTCCTTAGTTGAGGTACTCTTTGGCCAACATATACTAAAGCCTTGGAGGGAAGTGGGATATCCTAAGGGACTATGTGTTGAAGAAGGTGATCTCATTCCTTAGGTTGTGCAGGTTGAGGGGAGAGAAAACTAATGGATTGGAATTGTTGTAGGAGTTCGTATAATATGAAATTTAGTGGGTATTGGGATTTTTAGTGCATAGTACCCAACCATAAAATCCATTTTCCTTATGGACTCATAGCCTTAGCTAAGGGATGGATTGTTTTTCATAGAACTACAATAGAAAAGCCTATGGTTGAGATGAATATCCCTTGTAAGATACTAATTGGTGACTTTTCTTATGAAGAGTTATAGATAGATTCTGTGACCACCATGTACTGAAGCCTTCGAGGGAAATGGGATATCTTGAGGGACCATGTAGTAGAGAAGGGAATCTCATTCATTTGGTTGTGTAGTGGAACACCCTCCTCCCACATTTACCCAAGCTAACTGGTCCACTAGGGTAAACATGTGACAAGAGGCTATTATGATTTGATTCAACTCCCCAAGTATAGTTAAGGAAGTGGAACCGAAAAAAACACAACCAAATTGACCTTCCTTGGGTGCTACAAACCCTTCAGGAGATAACCAACCCTTCCAGGTGCTTCACCCCTGAGACAACTTATATTTTTATTGTCCTAGAGCTTTAGTCACTCCCATGACAAGGAATGCATGCGACCAAAGCCCCCCGGTCGCTACCACAAAAAGGGATGCCAACAACTCTAGAATTTTCCAGGAATTTTTGAGCTAATGACCCCAGATTTTGTACTACATTTTCAGGGCCATGACTCAGGCCACTAACCATAACTTCATGAAAATTTCAGGAATTATAAATGACATTGAAACAAGGGTACTAATGCATACACTTGAGTAAGGGCTTGATGAGACCCCTAATAGAAATGATAGGAATTTTGTCATCATGTCACAAATATGCAACATACGAGTCATAATAATAGATCTGAGCATAGGGTTCTCTTACTTATCTGAAATTCGTAAAGAAGCATTGTTTCCATATCACAATAGTTGCATTATCATTTATTAGGTCATGTATTCATTATACTTTCAGTTACTAATCGAAACATGATGAAATCCATACATCAATTTTGTCATAAAGCATACTCATAACTAGCATATAAACAATAGAAATAACAATAATATAACAACCATAAATTCACATATAAGTTAGTACATGGTGAGCACCAGTATTGCAGCAATAATGTTGCAACTCATGGGCTACCTACTTTACTCTTATCAACCCGGTAGTTTGTAACAAACTTGGAAGCGTCGGTGTTGTATGCACAAATACTAATTCTCACTACATGTTATCACTTGGTCAGCCGGTGCAAGATCACTAGGAGCTCGAGCCAACTTCTATGGATTCCAGAAGAATCTCTATACGTGATGAAAGGAAAGAAAGATAGATGTTATTCTAACTGTAGAAAGGAGAAAGACTGAAATGTAAAGCAACCCTAGTGAACCCTAATTAACCAACTAATTTTACTTTTGCAGAAAGCACTATGAAAACCATGAAAGGAATACCATTACCTATTCAAGGAAGTAAAAAACATCTGAATATGCTATTTCTAGAAGTAAATAAGCAAAAAACATGTTTTTGGATTTTTATGTATTTTTATGCGAATTTGACATGCATGTAATATATTGTGTGTGAATGTGGTAGAAAATAGGTGGTGTTGAAGGGAATTTTTTGGACTTGAGAGGATGTAGGATGGTGTGGATGGGTCCTAGGAGGTCTCAGGTGGCCTTCTGGAGGCTTTTCCCACACTCGGCCTTCAAAAGAAAGCCTACAAGAAAGTCTACAAGAGGACACAGGAAATCTACAAGAGAAAAACATAGAATCTACAAGAGGCCTACAGGAGGAGGCGGAGAGCATTTTCCATTGTTTTAAGGGTGTGAGAATGGGCGAAAAAGGTGGATGAAGGTTGGAATGAGGTGTTAAGGCACCTAAGGTCTACCATGAATCACCAAGAGAGAAAAATATGATTGGGTTTGCTCAAGGAGAGAGGAAGAAGTTCTATGGAAAAATGCAGGAAACTAGGGCAGAATTGAGGTGAGATTTGGGAGACCTATAGGGCATGGATCAGATGGAGGGTGTGATTGTTGATAAGCTAGCCTACTGCTGGAATATATTTTCTGCAAAGAAACAGACAGTTAACCAAGGAAATCAAGCAACAAGTGAAATGAATGCATCTAGGAAAAACAGAGTTTTTACATAAAAATGGTCTAAACTATGATCTATGAAAGGAAATGCTGAGAAATTTTGTAGGAAAGGAAAGCATGAAAGAAGACTATTGCAAATCAGGAAGTGAGCATGATGAAGAAGATCTAAAGCAAAGCAAAGCTAGACTATTAACCTACTAAAAAGCTGCAAACACTAGAAGTCCTATGAAGGAGGAAAATTTGTGTTTTTGGGGCAACAAGAGGGTCTTTGCCTCAAATCATGGTCCCAAAGGGAGGAAGAGAGGCCAAGGCATTGTTGCTAGCCTTTTGAGTCGTTCCTGATCACTGTTTAACCTGCTATAAAAAGCACAAATGGAAGCAAACTATTGAATCATCAAAAACAACATATTCTTAACCATAAAAGAAATACATCTAACAACAACCTAATCTACAAACTGAAATAAAACATACAAATATAAGTAAAGAGGAGCTTGGCTACTTGGATTGGGCCCTAACCTAAGAGTTTCAGCCCTCTGAGGTAAATGCTAGCTCAAAAAGGATCCCATATTTATTATCAAAACAATAGCAAGATTACATGAAACTGTCACAAAATAATAAGCTCGAAATTGGAGCAGAGTTTACATAAGAAAAAATCCAACAAAAATATGACCCTAGTGAGGCCCGAGGCCCCTCTACTTATACAAATGAAGCTACCAATAGCTTCCTTAAAACCAGGGAGGCTTGGCTCCCAAAACTCGAGATAATCATCAATCATCCTCCACTTGCTCGGCTACCTTCTAGTGCATGATCCGGTTGCTTGTACTCCGAGCTGAATGAAGGGGAATTTGAAGTGAGGAGTAATAAATGACGGGGATTCCCTCCTATAAGTCCTCTCCTTTGTCCACTTCGATTTATTTCTACCATAATCCATTGGATCCTTGACTTTGACCTCGAAACTCATCAATAATCTGCATTAAATACATGTTAGACCACATGGCACAATAACTAACTCAACTCACTCTATAAGCATAAATATAATCAGAAAATCATACAATAAGCTAAGAGAATGGTTGATTTGACTAGGTTAGGAGGTAAAATGAGCCCATATAATTACCCATTTATGAGGCTCATCATCACCCCCTACTGAAAGTGTTGCTCATCCTCTGAGAAACTTAGTCAATCTCCTCATCTTTTATGGCCCTAGTGGCCTCCCTAGCATCCCAAGCTTCTGATGTGGTTTGCTCTTCTTTGCCATAGAATCTTGCCTTCCTGTCTATCTCTTTCCACTGCTCCTCCTCTTCTTCTTCTCTTCTGCCTTCCAGCATGCCTAATAGTAGTGGGGGACTCAGTTTGAGGCCAATCCAGTTGACCTTCAGCCTCTGCATGGAGTGCTTGTACATTGGCACTCTTTTCAATGCCTCCTTCAGCCTCATGGGGGAATGATATTCCCTGATCTGCAAACTATGTGGTAAGGTGTTCCATCTCCTCATGCATGCATGCACACAATCATCCCCAAGTAGCCTTTGCATATCCTCAAGGTGTGCAATGGCTTGTGCCTGATTGGTGAGATATCTAGGGGCAATCTAAGGGTCATTAGCAAGCAGGTTGTGTGTGCTAATGAGTGCCATAGGATTAGATGGCTCAGCACTTATCATTAGTGGCTCATTCTCCTCCTTTACCATCAATCCTTTTATTTCTTTTTCCCTCAATTCTTCATGGTTCATCCATGAGGCCATGTGTTACCGGGAAAAGTGTCTATTTAGAACTTCTCTATCCCACTAAGGTGTGACAGCTGCCTTAGAAACAAACAGAGAAAACTACTTTTGTATTTCCTTTATGAATTAAAGATAGAGGGGGATAGAAAGAACCGACCTGTGTCTTGCGCTAATCCTTTGATCCAATCCCTCTCTTCTTTGACAGCTTCTAGCTACCTGCTCCCTTACTTGCCCAGCTTCACCAAGTTCCTGTAAGATCACAGAAGAAGAAAACTATTCAAAGACATGGATCTATATTCATAAACAGCTTAGGATCATATTTAAGCTAAACATACAAATGTAACAAGCATCAATGATACACCAGCATGTAGGAGAAACTCAAATAGTTTTATTGATATAACAAGAAGATCCAGGAGGAGTTACAACCGATGATTCCTGATCCAGCATCAACCTCCCAGCAAAGAAGCCCCTTCTTCACCTCCAACAAAGCATAAATCACCAAATACTCTGATATCTATCTCAAAACCAACAGCAATTCCTTGCAATGTACAAAACTCCAGCCTCTGGATCTCTGGGATGAGGGATCCATATATAGATGTATGCAAGGAAGATGAGTTAGCTTATGATTTGATTAGTGTCTTCTCTCTGTCAGTTCTTTCTTCCACTTAAAGACTGAAGGCCTCTTACTCATCCTTGGTCGAACTCAGTGAGGCAAGTGTCATTGGAGAAGGTTCTGGAAGCTTCCATTGTCTTTCCACCTCGCGGAATGGCACTGCCATTTGTCATTTCCCGCTCAACACACCCTGATAGTGCATTTAGGTGCGTTGCAACGCACCCAGCTAGTGTATTTAGGTGCTATGCAACGCAGCTAGCCAGTGGAGCAGCTGAAATGATCCTGTTTTGACTTATTCTGAGCAGTTTCTGGTGGAGAACTTCTGGGAGAAGCTGTAATTTGTTGACCTTGTTCCTTTAGGGGTTGGAACAACACTTTTAGGGACTTAGGAGCCCTTGGTTTATGGACATTTCATGCTTGGAGCTGCAAGGCACAAAAATTTCTATAACAGTTGCCCCCTAAAGTATGAGGCCGTTAATCGGGTGAAATGCTTTATTATGAGGATCCGAAGTTCTTTCAATGCTGGGAGGAGACCTGTAATAAGATACAATACAATACATTATCTTCATACTGTTTTTCATGATCTAGCTGAGGCGGGCATTCCCATGCTCAGCTTTATAAATTCATTTTCATGTACATAGGACAGACAATCGTCTGAGTGTAGACTGATGATTCTGATAGAGCCATCATCCTTTTGGTAGGATGATTATCTGTGATGTAATGTTGTACATTTAATGTCTTTATCTTCCTAAATATATATCGCAGCCCGGATGGATGAAACTAGATCTGGGGTCTTCAATCTCGTCCGATCTTCACTCGAAGTACAAGTCGAGCCATGTGAGAAATGTTCTGAAGTCGAACATGGAAAGACATCGCTTGATTACCAGTCAATGATGTAAACTATTAACAAGCGCGAGAGGAATCACTGATAATGATAATGACCCTCAACGTACTACAGTACAATTCACGTGGTGTGAATAAAGGACTTGGCGTCGAACACCACGCAAAATCTTTCGGTCGAAGGGCATTGATGCAAACCTGTCGCCGGAAGTGAGAAACTTGCCATTGAGGCATGCAAGCTTCAAAGTACTGAATGGGGTGTTCCTAGACCAACTTCTTGGATAATGAGCTGACGTCGACAAGAAGTGATCCATCAAAGGAGGGCCTTAATGAATCCCACATCAGTGACATGGAACGGAGCAAATGATTTTGATGGAGGTGAAAACAATCTGATGATATACGGTTTAGGATGGCGGTCATGAAAGAATGAAGTATAATGTATGGTAGTGGGTGGGACACAGGTGACTTCTCTAGATGACTTCTCTTGAACATGTCGGCGACACTTATGTGATGGATTGGTAGCATTAACCCCAAATGTGGATGGTATGGCGTGACCATGGTGATGTGACCGGTGAATGAAACAACCCAACCCGACTCGGGCACGGAGTGGAAGTGTCATGTTCAAGAGCGACTTGCTACCAACAAAGATTCTTTGAGTTTTCTTCCCAATTTTTCCCCAGTCATTGCTGACCAGTACCTCTTTATTTTTGTCAAGCTTGAGGAGGATAACATATGCTTGTTCTATAATTTTCCCTTCGGGCAAACCCATCGCTATGTTTTAACGAGCCTAGCGATAATGAAACTCGTTCTCATCTAAAGACAAGTTTGTCGCTATTAATCTTTTTAACGAGTTTAACGACAAAGATAACTCGGTCCTTTTCATTTTTAGAGAGTCTGAAAAGGTACGTAAAGGTAACTCCAAAATTCCTTTTTCGTCATCCAATCCCTTAAGTCCGAAAAAGTATAAAACAATACAGAAGGGATGAATTTTCGATAGTTTTAACGAGCCGAACAAAACGAGCGCTCGATCTTTTTGTGCAATAATCCCTCAGGTCCAAAAAGATTAAAATCTAGAGGAGGGATAGCACTTCTTGTCCCTTTAACGAGCTGGAAGGCCAAGGACTCGGCAATCTTTTCATATTTTACGAGTCAGTTGAAAAGAGCTTAAAGAAGACTCGTCTTTTGAGGAACGAGTGATAAAATGGGTAGCAGCTGATTCCAGGTAAGGTTTGGAATTTTCCAATCACGGCAGTGTCATAAGGATGGCTAGTGAAATCACTCTTCGCAGTTGTTCCTCAAAATGGGTAAACAATCAAATGGAGGTGAATGATCGGCCAATGAAAATGTGGAGGTGACGGTGCAAACATGACCAAGGCTTTAATGGCTGAAGTACTACATTCACGGTGGTTATTTACCAGGGAATAGTTCATTTTTTAACGAGCTTAAACGCGGGTGGAAACATTTGCTCGGCCAGGTTTATTTTTTAACGAGCTTGAACCTCACGGTAAACACTGCTCGATCAATCTAGTCATATGATAAGAATGTCTCATATAAAAATGGAAATTTTTAGAGTTTTGCCCCACATCCTTTCTTTATGCAAGTTAGGAGACGACCAATCCTACGAGTTTAAAGGGTTAGAGGTCCTAAAAATTTAAAAAATAAATAGTCGCTCTTTGCTTGCACTCCAAAAGGTTTGCATGCCCCCAGGTATAAAACAGAGTTTCAAGGTTACCTCTACTTCTCTCCGTCAAAACACTTGCTTTAACGAGAGAGGCCTACCTCTTACAGGTTACCCAAAGATTGTTCTATTCGCGGCGCAAACAAAACACTTCTTCGGCGATGTCTATCGAAACAAACAAAGGTGAGCGACGATGCCCGCCAACTCACATAACTTTGACAAGAGAATCTTGTTCTAGAATAACCCCTCTTCCAATCATGGACGGGGTACAGACTAGTCATATTCTCCCGCGGAAACCTACCCTATACCCGAAGTTTTCCTGCCGAAGCAGACCAAGATGCATGCCCCCTGGGTTTCAGTCATATCCTTCCGGATTACTCGCGCTCATCGGGAGGACGGACTGGAGATTGAGACATTTCTTGCGTGAAAAGACCATTCAGGGATGGTATGTGACTATTTGCTCTGTATGATCCGGGGAATGAAAGCTGGTCCACGAGCTTGACCACTCTTCCTTCGTGCGGAAAACACATTACTCTAAAGAGTGAGCAGACAATCGCTCCCATGCAATAAATATAGTCTCGTCCAAGGAGTAGATTGTAATCTAGGGGTCCTTGAACTACCATTACGTTCAGGTGAACGGTTTTCCCTCTCAATGTTATGGGCACATCGGGAAGGATCCCTAAAGGTCGATTGTTTCCTTTATCAAAGCCTGTCAGATTTCTCATCTCAGGCAAAAGCGATGGCGAACCAAGCACTTTCCAAGCAGTCGAGGAAATGATACTCACAGAAGCCCCCTCATCTATGATGGTTCCAACCATAACCATTCTATATATTTGGACGATAATTCGGAATGGTATGCTAGCTGGTAAACGGGGTCTGCCTAGTTGATTCCAGTCGAAGGAGACAACTAGGTTGCTTGGAGGTGGGACCGAATAGACGGTCGGGTACGACTCTGACGAACTTCCTTCCTGCGATAAAGGAACGGGTATATTGCCCCCATGTTCATTGAAGTCTGTGCTTATGAAGAGAATTTGGACGGTGTCATCCTTGTTCTCCTCAGTGAGTGTATCATCTGAAGATGAAACCTCTGGAGGCAAGACCGGGTCAACTGCTGCCTCGACCTTTTGACTTTCGTCTGGTATGGATCCAGATGGTTTATCTTCAATGATAGGTGCTTCAGCCGACCACCTGAGCGGGCCAGCCGAATTTTCAACTAGTGACAGACTCGGCAAGAGTTTTTTATATCCAGGAGGAAGTCGTAACGGTGAAACCGAACGATCATCCAAAACTCTTTTAGCTTCGTCTAAGAAGGGACAACGGTGGACGGCATGATCACCTTCACACAGTTTACAAGGGAATCTACATTTCCCTTTTTGTCCTGGGACTTCACTTTCACTAGTCGACAGTGCGCTTTCAACATGATTATCAGAGGTTGACGACACTAGGTTGTGCAATCTAGGAGACCAGTGCCTTAATATCCGAGGGATGCAAGGACAATCTCTGTGAAAGTGGTCTCCTTTGCAAATGACACATGGCGATTTAGGCCTGGTCAGTGCAGTGTGTGGATTTTCGTTAGACAACACTTGTTTTCCCCCATTCGCCTTTGGCTCCTTCTTCTTCTTCTCTTTCTTCTTTTTTTCCTTCTTCTCCTTAGGAACTTGATTTTTGGCTTTACCAGCCCCATCAAGCGGAGAGGAAGGAGGAGAGGAAGAATTAGAGGAAGTAGAAGGTTGGTGGGCAACTCTGGACTCATCTAATTGCTGATTCGATTGTTCAGGAATAGTGGTGTTCTGAACGACAGCGATTGAGAAGAGCCATACAGGCAAACCAATTGTCAGTCCTGGAAGCGACAATGTGGCCATATGGGGTGCACCAACATCTCCCCAAGAGGAGAAGGGACTAGGATTTCCTCCAAGGGGAATTCCTTGGTTGGTAGACTCCATTTTCTCAACCCAAGATCAACGTAGGAAAGGGGTAATGAATATTCCGTTTAAAATAAATTTTTAGACGCTTTGACACAACTTGTTTTTTCAGTTTTAAAGAGTCGAGAAAAAACAAAAGATGACTCTAGTCTCCTTCGATTTTTAATGAGCCTGAAGTGACAAGTGCTGAGATGGACCTTTTCTGTTAAAGAGTCTGAAAAGGAACGAAAGGGACTGCTCTGGAGATCTAGGTAGAGGAGGTACCAAACCAATCGCAAAACTGCAGAATACTTTTTACGATACGGCAGTCAATCTTCCCGAATGCTGTGTTCAGTGCATTGCGATTGATAGGGCGGCAGACACGGCTTCCTATGGATAAAGGTTTTAAGCCTATAGGGGTCTCCCAATATATACTCGACGGTACGTGGGAGCACAAGTTCGTACTGGCACTTATCGTCTCAAAGTGGAGGAATCACCCAACCATCAGTGAGGACAACAGTTACCAAGCTTTACGACGCCGGAATATGTCTCTAGCCTAGACCTCTACATGTTGTGCGTTAAGTTCCAAAGCGTTGTTAGATTCATTGAATTTATTTTAAGTTGATCTTTCTTATGAAGTTTGCCTTTTGGGTTCACCACGAGATGTAGATGTAATTCCTAAAATGCAATCTAAAGATGATAAGCAAACTTTTATCTCTTTTCAGCAATGAAAATCCTAGCTACTAGGGGAAAAGAAAGACACAATCTTTTCACAAAGAGCAAAGAGCACACTGTAAATGCACTTTCCTAAATCAAGCCAAACAGACTGTCAATATGCAAATGCACATGTACATGTATTTGTTTTCGACTTTCTTAATATTGATGCTAAAAAGAAAGTTGATGTACAAATCTGAATTTGCTTTCAAGCGACAAACACAAACAAGCTTCTTTTCGAAATCAAAAGATAAAGACGATTACGACACTTTATGATTTTGAAATAAATACTCATTTTTGACACTAGAAAATCACAAATTCAGACCAAAGGCAAAATTAAAAGTATAGGCGACCATCAACAGCAATCAAACTTTCTCCTATGATCGAAATCGACACTTGCGATAGATCTAAATCAAAGGACGACAGTACGACTATTCTACTTTTGCAGTGGAAAACTGTAAATGACGCAACAAACACACAAAAACATCTACAGTTCTTTTGTACAAAGGAGGTGGAATTACAGCAAGGAAAAGGGGTTTTTAAACAGACACATACACTTATCACACGCTGTAAAAATCAGAGACAAAACTGGAAAGAATGAAGCACAAGAACCTCAGCTGCACAGGGCTAGGCTGATCAGCGCACCTATTACACAGAGAAACTAGATTGCAGCGTAGGTTGCCCTTTCGGGAAGTGCGTTGAAATGCAGGATCTCTTCACAGTGCCTGTGCTGGGGCAGAAACGAGAATTCTATCCGGGTTCTGGGTCACGGTTTGCAGTTTATTCTTTGGTTTTTGGCCGAGTAAAAGCAATCAGTAATGCACAATCAAGGGGTAGATCTAAGGAGGGTCTAAGAGCTATCACAAAGGTCAATCAGATCATTTGTGAATCAGTTGTTCAAATCATAAACAGATCCAATGAATGGATTGAAGTAGCAGATGTCTACTTTGCATTTGTTATGGCAAATGCAGTTCGAATGCTACTTATAAGTTTATGAAACAAACAACAAAGAGATACACAAACAAACTAATTAAACAATCTTCCCCAGTGGATTCGCCATTTTGTTACCGGGAAAAGTGTCTATTTAGAACTTCTCTATCCCACTAAGGTGTGACAGCTGCCTTAGAAACAAACAGAGAAAACTACTTTTGTATTTCCTTTATGAATTAAAGATAGAGGGGGATAGAAAGAACCGACCTGTGTCTTGCGCTAATCCTTTGATCCAATCCCTCTCTTCTTTGACAGCTTCCAGCTACCTGCTCCCTGCCCAGCTTCACCAAGTTCCTGTAAGATCACAGAAGAAGAAAACTATACAAATACATGGATCTATATTCATAAATAGCTTAGGATCATATTTAAGCTAAACATACAAATGTAACAAGCGTCAATGATACACCAGCATGTAGGAGAAACTCAAATAGTTTTATTGATATAACAAGAAGATCCAGGAGGAGTTACAACCGATGATTCATGATCCAGCATCAACCTCCTAGCAAAGAAGCCCCTTCTTCACCTCCAACAAAGCATAAATCACCCAATACTCTGATATCTATCTCAAAACTAATAGCAATTCCTTGCAATGTACAAAATTCCAGCCTCTGGATCTCTGGGATGAGGGATCCATATATAGATGTATGCAAGGAAGATGAGTCAGCTTATGATTTGATTATTGTCTTCTCTCTGTCAGTTCTTGCTTCCACTTGGAGACTGAAGGCCTCTTACTCATCCTTGGTCGAACTCAGTGAGGCAAGTGTCATTGGAGAATATTCTGGAAGCTTCCATTGTCTTTCCACCTCGTGGAATGGCACTGCCATTTGTCATTTCCCGCTCAACGCACCCTAATAGTGCATTTAGGTGTGTTGCAACGCACCCAACTAGTGTATTTAGGTGCTATGCAACGCAGCTAGCCAGTGGAGCAGCTGAAATGATCCTGTTTTGACTTATTCTGAGCAGTTTCTGGTGGAGAACTTCTGGGAGAAGCTGTAATTTGTTGACCTTGTTCCTTTAGGGGTTGGAACAACACTTTTAGGGACTTAGGAGCCCTTGGTTTATGGACATTTCATGCTTGGAGCTGCAAGGCACAAAAATGTCTATAACACCATGGCCATTAATTGCAGGTCCCCTAGCTTGGCATTAGGGTCCCACACATTCATGTCTGTGAGGGCCATGTTATGTAGGTAGAATTCTACCATCTTTTCCTTATCCTCTGATGTGCTTTGGTCACACAAATCCCTAAACTGCCTATAATCTTGGAAAGGCATTGTGCCTCTTTGTGCCAGAGTCTTTATCTAGAATTGTAACCATTGGTCCTTCAGATAGAGGCCATAAGATTTTGCTGGTGTTCTACATTGCAATGCCTCCATGGATAAGCTGGCCATGCATGCCAACTAAGTCTCTTTCTCTTGCAGTTGCCTCCTTAACAATTCATTTTCAGTTTCAAGGTGGCTTCTTGTAATTGCTTCCCTGTCTTTGAGAGCACTCAACTCTCTGCCCATTTCTTTGAGTTTGTTTTCCATATGGCCAACATCCCAACTCCTTTGGATTTGGCTATTTGCATCCACCTATGTGTTCTTATTCTTTCTTTCTCTAAATCAAAGAATAGTCGAATTGCAAATTTTTTTCGGATTATCCTTCCTCCGTCAAGTAGATTGTAATAGGAGGAAAGACTAGGTTGGGGATCAAGTTCTTGTAGCTTTGTTGCTTCCTCCCTTACCTGTGGTTGTCCTTCCATCATTTTCTTAAACTTTTGGGTCTCTTATAGTTTTGACAGTGTCGCCTGTAGAATTGTCTAAGCCTCTTGTAGGACTGTTTTTGGGTCCTATAGTACTACCTTTTCCTTCCATGTGGAAGATCTAGGAGTCCCCCTTTCATATGTGAAAGGTATCCTGGAAGGGGATTCTTTCCCCTTGGCAGAGGGTGAATCTTCAACTGTAATTGGCATTTTTTAAGAGGGCTGAGGTTTTCCTTATCTGATTCTTGTGCTCTTCCTAGCCCTGAAATACATGGAGGCTTGTCTTTTCCTCTTTTTCTTTGGCTTGATTGGTGTACTGAGGGCAGTGAGGGCAATTGTCGCCTTGTTTTCCAGAGTCTCAAGGGACTTTTCTCCTTGTTCTGCCTTTCTTGCTTCTTTTTCTCCTCCTCCTGTCTCTTTTTTTGTCTCTTCCTCCTCTGTTTCTTCAGCTCTCTCCTCCTCTATTTCAGTTTCTTCCTCCTTCCTTTCTTGTTATGCTAAGTCACCAGTGGCTTCACCTTCTCCCCCTTACTGCTCTTCCTCCTCACTGCCAGTAGGAATGACATCATAGGTTTAGGCCTTTATGTCATCCTCAGCTGTCATGTTTCAGAAAACTTCCCATGCTATAGGGAGTGTAAATGTATGGAGGGCTTCCTCCACTAGGATTTTTATTAACCCATGGTGAGCTAGCTGCTCTGAATTTCCTGCTTGAACCTTAGTGCTGGAGTCAATGAAGGACTACAGGAGGAAGTAGGGGATACTGAGTTTCTGAGGTGTTGGAGTTTCCATGTCATACCTTAATTCATGGAGGATTCTAAAGTGATAACCATAGACAATGTTGTACCTCCCCCCACAGGAAATGTATTTGATTATTTGATAGCTAACCTCATCCCAAGGATATGATATGCTATCCCTTCTAATGCCATTTTTATCCTCTACAGGGGTTTCATTGTTTTGGAAAAAGTTTTTCTTAGCAGCCTAGCCAATTGGTTTCTCATCCTTACTCCAAGGTATCCCAAGAGGAAGAGTAGTGACCATACTAATAAATTCAGGGGTTATCTCCATGGAAACACCTCTAAAGGTGACAGTGGCATGTGTTCTTGTGTGACGGACCAAAGAGAGGGCAAATTCTTGGGCAATCTCCTCATCAAACCCTCAGAATTTCTCAAAAAAGTTCATCCAATTTGCTCTTGTGAATATGTCCACTACTTGGGGGTGTGCATGAAGCCTCGTGGAGTTAGTGGGATCCTTTCTCATAAACCCTCCTGTCATATTGTCTATACTCTTTTGGAAAACGAAATATGGAGGTGGAAACAATGAATTTTGAGAAAAACAGAGAAACAAAGGAGACTGTGTTTTTTATTAAATAAGCAAAATAAAAATTATGTATTTTCTCCTCTCCTAAAGAATTATTTCCTCCTCAAATTGAAACCACTTCTTGCATATATTGATATTAAATAGGGAGCATGCATGAACCCTACCTCTTCAGACCGAAAATCATGCTAAAACTCGTGTTTTATCCCTTCAAAACAACTCACCGCCCCTCCTATAGAAGCCTGTTGTCCCTCCTGTAGAATTCCTGTAGGTGCTCCTGTAGAAAATGTCGAGAGCAGGAATATGGGAGAGATCGATGGAGGATGATGGTTACGAGGCTGTGGGGGCACAAGGAGACTGTTGTAGCTGAGTTACGAGGAGAGAATGAAGGAAAAGGTGGTGAGAATGCTCAGGGAGGAGTACTTATTACCTTTTATGGATATTTCCGGTGATGAGGGGTGAGGTGGCAAGGTATACGTTGGGCATATTCGGACCATTGGTCCCCACCTACCTTGTCATCATGGCTTTTCCTCATAATCATCTCCCATCATTGCATCGGAGTTCACACTTCCTCGACTACCCGTCCTTGGCATCTTGGGCTAGAGTTGACTGTGCGGACGTGTGGGTGTCATCTTAGATGAGTGGAGTCAACTAGATGAAGGTGGTCAATTTAACTGGCCACCTTTCCCTAGTTCAAACTCAACCATCTCGTTTCTTTTGCATGACTTCTAATTACACAAATGCAAACAGAGGAGTGATTTAGTTACTTACCTGTGATCCGAATGTATTTGTTGTGAGGTGGTATGGCTCTCTTTGCTACATGCCTTTATTTCTTTTGATGCATGATGTCTACTTGCTGATGTGTGGCTATGTCTTGTGCAAGTTCTTCTATGGTTGGGTCTAAGCTTCAGGTGCCTTCTCAACCTTCATGTGTGCATTCTCCTGCTATTGGTGCTGGGTTTTGATGGGATCAGCTACTACAGGAATTCCTACAGGAGCTCCTGTAGTTGCTTCTCCCCTTGAAACTTCATCTTCATTTTGTGCTTGGAGCTTTGAGGATGATGCCAAAGGTGTATATAAAGATGGAGAGGTAGTAGGTAGGTTTCAAGTGAGGTGGATGGTGCTACTTCCTCTCTTATTTTTTTGTTTTTTTCTTTTACTGAAAAACTATTTTTTCTGTGTTTTTCTTGGACAGGAAGAAAAATTATGCTTGGGGTGTGATGCTGGCTTTGAAATGATGGCAAGGAGGTTTAAAGATTGTAGGAGGGATTATAGGTCCTTCATGAAGCTTCTTTGTCCCTCAAACTGCCTTCTGTAGCCACTTCTGGCTCTCTATAATTCCAACAAGAGCCTCCTGTAGAAAACACAAAGCCTCCTATAGAAAACACAGTTTTTGAAAAAGAAGCACAGTGGGGTGAAAGAAATGCTAAAAATGATAGAGAAAATTGTGAAGAAGATGAGATGGGTGCTGTTATGAATGTCAGGGTCCCCTTGGCACCTTCTTTGACTCCCTGTAGTCCTCCTGCAAACCTGTAATGCAACAAAAAAATCATTTTCTTTCTCCTTTTTCTCTTTTTCTCCTTTTTTTTTGAAAACAACTAGGGCGCCTTAGAGAGGTTTTCACCCTAATTGCCTGCTTTGGGTGCCTCCAACGGAGCTTTTCACCCAAGGATCTTATTTTTCTCTTCTTCTTTTTTGTCATCGCTGGGCTGCCTCAGAAGAGGTTTTCAACCCAATGATGGGATTCAAGCGCCTCATTGAGGTTTTCACATGAGTCCTTATTATTATTATTATTATTATTATTATTTATTATTATTTCTTTAGTGAGTGGATGAAGTGGAAGTTGAGACATGCTCCACTACCATCACTGTTTTATTCAAATCTTCAATAAATTCTTTCTTGGAGAGGGGTTTCTTGTAAACTTTCAACTGATGTCCATTGACAAGCATGGGGATGGCTTCATCATTAATGGCTCTGATCAGAACTGAACCATTTTCATTGCATTTCTCTACAGTGTAGGGTCCCAACCATCTTGTCCTCAGCTTGCCTTTGAAATATTTGTATCTTGAATCATAGAGTAGTGCCCAATCTCCCTCTTGGAATTGCTTCTCCTTGATATTTTTGTCATGCCATATCTTTCTCTGAAGTTGAACTACCTCTTTATGGAAAATGGCTTGCAATCTGTATTCATCCAATCCATTAAGCTGAAGTAATCTCTCCTTTTGTGGATGGCTGAGGTCTAGGTCCAGTTGAGCTGACATCCTTAGTGTATTGAACTCAAATTCTATTGACAGCAAAGCCTTCTCCCCATAGACTAGTTCATAAGGTGTGAACCTTGTGGTGGTCTTCCATGTTGTGTTGTAGGCCCAAGTGGCCTCAACTAATCTATCTGCCTAGTCTTTTCTACTGTTGCTCACTACCTTAGTCAGGATCCCTTCCAATGCTATGTTAGTGACCCCCACCTGCCCATTGGCTTGTGGATGGTAAGGGGTGGAAGTCATGTGCTTGATTGTATGATGTGTGAGTAGGTCTTCAATCAAATTGGAAGTGAACTGATTGCCTTGATCTATACCAACTCTCTTGGATACCCAAACTTGTAGAATATGTTTTCTCTCAAAAACTCAGCTACTTTTTCCTCTATCGCAGCTTTGATTGCTTTCTTCTCTACCCACTTTATCAAGTAATCGGTGCACACAATGATGTATTGCTTCTGCTTTGAAGGAGGGTTGATAGGACCCACAAAGTCCATGCCCTACTCCTCAAATGGTTCAAAGGTCACTTGAGGTTGCAAGGGCATCTCATCCTTTGAAGTAGGTTTCCCCATCCTCTGACACCGATCACACTGGCTGGTATATCTCCTCGCATCCTGATGAAGAGTGGGCCAGTAGTAGCCTACTTGCAATATCTTGAAGGCAGTTCTTTTTTCTGCAAAATGACCTCCACAAAGGCCCGTCATGACAGGTCAAGAGGATGTCATAGACTTCCTCCTCCCTGACACATCTTCTCAAGATCTAATCTAGACCATGTTTGAATAGATTTCCCCCAATCCAGGTGAAAGGGGCACTTTTCCTTACTATCTTGCTCTTCTCTTTTGAGGACAGGTGTGGTGGGAACTATGCTGAAACCAAGTAGTTTGCTATATTATCAAATCATGGAGAGGGTACTGAGATAGCAAACAGATGTTCATCTGGCATTTGGTCATCCACCATTCCTTCTTCACCTGCAGGCAAATTTACTCTAGACAAAAAGTCAGCAACAACATTTTCTTTACCAGGCTTATCAATAATGGTCAAATCAAATTGTTGTAGTAAAAGAAACCATCTAATAATGCGAGCATTTACATCTGGTTTGTTCATTAAATATCTAATTGCAGCATGATCAGTGTGCACAAAGGTTTGATAGGCTGTGATATAATGTCTGAATTTGTTTAAGGAATGCACGATAGCTAGGAGTTCCTTCTCGATCACTATATATTTTAACTCTGCCTTTGACAAGTTTTTTCTTATAAAGTATATGGCATAAGGTAACTTTTCATTAATTTGTCCTAAGGCTGCTCCTATTGCTTTGTTCGAGGCATCTGTATGAATGTGAAATGGCAGGGCCCAGTTTGGGCCTCTAAGAATTGGGGCAGTCACTAGCTTGCTCTTCAAGGTATCTAGGGCTTCTTAACAATTTTCTGACCATATGAACTCAACATATTTGCCTAAGAGGCCAAACAAAGGAGAGGCTAGCTTGCTAAAATCTTTAATGAATCTCTTGTAATACCCAGCTAAGCCTAGGAAAATTCTATTATCTCTCACCTTTTGAGGAGGTGGGACCCTTTGGATGATGGCAATTTTGTTGGGGTCCACCTACAGTACTTGCTGAGATATTGCATGACCTAACACTATCCCTTCAGTCATCAAAAATTCACATTTTTCCGGACTAAGGGATAGGTTCATCTCAATACACTTGTCTAGAACTTTTCCTAGGTTAGATAAAGCTTCCTGAAAGTCAGAACCATAAGGAGTAAAGTCATCCATGTATATCTCTACTGCATCATGAACTAATTCGGAAAATATACTAAATACCACTCTTTGGAAAGTGGCTAGAGCATTTCACAAACTAAAAGGAAGGACCCGATATGCAAAAGTACCCCAAGGACAAGTGAAGGTGGTCTTATCTTGGTCTTTTGGGCTGATTTGAATCTGATTATACTTGCTAAACCCATCTAGGAAGGAGAAAAACCTTTTCCCTGCCAGACCGTCTAACACTTGATCTATGAAAGGTAAAGGAAAATGGTCCTTTTTAGTGGCTTTGTTCAATTCCTGATAGTTGACACAAATTCTCCACTTACCATTTTACTTTGGCACTAGCACCAAAGGAGAGACCCATTCATTGTCAGAGATGGGATAGATGAATCCTGCATCAAGCAATTTCTACATTTCTTCCTTAACAATATCTTTAAGTGTTGGATACATCCTCCTTTGAGGTTGCCTGACTGGTTTGAAATCTTCCTTGATGTATATATGATGAGTACATACTGAAGGGTGCACTCCCTTCACCTCCTTATAACTCTAGGTGAATGCATCTAGATGTTTTCTCAATAGGCTACACAGTTCCTTCTCCTGGAAGTGGATAGGGATGGATTGATTTTCAAGGTTCTTTCTGGGCCGAATTCTATATTCTTAACATGGAGAGAATTGGAGTCGGCCGCATAGAGATCAGTCGAGGGGTTGTTTTGGGTTTTTCTTACTATGTCCTCTAATGGTGATATATTGGGAGGTGGATTCTAAATCAAATTTTTAATCATATCATCCCCATCTTGTTGTTTTTCCCCCATGGCGATTTCTAATGCACAAAGCGGTGCATAATAAACTTCATCCTCATATTCCTTCTCCAACCAGAGAGGTAGATCTTGTTCTATCAAGGGTTGGGTAGGAGGATATAGAATTAATTGCCTGGACATGTGTCGGTTCTTTATGGTCATGTTCCTAGCTCGACAGCTGATGTAGGCATCGGCTGTAGCCAACCAGGGTCTTCCCAGAATGAGAGGATACCCAATGAGCTTTGCCTTTGGCTGGAGAACTAAGAAATCAGCAAGGTACTCCCAAGAATTAATGGATACCATCACATCTTCCACAATCCCCTCAGGGATCACGATGGAGCAGTCTGCTAGCTTTAGCACGGTCGTGGTCTTCCTCAAGCAGCCTTGGAGGTTAAGTTTGAGCATTGTGTCCTTTTTCATCACATTAATGGTAGCTCCTAGATTAATCAAGGTATGTGGGATCATGGTGCCATTAATGTGGACATAAACTACTGGGCTCCCACAGTCCAAATATTTTAGACAGATTACCTGCCCTAACATCAGGTCAGATAGTTGTCCTATGACATTGATGGTTGGGGCATCTCTCTTGCGTCTTCCTGGATGCCTAAAGCACTTCTCTTTGATCAACCTATTGTAGATAGGCACATCTTTTATGGCTTGGAGAAGTGGTATCTTCACACTTAAATGTTTCAATTCTCCCAGGAATTCAGTTTCTTCCAGGGTAGGCTGGACTGTCACGAATAGTCTCTCAGGAAAGGGTGGAATTGCTTTAGGTTCACTTTCCTCTTTATCTTCCTCAACCTACTTGGGTGGAGACTGGCTATATGGGAGAACTTTCCCAGATCGCAAGTTAATTTCCTGAATCTCCACAGCATAAGTTGGGCATGATGGTTCCCCACTATACACTTGCTGAACATGTCTGTTGTTCGAGTTTAGATTTGGCTAAGCAGGCATTTGGGGTTGCTTTGGTGGAGCAGGAGGTAATGGTTGTGGTTGGGTAGGTGGTGGAGGCAAAAGAGTGGAAAGAGAGTTGTATTGGGGCCTCCGCCCCTGATGAGATGCATTCCACTGAGGTTGTGTTTGAGCATAGGATTGAAATGAATGGGTGGATGGTTGGGCATGATATTGAGATGTGAAGGACCAAGGAGGAGGCATGGACCAGGAAGGATGAGCAGGAGGGCCCCAAGAAGGTATGGAAGTGACTTGGTTGGGGTTGTAGTATGCCTGAGATGTCCCTTGCATCCCCTACTGGTATGGTCTAGGTCCATGCGGCCTTCTTTGGTTTATGTAATAGAGTTGTTCAGTGACTCCCTCAGCCCCTTGATATACAGCTTTAAGTCTGGGCAAGGAAGGGCACTTATCTGTAGAATGATTCTCTTCACAAACTAAATAAACCTCTATAGAGTTCAATGGGCATTCATTCCTAGGGTGCCTCCTGGTGCATCTAGGGAAAAAAATGGCCAAAGCCCTCTCTGCTTCCTCTTGTTTCCTTTTGATATGTAAGGTATTCATTTGCATGGAAAGAGTCTACAACATCTCTTTCCAATTTCTCCTTTAATGGATGAGTTAGAGGAAGAGGTACTGACTATGATTTGACTCCCCCTACCTTTCTTTCTGGCTGCTCTAGAATGGTTTCTAAAAATAGTCTTTATGTCCTCATAGGATAGTTGGTAGATGTCTCCCCCGGCCAGTAGATGGAGGGTGTCTAAAACATATTCCGAAATTCCCTTGAGCAGGACCAGCTTTAGAGACTCAAGGTCAAGTGTACACCCGGCCCTTTTGTAATTGAGCTAGAACCTCTCTTCATAGTCTTCCAGGGACTCATCACTTCCTATGGTCATTCGGAAAATTTCTTCTTTTGTATCTTTTGACCTACAATAGTCTCGATACTTGTTGTTAAAGGCTTGCTGCACTGAGCCAAAGTTGTGATGTTATTGCCAAGTAATCCCAGGAACCAACGCAGTGCTACATCCTTGAGAGTAGAAGGGAACAGTTTCAACTTTTGCTCATCTTCTGCATAGTCATAAGTTCGACAGATGACAGCAAACTCGAACAAGAAGGTGTTAGGATCTTCTGTAGTCAGACCATGAAAATGAGGTAGGGCAGAAGGGCTTATATTCTTCATTTTGGTGTCCCCATTAGTCTCCCGAATGGGAAAGGTACCCTCTATTCTCTCTCCATTCCCCCTAGCATTTCTATTTTCAGCCATTGGCTACAAAGGAATGTTTTATTCTTCTTCTTCCCCTATAGGTTCTTCAAATGTGTCTTATTGTTCACCTAAAGGTTCTTCTTGATTGCAGCCACCGAAGACGAGAGAATGCTGGCTGTGTGAAGCAGTATGGGTGTTGGGCAAAAAATTCCCTGAGTTATCTCTATTCCTACAAGGCATGAAAGGAAATTTTTTTTGGTTGGTTTTTGTTTCTTTTTCCCCACACTGACAGTACCTGCAGAAACTGAAATTGTGATTGAACAAAACAAATTGCAACTAACTGATATGAACTTGCTTGCAGAATTGAAGAGGAAAGCAAGAAAATGCAGAACTAAAGGAAAAGGAATTACTAGTCTACTCTTGCTGAAATCAAATTTTCATAATTGAAAAGGAAGGCAAGGAAATGAAAAACTGAAGGAAAAGAAAGGACTAGTCTACTTTGCTGAAATAAACTATTACCAGAATGTTGCAATAGAAAATAGAACAAAGCAGTAATCACAGAATACTCTGATGCTTCCCCGGCAACGACACCAAAAAGTGATGAGCACCAGTATTGCAGTAATAATGTTGCAACTCTTGGGCTGACTACTTTACTCTTATCAACCCGCTAGTTCGTAACAAACTTGGAAGCGTCGGTGTTGTATGCACAAGTACTAGTTCTTACTATAGGTTGTCACTTGGTCGATCGGGTCAAGATCACTAGGAGCTCGAGCCAACTTCTATGGATTCTAGAAGAAGCTCTATATGTGAAGAAAGGAAAGAAAGATAGATGTTATTCTAACTACAGAAAGGAGAAATACTGAAATGTAAAGCAACCCTAGTGAACCCTAATTAACCAACTAATTTTACTTTTGTAGAAAGCGCTATGAAAACCATGAAAGGAATGCCATTACCTATTCAATAAAGTAAACAACATCTAACTATGCTATTTCTGGAAGTAAATAAGCAAAAAACATGTTTTTGGATTTTATGTATTTTTATGTGAATTTGACATGCATGTAATTTATTGTGTGTAAATGTGGTAGCAAATAGGTGGTGTTGAAGGGTGATTTTTGGACTTAAGAGGATATAGGATGGTGTGGATGGGTCCTAGGATGTCTCAAGTGGCCTTCTGGAGGCTTTTCCCACACTCGACCTTCAAAAGAAAGCCTACAGGAAAGTCTACAGGAGGACACAGGAAATCTACGGGAGGAAAATAGTGAATCTATAGGAGGCCTATAGGAGGAGGCCGAGAGAAGTTTCCATTATTTTGAGGGTGTGAGAGTGGGTGAAAAAGGTGGATGAAGGTTGGAATGAGGTGTTAAGGTGCCTAAGGTCTAACACGAATCACCAAGAGAGAAAAAGATGATTGGGTTTGCTCAAGGAGAGAGGAAGAAGTTCTATGAAAAAATGCAGGAAACTAGGGCTGAATTGAGGTGAGATTTGGGAGAACTATAGGGCATGGATCAGATGGAGGGTGTGATTGCTGATAAGTTTTCCTACTTCTAGAAGATATTTTCTACAAAGAAACAGACAGTTAACCAAGGAAATCAAGCAACAAATGAAATGAATGCATCTAGGAAAAACAGAGTTTTTACATAAAAATGGTCTAAACTATGATCTATGAAAGGAAATGCTGAGAAATGTTGTAGGAAAGGAAAGCATGAAAGAATACTATTGAAAATCAAGAAGTGAGCATGAAGAAGAATATCTAAAGCAAAGCAAAGTTGGACTATTAACCTACTAAAAGCTGCAAACATTAGAAGTCCTATGAAGGAGGAAAATCTGTGTTTTTGGGGCAACAAGAGGGTCTTTGCCTCAAATCATGGTCCCAAAGGGAGGAAGAGAGGCCAAGACACGATTGCTAGCCTTTTGATTCTTTTCTGATCACTGTTTAACCTACTATAGAAAGCACAAATGGAAGCAAACTATTGAATCATCAAAAACAACCTATTCTTAACCATAAAAGAAATACATTTAACAGCAGCCTAGTCTACAAACCGAAATAAAACATACAAATACAAGTAAAAAGGATCTTGGCTGCTTGGATTGGGCCCTAACCCAAGAGCTTCAGCCCTCTGAGGTAACTTAGTGCTAGCTCAAAAAGGATCCCATCTTTATTATCAAAACAAGAGCAAGATTACATGAAACTGTCACAAAATAATAAGCTTGAAGTTGGAGCAGAGTGTACATAAGAAAAGATCCAACAAAAATCTGACCCTAGTGAAGCCCTAGGCCCCTCTACTTATACAAATGAAGTTACCAACAGGTTCCTTAAAATCAAGGAGGCTTGGCTCCCAAAACTCGAGATAATCATCAATCATCCTCCACTTGCTCGGTTGCCTTCTAGTGCATGATTCGGCTGCTTGTACTTTGAGCTGAATGAAGGGGAATTTGAAGTGAGGAGTAATAAATGAGGGGGATTCCCTCCTATAAGTCCTCTCCTTTGTCCACTTCGATTTATTGCTACCATTTTTCCATTGGATCCTTGACTTTGACCTCGAAACTCATCAATAATCTGCATTAAATACATGTTATACCACATGGCACAATAACTAACTCAACTCACTCTATAAGCATAAATATAATCAGAAAATCATACAATAAGCTAAGAGAATGGTTGATTTGACTAGGTTAGGAGGTAAAATGAGCCCATATAATTACCCATTTATGAGGCTCATCAATACATTTACACTTGAAATACCAAGGATAAGGAGCTCTTATTAATGAATGCAAAATCCAACCAGGTTTGGGACTTCCATGAACCACCTGACCATAGATTGGTTGAACCAAATATTTATTTCATTCAATCGTCCTTGTGCCATATTCAAAGCATAAATTTGGGACTCAAAACTAAATCAAACCAAGTTTACTTAGGCTTTACCGCAATCCCCACTGGATCATTAAGCCCTAAACAAGCATGGATGCCACCGTATTTCTCCACCTACATTGTGAGGAATTTTCCTATCTCCTAGTATCTAGGATTTATCATATATCCTGCCATATAATGATCGAGGATTCCTAGGCCTAATCAAGACTCCACCCTCTAGGCTTTACCGTATATCCCACCATTCACCAGTTGAGGATTCCTATGCCTAATTGAGGGCACACATCTCTAGGATTTACCGTATATCCCGTCATTCACCGATCAAGGATTCCTAGGCCCAATGAGGCACATAAAATCTGGCTTTACTGCAATCCCACCTTCTCCGATCCAGGGATTCCTAGGCCTTATGTTCTTTCTTTTAGAGACCACCTCACTTAGGTTCGAAACCATCCGTCAATCCAGCTCAACCAAATATAAGAGAACCCACCCCACCATGGCTATTCGAAAATGGAAAGGCAAGCCTGAAGAACACTGTCACCCCTGGAAAAACCCATGCCAATGACATCAAGAGAACCAAATACACGCATGCATGTATCATGCATGCCAAATATAGCAAGGAAATTACACATGCAAAATGATACCTGCAAATAATCCTATTGTAGTTGCTAGATGTTTCTCTTCCTTACTTGATCTTTTGTTATGCTCTTGACCTGTGAGAAGATACCAGAATACCAAATATGCGAAGAAATATACCCAGAACACAGAACAATAAGAAATAACAGCATGTATTTTATTATTCAAAAAGGAAAGCAATGTTCACTTGCCTCTTCGAGGGGGCAACCTCCAATAGAGCTGGGCTAAATTACAAAATAAGACACGACGCTCGTCAAGGGGAATCTCTATCTTATATAGGATTCATACATGCAATACCATGGGTCAGTACCATGGTTCTTATTAATACCATCTATCTAATACCATGGCCCATTTGCAACTAACTGTGGTCCCTTCTTTAAATGTGGGTCAACCACTTACAATTATTAATATGGGCTTTATTGACTCTTTAACTAACTATAACTATGACTCAACCCTATTACATAAATAAAGGGGTTAGGGTTGGACCCTAACATTCCCTCCCCCATAAAAATAGCCTTGTCCTCAAGGCTGAAGCTATGGAAACTACTGAAGAACAGTGGCTGGTTCCCAGGTCACATCTTCTGAATAGGTGTCTTTCCACTTGACGAGGACTTCCTTGATCGTGCAGCCGCGCAAGTGCTATTCTCGTGTGTCAAGAACCTATTCAAGTTGGAGCCAGATTGAACCTTCTTCATCCAATTCTGGTAGACTGGTTTGAATTCTGCAATGGTTCCCAACCATTTTCTTGAGGCATGAGACATGGAAGACGGGTTGGATTTTTGCAGTGGGTAACAAGGCGAGCTTGTAGGCTACTTCTCCGATGCGTTGAAGTATTTGATAAGTTCTATAGAATTTTGGAGATAATTTCTAACAACCCTTGTCTTTGAGTGATGTTTTCTTATATGGTTCCAGCCTCAAGAATATCTTATCCCCTTGTTGAATTTGTGCTATGAATGATGTTGGTCTGCCTGTTGCTTCATGTGATTTCGAGCTTGATGGAGATTCTCTTTGAGGTGGGCCATCATGGTTGCACAGTTCTATAGGATTTGATCCACTTTTTGTACCTTCAAACATCCATGGATATAAGAAGTAGGTGAAGGAGGGAGTTGACCATAAACTGCTTCATATAGATTCATTTTGGTGGTGGCATGATAGTTAGTATTATACCACCATTCGGCTAGAGGTAACCACTGTACCCATATATGTTTCTTTTCTGAAGTGAAACACCTGAGGTAGGTCTCCAGACATTTTTTGACTGCTTCAGTTTGACCATCAGTTTGGGGATGATAGGAAGTACAGAGTTGTAGTTGGGTACCTTGTAGCCTGAAGAGTTCCTACCAAAAGTTATTGGTGAAGATCGGGTCACGATCAGACACAATGGAAGTGAGAATGTCATGCAATTTGAAGATCTGGTCCATGAAAGATTGAGCCACCAAAGCTGGTGTAAAAGGGTGGGGTAGGGCGCAAAAATGAGCATACTTAAAAAGTTTGTCCACAACCACCATGATGACTGACTTGTTACTTGACTTCAGAAGACCCGTAATGAAATCCATGGAAACCTCCATCTAGATTGAGGCAGGGATGGGCAATGGTTGTAATGTGCCTAGGGATTTGACTATTTCTCCTTTGTGGCGCTGACACACATCACACTCAGCTACAAAAGTAAGAATGTCCTTTTTCATGCCTGTCCAAAAGAATGAACGTCGAGTGCGAGCATAAGTCTTCTGAAAGCTTGAATGGCCTGCAGTGGGAGATGAGTGAAACTCTACCAAAATGCAACTTTTGAGGGTGGATGTTGGTGATATCACTACTTTGTCCTTGTAGCGAAGAATCTCATCCTGCCAAGAGTAGCCCGCTGTGGAATTTGGATCCACTTGCAATTTATTAATGAGTTGGGAGAGCAAAGGAGAAGAAACTATTCCTTGCGAGCCTCTTCAATCCACTCTGGAATGGGAAGAGAGATTGATAGCAGGGTGCTTTCCTCCTCAAATTGTCTTGATAAAGCATCCGCTACGACATTTTCGCGCCCTTTCTTGTAAATTATCTCGTAATCATATCTCAACATTTTGGCTAGCCATTTGTTTTGTTGTGGCGAGGATAGGCATTGCTCCAAAAAATATTTAAGGCTTTGATGGTCTATGCGGATTTGGAAAAGCCACCCCAATAAGTATGGTCGCTAGATATCCACTGCATGTAAGATGGCCATCATCTCCTTCTCATAGGTAGATTGTTCCGGATTTGTCCCACTTAGTTGTTGGCTAGTGAAGGCCAAGGGTCGACCTTCTTGCATTAAGACAGCCCCAATACTCGTACCTAAAGCATCACATTCAATCACAAAAGATTTGGTGAAGTCGGGTAGTGCCAATACAGGGGTGGAACACATGGCATGTTTGAGAGCTATAAATGTCTGTTGCGCTTCATCATTCTAGAGGAATGAATTTTTCTTGAGAAGGTGAGTGAGGGGTCTAGTAATGCGACCATAACTGTGGACAAATTTGCAACAGTAGCCAGTGAGACCCAAAAATCCTCTCAAGCTCTTCAAGGTCTTTGGTTGAGGCCAATCTTGCATTGCCTAAATCTTTTTTGGATCCACCCTGACACCTTCACGCCCCACAATGTGGCCCAAATACTCAACTTCTTCCATGCCAAAAGAGCACTTAGACAATTTGACAAATAATTTATGCTTCCGGAGCAGTTGCAAGAGCAAATCTACATGCTAAAGATGTTTTTCCCAGGTGAGGTTGTAGATGAGGATGTCATTAAAGAAAACAAGGAAAAATTTTCTAAGATATGGTTTGAGAAAGTGATTCATGAGGCTCGGAAAAGTGGATGGGGCATTACAGAGACCAAATGGCATGACTAGGAATTCATAATGGCCTTCATGAGTTCGGAAAGAAGTCTTTGGAATGTCTACTTCTTTCATGCGAATTTGGTGATAGACCGAGCAAAGGTCGAGCTTAGTAAAGAATTGAGCCCCATTTAGTTCATCTAACAAATCATCAACAAAAAGGATGGGAAATTTATCTTTGATCGTTAGCTTGTTGAGAGCCCTGAAGTCTGGACACATACGCCATTCCCCATCTTTCTTGAGCACCATGACCACAAGCAATGAATAAGGACTAATGCTAGGACAAGTGACACTGGTTTCCGGGAGTTCCTTGATGATTTTTTCAATTTCATTCTTTTGGGTGAAAGGATATCTATATGGGCACACATTTGGTGGTTGTGCCCTTGGGACCAAAGTAATGTTATGATCATGTTCCCCTCTCGAGGGTGGAAGCTCATGAGGCTTGTCAAAGACCTACAGATGGTTGTTTAAGACCTATTGCATCTCAGGATGAATATTAAGGGAAGTGGGTTCGAAGGCATGGATGGCATAAACTTGGGCTATAACTCCATGGTGGCCCTTTTTCAACAATTTTTCCATCCTATGCGAGCTGATGATAGAAGGAGCATCTGCCTGGAGTCCGCAGAGGGTATGTGTGTGGTTATTCTGCTTAAAGCTCATATATAACTCCTGGAAATCCATTGTGATTGGGTCGAGTGTGCGAAGCCATTCAGCACCCAAGACAATGTCACACCCATCCATGTCGATGGCCAACATGTGGGTCTTTAGGTGATAATCCCCCATTTGAAGTTTGACATTTTCACAGCGGCCTTCACATTTCATTGCCCCCCCATCAACAATCTGGACCTGGAAATTAGAGACTACTTTGACAAAAAAATGCACTGCTTCAGTGACTCTTTGATGGATAAATTTATGCATAGTGCCACTACCAATCAAGACTACTACAGGGCGATGCTTAATAAAACCTCTGATTTTGAGAGTTTGGGGAGAAGAAATTCCTGCCAAAGCATGTAGCAAGATAACTGGTTCTTTAGGCGTAACTGGGAGCTCATTGTCTGGCTGGTTGTCCTCATCTTCCTCTTCTGGTCCCTAAAATGGTGGGGCTTCCTCAGATGAACTATGATTAGTAGCATCAATTTGAAACAATTTGGGTTCCTTGCATTTATGCCCCGGGGAGTATTTCTCATCACAGTAGTAACACAATCCTTGCTTTCTTCTTTCCGCCATTTCCACTAGTGACACCTTTTGAACCTTAAGTGTTTGGGTGGTGCTCGGAGCCTGGGTGGGGTATCCCTTGGCTATGAAATTTGGACGAGTCGACTAGGCCGCTAACGCGCATTCTACTTCACGATCTATTTTACAAGCTGCCAGCCATGAGACTAGGTGTTGCATTCGGACTTGGGCGTGTATGGCATCTTTGATACCATTGATAAAACATTCCAAGTAGAATTCATCTGCTAGACCTCCTGTACGGAAGGCTAATGCTTCAAAGGCTTTAATATATTCTTGCATTGTGCATGTCCATCGGAGCTTAGTAAGATGACCCAAAAAGTTAGATTCATGGTCAAAGCGATCAGAAAGGGCTCCTGAGAATATATGTCATGTCATTGGCCTTGCATAGAAGTGTTGATGCCACTGCCACCATTGCCATCTTTCTTGGTCCAAGTACAGGATTCCCACACTTAGCTTAGTCGCATCAACCCTGATGCGATTCAATGTGAAATATTACTCCATTTGTGCTAGCCATATGGCTGGATGAGAGCCATCAAATTTATACATGTCCAGCTTGGGTGGTCAAGACTGGGACTGTTGGTGGTTTCCATAGAATTGAAGAGAATGGCTAGACTCTCCCTCAAGGTTTTCATTAAAATCATATGCCTCTGATTGTTCCCCCGACTTGCCCTTTGTTATTGTGTCATTTAAGGTTTGTATCTGCTTCATTAATGCCTCAAACTTTTGTTTAAGGGTGTCTATGTTCTCATTGGCCATAGCTTGAGCTCTGGTTTTTTTTTTTTACTCTAAAAGGAGTTTTACTCCTCCCTTAGAATACTGTAGTAGCTGATTCCCATAAAAGTTAATTCTTCCCAATGTCCTGCAAGAATCACGCCCAGGTATAGGAGCCACACAAATAGTCAGATCTATCGGTGAAACCCTCAACTACAGAGTATGAGTAGGAATGTGGCAATGATCGAACCCCTGGTACTAGATCTGAATGGCGGATTTGATTGTTGCGACTGCTACAGAACCCAAACTACCAGATCTGAATGGCAAATCTAAGAGATCTAATTGGCAGATCTGATAGATCTAAATGGCGGATCTGATAGATCTAAATGGTGGAACTGATTGTTGCAGCTGTGACAGAACCCAACCTATTATATCTGATTTGGAAAAGATGATGCGTGATCTAGAGAGAGACAAGGGAACTATGGTCTCAAGGAGTGTCAGGTGCTACAGATCACAATATACATAAGGGTCCAACAGTAGTACTCGGCCCAATATTTCAGGGCACTAACCAAGGAGGATCAATCATACCCTTAGCTGTACAAACCGACTACCCTATCGTACGCGTGAGTAATCTCCCCGAGTGATGTTCTCAGTGTATTGTAGCCGCAAGACAGCTGACAGTTTATCTATGGTGAGGTTTCAAGAGAGTCTAGGGGGCTTCCGATATACCCAGAGGGTGCTTGGAAGACAGTTCGTGCACAGTTATGTCTAATGCGCTACGACTCGAAGGGGCACCCACAGGGGTTACAAGGGAGTCCAACAAGCGTGACCACCTCTTGTATTTCTTGCATGCATGCCTCCCCAAATCCACAGGTTTATGCGCTCAATGACAGATCCCATGGTTTAAAGACGTTGGAACACGTCTCTAGCCAAAAAAAATTCTACTAAAAATGGAGATCCCACCGGCCTTGGAAAGTGCTCTGATACCACTTGTTATGCTATTGATCTGCGAGAAGATACCAGAATACCAAATATGAGAAGAAATATACCTAGAACATAGAACAATAAGAAATAACAACATGTATTTTATTGGAGTAGCATGAACCGGATTATCCACAGTGTTATGTTCATCTGGGCTCAATTACAAAATAAGACATGATGCTCCTCAAGGGGAGTCTCTATCCTTTATATAGGATTCATACATGCAATACCATGGGTCAGTACCATGGTTCTTATTAATACCATCTATCTAATACCATGGCCCATTTGCAACTAACTGTGGTCCCTTCTTTAAATGCAGGTCAACCACTTACAATTATTAATATGGGTTTTATTGACTCTTTAACTAACTATAACTATGACTCGACCCTATTACATAAATAAGGGGGTTAGGGTTGGACCCTAACATCTTTTCTTTCCTTTGCCTTCTCAGTCCTTCCTTTTCTTTCCTTGATCCAATACTAAAGTGCTCCAAGAATGCTCTAAGTTTCCAATAGTGAGAGAGAGAGATAGAATAGAGCGAGCTCCAAAACTGAGCTGACAAAAAGGTACCAATTGATCCTCAGAAGCCTTTTTATTAATGATGCCTCTATTTTCTTCAATTTTCCATTAATTTCCTTCATTTTCCTCCTCACATGTAACATGTGACCTTTCATCTTCCTTTTCTCCAATTTCCATTATTTTCATAAATAAAATGCCAATTAATGCCTCATGCCTTTCCAAATCCTTTGTCATTGCCTTTTCCAATTTCCCTTGGCCATAATAAACCAAATGAACACCCACACTAGGATGTTTTTCCCAACATTCAACTCAGAATACATGTCCCATGACCTTGGTTATTATTTTTCCTTTATTAACTTTATTACATGGAATTTAGACCAGGGTTGTTATAGAACCCTCCACCTTGGGGAAACACCATCCTCGATGTTCAGTGACAACTAAAACCAACAAGGCTGCTGAAAGAAAAACATACTGCCCGTGGAGCTTTATAACTTAGCTCCTTGCATTATTTACAAAGATCAAACTGATGAGAAGAAAACCAACATGATAACATAACAACATGAAAACCATCAATACATGATACCAATATCACTTATTGGAGCTTTATAGCATAGCTCATGGCAGTATTTACATCCATATACATATGTACATATACCAAAAACATCACACCAAAACATATACCAAAAAAATTCACCCGACCATCTCACATGTAGCTTCAGTGGGTCCAAAGTACTTTGACGACACTTTAACCTGCTTGATTACTCAATTCCGGAGCATGAGCATATTTTTTTTCAATATACAATGAGGTTCCAACTGGAATTCTCCATCTAGCTCCACCTGCAATACATACCAGTCAATCACATGATCAACATATTTAACACACTTCTTAAGAAATGACACATGTAAAATGTCATGGACTTTCACTGTTAGAGGCAGTGCAAGTCGATAGGCTATTAGTCCAATCCTCTCAAGGATCCTGAAAGTACCACAAAACTGAGGCTCCATCTTGGCACATGATCCAATCCTCAAGGATCTCTCCTTGGGCTTGATGCACAAATAAGCCTATTCCCCAACCTAAAACTCCTTAAACAACATGTTCCAATCTACATAACGTTTCTTTATGTCTATTTCTGCCTTTTGATTCCTCTTTATAACTTGCATTTCATGTTCCATCGTTGGAAACATGCTTGATCCTATCAACACCCTCTTCTCTAGATCACTTCAACTTATGGGAGTATTACAACTCCACCTATATAGTGCCTCAAACAGACTCATCGTCAATGACTCATGACACCCATTTTTATAAGAAAATTAAACCAATGTAAGGTGCTCCTCCCATATCCTTTATTAATGCATCACATACATCCTCAAAATGTCCTCCAATATCATATTGACCATCTTTGTTCTTCCATATGTTTTCAAATGATAAGTTGTGTTGAAGGCCAACATTATCCCCAAACCTGCAAATAACTCCTTACAAAACTTGGAAGTGAACTTAGCATCCCTGTCTAACATAATCTTTCTTGGAACACCATGTAACCTCACCACATCTCTGATGAAGACCTGTGCTACATCGTTATTTCAATAAGTAGACTTCAATGGAATGAAGTGTGCTACCTTTTTCAACCTGTCAACCACAACCTTGATGGAATCATGTTGTCCATATGTCATCGACAAACCTATGATGAAATCCATGGAAATGAGCTCCCACTTCCACTCTAGAATTGGAATTGGTTGTAGTAGTCCACCTGGATTTTTACAATCTTCCTTCACCTACTAGCAATCCAAATATCTAGCCACAAACTTTGCCACATCCTTCTTGTGATTCATCCAATGATAAAAATTTCATTGTTGTCAATATCTTTTGGTACCCTGGGTGACCTGAATACAGTTTTTCATGAAATTCTCGTAAGATATTATTCTTGAGCTCATTGTCATTCAACACATAGATCATGTCCCTAAATCTAACCAAACCATCTACTGTAAGATAATATTCCACATCTTGATCACTTGTACCCTATTGTAACCTATGCATAAGCTCCATGTACCTATCATCATGTTGTCCTACCTATAAGATCTGATCATGTAAGTTTGTTCCATAAGAACTCATAGTTGTTATGTGATTCACATATACCCTCCTACTAAGAGAATCTACAACCATGTTCTCCTTACCCTTGATGTACTTGATCTCAACTTCGAACTCACTAATCATGGCTAACCATCTAACTTATCTAGCATTAAGATTCGGTTGGTCAAATAGATACCTCAATCCACTGTGATCACTCACCAATACAAACCTCCTGCCAAAAAGATAGTGTCTCCACATCTTCAATGCATGGATGATCACTGCCAACTCAAGATCATGTGACAGGTAATAATTCTCATGTTCATTCAGTTTCCATGACTCATAGCATACTACCTGCCCTTGCTACATTAGGACTCCACCAAGTCCTCTCTTACAAGAATTTGTGCACACCAAAAACTCTTTGTCTGGATCTACAATATTTAACACTAAGCATTTGTCAACAACTACTTCAATTGCTCAAAACTTGTCCACATTCCTCTATCCATTCAAATTTCTTACCTTGCCTCTGCAGTGATGTAATAAGATATGCAATGTGAGAGAAGTTCCTGATGAACCTCCTATAATAACCTGTTATCCCCATAAATGATCTTACTCAAGATCATGTGACGGATAATAATTCTCATGCCCATTAAGTTTCTGTGACTCATAGCATACTATCTGTCCTTCCTGCATCAAGACTCCACCAAGTCCTCTCTTGTAATAGTTTGTACACACCACAAACTCTTTGTCTGGATCCACAATATTTAACAAGTCTAAGCATTTGTCAACAACTCTTTCAATTGCTCAAAACTTGTTGTGCTTTCCTCTATCCATTCAAATTCCTTACCTTTCCTCTACAGTGACGTAATAGGATATGCAATGTAAGAGAAGTTCCTGATGAACCTCCTATAATAACTTGTTAGCCCCATAAATGATCTTACCTCATCCACATTTCTAGGAACTGCCCACTCCATGATCTCTCTTATCTTCTTTGGAGCCACTATTATGCCTTCCTTGGAAAAAACATGTCCCAAGTAATGTACATATGTCTAAAATAAATTGTGTTTGCTAAGCTTGGCATACAACTGATGCTCTCTCAGTAATCCCAATACTACTGCTAAGTGTTTGACATGCTCTTCCTCATTTTTAGAATATATCAAGATGTCATCAATGAATAAAATAAAAAACTTGTCAAGATAAGGACACAATGCACTATTCATCAAGCACATAAAAGTAGTTGGAGCATTAGTCAAACCAAATGGAACTACAAAAAACTCATAATGCCAATACCCATCCTGAAATTTGTCTTGTAAATGTCCTCTTCCTTGATGCATACCTGATGATATATTGATCTCATAACAATCTTCAAGAAAATTGTTATCCCCTTCAACTGATTAAAGAAGTCATCAATCCTCGACAACAGATACATGTTCTTGATGGTAACCTTGTTCAACTGCTTGTAATCAATTCATAGCTTGAGAGTATTATCCTTATTCTTCACAAACAACACTGGTGCACCCCAAGGTGATACACTTGGCCTAACATATCCCTTGTCAAGCATTTCCTTCAACTGTAACTTCATCTCTACTACCTCCAGTGTGCTCATCCTATATGGCGCCTTTGATGCTGGTGCTACCCCTGGTACCAACTCAATGGAAAAGTACACTTCTCTATGAGGTGGCAACTCTGAAATATCTGGTGGAAAAACATCCTAAAACTGCTGCAAGATCGAGTAGCTGCTCAATACCTCCGCATCCTCAACATCCTTAGCTTTATCACTAGAAATATGCACTGCAAATAACATGCACCCTTTTTTGTGACTGCACTTTGCCTGCATATTTGTCACCGTTCTAACTAATATTCCCTTCTTCTTACCTTGCAAGATTATTTGTTCTCCATTGTCATCCAAACACTCAATGGTCTTGCCATAACAATCCACTTTGGTCCTATGAAGATACAACCAGTCCATAACCAAAAGCATACTATATGATCCAAAAGGAAATACATTAAAATGTGTTGAGGTAGCAATGCAATTCAACTCGAATGCACAGCCTCTAACCCAATGATGAACTCTTTTCTTTGTATCTGTAGCCAACTCCACTAACCAGTATTCCACATGCACTTCTTTATTCAAACCACACTTATACACCAAGTCAAGATTAACATAACTATAATTAGATCCATGGTCAATCAAAATAGAAACAACTTGATCACAAAGCTTATCGGTCATCTCAATAACATGTTGAAAATTACAACAAGGAATGTTAAAAATAAAATCTAGAAAGATCCTAATTTAATTTGTCCTTGAGTTAAATTAGGAATTAAATTGTAATTTTATTCTCATAGCAGCTTGTAATAGTTAAATAAGTTAATGTGAATTAGTTGGCTCAGTAAATTCGAGTTGGAAGTCTATCTAGAGTCATGTAGAGTGATCCCTAAATTTTTGGGTCCCAAGTTGAGTTCTTATTGAGTTGTAATTATTTAATTCAGTTTAACTGAGATAAATTCAGTTAAACTAGTTCTAACTGTTGGAGGAACTAGTGAGTGGTCAAGTGAATTAAATTGGATTTAATTCACATGCAGTGATCAATCAGATAATTGATAATTCACTCAAAATAGCTCATGCATGTCAGTTTAGATGAAGACCCAGTTGAGATCAGAGTTCAAGGAAATTGTACTATCAGTTGTATAATTTTCTGAGTTGTACAGATGGTGCATGTAATCAGTAGAAGGCCTATGAGGGGTTGCACAGTTGTGGTGAGGTATTGTCCCAATTAAATATGGGCTAATTCCCTTAGAGATTGCACAAGGAAGTAGGGGCTTGGAAGGTAACATATTTGGCTAAGTTTTGGCTTGAGCTAGTTTTTGAAGCAGAGAGATAGATTGTATTTGTGCAAGAATTGTTCAAGTCAAAAAAGCATTGTATTTTCTTCTCAGAACTTCTTATTAATGAAATATAGATATTCGAGGTTTTGAGTAGTTTCTTTCCCCAGAAAAATATTATGTTATGTGTGATTGAAATTCTTCCCTTTCTTCTTAGTGTTTTTCATCAAAAAAATTTGTTTCCGCTGATGAGTAGAGTAGATTCTTGTTTTATGTTTTATCATATCACATAAGCTTTTGAATCTACAAATAAAAATCTACATGGTATCAAAGCTAAAGACATTATAGAAGAGGATAATTTGATTTTGTTGTGCAGGTGAAATTGAGTTTGCAGGTTCATACTTCAGAGTTAACAATATGTCGTTCTACGATTTGAGACTTGAATATGCCCTGGAGGGAAACTTAAATTACATATCTTGGAAGGAAAGGATGGAAGCAGCTCTAGAAGACAACAGACTGAGGGAATTCATAGATCATGATATTCTGAAGCCTCCATATTATGATTCTAAATATCTCATTGAATGGAGAAGGTTTGTGGCAAAAGCGAGAAGAAGTATCTTAGAAGGAGTTCGAGATCATATTGTCTCGAATTCATGGTAAGGAAACTCCATTTCCAATATGGAAAGCATTGACGGTCAAAATAGCAGTGACCATAGGAAGTTGGCATTGAAGGACAAACTCAGAAAGATCAAGATGGAGAAGGGTGACTTTATTCCAAAGTACTTGACCAAGTTCACTCAATGTCGAGGTGAGCTTGGAAGTGTCAGCATTATTGTTCCCAAAGACGATCTAGCAAGCCTAGCACTTCTAGGACTTCCCAAGAGTTGGCATGGTTACTAAGACTCAGTTAATGGGAGGGGGAAGCTACCAGAGTGGGAGAGATTGTGGTCTAACTTGGTACAAGAAGAGTTTCGACGGAACACTAGAGATGGGACCTCATCCAAAGAAGTGGAAGAGGACTTTGCATTAGTCAGCAAAGAAATGAAATCCAAGGGAAAAAAGTCCCAAGGCGAGGAGAGTGGCATGAAGAAGGAATTTTTGAACATCAAGTGTTTTCATTTTCATGAGTATGAGAACTATGCCACTAATTTCCCACAGAAGAAAGCAAGCACGAAGGAGAGTGCAGTAGCAGAAGCAGGTGAGGCTCTAGCTTCACAAATCGAACTTGATTTCACTCTCATTACATGTATGGCCAGCACTATAATGGGAAGCATGTGGTATCTCGATAGCAATGCCTCATTCCATATGATGGGGAATAGAGATCTTTGTAGTGACTTGGAGGAGAAAGACTCAAGAAAAACATAGAGTTTGGCGATGATGGGAGGTATTGCGCGACCGACATAGGTACAGTTACCTTTCAAAGGGAGTCTGGCTCCCCTCTCATAATCAAAGAAGTGATGTATTTTCTAGGACTAAAGAAGAATCTTGTTTTCATTGCAGTATTAGAAGACTGTGGCTACGATGTGATTTTTAGCAAAGGAAAGATTTTCCTTAGACACATCGCCATGGGACGGATGAAACGGATCGATGTGCAATTCAAGAACCTATATGCACTCAAGGTCAAAGATGCATGAAAATCTTTGAGGAGCAGGGGAAATAAAAGAGACTTGGTGGTTGAGAGGGAGCATGAATTACCTCTCAACATGCAGCGTTAGAAAGTTGTGGAGCAGCCACAATTAGAGAAGCAGAGAGGAGACCGAATGGAGAAATTCACTCAAGTAGAGACCTCCGGTAGGGGGAATTTGGATCCAAGTGGGAAGAGGGAACACATGCAGCCATACCTCCAAGTGAGAGGTGGGGTGATGTGAAGTAATAGTCCCAAGAGTGCAGAAATTTGGGCAGGGTTCATTGAGATGTTTTCTCTCATGGATCATTACCCTGCTATGGGAGCCCACAGTACACAGTAGCAGGATGGATCAGTGATGGTTGATGTAGTTATATTTCAAAGTGACACAGGCATAGAGTATTATCAGTCAGATACTGGGAAATGTAGAGCAGAGTTGGCAGCAATGAAGATGGCACAGTCCAGAGTCAACAACATCACAGAGTTTTCAGTAGACATTTCAGTAGCTAGTAGCAGTTAGAGACTCTGGTGACAAATGCATCATACTAATTCAGTTTGGATGCTTTTTCAGTTTCAGAAATTGCATCAACAACAACACTAGAGAGAAGTGTTGCATGCATAACATTCCAAAGGTACCAAATCATGATAGAGTTGAATTCCTTGCTTGTTGAGAGGGAGTGTTGAAAATTGCAACAAGAAATGTTAAAAATAACATCTAGATAAATCCTAATTTAATTTGTCCTTGAATTAAATTAGGAATTAAATTGTAATTCTATTCTCATAGAAACTTGTAACAGTTAACTAAGTTAATTTGACTTAGTTGGCTCAGTAAATTTGAGTTGGAATTCTATCTAGAGTCATGTAGAGTGATCCCTAAATTTTAGGCACCCGGGTTGATTTCTTATTGAGTTGTAATTATTTAATTCAATTTAACTGAGTTAAATTCAATTAAACTAGTTTTAACTATTGGAGGAACTAGTGAGTGGTCAAGTGAATTAAATTGGATCTAAGTCACATTCAATGATCAATCAGGTAACTGATAATTCACTTAAAATAGCTCATGCATGTCAGTTTAGATGAAGACCCAGTTGAGATTAGAGTTCAGGGACAGTGTACTATTAGCTGTATAATTTTTTGAGTTGTACAGATGGTGCATGCAATTAGTAGAAGGCCTATGAGGGATTGTGCAGTTGTGATGGGAGTTTCCTAATTAAATATGGCTAATTCCCTTATGTATTACGCAAGCATGTAGGGGCTTGGCAGGCAGAAGATTTGGCTAAGTGTTGGCTTGAGCTAGTTTTTGAAGCAGAGAGATAGATTGTACTTGTGCAAGAATTGTTCAAGTCGAACAAGCATTGTATTTTCTTCTCAGATTTTTTGGTTAATGCAATATAGATAGTCATGGTTTTGAGCAGTTGCTTTCCTCATAAATATCTTGTGTTATGTGCGATTGAAATTCTTCCTTTTCTGCTTAGTGTTTTTCATCGATCAAATTTTATTTCTACTGATGAGTGGAGTAGATTCTTGTCTTTTGTTTTAGTATATCACATAATTTGTTGAATATACAAGTAAAAATCTACTTGGTATCAGAGTTGAATACATTATAGAAGAGGATAATTTGAGTTTGTTGTGCAGGTGAAATCCAAACACTCAATGGCCTTTTCATAACAATCCACTTTGGTCCTATGAAGATACAACCAGTCCATACTCAAAGGCATACTATATGATCCAAATGGAAATACATTAAAATGTGTGGAGGTAGGCATATAATTCAACTCGAATGCACAAGCTCTAACCTAATGATGAACTCTTTTCTTTGTACCTGTAGCCAACTGCACTAACCAGGATTTTGCATGAACTTCTTTATTCAAGCCACACTTATCCACCAAGTCAGGACTAACATAACTATAATTAGATCCAGGGTCAATCAAAAATAAAAGTAACTTTTTCAGATCGATAATAGTGGCCTAGTTATCTGCCTGCTTGTTATCCAACACTGCATAAATCTGTGGAATTCTCTTCTCAACATCCCCAAATGTTTGTGCTTCCTATGCACTGTAAATATGAGGCCTACCACCTTGATTCTATGGATAATCCCTCTTAATATGCTCCTTACCACATGTCCAACACTGCAACTATCCTATACCATCACCTTTATTTTGTTTCCCGTGAGACTGTAACCCTCCTATTTTGTTTCTAGTACATTTACACATGAAATACAAAGGATAAGGACCTCTTATTAATGAATGAAAAATCCAACCAGTTTTAGGACTTCCACAAACCACCTGACCATAAATTGGCTGAACAAATCTTTCTTTTAGCCAATCAACCCCTTGTCATATTCCAAGAATGAATGTGGGACTCAAAACCAAACCAAACCATGTTTCCTTAGGCATTACCGCAATCCCCACCGAATCACTAGGCCCTAAACGAGCATGGATAACACCGTATTTCTCCACCTACACCATGAGGAATTTTCTTGTCTCTGGGATTTATCATATTCCTAGGCCTAATCAAGACTCCACCCTCCAGGATTTACTGTATATCCTACCATTCACCGGTCGAGGATTCCTAGGCCTGATTGAGGGCACACACCTCTAGGATTTACTGTATATCCCTTCATTCATCGGTTGAGGATTCCTAGTCCCACTAAGGCACATAAAATCTGGTTTTTCTGCAATTCCACCTTCTCTTATCCAAGGGTTCCTAGGCCTTGTGTTCTTTCTTTCAAATACCACCTCACTTAGTTTCGAAACCATCCGAAAATTCATCTCAACCAAATACAAGAGAACCCATCGCACGATGGCTATCTGGAAATGGCAAGTCAAGGCTGAAGAAAATTGTCATACTTGGAAAATCCCATGCCAATAACAGCAATAGAACCAAATACACACATGCATGTACCATGCATGCCAAATCTAGCAGGGAAATCACACATGCAAATGATACCTGCAAATAATCCCACTATAGTTGTTGGATGCTACTCTTCATTGCTTGATCTTTGCTTTACTTTGCCTTCTCAGTGCTTCCTTTGCTTTCCTTGATCCAATGCTAGAGTTATCCAAGAATGCTCTAAGTGTCCAATAGTGAAAGAGAGAGAATAGAGCGAGCTCCAAAACTAAACTAACAAAAGGTACCAATTGATTCTCAAAATCCTTTTTATTAATGAGGCCTATATTTTCTTCAATTTTCCATTATTTTCCTCCTCACATGCAACTTGTTACCTTTCACCTTCCTTTTCTCCTAATTTCCATTATTTTCATAAATAAAATGTCAATCTATGCCTCATACCTTTCCAAATCCTTTTTCGTTGCCTTTGTCAATTTCCCTTAGCCATAATAAACCAAATGAACACTTGCACTAGGATTTTTTGCCCAACATTCAACTTGGAATACATGTCCCATGACCTTGGTTATTATTTTTCTTTTATTAACTTTATTACATGGAATTTTGACTAGGGTTGTTATATGTAGGTTGAGAGGAAAGAAAAATGGTGGATTGGAATTATTATAAGAGAGCATACTATGAATTTCACTAAGTGTTGGGATATTGAGTGGATAATAGCCAACCATAGGATATATTCTCCTTATGGACTCATAGCCCTCGCTAGGGGTGGCTTGTTGTTGAGAGAACTATAGTATTAAATCCTACAGTTGTGAGGAATATCCCTTATAAGAAATAAGTTGATGACTTTTATCATGAGATAAATGTTATGGGAATTATTTTTATCTAGTATTTTGATGCATTTATTAAAGGTTTCATTTTATTTTGTATTGTGTGCCAATAATGTTATTATGTTTTAGATATATTCTACATTCATGAATTTAAAATTATTGTTAGTTGCATCAACATATACATCATGCTACATTTCATGTATTTTTTATTATTATCAGAGTTCCAATGGAATTCCTTGGTATGGGATCTATGCATTTCACACATTACACAAAATTTGGCACAAATATTGTGAAATTAAGGGATTACGGATATATTTCTCTATGTGGAGTTCCAAGCATCCAAGTTTGGAATTTTGGTTATTAGATTTTGATCTGGAAATTTCAATAAAGGTATGGCTTCTCCTTATAGTTGGACTTTCCAATAAGTCGATGCCTTAATACTCAGTTTTTTCTACAAACTGGGAAGGTTCATTATTGGTTATATAATTTGATTTTGAATAGTATTATACTCCAAATTATTCCATAGGGGAATTTGTTGTATTTTTGGGAGATTCACCTTTCTATTCTGGTGACACTAATCCTCTATTTTTATTTTTATTTTTAATATCCATGTAACCAAGAACCAAACCCTCTATCCCATAGGTAATTATAAGATAGTATTCATGGATCAATGTTGTACAACAGCAAGGCTGAAATCCATTACAAAAATATACTCAATATGAGCTCAACATGTCACTTGAGAGAATTAAACCTAGTTGGGGACGATAATAATCATTCCTCTCGACCAACCGATATAAACCCAACTAAATAATATTCTAAATGTTTTATGTTTCATTTATATCATTGGTTAGTTTTCAAAGAAGTATCTAATATAAATCAAGGAACTACATTTTTTGTGGGTGGATTTTATCTTCAAAGGGTTTTTTAGAGAAAGTGGAATGCTTCTCCCATCAAATGTTTAGTCTCAACATTAGCCTCTACTATTGTATTATTGATCAAATGTTATATAATATTTCATGCATGTTGTGAAATTAAAAATCCCTTCTTCAGCCTAGAAGTTCCAATATTTTTGTTTATTGTACACAAATGTGTGGTTTAAAATTTTGTTACTCCCTAACGATCTATTGTGAAATCCAAATACTTGAAAAGGATTGAGGAGGAAAGAGGACATAACTAAAAGGGGCAAAAAAAAAGTAAAACCTCGCTTCAAATAACATTAAAGTAAATTTAGGAGTAGGATACTAGTGTAGCCTACCATATTAAAATCATAATGGGGTTTCAATGCAACAAAAATGTCACATTAGAGTAATGGAGGTAAAGTACAGGTCATTTCAAAGCATGATAACAAATGTAATAAGGACAACAATTGATAACATCTAATTAGGTTCAATCATTGAATTTCAACTGTGGTAAACTCTTAGAAGACATTATAGTACACCGCTTTCAAAAATTGAAAAATTGAACACGTAGATGATGGATTTAAACAAGGAAGTAGCAGATGAAGTTGTCAAGAAATACATTTTTCAATAAGTTTACAACTTTTAAAAAGTAATACAGATTTTACGCTTATTTTGTAGAAGGTACACTTTTAGGTACTTTTTGAAAATGTTGTATTTGAAACCACCTATAACGTACAACTATATGTTTACTACATGCTCTTTTTTGGATTATGATTTTTAGTTAAGAAGGGAAAGCTTTGAAGTAATTTTCATTGTGAGAATTGTTACAAATATTAACTTAATATATAACAACTTCCAATTATGTAACCTAGTGGAAAGGAGGAAAAACCATATTTTATTTTTCTTACCATATGAATGGAATTTTACTTATTATAGCACATGTATGCTTAGATTAGAGTTCAGTTTTTATGTTGCCTTGTCTTTCACTTTTCTTTTTGAAGAAAAAATATGTAATTTTATTAATAAAATATACATATATATATATAAATATAAATATATATATATATATATATATATATATATATATATATATATAGATGCATGTAGCATTCCTAAACACTATCATTACAACCTTACACTGATTTGTGAAAGATCATCAAATTCCATCAACCTACTCAACAAACATATCTTCTAAAATTTTCATAACTTCTTTTAGCTTCTCAAAACATATTTTTCACAATGAAAACATTTAACAAAGGCATATTCATACTGATTGAATGAAACCATACTAGCCCATGATTATACAAAAACAATGAGTGAAATAGAAATAAAATACATTTTCAAAGCCATGGATCATGAAAATATTTTGACACAATCTTCTCATTGTTTGCAGAGCGCGTTAGATCCACATTCTAGTCTTGTTCCATCTTTAAAAATTCTATTAGTAACATTGTTTCTATCCTTGTAGATATGGGAAAAGGAAATGTATGAGAATACTATAATCGACTAAATTTCATTATAAAGAGTTTTTAATGTTAAGTTTCTTAGTGCAATATCCTCTCACATTCATTAAATAACTAACAAAGAATCTCCAAATATTTGAATGTTTAAAACCCAACCTCTGGAGCCAGTATTAGAACCAGCTCGAGAGCCATTATTTAACTTGTCTTGACTTTCACTTACCACACACAAGGGACCTAAAATCCCCCTTCACTTTATTATTCCCTTTTCCTTATGCCCAAAAGTAATCTTGGAAAACTAGAACAAGAGGGTTAAGTGAAATAACTCCCTTCACACAAATTTCAGATTTTGTGGAGTACTTATTTTCAAAATTCATCATCTCATGCAAATTAATAGCTAGAGTAAGAACTCGTATGCATTCACGTATCTATATTTGTAAAATTATTAAAAGTTTTTTATAGTCATCATCAATTATAGTATTGATTTTTTCACAACACCTACATCATGTAAAATTAAGTAGAAAAAGTAGAAGCATAATGGGAGTCCTAGCTGCAATGTAGTGAATTTGTGATCTCCTAATGTTTATAAAGACCATATCATTATCATTCTTCATGTTTGGATCACTTGTAATAACTACATCAAGGTATTCCTCTTCCCTAATTCTCCTACAAATTCCCCCCTAGGTAGGAAAAGAAATTTGTGGATTGATTTGGGATATTTTATCCTTATACATAGGAATCATTGGTTCAACGTCGAATTTATATAATTGAATAACAAGAGAAAATTATTTTGGATTTATATAATTGAATTGCTTAATAAGTTCAATGACAAGTTTTTTTGGGGAGGATTTCTTCATAGTTCTAAAATAAGTCCTTTAGGGAGATATTTATCTATTTTAGAAAAATAATTAAGATTACAAACATTTTCATTTTTACATTCTTTTGTAATTTGGGAATCTATTTAGTAAATAACTAAGAAACTTTGAATAGAAATAAAATTCCTATTTCCAATTTTACCAAATCAAAATAGAATTTCTTTGAAAAATAAAAAATAAAAAAGAGTTTGAGTACTAACCTTGGAAATTTAAAACTTAAATTACTAAACATTGAAATCCCACTACAAATTAAAACTATGAGAACCAAGAAACGTTGAAAATACTATACATGAATCACTAAAATTGGAATGCAAAATAAACTCCAATGGTGAACTTAAGAAGCATTTTGCTAAGGCAACAAAAATTTCAAAAGAATTATGATAATTATGAAATGAGTTAGTGAACTCCAATCTTAAAGAAGTGTATTTGAAATATCGATCATAATGATCATATGCACTCAAGATTTTATTGGATTTTAGTATTTTATTCTAATGGGAAACTTCATCTACCAATTCCCCAAACATTCAAGACAACTAAATACATCTAATGGTTATCATGGGAATTTAGGTTTATTCATAATTGCATCTACACATTTATTTTGTACAAAGTTTATAAAACAAGCAATCAATTAATCGACCATATTTTGTACATGGTGAGAGCATCAAAAATTATTATTTAGAAAAATTAAGATAATTCCAATGTAATTTTATTTAATGATAGGGAATATTGAGAAAAATGTAATATAATATTAGATTAGAACATTTTTTTGTTTGAAATTTTGATAATCCCTTTGATGATCGAAGAATATCTCAACTTTAATTTCATTGTATATGAAATGAAAGTATTATTAGAGGACCTTTTTATAACCTTATCAAAATAATTTGCTAAAAATAATAATAATAAACACTTTTCGTCAACTTGTGAACTTTGTTTTAGAGAAATAGTTAACTTTTCATTCAGGGAAAGTTTTATTTTATTCCCATAGGTGCATTATTGAGGAAACTTTGAGCTTTCAATTGATGTGTCTTGAAAATTTGATTCGGGTTAAGTTTAAGTTACACTCGAATGATTAGAATCAATTTTAACTTTCAACTATTGTGTATTATGGTTATTTTAAACTTTCTGAAGAATTTTAGCTCAGGTGGTTTTGTGAGTAATTTGTTTCTCTAGCTGCATGGATTCAAGTCTTCGAAAACATGTTGTAATTAGTCCATTTTTGTCATTTATGAAATTGTGGTAACTAGTGTAATAGTGGTGTCTAATCTTTCGAAGTTATTGATTCTTCATAAATTCTAATTTCGGTTTAAAAACAAAAACAAAAAAAACTTTTATGCAGAATACAATTTAAAAAAAAATAACTTTCTTGAAAATGAAATATTTGTCTCAACCCAAATTGAAAAGCACATTGGAGTGAATTTTTATTTTCATCTAGGTGCAAAATGGACCTATTATTCCGATGACACAAATTCTCCAATGAGAAAATTAAAAAGGCTTTTATTTGAAGTTTGAAGTTAGAAATTTATCGAGTGTTTTCATAGAAAAAAAAAAAAAAAAAAAAAATGATTTTTTTCAAATAACTTCACCAATTTAGAAGAAAAAAGGATTTGATAACAATAAGAAAATAGAACTTCAATGAAATTAAAAGTAGTTCCCAAAATTTTAGCCCATGGGGGTAGCTCAATTGGTTATCTTTGTGTTATGAAGTATTATGTAAACTATGAGATTCAAGGTTCAAATCCCATGATGGCCAAAAATAAATCCCACAAGGGGGGACTCAATTGGTGATGGTTGTACGATGAGATATTATGTAAACTATGAGATTCAAGGTTCTAATCTCCTATGAGTCAAACCAACAAAAAAAATGTAGTTTCCAAAATTATATATAAATTTTTAGGGCATGTTGAAGTCTCAACAAATGAAATTCCACTGGGGGAATCCATGATCTCTGCATACATGCCCTTGAAAAGGGGTAAAAATCAAGTATGAGTTAGAAGAAAACATAGAAAGAAAAAAGCATCCATATATTTTCTTCAAACCAACCTTAGATTGGTTATTTTCCTTATTGTAAATTACTTGGATATTAACCAATAAGAATGAGAATTTTTTGTTTGAAACATAACTTAATATCAAATGGGCAATATGTCTTTTACCAACCTTTTCACTATTTGGGAAATTTTAGTTTAAATATCCAAGTTACTTTATCATTGTTCTAGTGTTGCTTTGTTGCTCACAAATGTCCATAACCTTGGTGGAGTCACCCTGATATCATATACCATGTTCTACTACCAACGAGTATCCATAACCTTGATAAATATATTTGTGTTCCCTCATTAAAATGTTTTACTCATATTCAATTCTCTTCCTTGTAGATAAGTTTACCTTTTAGAAGGTCGTTTTTTATTTTTTATTTTTTCTCCTTATGTTAAATACACTTTATTAATATAGAAGAGAAGAAGGTCAATACAATAACCTTACCACCTCTTAGAGTATGATATCTCTTTGTGAATAAATTAATCAAGTGCTTAGGAATTAAGATTTTCCTTCCTAGGGAAAAGTGTAATTAGTGAAAATTTGTGAAGAACAGAGTTCATTCACACACAAATATATTCAAAATCTCCGGAATATGAAAATATCCATTATATATATATATATATATATATATATATATATATATATATATATATATATATATATATATATATATATATATATATATATATATATATATATTGACAGATTGAATATAATGAGGATCCCATATATATTGCTAAATGGGAGTTCCCTTTCATAAGTAGTCATATCTTTTGGGACATTCCCTTTCATAATTGATTATACTTGTTAATCATTATTTATCATTATTATTTATATTATTTTATACATAATTGTGTTCATAATATTTACTTCCCCTTTTGAAATGCTTTGTCCTTAAAGCATATCGATGAAAGGGTTTGATATATTTTTATTTTCTTGTAATTTCTTTATAACTTTCCCAATTTTTGTAGTCACATCCGATGATGCAAGATGATATGAATTTCAAAGCATTGAGAAAAATTCTTGAACAGAAAAATGATCTAACCATCCTAATTCAATCTTATGTGGAACCTTTCACTTACTTGATACCTAAGATGAATTGTTTTCATATGACTTAATTGTGGTTGCATCAATATTTTTCGAAACGTAAGTTAGTTTTTTTTTTGTGATATTGATACACTATCTAGTTTAGATGTCCGCTCTTATGATTTAGATGTTGATAAGGAGTTATTGTGACTTGATTTTCTCTTATCATGCTTGTGGTGATTTTTTTATTTACTTCGGGTACTAATGTTGCTAAGTTGATTAGGAAATATTCACTTGGAATTTTAATTGTATGTATTGCAACATCTGAGTATGTTTTGACTTTAATTGGATTAGCGTATTTTTGAGTCGTAAGATCAATGGAATCTATATTTACTCCCTTTTCCTCAACTCACACATTTTTACTTAACAATTTTAAAGCTTTTGTCTAGATAATTTATTGTATTATGTTTTCCAAAGGATTTTTTATAGCCTTGGATTTCTTGACTTGTGAAAGTAATTTCTAACCGTGATATTTTAAGTGAAAAATTACTTTGGTTTATATCTTAGATAAATTCATCAAATTCTTTTTGCATCCTTGATAGTGGCTTTTGATTTTCTCTAAGCATCAAGTTTGAGATATCTTTAAATTCTTTTGATGAAGGTATTATCTATTCTAACTTCATTTTCATGTCCTAGAATGTCATTATCTTCTTCCTATAAAAATAAAATAATTAAATAAATCAATGTTTAACATTAATGTACCTAATTCTTTAAACTAAAGTAAACTGAGAATTGTGTCAATCTCTTTTTTAAACATAGTTACAACATTGATTTGAGATATACATCCAATTGTCAATTATTAATTTTGTATTCTTCTACTAAATAAAAAGCAACTTTATTCTCAATTATATTTTATTCTAGAATTAATAATTAATTAATTTAATTAACATTAATGTAATTTTCTTCATAATTCTCGTTCATAACGATGTTAATCTATTTTCCTTAAATATTCTCCTTTAATATACATAATCCATAATATAATGTATATATATAATATGCCATTTTTTATCAAAACTCCTTTATAATAATCCTTACAAACTCCTTTATAATAATCCTTCTTATTTATTTATAGTAATTAAAAAAATTCCTTGCTATAAAAAAGAAAAGAAAAAGTGTTTTGAACTAATATATTTAAGGGTTTTGTCTTCTCATAAAATTCACTTTTATGCTAACAATGTCTTAATATATAACTAATATACTTGAATTCTCTAATTGGATGGATGGTTGGTTGGTTATGATATACTTGGATTCTCTAATTGGATGGATGGATGGTTATGAAAAATGTCCCGTAGAATCCAATGTAATGAGTTTCCTTATGCAATTAAAAAATATTAATATGATTATTGTCCACTCGCACCCCTACTTGAGATGGTGTTAAGCCTGATGAATGTCAGGTTAATTGGTTTTTTCATCTATAATCAGATACAAATAATAAGTAATAATTATTGTAATATGGACTATCTATATTCAGATTAAGTAATAATTTATTGTAATATGGATTATGCAATTTTGTAATTTCAAGGTTGTCTTTTATTTCTAATCTAAGTGTTTGTCCTTTCGTAACCAACAATAACTTTATTTTTTCCTTATATAGAGTGGCAGAAGGATAAATGGTGGTAGAAAACTAGATAATTCAAATAAACTCTAAAAAGTATCAATGTGGCTAAAAGCTTATATGGTTAATGGTCAGGATCAGAAACTCAACTCTGGTACTAAATGTGAAAAAAATAATTAATTCACACACAAATAGATTCAAAATATCTAGAATATAAGAATATATATTATAGGATAAATAATATTTATATATAAATGTTTGAATGTACAATTGATATGATTGGATATAACCAGGGTCTCATATATATAGCTAAGTGGGAGTGCCCTTTTATAAGGAGTTGTGTCTTTTGGGACATGCCCTTTAATAGTTAAATATACTTGTTAATCATTATTTGTCATTATTATTTTATATTATTTTCTACGTAGTTATGTTCATAACAAAATCCCATCCTTGCTCAAATTAACAACATGATGGTAATAATTATGATTGGCAATTCTCCTTTGGCTATAACTAGTTTCTTTATAAACAAATGGTATTGAATGTTTCTAAAGTTTCATAGGAGGAGGAAAAATGAGATACTTTCTACTTCCTAACTCAAATATAAGAAACTTACACTATCCTTTATCAAAGAACTAAGTTAGGAAACAACAAGTATTTCAACAACAATTTGTAAATATCAATATATATTTCAAAACAAAAAATATTTTAGGTATAAGCTAACTAAAAAAATTATAGAAAGTTCAAAATATTTTAACTAATGGAAATCAAAATTCACACCAAAATAAAATCGTAAGCATAAAAGGAAACAAAAAATTAGAATGCATACAACTGATCGTGCTTATGGAACAATCAAAAGAGGTATCTTTTAATAATTTAGCCTTGACAAGAGGGAATTCAAGATTACCTTCCAAGTGTTAATCTATACATGCCGGTTACTATTCTTTTATGCAATTTGTTAAGTATGTTTACCTAAAAATAAGTATGTTTACCTATGGCTTCGTTGATGTTTTCCCACTTTAAGACCAAATCACCTATTTTGAAAATCTTGTCATCAACATTCTTCTTTTCAAACCATATTTTTTATGATTTATTAGTGAAAAATAAATATTTGCTTCGTTTTATCCTTCCTTCTTCTAATATGAGGACTGTATCAGTACTATTTTGAATAGTGAGACAAGGTCGACCTTATGGAGCCCAAGAAAGTGTAGTGAAAGCAAGAACACATTTAGTGGAAAAAATCCTTCTTGGACATATACTTAGTGTGGAAAAGTGCCTAGTACTCCTTTAGGAGCTACCTTGTCTACCCATTAAGCATTAGGTAAGGAATTGTTTCAATTCCTCTGGGATTCAACTAAAGCACGTGCTTAATGATTTAGATTACATTTACGTTCATCAATTCAACTATTCCATTTCCTTGTGTATAGTAGTTAGTTAAATAACATAGAATTATACCTTTGTCTAAATGAAATTTAGTCAATAATGAGGAAGAATTATTTCTTGTGTTATTAAGTGCAATGATTATAACAATTCAAAATCTATTAATTAGATGTCATTCACAAAACTTAATAATACCTTTTTGTTTACATTCATAAACAACATAGTTTCAAAATACCTAGTGAAGTAATGAGTGGTATTCAAAATGAAATCATGTTTCTTAGAGGAATGTGTTATCACTCCGTAATTTTTGAGGTTGCAAAGTAAATTACAGAGGTACTTTAGAACCACTTTGGAAATTGGGATTCCAACCCTTCCAGTTTCAAAGAGGGATCTCTCTTTATGATTTAGCTTTGTTTTACTGATTATATTAGGCTAGTTATCATGTTCAACTTTGGGGTTTTTATGTTGTTGGGTTGAGATAATGGAATTAGTCCATTGGGCAATGGAGTCACAGGTTTAGATTGATCAAATGTTGAGTTTACAGGCTAAACTTACAAGATAGGGTAGGAAAGTTCATTGGATAATTTAAGATCTATGGTATGGAGAAGAAGAAAAAGATTTAGAAATCCAATTAAAAATAGAGCAATTAAGAATTATATTTTTAATTTTCAGTAGAAAACATAGAAATTATTCATAAGTCAGATATAGAGTGTACTTTGAAACAAATTATGTTCATACTCTTCTTAAAATAATTTAGATTGTAGAAACATGTGTGAAAAACAATGAAAACATTTAACAGAGAAAGATGCGCTTCACCAATGAAATTAACACAAGAATCTTGTAATGCTTGCGGTGTATTACTGAAATATGATCAACGATAGCTCTGTGAGCTTCTTTACAACATAAGTCCTTTCTTCAAAACTAATCCCAACACTAATACTTCAATTTTTGAAGTATTTATACAAAACTAATTACAAAATATCTTGATTCAAAAGATCAAGATGGAATCCTATTAATGTTTAAACTGATTACAAAATTATAACAAAATAATAGGAATCTTCAAACTATTGAATGTTGGCCATGCTTTTTACGAAGACTATTGGTGACTGGGCTTCAAACGTTGTTTTGCCTTTCTATCCAATTATGAATTATTCCAGTAATTCGCACAATTTCTCCCACCTATCTTCACTTGGGATTGAAAACTTAATCAATTTCCTATAGCTTTCATCCACATCTATGTATTTCTGAAAGGTTGGCTTGATGACAAATAGGTGCCTCACCTCATGACTAATAATTAAATCAAAATCTAAGGCCTTCATGAATGCCTTCCCTAAGATATGCCCTTTGATCCCTGAAAACATTGATTTGTCTTGGGCAATCCTGCTTAATCTGTCCTTGTACTCTGTTAGGCTAATGATCTCATTCTCTGTATTAGTCAACTTGGCAAACTTTTCTTGTTCAGCACCTGCAACTTCTTGTGCAATTTGTCTATGTTGTTTTCTAAGTTCTAGCATTTTTTATCCAACTAATTCATAAGAGTCCTTCTAGTCAGCATCCTTTTCACCTCCAGGATGGTCTCCATTCTGTCTTGAATTCCCAGCTCCTATAGTTCTTCTATGTTCTTGGAATTCATAAATTGGATGATGGTTGTAGCTTCCCCAGGTTTCTACCCCAAGTCTATTTTAATCTTCTTGATTACTTCTTGAGATTTCTGCACTAACTCTTGTTGTTCAAAAATTATCTGTATAAAATTCCATATTTGTGTGATGGTTGCACCAATTTATGTCCATATATGTTCTCTGGCTTGGGCCAGAGTTTGACCCATAACTGATTCACTATGCAGCTGCTCAATTTTTAGATTTAACTGATGGGTTTTTTGCAACTCTACCACATAAAAATTATCAATTTTTAACTTATGTTTTGACAATTTCTTAATTTGATATTTTAGCTTATCAATTTCCTTCTCCTGGATAGTTAGATTTTCCATGGCTCTAACCATTTCACTTGTTGAATCTGTTGTTATTGATGTAGATGCAGATGCTCTTGGGGTTGTGGTCGCTAAGATTGAGACTATTGTAAGTGGAACTATGGCCAACTGCAATGCCTTCTCTTTCTCTTTGAGAATTTTTTCCAATTCTACTTCCATGTCCCTGATCATGAACATATCCTCTTTCTGCTTCTCCATCTCTCCTAGCTCCTTGGCCTGTGGATCCTCTGTGGTAGGCAACTTTAATTTTTTTCTCAAGGCTGCTATGTCAACATCCTTTTTCTTCAGAAGTTCTTCAGTTTCCTTGATATCTTTAGGACTGTACATTATTTAGTGATACCTGTAATTTAGAGGCAGCTATGGCAGTGTTAGTGAGTGTGGAATAAATCATCTCACTTGTTTATTTGTGCAGGTCCATCTGGTTTATGGGATGAATATGTTGTGTATCAAAAGTGAACACATACAACATGGGAGCTTGTACGTTGGCTTCGAGAAATGATATCTGCATTTTTCCCTTCTCTGACTCGAATATTGATAGTAATATGTCTTGAGATATAGTTGTTTATTTCTAGAAATGCATATAAGTGGAGGCTTTTAGCATTTCATTCCTTTGTTTAATTGCCTTGTATTTGGCAAAAATGTTGGGCTTGGCGGTGTCTTGAGCCAAATCGACTGTCTTTGGTGTCTCTGGAGGATCTCTAGGGGATCTCTGTAAGTAGATGAAGACAGAGATCCTATACAGATATCTTCCTCTCTGCTAGACACATGAGGACCTATATTTACAATAGTCTATTGTTCTTTTGTGTCCTGATGAAAAACAATTGCAGAGTTGGTTTTTTGCTTCTTTTTATAAACTAGGAAATCTTTTGCTCCTATTTCTATCACCGAGGAAAATTCTTCTTCTCTTCCTCTCTTCTCTTGTTTCTATTTAGGTACAGGTGTTTGAGTGGTTGTAGTAGAGAGAACTTGTGCTTCTGCCTCTTACAGTGTGTTTTCCACCCATTGAGTCTAGTTCATGTACTGCTCGATTTCTGGTCAAGGAGTATGTGAATAAGGTGTGGTCTTTTTCTCCACGCTTAGCTTTGAGGTCAAGCGAAAAGGTTCATAAGACTAGGTGAAACTCAATTTAAAGCTCATTTTCTTCAATAGCAAATCAGCTTCCCTACCAGCTGATATGGTATTGCAAACAAAAGGTCCTACTATGGATTTAATATTGAAATGGGCATTCTACTTGGCTGCCATGAAATGTAGAAGATCCATGTGAATCATTTGCTGAATGTACTCTAATGAGAAAAGTCTTATATGCACAAATTTTGGCATTTTGTAGGGTGGCAACTCACACCCATATATCTGAATTTCTGTGTAGGTCTAGTAAAGATACTAGTCCCCTGTCTTTACTTGATCACTGAGATGTAGAATCTTCTGAATGTATTCACCTATCCTGGGCTCCACATCACTATGCAGGATACATACCACTATGTATAAGAACTGGTCCACAAAGTTTGTGAAAGAGAATTTTGTGGAATTCATTCTCACCAATGATGTCCATTGTATGATTGATTGAGCATTACCCTTCTCATCCATATTCTGCAAGGTAAAATGGAATCTATCTTCTTGTTGATAAATAAACAGTTACACTAAAACAGAGGATTATTTTAAAGCTCCCTCTGTAGAAAATTTGATAAATTGATCATGCATAGCCTCTCCAATAAACTGACTATAACTAAAAATTATTGGTTGCTCACTAGTGGTGAAAATCCACAAGAAGCCAACAATGGCCTCATCAACCCATTGGTCAAAAAGATAACTAAGAATATAAGAGATGATGGAAATAATCTTCTTGGTTCCCTCAGGGAACATGGAAGATGAATATGGAGGGTTAGTTTTTGGTAATTGGGCATCTTCAGGCAAAAAAAATTCAAAGATCTTGGCTCTCTGGGGAAAAGTTAAATTCTTGTAGAGCTCTGTGAGAGAGTCTACTGAGACTGTCTTAATTGAATCTTGGATTGCTACCAGGAGCATTTGGGCAATGGCTTTAGTTGTGACAGTTATCAAAACTTCACCATTGGGACTTACGATAGCTCTCTGAGAGTCGACATAACTCAATTGACACCAGGAAACTAACTCAAGGAAAAAATGGGTCTGTGGGAACATGAACTGAGGTAGGGTAGACACCCACATATTAATTTCATTACTTCGGTCAAGGAATTTCTTATTTAACCAATTGTGAAGTTTGAACAATTAAAATTCACACTTGGTTTCAACAATTTTATATTGCAAGTCCAATAAGGGTACATGATCTAAGTCTGCAGGTGGCAGCAGCATGGGGTTCTCTTCTGGTTTCTTTCCCTTTTCTTCGGGGAACTTAATTTTAGGCGGCATGATGAATTTGCTAATACAAGAAAAGGTCATGGATTACCTGGAGTAGGAAAACGACATAGGAATGTCGAACTGGGTCACTGATGGCAGTTTGAAACAGTAATGGTTGGTCAATTTAACCGATCAATATTGTGGCTTAAGAATTTATAACATGTTGTTGATCATAAGACACGATGAAAGAAAGAAATTTTATTGTTTCAAAGCATTTATATAGAGAAATTTCCCAATTAACCATTAATCCTTTACCATTAATGGGGAGCGAGTCCTTTGTACATGGCGCAAAAGGGAGTTAATACAGTAATGACTTGTTGACATCGCGAGAGAGGTGCTAGATGGCAACATAGGATTGGGAGGAAGTGAATCATCGGGATAATTTTTAACAACCAGGAGTAGTAGTGGGAGTGGGGTCCGCGAGGATGAGGTGGAAGAGAGCATGTGGAGGAAAGGTAGGCTAAGGTGGTAAGTATGGTGGGGTTAGAGATATGTCATGGTATGTGTGTTATAGACATATTTGGGCACTGCAACCCCAATCAAATATGTCCATAAACCAAGGGCTTCTAAGTCCCTAAAAGTGTTGTTTCATACCCTAAAGGAGCAAGGTCAGCTGATTACATCATCTTCTGGAAGTTTTCCATGAAAAAACATTCAGAACTGGTCAAAGCAGGACCATAAAAAATGCCCAGTGCAAAGGGTGCAATGCATCTCACCTACCACATGCAAAAATTGCAATTCATACTAGAAATCCCTTCTATAGAGTGCGATGAGAGAGAACAGACAAATGGCACAAGCATTTTGCTAGGTGGAGACCTAAGAATCTTCTAGAAGCTGCTCATTTGACACTTGCCTTCCTGAGTTCACCCAAGGATGAGTAAGAGATCATGAAATCTCCGAGTGGAACCAAGAACTATCAGAGAAATGACACTAATCAAAATCCCAGAAGCTGACTCACCCCCTGCAAATATCTATAAATGGATCCCTCATCCCAGAGATCGAAAGGTTGGAATTGGGTAATTTGCAAAGAGGTGTTGTTGTTTTCTCTTTGAAGACATTGTTGGGTGATCTTGCTTTGTGTGAGGTGAAGAGGGCTTTCAAGCTGGGAGGATGGAGCTAGGTCAGACCAAGTGGTTGTAATCCTCTCTTCTACTACTTTTACTAATAAAGCTATTTGAGTTTTCCTCCATATTCTTGTGTATCTCTGAATATTGTGTTGATATATGCATTTGTATGGTCAATATATATCTGATCCTATATTGTTTACAATGAAAGATCTCTATGCGTTGATGGTATTATGTTGTTATGAATCTACAGGTGCTCTTTGAAGCGGGACAAGTAAGGAAGCGGTGGCAAGATTCTGTCAAAGGGGAAAGGAAACAAGCAAGGAGCCAAGCGAAAGACTAAGGTTGGTACTCTCTGCTTCTTTCTCATCTCTCTCTCATAAAGGAAAAGCAAGTGACTTTAATCTGTTTGTTTCTAAGATAGCTACTCATCTTAGTGGGACTAGCGGCTCTGAATAGACACTAGATTTCCCGATAACAATGTGGGTGTTGATGGAAGGTTGGGTCAGAGGTCCACGTGGCTGGTGGTGAGTGGAAGTGGAAGCGGCGAAAGTCAACATCAAAATACTTTTCAGAGAGAGGAGGGGGCACGATGAGAGGAAAGTGAGGTGGGGGTGCGAAATGCTAAGAGAGTGCCATGTAGAAGGAGCTTTGGACCCCCCTCCCCCCATGGAAAAAGTGGAGTTGAGCTCGAGGACACCGAAAACATTCCCCTACTATTGATCCAAGCGGAGGACGATCTCAGCCATCCATTTTATTTTAAAGTGTGAACTTAGGCTAATACATACCCCAAACATTATTACAAGCACAATAAAGTGCAATTAACCCTTACTTAAGGTAAAGTTAATCAAAAATTATTTTTTCCTAAAACCTATTTAGAAACAATTCAATGTTGCATTTGAACTAGCAGGGTACATTTTTTACCCTTTTTTCCTATCGATTAATCATGATTAAACCAAGTGATTAGGTTATTCACTAATCTAACCTATTGTGTTCCTAGCCTAATCACGATTAAATAGTGTGATTATCCCAAATTATTTATAATTTTCCTATTTAGCAAGTGGAATTTAAACAAGATGCACACTTTATTCAAAATTTCTAAATGTAAACTGATGCAATACTGATTTTTCTTGGTGGCATTTAGATTTCTCACCTAGGGGACATTTTCACACATATTTTTTTCTATTTTTTGTTTTTCTTTTCTTTTCTTTGCTTTTCATTTCTTTCTTTATTCTATTTTTCTATCCCCTACAATTTATTTTCTTTTTTCTTTTTCTATATATATATATATATATATATATATATATAGAGAGAGAGATATATATCTTCTTTTATTGTTTTGGAAATAAATTTAAAACATGAAACATTATTTCCATTTTTCAAATATAAAATCATCAAGTAAAAACAACTCCTATGAAATATAGGACCCTAACAGTGGCTCCAATGGGGATGGCATCCTCCTTGTGAGGTGCCAAGAATGTCGTAGATTTAGTAGGCTTGATCCATTGGGCATGTTGCAAAGATCTTCCAATTAAACTATTTCACCTATCTTTTATTCATATATATGGTAACACATCAAATAAAAGCTCAGGGCCTTCACTGTGGGCTTCAACTTCTACTGATAGTCACCTGCACTCTTGCAATATAAAAGTAAAATGGTATTTTACAATGGTGATGAATGAATTGACTTACTCTAATGGGAAATAATGCTTAAGATGCCTACCATTCATTGGTCCACCTGGCAGCTCTTCTCCATTCAAATTGATTAACAGAAATGCATTGTTGCCCCTGAAAGCTTCAATCTTAAAAGGCCCTTTCCATAAGTTGTCAAATTTGCCATATTTTGCTTTATCCTCATTTCTGGAATCCCATTTCAAAACAAGATCATTGAGTTGAAAATCATCTGCCTTAGTCCTTCTATCATAAATCCTTTTGATATTTTCTTGGGTGACTTGGGTTTTATGATAGACTTCTTCCCTTGATTGTTGTAACTAAATAGTCTAGTTTATCCTTCTTTGCATGTCATTGGTCTCTAGCTGAGCTTCTTGCAAAATTTTTAACACTGGAATTCCCAAAGAAGTTGGGAAAACAACATTTGTCCCATACACTATCTGGAATGGTGACATTCCAATGGATTTCTTGGTAGTAACTCTGTCAGCCCATAGTGCATTGATTAATTTTTTGTGCCATGACTTTTTGTTCTCCATCAATAATTTCTTGATAATGTTAACTAAACTATTGTTTGAGGACTCGGCTAAACCATTCCCCTAAGGGTAATAAACAGTAGAGTGTCCTAACTTAATATGATATTTGTTACAGAAATCTGTCATATTTTTGGACTTGAAAGAAACATCATTGTCAGTTATGATTTTATGAGGGCATCCAAACCTAGATAGCATATTTCCTTCTAGAAATTGGATGATAATAGAGTCAATGGCTCGTCTAGTGGGAATGGCTTCTATCCATTTAGTAAAATAGTATGTTGCTGTCAAAATCCATTTGTGTTGACCTGAGGAACTAGGGTGAATCTCTATAGTGAAGTCTAAACCCCATTATTGAAAAGGGAATTCTACTGAAATTGGTTTTAATGGTAAAGGTAGAAGCTTTCTTTTTCCTTTGAATATTTGACATTGATGGCAGGAGGTGACCTTTTTTATGCACATCGGAGAATAGGGTAGGCCAGTAAAAACTAGCTCTAAGGATTTTATTTGATGTAGATTTCCAATATAGATGGCCACCACAATCTCCCTGATGAAATTCCTCTAGGACCCTGTTCGATTCATCTTTCAACAAACACTTTAGTAACATTCCTCCAACATCTTAACAAATATAAATTATCATCAAGGATGCAAAATTTCATGGATTTCATTTTAAGGAACCTTGTCTTGGTTTTACTTAAACTACAGTGAGCATATAATTTCTTTAAAACGTAAATTATGTCAGCATACCACAGTGATGTGTTGAAAACTTATGAGATCGATGGAGTCACCTGCTCTTCCTCTTCATCTAATTCTGTAATAAAATTTATGTCTAATACATTACAATTTGACTTTGTCATGATTTTTTCTAATCCTTGATCCTTAATAAGTTTTTTTGGTCTGATTTCAACATCATATTATAGAATGGTGGCAATCAAGTTTCCCCTTCTGCCATCTAGATCTGTTTTCCTTAACAACTGCACTAGGGACAAAATAAATAATATGTGAATGTAGAATATAAACCCTGAAATATTTAAGGGCCTTTACCAATGAAAATGTTTGCTTTTCCATGATGTTGTATTTCAGTGATGCATCTCTCAATGCTTTGCTGAAAAAGTAAATTGGTTGTTCGTGTCCTTTAGCATTCTTCTGCAACAACACTATTGTTATTGTATGATTAGATGCAAAAGACAATATCATAAAATATTTTGTAAAATCAGGACTTATTAAAATGTGTGCAGTTGTTAAAGCTTTCTTGACCTTAGTAAAAGAATCCTTTACATCATTATGCCATTTAATTTTGGTATCCTTCTTTAACATGTTTGTTATTTCTTTTAGGATTTCAGCCAAATTTGGTATAAATCTCCGAAGGTAGTTTATTTTTCCAATAAAGTATTGGACCTCTTTCTTGTTCCTAGGGGGGTCTATCTTCAATATTGCTTCTACTCTGTTGGGGTCAATTTTTATACCATCCTTTTATATGATATGTCCTATTAGTTTTCCCTCTTCTAAGCTAAATAACATTTTCTTAGGGTTAAGAGATATACCGAATTTTCTGCATTTTTCGAAAACTCTCCTTAAATGGAGAATTGTTCCTCATCTCTCTTTGAGAAGAGAGTGGTATCATCTAAATAAATGAGTATAAACCTACCTAATTCATCTGTAAAGGAAAAATCCATTTCTCTTTGGAATATAGCCCCATCATTCATCAAACCGAAAGGCATTTTCACATACATGAAAGTGTCCCAGGGTGTTGTAAATGTTGTTTTCTCTTGGTCATTGGGATGTACTAGAACCTAGTTATAACCAGAAAATCCATCTAATAAAGAAATTCTTGCAGATCTAACTACCTTCTTCAAGATGTGGTCCATTTTGGGTAAAGGATAGTTGTCTTTCAGATAAGCTTTATTGATATTTCTAAAATCAATACACAGTCTAATCTCCCCAGTATTTTTCCTAGTAGGAACTAAGTTTGATACCCATTTAAAAAACCGTAGGGGTACAATGATTTTGGCATCATACATTTTTTTAACTTATTTCTCAACTAGGGGAAAAAGCATTGGGTTGATCCTTCTGAGTTTCTGTTTAAAAGGTTTGTGATCCTCCTTTATATGAATTTTATGTTTTATAATACTAGTGTCATAGGACTTTAAACCCTCATAACTCCAGGCAAATACATATATTCATTCTTTGAAAAGCTCTATATACTTCTGCTTTTCAGTTGGAGGCAAAGATTTGGACAATTTAACTATTTTAGGCTTTTCTTTGGTTCCTATGTTACATTCTTCCACATCAGCTCCAGTAGGTTCTATTTTAGGTTTTTCAGCCACATCATCAAAATCAAATAACTCTTCCAAGGGAAATAACCCTCTAGGAAAAACATTATCCTTCCACTGCAAAATTTTTTACTCTTCTTGATCTTTATCCAGTTCATTCACTTCTACTTTATTAATTATTTTGTGTGCATTATTATCTACATCACAATCTATGTCTATATTGGCACATTCAAATTCATCCTTTGACTGCAAAAAAAAATCAATCTATTCATCATTACCAAAAACTTTCCAGTACCTGATGTTATCCAATACAACTGGTCTATTTTTAACTTCAACTATGTACTCGTGACTTGGGTGATAAGGCATTTTGCAAGTTCTAGTTGATGTAGCTAGACCATTAGCTATGATGTTTTGACATCTTGGAACTATAGATAACTCGTACTCAACAAAACCTTCAAGGAAATATAGAACAACATTCCTATAAGCCCTTAACCTTGGATGTGTATTTGAATATTCCCCTTTGATTTGTTTAATTATGAGTTCAAAATCTCCATGAACTGAAATTCTTTTGACACCTAATGTTTTCAAAATTTGTAATACTAGGATTAAGGCTTCATACTCAACTATATTATTTCTACATTGAAAGTTCAGTTTATATGAATTTCCTTCGACTTTTCTAGTTTTTGAATTGAAAACCCACACACCTGCTCCTGATCCTTCCTTGCTTACTGTCCCATCAAAATCCACATTCCATAAAGGCTCATGTTGTTCATCTAGTTTTACAATGTCTGTTTTGTTTTATTCCATCTCATACAAATCGGTTTCAAGGTTAGGGAGTTTTCCTTCTATACCTCCATTATTATACAAGATAAAAGAGTCTATGTTTGAATGGACTGAATATAAGGGATGGTTGTTTGGTCTATCTTGACTGCTAACCGTGTATTTCAATAGGGTTTCTCTGTAAAGTCTCTTAGGCTGACCAAAAACAAGTATGGTAGCATAAATCATATCCATTTGTAGGGTGCCTTGCAGCTTTGCCCCCCACGATCTAGAAATTAGCATTCCATACTTTGGGGGTATGTCTTCCACTATGATATCCATGACTATGCTTCTGGCGGGAATTTGAGATAGGGTGACACAAAGGTCTTTAATGAGACCAAGTCACCTTACCTTGTTGGAATCAAAAGATTACAAGTCTTTATATGGCCTAGTAATGTCAAGATTCAATTTCTCCATTATGTCTCGGGGCATTAAATTGTGTGAGCCACCGGAGTCGAGCATGGAATTATGAAGAATTTTATCAAGGATATTGAGACTGGCATAGAAAGGGGGAACATTTCCATCTTGGGGTTTACCTTCTACCTTTAGATTGAATAGCAGTTCATGTTTGTCATCACCGAGGTTTATAGTATTTGTTCTTGCTCCTACTTTTAAGGATTTCATTACTTGTGTCATGTACGCATTCTTATTCATCAGTTTCATGAGGGAGATTGAAATTTTCACTTTAGCCAATTAATTTTCTATGTTGAAAGAGGTTTGTGTCTTACCTATTTCCTTGATGTTATGATCCTATTTTTTAAGGTTTTCTCTCTGAGTATCTTCGTTGGACTTACTAGAGGAAGGAAAATCTTTAGTTTGACTAGAAGAAGGAATATCAATCTGAGTTTTCTTTGGTTGAATATTAGCAGTCTTTCTAGAAGGAGTATCACAGATTTTCTTAGGAGGAGCATCAACAGTTTTTCTACTCTTGGGGTTATATTGCTTATGCACTTCCATTATGGCATTCTGATAGCCTTGTGTGTATTCTTCAGACTCTAATGGAATTGCTTCTTGTTTTGAAAGCAAAAATTGATATTTCTCTTCTTTAGTCAAAAAGATATGATCAATTTATGTCTCCCCAAACAAATTAATTTGGTTTTCCTCTGAATATTCTTATAGTTTCGCTTCTTCATTGGCATAGTTTTCCTAGAAAGGATGCCTAAGTTGTTGATCATTAGGGACCCTTTGTTCCCTTTGTTTTATCAGAGGTGGATTTCTCCTGATATTCTGATTTTTGTTTTGAGAATTTTCTTGGTTATCCCTAGGAGGGGTTCTATCAACCACTATCATCCTCTCCATCTTTATTTCCATGGTTTTTACTAGGTTGTCTATTTTTAAGTCTTGATGAATAGGAGGAAGATTCCTCCTTGATGGTAACCCTTCTTTCAGTTTTAAGCTTTCCTTTTTTGGCTAATAAATTATCCTCTACTTTGGCAGCATTACTTTTCATTTCTTTAAGTGTGGTAGGGTCTCTTTCTCTTAATTGATAGGCCATGTCTACATCAAATCCTTCAAGGAAATGAATGAGGGCTAACCCTGGTCGGGGATTTATAGCAGCTGGAATGGCATTATAAAATTGATTAAACCTATCACAATATTCTTCAACAGATTCATTAGGCCCTCTTTTTAGATTTTTATATTCATTTAAAACTTGGAGGGGATTCTTTTTAGTTTCCCATTTGTTGAGGAAAGATTAATGAAAGGAAACAAGATCATTAATGGTAGATGCTTGTAAATATTTAAACCACTTTATTACCTCTCCATTAAAGCTATGGGAAAAAAGCCTCATCTTCACATCATCTTCATCAACCTCTTGAAGGTCAAAGTAGTCATTCATTTTATCTACATTTTGTCATGTAGTGATGGCCCCAGTACCATCAAACTGAGGAATCCTACTTTGATAGTCTTGAGGCATGATATGTAATTGGGTAGGTAAAACTAGGGGAGCATATCGAGCTGCCATGACTAGTATATGGGGATGAACAATAGATGAACCTATGTGAGGTGTAGATGTGGAAGGGATTAAGATAGTTTGTATTACACTTTGTGATGTTGATGGGGAGGCAGTGGAAATTGTTGAGGAGGTGGAACTAATGGAAAAAGGATGTAAAGATTGTGTGATGGGAGAAGAAACAAAGAGTGATAAGGATGAAAGTTCAAGTGATTGTTAGATGTATGCTTTGTGGATAGCTTGATCTAGGTCTATCACTAGATCTTCTAATTTTTCAAACAGCTAGAGAGCTTGTTTGTCAAAATCCTGGTCTACACACTAATGTTCAGATATGTATGGTCTTAACACCAACTCATCAATGACAGTTTTAGCTGCAAAGTTTTCAAACTTGGTTCTAAACAAACTGAGTTCAAAGGGTAGATCAAATTGAATATTTTCTATGGTAACAAAACTCTTTGGAAAAGAATTGGCTCTTGGCAGAGGACTGTTACTCCCTTGACTTTCAGTCAAGCTTTTCTTCCTTATCAATTTCTCAGGATTATCTAGGATATTGGGAGGATTCGGGTTTAGATGAGCTCTGGTATGAATTATTTTAGGAGCCAGATCTATATAGTATTAAACACACAATTTCAAATATGCACAAATTTTACAACCTCAAAACATTTATTTTTGGAAAATAAATCTTAAATGTTGCTGAAATAAAGTTTTTGGAACCAGGGAAATAAAATTTCAAATGAAGATATGTCTGTTCCCCACTATGGTCGTCAGGATGTTATCGCTCTGTAATTTTTGAGGTTGCAGAGTAAATTACAGAGGTAAAATTAGAACCACTTTGGAAACTGGGAATCCATCCCTTCTAGTTTCAGAGAGGGATCTCTTTTTATGATTTATCTTTGTTTAACTGATGATATTAGGCTATTTATCATGTGCAGGTTTGGGTTTTTGTGTTTTTGGGTTGAGATAGTGGAATTAGGCCATTGGGAAATGGAGTCATAGGTTTATATTGATCAAATGCTAATTTTATAGGCTAAACTTACAGAGTAGGGTAGGCAAGTTCATTGGATTCTTTAAGATCTATGGTATGGAGAAGAAGAAAAGGATTCAGCAATCCAATTAAAAGTAGAGAAATTAAGAATTATGTTTTTTATTTTTCAATAGAAAACATAGAAATTATTCATAAGTCAAATACAGAGTGTACTTTTAAACAAATTATGTTCATACTCTTCTTAGAATAATTTAGATTGTAGAAACATATGTGAAAAGTAATGAAAAAATTTAATAGAGAAAGATGCACTTCACCAATGAAATTGACACAAGAATCCTATAATTCTTGTGTTGTATTATTGAAATATGATCAACGATAACTCTGTGAGATTCTTTACAACATAAGTCCTTTCTTCAAAACTAATCCCAACACTAATACTTCGATTTTTGAAGTATTTATGCAAAACTAATTACAAAATATCTCGATTCAAAAGATCAATATGGAATCCTATTAATGTCTAAACTGATTACAAAATTAGAACAAAATAATAGGAATCATCAAACTGTTGAATGTTGGCCCTATTTTTGAGGAATATTGTTGGTGACTGGGCCTCAAAATTTGCTGCGTTGTTTTTCCTTTACGTCCAATTACGAATTACTCCAGTAATTCACATAATTTCTCCCACCTATCTTCACTTCGGATTGAAAACGTAATAAATTTCCTATTAGTTTCATCCACATATGTGTATTTTGAAAGGTTAGCTTGATGAAAAATAGGTGTCTAACCTCATGACTGATAAATAAATCAAAATCTAAGGCCTCCATGAATGCCTTCCCTATGATATGCCTTTTGACCACTGCAAACTGCAATTTGTCTTGGGCAATCCTGCTCAATCTTTCCTGGTACTCTATTAGGCTCATGAGCTCATTCTCTATATTAGTCAACTTTGGCAGACATTTCCTGTTCATCACCTGCAACTTCTTGTGGAATATGTCTATTTTTTTCTATGTTCTGGCATTTTTTATCCAGCTAATTCATAAGAGTCCTTTTGGTCAGCATCCTTTTCACCTCCAAGATGGTCTCCATTCTGTCCTGAATTCCCACCTCCTCTAGTTCTTCTATATTCTTGGAATTCACAAATTTGATGATGGTTGTAGCTTCCGCAGATTTCTGCCCAAAGTCCATTTTAATCTACCCAATTACTTCTTGGGATTTCTGCACTAACTCTTGCTATTCAAAAATGATCTGTATAGAAGGCCATATTTCTATGATGGCTTCATCTATTTATGTCCATATATGTGCTCGGGCTTAGGCCAAAGTTTGACCCATAACTGATTCACTATGAAACTGCTCAATTTTTAGATTTATCTGATGGGTTTTATGCAACTCTGCCACATAAAAATTATCAATTTTTAACTTTTGTTCTGACAATGTCTTAAGTTGAGCTTTTATCTTAGCAATTTCCTGCTCCTAGATAGTTAGACTGTCCATGGCTCTAACCAATTCACTCACTGAATTTGTTTTTGTTGTTGATGTAGATGAAAATGCTCCTAGGGTTTTGGTCAGTGAGATTGGGACTGTTGTAAGTGGAACTATGGCCAACTGTGATGCATGCTCTTTCTCTTTGAGCAGTTTCTCCAGTTCTACTTCCATGTCTCTGATCTGGATATTTATCTCGATGATTATCCTGAACATATCCTCTTTCTTATTCTACGTCTCTCCTAGCTCCTTGGCCTGTGAATCCTCTATGGTAAGCATATTTAATTATTTTCTCAAGGTTGCTTTGTCAACATCCTTTTTCTTTAGAAGTTCTTTAGCTGCCTTAATATCTTTGGGATTATATCCCAACTTGATCACCAAGTCCTCCAGTGACTTGATTCTAGTATCCTTGGCTAAGGATGAAATCTTCTCTAACTTGAGTTGGGACTATACATTATTTAGTGATACCTACAATTTAGAGGCAGATATGGTAGTGTTAGTGAGTGTGGAATACATCATCTCACTTGTTTGTTTGTGCAGGGCCATCTGGTCTATGGGATGAATATGTTGTGTATCAAAAGTGAACACAAATTCCTTGTAATATACAGGTGACCTAGGAGTTGGTACTTTGGTTTCTAGAAATGTTATATGCATTTTTCCCTTCTCTGAGTCGAATGTTGATAGTAATATGTCCTGAGATACAGTTGTTTGTTTCCAGAACTGTGTATAAGTGGAGGATTTTAGCATTTCATTCCTTTGTTTAATTGCCTTGTATTTGGCAAAAATGTTGGGCTCAGTAGTGTCATGAGCCAAATCACTTGTCTTTGGTGTCTCTGAAGGATCTCTAGAAGTAGATGAAGATGGAGATCCTATGAAGATATCCTCCTCTCTACTAGACATATGAGGACCTATCTTTACAATAGTTTTTTGTTCTTATGTGTCCTGCTAAAAAATAGTTGCACAATTGGTTTTTTGCTTCTTTTTATAAACTAGGAAATCTTTTGCTCCTATTTCTATCACCAAAGGAAGATTCTTCTTCTCTTCCTCTCTTCTCCTATTTCTTTTTAGGTATGGGTGTTTGAGTGGTTTTAGTAGAGAGAACCTGCTCCTCTACCTCCTGCAATTTGTTTTCCACCCATTGAGTTTGGTTCATGTACTACTCGATTTCTATTTGAGGAGTATGTGAATAAGGTGTGATATTTTGCTCCACCCTTAGCTTTGAAATCAAGCCAAAAGGGTCATAAGACTAGGTGAAACTCAATTTAAAGTTTGTTTTCTTCAACAACAAATCAGCGTCCTTACTAGCTGATTTGTTATTGCAGACAAAAGGTCCTACTCTGGCTTTAATCTTGAACTGGGCCTTCTTCTTGGCTACCACGAAATGTAGATCATCCATGTGAATCATCTTCCAAATTTACTCTAATGGAAAAAGTCTCATAGGCACAAATTTGGGCATTTTGTAGGGTGGCAACTCACACCCATATATCTGAATTTATGTCTAGGTCTGGTAAAGATGCCAGTCCCCTGTCTTTACTTGATCACTGAGATGTAGAATCTTTTGAATGTCTTCACCTAGCCTAGGTTCCACATCACTATGTAGGATACATACCACTGTCCATAAGAATTGGTCTACAGAATCTGTGAAAGAGAATTTTGTGGAAATCCTTCTCACAACAATAACAATAGTGGGCTTCTATGGGGCACAATAATAACAATATGGGGACTACATGGGCACAAAAATATCAATAAGGGGGCTACACTCACAACAAAAATGAGGGAATACACAAGTATTATAGGGACCTAACATGCCCCTCTCCTTCAAAAAAGTGTTGTCCTCAATGCTTGAGTAGTTCTAGATTCTTTTGTATAAAATTCTCATCTTCCCATGTGGAATCTTCAGTGGGTAAGTTCTTCCACTTGAGGAGATACTCTAAAATTGATCAATTTCGTAGCTATCAATTTCTTGTTTCCGTGATTTCTTCATGTTCCAATATGATTTTTCCTTTCTCATCAAGTTCTGGAAATATTGTTTGAATTGGGAGCTTGTCACCTATAACCTTCTTTAAGCATGAAACATGGAAAACTGGGTGCACTCGGGAAGATGCAAAAAGCTCCAATTTGTATTCCATAGTACCAATCTCTTACAACACCTTGTAAGGACCATAATACTTTGGTGATAATTTATTATACTTCTTAGCTTGCTTGAGGGACATTTATGTGTATGGTTGTAGCCATAAAAATATCGAGTTGCCTAAATCAAAAAAAAATCGCTGCGATGTTGATCTTCTTATTGTTTCATTCTATTTTGTGCCAAAGTGAGGTTATCCTTTAAGAGTTGGAGAACTTTTTGTTGATGCTCAATGTGATCTTCCACTGGTTGAACCTTAGAATTTTCTCTTAAAGAGGATGTGATGGATGGTGGATGACATGCATAATGTGCCATAAATGGGGTCATTTTTGCTACAGTATGGAAGTAAGTGTTATACCACCATTCAACCAAGGGTAACCACTTGACCCATTGTGTTTGTTTATCAGATACAAAGCAACGAAGATATCCTTCCAAACATTTTTTCACTATCTCAGTTTTCCTAGCATATTGAGGATGATAAGGTGAGCTATGAGCTAATTGAGTACCCACATAAGAAATTAATTCCGTCCAAAAAATTCCAGTGAAAATGAGATATCTGACGCTTACAATAACATTTGGATTTCCATGTAGCTTTTGAATTGTTTCTGTAAATGCAGTAGCAACTGTACTGGCTTTAAATGGATGAGATAATGCACAAAAGTGTGCATACTTGGAAATTTTGTCAACTACCACCATGGTGACACTCTTTCCTTTAGCCTTGAGTAAACCTGTGATAAAATCCATTGAAACCTCCTCCCAACGTTGACTTGGAAAGGATAAAGGTTGTAACAGACCTGAGGTATTAATTGTCTCAACGTTATTTTGTTGGAAAATCAAACATTCTGCCACAAACTTTTGAATATCATATTTAAGGCCATCCCAAAAAAAAAACCTTCTTAACCCTGTGGTAAGTTTTTAAAAATCCTGAGTGCACTCCTAAGGGAGAGGTGTGCAATTCCAGAAGAATCTTTTGTTTGAGTTGGGAATTCTTACAAATGTATAAGCGATCTTTGTACCATAATGAATCATTTTTCCAGCTAAATGTATTAGATTTACTGGGATATTATTGCACCTTTTGAATGAGTACAAATACTTAATCGTCATTCTTCCATTCATCCCTTGTTTCAGTTATCCAATCTAGTTGGATAATAGAAATGGCACAAAGCAATTCTTCCGCATCCTCATCCTTTCTTGAGAGTGCATCTGCAACAAAATTTTGCTTCCCTTTTTTGTAGATAATTTCAAAGTTATAACCCAACATCTGTGTGACCCATTTTTATTGCTCTTCTGAAGATAATATTTGTTCTAAAAATTATTTAAGAATATCATGATCCGTTTTAACCTTGAAGTGTCTTCCCATTAGGTAAGGTCGCCATTTATTAAGTGCATGTAGTATTACCAACATTTCCTTCTCACAAATAGCATTTTATAAACACTTTCCATTGATTGGACGACTTTCAAAAGCAATGGGTCTTCCCTCTTGCATTAAAACAACACCAATTCCATTTTCTGAGGCATCACATTCCACAACAAAGTTTTTTGTGAACTCTAGTGTAGTTAAGATGGTGCTTAGCACATTGCCTCTTTAAGATGTTCAAAGGCCTTAGTTTCTTCTGGAGTCCAAGAAAATGCTTCTTTCTTCCTGGAATCAAATGAATAGCATGATCATGATCATAAATACATGGGAGGCCTTTGGGAGTCTCAAATACCTTGGAATGATTGTCCAATCCTTTTTGGAGATCTGGAGAAATAGATTATTTCGATGTTTGAACATCTAGTGAACATAATTGTGCAATTACGCCCCATTGTTCTTTCTTTAAAAGTGTTTTCATTGGACTCCTAGTACAACATCAGCACCACCCATTGGAATGGAAAGCATGGACTATTCAATACATATTCTCCCATGGATAGATTGATATTATGTCACTTTCCAGAGAAAATAATGGTTCCTCCATTTGCAACCATCACTTGACACTCTATTGCTTGATATAGGAAACAATTCAATTCCTTGACCATCTTACAATGAACAAAATTATGGGTACTACCCGAATCAATCAACACTATTACCGTTTTCTTCTTGATATGTCCTTCTATCTTGAGAGTTTGAGTGGTAATTCCTATCAAGGCATTACAAGATATGGTCGGATTCATTTCTTCTTTCTCTAGTGTTGGTTCCTAGTGTATATCCTCTCCTTTTGACGTTTCTTATTCATTTTCTTCCTCCTCTTCACAATCTATGTAAAATAATTTATTATCAACACACTTACGACCTTTAATATATTTTCTATCACAAATGTAACAAAGCTCTTTTTCTCTTTCTTCTTCCAATTGTTGTGGTGTCAACCTTGTAGGTTGTGGAAGGCTAGGAGAAACAACACTTCCATCTTTATAGTTGTGAGTGGTAGGCTTCCTTGTTGCCATAATTTTGCTTTCAAATTTTCTTGCCAACTTGAATGCCTTCTCCAATGAATCAAGTTCCCAAAGATGAACCTCATCTTGGATGTTATCCTTTAAAGCCCCTATGAAGACATCAATCATATGCACCTCTGGAATATCATTTACCCTTATATTCAATTTTCGGAAGTCCTGAATGTAATCCACCATTGAACCCTTTTGTTTGAGATTTATCAATTGGCTAAAGAAGGTGTTTATCTTTGTATCCTCATAATGTGCTATCATTTCCTTCGTAAAAATTGACCAAGTGACAATTTTTTTATGAGAGAAAAGCCATCAATACCATACAAATTGATTGGGTTCCAAATATAAATTTGCAATGCATATCTTTTGTGTGTTTTGCACATTATGGAGACCAAAATATTGTTCCATCTGTAATATCCATGTTACGGGATCCTTGCCATCAAACTTCCTCATGTCGATCTTTGGAATATGATTGGTCTTCAATCCAATGTTAGAGTCTATGAAATCATTATTAACATTTATTTTCTTCTCATCATGAGTTTCCTCTACTACCTTTTCACCATTAGGAAGCCTTTCTTGTAGCAAATTTGTCAAACCTTCCTTAAAACCTTCCATGTATTTCTTCAAATCTTCCATGTTTCTTTTTAGTTTTGCTTCTATGCCATCGATCTTAGCTTCCATTACTTTTTGTGAGAGCGAAATTTGTTACACTTGGTCTTGTAATTTTGATATATCATGTTGTATTTCTTCCTCTTTTTCATGTGTCATAGTAAAGCTTTTAGGTTGTTTACTAGGTGTTTCCATTTTATTTCTTAGGGGCATAAATTAATGATAATTATGCTTCACTATGCCCTTTGAATCACTTCAAACTAATTTTTCAAAGAAAACTTATGAAAATTTTAAAAATTAATAATGTAAACTTTGAAACGGGAACTCTAGCCAAAAACACATGAAAAACAGTACTAAAAACGAAAAGTGTTGATGTTGGAATAACACCTTTTTTTTTCTAGGGTAAATTTTCAACATGTTTTAAAAACGGCAGTGAAAACCAATTTTTTGTGCAAAAATTGTGCAAAAAACACCCTCAAAACTAAAAGTGTTGATGCAGCAATGACACTTTTTTTTTCTAAGGTAAATTTTCAACATTTTGAAATAATAGCATAAAATATTTTATCATGACTCCAAAAAACAATAAAATTTCAAAAGAATAATGAAAACATAAAATTAAAAATTAAAACAATGAAAAAAAAGTTAACAAAAAAAATCAATCATAAAAAAGTTAAAAACAAAATTAACCTATAAAAGATAAGAATTAAAAAACTAAAAAAAATATAAAGAAATAAATAAAAGAAAAACATATTTTCATTAAAAAAAAAAATAAATAAAAAAATTATCTCGTAAACCAAAAAAAAAAAAGGAAAAAAACAACAAAAAAACAACTATAAAATTAAGTAAAAATAGAAAAAATTTAAAAAGCATTAAAAAAAATTAAAACAAACTAGATTTAAAAATAATAATAATAATAATTAAAAAAATTACTAAAATAAATATTAAAAAAACGATCCCGGATGCAGGTGTTTGACAGGTCATATGGTACGTTGGAGGCGCATCGAATGGGCAGGTGTCAGCCCAAGTGCGCCACGGGTTACAGTTTTGGATGGGTGAGCTGGTCTCGCATAAGTATATTTATGGCCGCATTAACTTCGTCCTACAGTCTCCTGGTTATCTGCGCCATGGCTCTCAATATGTTTGTCATTCCCACAGCTTCGTCACAGACCATTGTTGCCTTATGGGTTGCTGCTCTGAGTGTTTCCCTGAGCCACTCTGTTAGTGAGCTTCTGCTCGTCATTCCCTTGCTCAGCTCAAGAGCATTCTCTATTCGCTTGGCTCTGGTTCCAGGTACTTACGGACTTGTCGGGGTTCCGCGTCCGCTTCTCTTTGGGCACTAGCTTCTTTTTCATTCCTCTCTGTGTATCCGCTCCTCGGACAAGCCTCTACATGTTATCATGCCTCGTGAAAGGCCCAGAATCGGGATTAGGCGAGGCGGTTCCCGCGGTCGCGCCACCCATCAGCGGTCCACCCCATCTCGGACACTTCCTCGGATGCTTTGGAATCTGGTCGTAGCAATCCTCCAGCCACTAGAAGTGGCAAGGGTAGGGGTCGAGGGCGAGTCAGGAATGATGAATTTACAATTGAAAAATGTGAGAATGCCCGGGGTTCAGGAGCAGCCCATCCTGGGGTTATTGCAGATCAGAGGACGGCAAATCCGATTGATAATCAGCGCCAAGTCATGGGAGGTATTTTTGTGGTGAATTCTGAAGCCAACGCAGGTCCGAGCACGCCAGCAAGAGGAGAGCCTACAGGCTCAGAGGTCCATCAATCCGACTCTGAGGACTCACTTCAATTCGGGTGTAGGGTCGTTGAGGAGCCATACACCTCAGAGGACGATTGATCCAGCCCGTGCCTATGTTATTTGCAATTTCTGAAGTAGGAGCTCGCCTCCTTTTTTGAGTCTCGATGTTAATGCATGTTTCAGGTCTCTGTCAGTTAATGTTTCATTTATGTTTAGCGAGGGATAGCTGTGGTTCATTTTTTAGTTTTATGGGAGTCAAAAATACTGTTGTAGGTCTTCTGAGTACTGAGGTCAAGCATATTTTTGTAAAATGCCAACTTCATGGCAAGACTTTTCAAGGCAGCTGCCTTGCTGTAACTTTTTTGTATAAATAATAGGAGTAGACTGATTGAGAAAAAAATTATTAAAAAAACGAAAATATACTCAAATTACAAAATATATATATATATATATATTCAAATTAAATATATATATATATATATATATATATATATATATATATATTAAAATTAATTTTATATCTATATATATATATGATGATGATGATGATGATCGTTAACGTTCGCTGAGACCAAACATTGGTCTATCGGACCTAAAGAAACAAATTATTTATTTTGATTTAAAATTTTATTCCTATGCTCAAGAAGCTTGGAGAGAAGGCTCCCGAGCTCACTATAATTTTGACATTGTAAAAGGCTAGGAAGGTCAATATTGTAACAAAGATTGTGGCACTGAGATCTAATGTGGTTGTATATATGGTCGGCAGGCTGGCACAATCTTTTTTTCAAATCAAAAAATATGATTTTTTTAATTTTAAATATTTAAAAATATATATATCATAAATATGTATTTTTTTGTTAAATTTTAAATATTTCTTTAGAATTGATTAAAAAAAATTAATTGAAAATATATATTTAAAAGAAATGTTTTTAATAAAAAATATATTTTTCTTAAATTTTAAATGTTTTTTTTTTGAAAATATCTATATATATATATATATATATATATATATGAATTTTAATTGTTTTTTGGTATTTTTTTAATTTGAGTATATTTTTGTATTTTAGGTTTTTTTTAAATGTTTTTAATCTTAATTTTAGTAGTTTTTAGATTTTTTTTTTCTATTTTTTTTAATCTAATTTGTTTTTAATTTTTGTTTTTGTTTTTTGTTTTTTGCTAATGCTTTTTAAAAAAAATTCTAGTTTTACTTAATTTTATAGTTTTTTCCCAATTTTTTTTATGGTTTACAAAAAAACAACAATTTAAAGTGTCAAAAAATGTAACATTTAAAAAAAAAATATCCACACTTAATACATTAAAAATTTTAAAGTGTCAAAAATAAGCCCTCTAAAAAAAAGGTTGATGTTGCATCAACATGTTTCAAAATTAGCATGAAAATCACTAAGATTTAAAAACAAATATTTATATTTGATACATAAGAAAATTTGAAGTGTCAAAAATATGCTCCGAAAAAAATATATCTATATATTCTGCATCACCACTTTTCAAAATCAATTGACTTTTTTTCTACCTCAACGAAATGGGTAATCGTATCAGTTCCCATTTCAAAGTTTACATTATTAATTACACACTTTTTTTTTTGCTTTGTAGGAGCTTGATATTGAATCTATTTTATCTCTATAATTTCAGATCTTCAAAGTCTGAAATTTCATCCTGTGGTATCACTCTGAGTTTTCTTTCCAACCCCACAAGTCGGACCAAGATTGGAGTCTTCAGGAAATATTTATGTTTGATCTCCCGCAATAACCAGATTATAGAATGCTTTAGTAGAGCGACCTTGTATGGAGTTCCGCATGTCACTGTTTTGACCTTCGGCCCTGAAATGGCTACACAACAAACTGAAGTTTGTACACCTTCAACTAATTTCTACAGAATTTAAATTCGATTCTTAAAACGAAAGTTATGAAGATTTTCCCTAGGTCACATGTTTGAGATAGAATTTTGGATTCTACAAACACCCTAACTTCCCCAGATCATATATCCTAAAATATAGTGAACCAAGATCTGAAATTTTTACAAAAAGTTCCCCAAGATTTTTTATCCACGTGGTAAAAATTTCAGCTTCTGAAGCCTTGTACAAAAAACGTTATAGCGAAAATTCCAAGACGTCCTATTTGAAGAAGAGAAACCATAGAATCCCAAGCTCTGATACCAAATTGTTATGCAACCAGCTCACAAAATAGAAGAAGAGATAGATCAATGACTTCAAAATTAGCCTCTACGAGGGGGGAATCTCCTTTGCATTACACAAATGAACAATTCTTGGATCATTCAAATGACAAAACCTCCTTTGTATATATAGGAGTCTAAGGGGTCACAATATAATCAGAGCCGACATAACAATAATAATGTAGGGGCACAACAATCACAATAGTGGGCTTCTATGGGGAAAAATAATAACAATATGGGGACTACATGGGCACAACAATAACAATAAGCAGCCTACACTGACAACAACAATGAAGGAATACACAAGTATTTTAGGGACCTAACACTTGCAGACTCCTTGTTCGTGTAATATGTGAAAAAAAAATTAAACTAAAGTCATATTCCTAGATTTCTTTCATCTAATTCCCTCTCCTAATCCCTAATTCTTGTTGAATAAAAAAAATCTAATAGCATGGTGAGGGACTATTATTTTAGTATGATTTTTAAATATGTAAGTATGAAGTGTTTAACAACCCTATAGACTATGTAAGTATATTGTTCTATAGTAGGCTAGTTTAGTTCTACTCTTTGTTGATTAATACTCATAAAGAAAGTATGCCCTTCATTTCCATCATTATCCTTATGTGTTAAAACTATTACTAGAAAAATGAGGAGGCACATGTATAAAGAAGAAAATCATGATTAAATTGAAGATTGCTTAATATAAAACATTACATATTATGGTATTTATTTTCTTATAAAGGATTTTGTTCCTTTTTTATTCCATTTAAATTATGCATCCATCTTAATCATTTTTAGTAATGGTTTTATAGTTTCAACAAAATTAGGTAAAATTTAAATATGAAAATAATATTTTTTAAAGAGAGATCACAATATTTTATCATGAGGGAAATACAATTGAGATGTGACTCTAACTTATTCATTATCAATGGTTATACCTTATTTTGTTACAAAATCAAATAGAAGTTTACCTTTGATCATTATCAATATACTCTTTTTTTGTATTGAGCGAGATTCCATGTTTATAGCATCTTTCAAAAATTTGATTAAGATACAAGATATGATTCTCTCTATTCTTAGAATAGACAATTACATCATTAAATAAACAATGGCATTATGGTTAATCAATCTTCAAAAGACAATGTCTATTTTGATGTGTGGAATCTTGCTCCTACATTATTAAACCAAAGGGCATCCTTTTCTATGCAAAGTTTCCCCATCTAGTCTTGAAAATATTTTTGAGTCTATTTTCCTTCATTATTAAGACCTGATTATATCCTAAAATTCAATTAAGAGAAACATTTCAAATATTGAGACAGGTTGTAGGGTACAATCCCTTGGTGAGATTAGGTAGCTATTTTTTTCAAAAGCTTTACTCAAGTTTTGTAAATCAATATAAAGTCAAATCTCGCCATTTTTATTTGTAAACAACACCAAATTTTCCACCTAATTAGAATGTCTAACTTGGAAAATAATATCTGCATCAAGGACTTTCTTTTATTCCTTTTGCACATGCTCTAGAGAAGCATGGATTTTTCATAATTTTTATTTCAATGGTTTTACATCCTTCCTCATAGGGATTATCTATTGGATGATACATGTGCCATATGTTTCTAGGTTATCCTATATCCATGCAAACACATCCTCGTATGTTATGAAGAGTCGTATGTAAGCTTGTTTTTCTTCTTCACAACATCCTATCCCTACATTCATATTTTGGGGTTTTATTTTTCTCTTATTTTGATCACCTCGTGTACTAAATTTGAGCTGATCATTTAATGGCATATGTTTCAATTCAAAATGCTTTTCATGTGTAACCACACCTTCAGGTATAGTAGGGATAATTGATTCATTTGCTCCTCCTTTATTGTTTTCCAAAATATTTTCATATTCCTCGTCATCTATGGTTGTTTCTTTGATATTTTCTTGATTAGAAAGGAATTCGATGATGTGATCAACACCTTCAAAAACATTCTAGATGGTAATGTTGTCTGAAGCAAAATTTGATCAAGTAACTCAATTGAAAACTCGTTTGCCTCAAAGTCCTCAAACGCAACTAATTTATAGGAAACAATAGTTAAGGAATCATCTATGTTGTTATCTATGTAAGAAATAATAGAAATATTGAAGACTTAAAAATTATCAATCAACCTAAGTATTTCATGTTAGTAATTTTTCAAGTCCAGGGAATTACAATGTATAATTTTCTATATTTTCCTTAGAATAATTTTAAATCCCCCAAAAAAAAATTATTTTTATTTCTTTTACTTTAGGGTCTATAACCTTTTTAAGGCCCTATATAATAGCTTCATATTTACTTGTCTTTTTTATACACCCAAATTCTAGTCTACATGAAATTAACCTATGTCTACCCTAAGGATCTATGATCCAAAAACTCCTTCAGAGCCATCAAAAAATAGTGTCCATATATTAAGGGTTATTCTAAGATTTTTTTCTATTCACATAATTTACACTACTTACAATGCTTACATTAGGTGCATCATCTATGTTATAATTTGATTTTTGAAAAAATAAATTCGGTAAATACATTTTTGGTTTTTGTCCTTTGGGAATAAGAGAAGTTTCAGTGATGAAACTATCAAACTATGAGTCTAAAGCATAGTTTCCTAATATCGAAAACTCAAAAGATGATGGTTCATTAATATCTTCAAGTTCAGTCATAGTATGCTTCCTATATTTTCTGAGGTCAATTCTATTTTTTTTTGTTCATTCCATGGAAGCCATAAACTTGATCAATCTAACACAAAGTAGCCTTGAAGCTTCTTGATGAGTCTTCTATATAGTAGAATTTTAACCCTCCAAACCCTCATTTTGTTGACTTCAACATACTCAATGGCTATAAAATGGATATTTAGTTGTAACTATCTCGTTAGATCTACTTTGATTACTTTTCAACCAATTTTTTATCTATAATGATGATCATAAGTCATATTTGGTTTGTTGCTAACACTTTGTTATGAATTTAGATTCCTTAATATATGTTAAAGTATGAATGAGTGTAGGGTTTCTTTTGAAAGTAGAAGAAATGGTTCCCAACTCATTTATGGTTAAAGAGGAAAGTTATGATCAAGATAAGAAAGGGATATACAAGCTAATCAATACTTAAATTGATCAATTTAATGTGTTGAACCAACTACGAATAGAATACAACCATGTAACTTCTTCTCAAGATTCCTACGCATCGGTTGTGGCATCTACTAAAAAAAAATCACCCTTTATTGATTGGTCTTGGTGTCGAACAACATGTGAGAGGCATGAGCATACCCTCTAGCTTGTATTTAGGTTAACTGTAACTATATTTCATCCCATGTGACCAAGATCAAGTTTTGGTAGCTCATCTAGCCTTTTTTCTCAACCAAAATGACAAGGATAAAGGGAATATGTTTGTTGGTAGTTTAGACTGAATTGAATGTTTTTCTCTTGTTCCTAAAAATGGAATAATCCACTCATAACAAAGTTACCAACATATTGAGAACTGTAACCTCAAAACAATAACTCTAGCCCAAAAACCCCTATTTTTGTGCAACAAACAGGGCGAAAATAAAAAGTGTTTACCTTGGAAAAAAATAAATAAATAAATTGGAGGTAAATTTTCAACATTTTTTTAACAATGGTAGTAAAAAACAATCTTTTTGCATAAAAATAAAAATAAAAATAAAAATAAAAAAAAACACACCGTGAAAACAAAATGTGTTGATGTTGGAACAACAATTTTTTTGGGGTAAAATTTTCAACATTTTTAAGCAATGGTGTTAAGGATAAAATATCATGACTTTGAAAAACCTTAAAATTCCAATACTTTTCAGGCATGATGTTAAAGATAAAATATCAGGTTCTTAAAAGCTTTAAACTTCCAACAATTTTTGGCCATGGCATTAAAGATAAAATATCATGACTCTAAAAACCCCTAAAATTCTAATTATTTTTAGCCATAGCATTAAAGATAAATATCATGGCCCAAAAAAACCTTAAAATTTCAATAGTTTTTGGCAATAGCGTTAAAGATAAATCGCAACTTCAAAAACCTAAAAATTGCAACAATTTTCAACCATGGTGTTAAAGATAAATATCATGACTCTAAAAAACCTTAAAATTTTGACAATTTTCAACCATCGCATTAAAGATAAATATCATGGCTCTGAAAAACTTAAAATTTCGACATTGTTCAGTCATGTCTAAGATAATATATCACGACTTTGAAAAACCTTAAATTGTCAACATTGTTTGGCCATCAAATTAAATCCAAATATCTTAACTAAAAAAAAAACTTTAAAAATGAATACCAAAATCAAAGAGCCATTATACCAAATGCTAAAAATATAACTCTCTTAAAATCTTAGCATAAAACAACTTAACACATTGCAACAAAAACTTAAAAATGAAACATCAAATTGACACATAGTGGATGAAGATTTGATCAATTGTAACGAAAACTTAAAATCAACTATCAAATTGACACATAATGGGGTCAGGTTGCTAGTCGAACATCGACACAAACCCTGCAACCCAAAAAAGTAACATGATTTTCCGTTGCACACAATCTCTGATATGATGGTACTTGATGTCGATGTGCTCGGATCTATCATGAAATACTGGATTAGCCGAGAGTTTAATGCAACTCTGGTTATCACAATAAATCACAGTGGGCTCCAAGTGTGACCCGAACAACCCGACCATGATCTTCCTTATCCATATAGCCTCGCATGCAGCCAAACTTGTTGCCATATACTCGGCCTCTGCTGAACTGAGTGCCACGAATCTTTGCTTCTTGTTGTACCAAGAAACTGTTGTCGACCCGATACTAAAGATCCCTCCAGATGTGCTCTTTCTATCCATTGGGCTCCCTGCCCAATCTACATCCATGAAGCCACATAGCTTCACCTCACCCTCATGTCTGTACCACAATCCATATCCCGATGCGCCTCTAAGATAACGCAATACATGCTTGCCTGCCTTCCAGAAGAGCTTGGTTGGCTTAACCATAGCTTGTGAAAGCTGGTTAACAGCATAGCATATATCGGGTCGTGTATTGACCAGATACATAAGCGACCCCACAAACTGTCGATAAACAGTGGCATCCACTACCTCCGCTGAAGTAGCATCCTCCTTCCTCCAACCTCCAGGAAGAGGAGTATCAACAGGGTTGTAGCCATGCATGTTGAACTTCTCCAGTATCTCCCGAGCATACTTACCTTGAGAAACAAATAGTCCATCACTGCGCTGCCAAATTTCCAATCCCAGGAAATAATGAAGGAGGCCCAAGTCCTTCATCTCAAACTCTCGAGCAAGATCCTCCTTGCATGAAAGTATCAATAGCTCATCTCCCATCAAAATCAAATCATCTACATAAAGTACAATGATCAGCAACTTATCCTCCAGTCTTGGGACAATCTCCCATGCACTGTTTCTAACAATCAAATCATACTCTTCCATCATGGCATCTACCCATGTGGGATCCTCCACAGCTTCCTCGAAAGAGGATGGCTAAGTCATGACACATTTTCTCACAAGAGCCATGTATCCAGTGTACCGATCAGGTGACTGTCTTTGTCTGTGCTATGATGTAGGTGGTCCTACAACCTTCTCTGCATCTTGAGCCAGTCGCTCAGCTTTTATAGTGTGCTTTCGCCCTCTGATGGTTGGCGCTGCATGAGTGGTCTCTTCCACTCCATGAACTTCATCTTGTGGCTGATCCACATCCTGAAGCTCATCCTTAGGAACTAATATCTCCTCATTTGCATGCAAGTGTGGCTCCCTCTCAAGCGAACACTTCATGGATTTCTCCTCCTGAAATTTGATATCTCGTCGCACAACAGTCTTGCGACTGTCTGGCAAATACACACAATAGTTATGGGGTGTATCAGTGTACCCCACAAATATCCCAACCTCTACGGTCGGCTCCAGCTTCTTCCTAGCATCCTTTGTCACATGCATGTAAATGTTAGAACCAAAAATCCTCAAATGAGAAATATCAGGCCTCTTACCAAAATAAGCCTCCTCGGGTGTACTCATGCCAAGTATCTTGGGAGGACAACGGTTCTGCACATATACTGCAGTATTGCATGCTTCCGCCCACAAGTGAAGGGGTAGGCCCTGATCATGAAACATCGCCCATGCAGCACCCACGATCGTTCTGTTCTTCCGCTCAGCAACCTTGTTCTACTGTTGGTTATGGGGAGCTATGAGCTCTCTTCGAATCCCTTCTGTGCTGCAGAAGTCCTTGAACTCACCAGAGATGAATTCACCACCATTGTCGCTCCTAAGAGCCTTCACCTTCTTCCCTGATTCCTTGTCCACCAATGCTTTGAACTCACAGAACTTTGAGTATGTCTCGCTCTTCTTCTGCATGAAGAAGATCCAGCACTTTCGAGAGAAATCATCAAAAAATATCACATAGTACCTGTGCTTTGCTGTCGAAGCTACTGAGAAAGGTCCACACACGTCTGTTTGAATTCTCTCAAGGATCATTGTGGCGTGACTATCCTTCTCGTGAAAGGTGGCTTTCACAAATTTTCCCAAAGTACACCCCTTGCACTGATCTGACTGTGCAAGATTGCCTTTAGGAAGCCCAGTAGAAATCTGCTACAGTATCTTCAAGGCTCCATGGTGAAGGTGGCCCAATCTCCTATGCCACAGCTCACCATCATCCCGGCTCACCAATCCTTCTGCCTTGCATGCCATTGCTGCGCAACCATCTACATGCAACTGATAAAGGTTCCTGACTCGAACCCCTATCTTTCGGGTTTCTCCAGTTGTCTTACTGCGCAGGAAGGCCTTTCCCTCGCTAAAAACAACATCATATCCCTTGTCTTCTAACATCGCCACAGAGATAAGATTCTTCTTCAATCCTGGAACATGCATCACTTCCTTCAATATGAAGGGTTTACCAGACTCCCTCTCAAAGGAAATGGTACCGATACCGGTCGCACTGTATCTACCATCATCGCCCATCTCGATGTGCACTCCAATATCTTTCTCATCCAGACCAGAAAACAAATCCCGATCTCCTGTCATGTGAAAAAACGCACCACTGTCCAAGAACCATATCGATCCCATCACACTTGATACCAAGCATGCGATCAACGAAAAATTCAGCTCAAACTACGAGGCTAAGGCCTCTCCCACTGCAGATCCAGTAGCTTGCTTATTTTTCTTCTTCTGCAGACAATTTGTGGCATAATTTCCGTGCTGGTGACAATGAAAGCACTTCACCTTGGATATGTCCTCCTTCTTGCCTTTCACACCAAAATGAGAAGCTTTATTGTTCTTCCCCTTCTTTTCTTTGTCTGCCAAAGCACAATTTTCTTCATCAGATGCCTTTGATGAAGATCTGTCCCCGGTATTCCGCCTGATCTCCTCTTGCACAAGATCAGACCAAAGTCTCTCCCATCCTGGAAATTTTCCCGACCATTGACAGAGTCCTGATAGGAATGCCAACTCTTCGGAAGACCAAGGAGAGCCAAGCTCACCAAGTCCTCATCATCGACAGTCACCCCCACACTTCCAAGCTCATCCCGGCATTGAGTGAACTTTGTGAGATACTTGGGCATACTGTCTCCTTTCTCACACTAAATTTTTCTGAGTTTATCCTTGAGTGCCAACTTCCTCTGGTCGCTCTTGCTTTGGAATAGATCTTTCAACGCTTTCCACATCAAGTATGGAGAAGCCTTTCCACACAGGCTGGATACAATGTGATCCTTCACGCCCTCCAACAGAATCCTTCGACACTTTGTTGTCTTCTTTTGCCAAGCCTCAATGTGAATAGCATCAGTAGGCTTTGGGACCTCAGCCTCTATGAAATCCTTCAACCCATTGTCATCTAACACAACCTCCATCCTGTATTTCCATGAAATATAATTCGAGCAGCCTTCAAGAGCATACTCCAATTGCAATCCGTTGAAAGACATTTCAACTTTGACACCAAGAAAACACTGCTGCAAATTCGAATTCCACCAGCTCAAAACTCAACCGCTTCTGATTTAAAATTTGTGAGAACAAAGTATTTCTCGTACAGAGATTGACTGTATGGGCATTCACCGGATATCTCACCTTCCAAAAGAAGGATGAATCCAGAGGCTACCTGGCCCGATTACAGACTCTGCCTGAAGAAATAAAATGTAATCACTTTCTGAATAATAGATCTGATGATCAACTTCGCTCTGATACCATGTAGAAATTTTGAATAATATGACACTTATCCACAGAGATTATCATGATTATACACTATTGCAGAATGCATGCATAATACATAACCTCCTCTACGTTGATCATCAATTTTGCGGAATTAAAAACAATGAAACATCAATCGCATGCGCACATTAACACAGTATGTACTGGGGAAAGCATGCAGCTGAAAACCCCCAACTATCTATATATTATAATGATAGAGAACATGTAACAATACATAGTACAATACTCCTCACAAGTACTCAGTACTATCTCCACATGCTACACACAAACTAGCTCCGATCTGAACAAGTCACAGGTTCAAATCTCCTCCACTGTTTGTCTGCCTCTACTACGCAATCCAAAGTGAGAATAGTGAATGATCCAAGCTCGTTTTCCTTGGCTTGACTGCACAATCCTCATTGGAAATCTCCATCATTGATTGTGCAAATCTCATGCACAGCTATAGTCACAACTGATAGTAGTCTCACCCTTTCACACAACCCTAACACTTGTCTCCACTGAACTGTCCATGCACTGAGTTAACTGATGTATTCTTTAGTTGATTTATGAGTTAATAATTAGTGAATTAATTAATAATTAATTCACATCACTCATCACTAGTGTATTCTGCAGTAAATACAACTATTTCAACCAAGTCAAACTGAACGCAACTCCATCAACTCCTCAATCAACTCCACCAAACTCAATCACTTGAGTTCTAACTAAAGTCCATCATGCAATAGCTCAACTAACCCATAGGAAAATCATATTTCCTTCTAGAAATTTCATGTGCCACATACGTAGCTCGAACTGAAGTGCTGGAAGAGGATAAGATAATGTTTATAGTCCAAATGTTATTAAGAGCTAATAATATTCGACTGTTCTATATTTAGACTGGCAGTCTAAAAATAGACTCCTCCCATATGTCTAAAAATAGAAGTCCATCTATTTTTACCAACATGACCAATCATCCACAAATAGCATCCTGCAACTCATAGACCATGATCCATATGTCTAAAAATAGACATAGTCTAAAAATAGACTTTGTGCCAAAAATAGCCTGCGGGCCCACTTAGTGAAGGCGACTCCTTTCCACTAAGCTCCATCATCTTGTTGCATTTTCAATACAGGCTAATAAATCTTGTCTTCTAGGCGAAGGCTAAACTGAAATCAATGGTTTGAGAGGGAATGTATTAATCCCCTAATAAATCTGTGTCTATTCCCCTAACCCCCCCCCCCCACCCCCCACCCCCCTCTTCCTTGTCCCTCCCCCGCCATGTGCCCCATCTCTCACCCTTCCACAAAAATCATTTATTTGACATATTTTTTAGTGAAAAAGTAGGCAGATGTGTATTTTTTTATTATATCTATATGCATAATGTGTTTTTTTCATCAACAGATGGGGCACATGGCGGGGGAGGGACAAGGAAGAGGGGGGTGGGTGGGGGTGGGGTTAGGGGAATAGACACAGATTTATTAGGGGATTAATACATTCCCTCTCAAACCATTGGTTTCAATTTAGCCTTCACCTAGAAGACAAGATTTATTAGCTTGTGTTGAAAATGCAACAAGATGATGGAGCTTAGTGGAAAGGAGTCGCTTTCACTAAGTGGGCCCGCAGGCTATTTTTGGCGCAAAGTCTATTTTTAGACTATGTCTATTTTTAGACATATGGATCATGGTCTATAAGTTGCAGGATGTTATTTGAGGATGATTGGTCATGTTGGTAAAAATAGATGGACTTCTATTTTTAGACATATGGGAGGAGTCTATTTTTAGACTGCCAGTCTAAATATAGAATAGTCTAATATTATTAGCTCTTAATAATATTTGGACTATAAACATTATCTTATCCTCTTGCAGCACTTCAGTTCGAGCTACGAATGTGGCACATGCAACTGCCAGAAGGAAATATGCTTTTCCTATTGTTTAGTTGAGCTATTGCATGAGGGACTTCAGTTAGAACTCAAGTGATTGAGTTTGGTGGAGTTGATTGAGGAGTTGATGGAGTTGTGTTCAGTTTGACTTGGTTGAACTAGTTGTATTTACTGCAGAATACACTAGTGATGAGTGATGTGAATTAATTATTAATTAATTCACTAATTATTAACTCATAAATCAACTAAAGAATACATCAGTTAACTCAGTGCATGGACAGTTCAGTGGAGACAAGTGTTAGAGGTGGGTGAAAGGGTGAGACTACTATCAGTTGTGACTATAGTTGTGCATGAGATTTGCACAATCAATGATGGAGATTGCCAATGAGGATTGCGCAGTACAAACCAAGGAAAACGAGCTTGGATCATTCACTATTCTCACTTTGGATTGCGCAGTAGAGGCAGGCAAACAGTGGAGGAGATTTGAACCTGTGACTTATTCAGATCGGAGCTAGTTTGTGTGTAGCATGTGGAGATAGTACTGAGTACTTGTGAGGAGTATTGTACTATGTATTGTTACATGTTCTCTATCATTATAACATACAGATAGTTGGGGGTTTTCAGCTGTATGCTTTCCCCAGTACATAGTGTGTTAATGTGCGCATGCGATTGATGTTTCATTGTTTTTAATTCCGCAAAATTGATGATCAACGTAGAGGAGATTATGTATTATGCATGCATTCCACAATAGTGTATAATCAGGATAATCTCTGTGGATAAGTGTCATATTATTCAAAATTTCTACAGCTTGTTCATCCACCTCCGAGTTTAAGTTTTGGAGAATATGAAGCAATGAGAATTAAATCATGTTTCAGATTTTCTTATTCACATTAGCATATAATTAAATCTTTTTGGTATTAATTTTTAATTCCACCATCATAGTTTAGTATTTTGATTAAATTACATGAGAATTTTAGTGAGTATCTCTCCTAATCATAGTTAGAGAACAAAGGATCTCATGTGGAAGCATGTATTTATGTTAATTATATGATAAGTCATCAACTATGTCTAAAATATACTCATTAGTCTTCATTCTTATGTTCTTGCATCTATCATTTTAATATAGGGTGGAATCTTGCTACAAATTCATTTTTATTACTAGTGTGCTCATTATTTGGAACTGACATTTAGTTAAATTGTATAACTTTTTCTACAAAACCTGGCTCTGATACCATGTAGAAATTTCCACTGTAGATCAACAGATTATGCAATAGACTAAAGCAAAATACAAGATCTACTTCTACAACAAACTTTGCAGAAGTTTAATCGAATTGAGAAAGATCAATGAGAACAAATATAACTAAGAATGAGAAATCAATCACACATAACACAGAAGAAATAACCCGGGGAAAGCCTCAGCCTAAAACCCCAATCTCTGTATTATCATACAAGTGGAAAATAGTCACAGAATTACACAAAGCCTTAGCTTGGAAACCAACCAACTCTCAGTATAATCCCTTTGCTACTCATAGACAGTCAAAGGCCTCTCACAAACCTTCTCCTCTGCGCTCAAAGCCTCCTAATTCCTTGCGCAGTTTTTCTTGGGTTCTAGTGCTTCCACACATGTGAATTCCCACCTCACACTGCTCACTTGGCCCAATAGTAACTGCGCAATTCTGAAGGAGATAAATCCTTCTGCATGGATGAGTTTCATTTATAGGAAAAATCCATCCAACTGATAGTACACTATCCATCCTCTGATCTCAACTGGGTCTTTCTTTGAACTCACATGCATGAGTTATTTATGAGAGAATATTCAGTTATCTGGAGAGCAACAGTTATATGCATGCAAGCATTAACTAACTGAACTCACAATTAATTCAACAAATTGTTTGAATTAATCTAACTAGACTTGACTCAGTTAACTGAGCCAACTAATTACAACTCATCCTTATCTCTTTAACTGATGGATAAATTCCTCAATCAATGGAGAAACTGTTGCATGTCTCCACATAGAATTCATGTTTATTTTTCCTTAACTAATTAACTCAAGATGAATTAATTAATTAATTTACAAACAGTTGCAATGATCAAATTCGAATTTTACTTCACTATTTTAGTTCATGGACTAACTAAAATAGGAATCTATCCCAAACTGCTAAAAATAGCAATGTTATTTTTAGCACTTCCATTTTTCATTCCTTGTTGCTCAGTCCAACACTAGTACATGAACTGTTATTTATAGCAGTGCTACTTTTAGCATTTCTTGTTGCCATTTTCAACACTCCCTCTCAAGAAGAAAGGCTTCAACCCGAACCCAATCCTGAACCTTTGGAATGTTCTGCATGCAACACTTCTTCCAAGTGTGGATGCTCTAGCAACTCTAGAAACAAAAAAACTCCCAACTGACCTCTCTGTTGGGCTAGAAGCATACTCTGATGATGAAGCTCCCTCTGCCACTGACAAGTGATCCCTCTCTGACCTCTAAGCTGCTGCAACATTTCCATGCATATCACACCGTTGCACACCCCTCTGTGTCATCCTGCACTGGTGCAACACTCCTGTGCCTCTCACATTGCTATAGTCTGCTAGCTCTACACAGCCTTGGGACTCCTACACTGTAGCTCTCTCTGTCACTCCATCTGCATCTATCTCTACCCACTCAACCAGTCCTGCTACTCCTCATCATGGCTCCCGTAGCAAAGTCGAATCAAAAGAGGTTGGGTACCACAAGGATCTTGCCCCTATTCCAGCCTTCTTAGGACGATCACTCTACATTGCCCCACCTCCTATCTGGAGGTATGGATGCATGTGATCCTTCTACCCACTTGGATCAAAATTTCCCCCTATTGGAGGTCTCTGCATGAGTGGATGCCTCCACTCATTCTCCTCTCAGCTTCTCCAGTTGTGGCTGCTCCATAACCTCCTGAAGTTGCTTCACCAACTGTGGCTCCTCCACAATTGTTTGAGACTTCTTCTAGCACTGCATGTTGAGAGGTAGTGTACTCTCCCTCTCAACCACCAAGTCTCCAACAATTGCCTTGCTCCTCAAGGCTTTGCATGCATCTTGAACCTCAAGAGCATACAAGTTCTTGACTCGTGAACCGATCTGCTTCACCTATCTCGTGATGATGTGTCTAAGGAAAACCTTTCCCTTACTGAAGACTACATCATAGCCTCTGTCTTCCAGCATCATGATCGATACCAAGTTTTTCTTCAGTCCTGGTACATACTTGACGTCGGTCAAGGAAATGTGATTTTATTTTCTTCATTACATTATTTACAAAAGTCATAATTACATGTCATTATTGAGACTAAACCTAGTTACACTTTTCAACATAAGGGTCCTTCGCATCCAAGCATCCATGTTCATAAGACCGCCCTTCATAAGATCCTGGCTCAAAGCATCAAAGTTCCCACAATAAATATGCCAAAATTAGGATTCTCATAATTCCCTCTGCTCATCATGCTTTACCATGACAAAGAATCTGCCATGCTCATCCTTCTTCCAATCCTTTCTTTATGAGTCACCTGCAATAGCCATAGACAGGTACTACCAAGAAAAATATGTGATAATAAAAGCATGAAATCAAATAATCATCACGCATCATGATGAATTGTCATATAAGCCTTAAATACTTCACAAGCCTTAGAAATCATGATGTAGGGAATAAGCAACATGAGATTAGGGTTTTCTCATCACTAGGGTTTCTTATGGATCAACTATGGCTAGCAATAAATAGCAATAGTGCCTAGAACCACATAAGATACAAACCCTAAATCATTTATTAATAACTTACGTACCTTTTCACTTCATGATTATAAAGGTTGCTTGCAAGTTCTTGTACTAGAATGCCATGTTTATTTTTCTAATTGTTCTTGAAATGTGTTGCACCCCTTTATCAAAGACAAAGATGTTGCAATTTCTTTTGTTGAGAGATGTTGAAAATAGCAACAAGAAATGATAAAAATAGAATCCAGAAACTCCAATTTTAATGTGTCCTTGAATTAAAATCGAATTTAGTCTCACCAACGGCTTGGAAATAATTAATTAATTCATTATGGATTAATTAGTTGGAGAAATTCAAGTTAGAAGTCTTTCTGCAGTCATGCAAGAATTATCCCTTAAATTAAGGAGATTATCCCTTAATTAAGGAGATAAGATTGAGTTATATTTGAGTTGTAATCAGTTAGCTCAGTTCACTGAGTTAAGTCCAGTTAAATTAGTTCCAAACTATTTGAGGAACTAATTGTGAGTTATCATTCAGTTGATGTATGCATGCACTCAACAAGTGTACTCTAGATAACTGAAGATTATCTCATCAGAAACTCATGCATGTATATTCAGAGAAATACCCAGTTGAGCTAAATGTCAAGGATAATTTAATATTAGTTGCATGTGTTTTCCTATAAAGGAAACTCATCCATGCAGTCAAGGGAAGGTTCCTTGAGGATTGCGCAGTTTTGACAAGGTGTAGGATCAGTGTGAGAGATCATTCTTCCACTTGGTAACAGGAGGATCACCCAAGAGAAACTGCACAAGGAAATAAGAGCTTGGAGTGCAGAGGAGAAGGCTTGTGAGAAGCTTTGATTACCTGTGAGCATCCAAGAGGATTGTACTAAGAGTTAGCTAGCTGTGAGAGCTAAGGATTTGTATAATTCTGATGTATTTCCACCTTGTATGATAATACAAATAGTGGGGGTTTTAGCTGAGGCTTTCCCCTGAGTATTTTCTATGTTTCATGTGCATTGATTCTTCTTCTTCTGGTCATATGTGTTCAGCACTAATTCAGCTCGACCTTTAAGCTTCCGCAAGTTTGATAGTAGAAGTAGATTATAGTATTTTGCTTTGGTATATTGCATTATCGGATTAATCTACAATCAGATTTTCTACATAGATCTCAGAGGTATATTTGTAGAGAATTTGCAGGAAATTCTACATGGTATCAAAGCTAGTTGATCTGTAGAGAAATTTCTACATGGTATCAGAGCTAGTTGATTTGTAAAGAAAAATCTACATGGTATCAAAGTTGATTTTATCAGAGTTGTGAACAGTATACGGAGAAGAGAATTCAAAGTTTGAAGTTCGGGGTTGCAGGTGCAAAATTGAATTGTTATCATACTTCAAGGTTGGCCAATGGCATTCTATGGCTTGAGACTCAAGTATGCCTTGGAAGGCAGCTCGAATTACATAGCATGGAAAGATCACATGGAGGTTATATTAGAAGACAATTGCTTGAAGGATTTCATTGATCAAGAAATCCCAAAGCCAGGTTCAACTAATGCACAAGAGTTAGCTGAGTGGAAGAAGTGTGTGGCGAGGGCGAGACAGATCATCCTTGAGGGAGTTCGAGACCATATTGTCTCGAGTCTCCATGGGAAGGATACTCCATATTCAATGTGGAAGACATTGAAGGACCTCTACCAGAACAATAGGGACTAGAGGAAATTGACACTCAAGGATAAGCTTCAAAGAATCAAGATGGCGAACGGCGATACTATTTCCACATATTTGAAAAAGCTCACCACTTGAAGAGATGAGCTTGGAAGTGTGGGAATAACTACTGTCGATGATGATATGGTGAGCCTTGCTCTCCTTGGCCTTCCAAAGACTTGGAATAGCTACCAGGACTCTTTGAATGGAAGGGAGAAACTGTCAGATTGGGAACGATTGTGGTTGGATCTCATGCAAGAGGAGATCAGGAGGAGCACAAGAGATGGTTCTTCATCCAAGGATGATGATGAAGAAAATATGGCCTTAGAAAGTAAGGCAAGGAAAGGGAAGGGGAAGGCGTCCCATTCCGAAGCGAATTCTTCTCATGGAGGGAAGAAGGCTGACAAGTCTAAAGTGAGATGCTTTAATTGTTGCGAGATGGGTCATTATGCGACTAATTTCCCATAGAAGAAGTCCAAGAAGTGATCCTCAGAAGTATTTAAAGGTGAGGCATTAGCCTCTCAATTCGAAATGGACTTCACCCTCATCGCATGCATGGTGTCATCGATGGTGGGTTATGGTTGGTACCTTGACAGTGGAGCCTCATTACACATGACCGGTGATAAAATTTTATTTAGTGCCTTGGAGGAGAAAGACCTCAAGATGCGCATATAGATGGGTGACAACGAAAGGTTTAGTGTTTCAGGAGTGGGCACTATTGCTTTTCAGAGGGAGCATGGAGCTTCTATCACCCTGACCAATGTGAAGTATGTGCCTGGACTGAAGAAGAACTTGGTATCGGTCACGATGTTGGAGGACAAAGGCTACAATGTTGTTTTTAGTAAGGGAAAGCTTTTCCTTAGACACATCACCACAAGATAGGTGAATCAGATTAGTTCACAAGTCAAGAACCTGTATTCTCTTGAGGTTCAAGATGCATGCAAATCCTTGAAGAGCAAGGCAAATTTTAGAGACTTGGTGGTTGAGAGGGAGAGTACATTACCTCTCAACATGCAGTCCCAGAAGAAGTCTCAGACAATTGTGGAGGAGCCACAATTGGAGAAGTCAGTAGAGGGATCACATGCATCCATACCTCCAAGTGTGAGGTGGGGCGATGTGAAGTGATAGTCCCATGAAGGTTGAAATTAGGCAAGGTCCATTGAGAGGTTTTATCTCATGGATTGTACCTTTCTATGGGAGCCCAAAGTACATAGTAGCGGGAGGAATCAGTGGGATTGATGCAGTCAGAGATCAAAGTGACAAAGGCTAGAGCAGTCAGATACTAAAGAATGCAAAGAAGGATTGACAACAGTGCATAAAGGCTGAGTCAATAGAAGTACAGAGTTTTTCAGTCGACAGAGGCAATAGAAGTCAAAGACTTTGATGACAGATGCATCATACTGATTCAGGTTGGATGCTTTTTTTGTTTCTAGATTGCTGGAGAAACAACACTAGAGAGAATTGTTGCATGCAGAACATTCCAAAGGTTCAGGATCGGGATCGAATTGAATTCCTTTCTTGTTGAGAGGGAGTGTTGAAAATAGCAACAAGAAATGATAAAAATAGAATCAAGAAATTCCAATTTTAATTTGTCCTTGAATTAAAATCGAATTTAGTCTCACCAGCGGCTTGGAAATAATTAATTAATTCATTGTGGATTAATTAGTTGGAGAAGTTCAAGTTAGAAGTCTTTCTGCAGTCATGCAACAGTTATCCCTTAATTAAGGAGATAAGATTGAGTTATATTTGAGTTGTAATTAGTTAGCTCATTTTACTGAGTTAAGTCCAGTTAAATTAGTTCCAAACTATTTGAAGAACTAATTGTGAGTTATCAGTCAGTTGATGCATGCATGCACTCAACAAGTGTACTCCAGATAACTGAAGATTCTCTCATCAGAAACTCATGCATATGTATTGAGAGAAAGACCCAGTTGAGTTAAATGTCAAGGATAGGTTACTATCAGTAGTATGTGTTTTCCTATAAAGGAAACTCATCCATGCAGTCAAGGGAAGGTTCCTTGAGGATTGCGCGGTTTTGACAGGGTGTAGGATCAGTGTGAGAGATCAGCCTTCCACTTGGTAACAGGAGGATCACCCAGGAGAAAATGCGCAAGGAAATAGGAGCTTGGAGGGCAAAGGAGAAGGCCTGTTAGAAGCTTTGGTTGCCTGTGAGCATCCAAGAGGATTGTACTGAGAGCTGGCTAGCTGTGAGAGCTAAGGCTTTGTATAATTCTAATGTATTTCCACCTTATATGATAATACAAATAGTGGGGTTTTTAGCTGAGGCTTTCCCGTGAGTATTTTCTGTGTTTCATGTGCATTGATTCGGTCTTCTGGTTCGGTCTTGAATCAAATAATGTGACCTCATTTTCTGAATATAAAGAGCCCAAAATCATCCAAGAGTATTCAAATCAGATGCTCTTCTTGTCCTTGGCAAATGTGCATGTCTCTAACCTGGTTAGGGCACACACCAGCCCTAACCTAATGTTGCAACCCCTACGTTCACCTTCAATACATACTCCAACACTGTCGATGATCCTTAATGTGACTAGGGCCTAGGAAAAACTACCTTCTTGGCCTCTCATCCTTCTCCAAACAAGGGTCTGAACCTCTTGTAGCTACATGAGGGTCTGCAGCCTAATCTTGAAACCAAACACAACCCTAAAATAGTCCTTAATATGCACCAACCCGTCCAGATCTCCTCCATTCAGCCTCAGCCTCCAGTTGAGGGAACTCGGCCTACACTACAGAAGAATTTAGCCCTTAAATAGTCCCAAATGGCTCCTTCTTTTCCTTGCTAAAGATGTTCTTGATTTGTGGCCCAAAATAGAGGAAATCGCCTTGATATGATTTGATATTTTATTGTGTTAAATGAGGTTGGAGGACACCTCTATTTATACAAATTGGTGAGGGTCAAGAGACATGTCGTTTGGGATTTATGAGCCTACATGGAGGTGAGGACGACCTTGACGATTTGCATATGAGAGGGCATGAATTCAAAAACACATTTATCCTTATCCAAATTTGATGATCTTTAGGTTGATTTTGGTCCTCTCGAAAAGAAGAATTCAATGCAATAATCATCTCCATCAAATGAGTTATCCAAAGTGGAATTTGTCCCTAGTTGCCAATTTTCACATATATCCATTACAATTGGACCACTCATTGCATTAAATCGAAAAATATCATTATTGTTAATTTTAAAAAAAAAACATCTTCATGGTAACCAATGTGCACAACATATAAATTTACATCTGGATGCACATTTTTATATCAACAACACAACTTAGTGAAAAATTGAAACCATTGTATTCATGTTGAGTACATTTTTCAACAAAAAAAAATCGAGTTTTGCAATGCACAATAAAGAATAATAAGGAACTAACGCATATATATATATATATATATATATATATATATATATATATATATGTTTAACACTAACAAGGTCGATTATATTAACAAAAATGTGTAGGAGAACAAATGGCATACATCTATAAGTGCCCAACATAAAATATTGCAAACGATTTTAAGGCTACACTAGTATGACTAGTGTGGTTGTGCCTCAGTCCTAATACTAGGTTCCAAAAAAAATCCATATGGATCAATATATAGAAAATTCCATTAAAATAATGACATTTATTTGGCATCAAAATATAACAAGGACTAACTCTAATTCATCTATAATGATCGAATTTTCATCAACAGTTACCTAATTAAGATCAGGGAATTTAGCTAGAGTAGATTGGGTTGAGTTTGTAGAATAGATTTTGTGCTCATTGCTTTGAGTGTCTCCCTATTGCACCACCAAGATTCATTGCACTTCTGACTAAAGACAATGCATGCCAATACTTGTATTTTTCATTTACAGTCTCTATGAGAGAATGCTTATTATAATGACCTTTACACACATTCTTTGTGCCTTTGAAATTCCACACTCACGGCATGCAAACAGTATTATAATAAAAATAATTAAATTGAAATCCATAGTCATATTTTAAGGTAGCATTACTTCCTACAGGGCTCCAATAACCCTCAAAGTTCCAAGAGGGAGTGATAAGGATTGATTTTCTAGCTTGTTAGTTACCTTGTTTAGGTCTCTTAAAATATATTTGACTTTAATGTGAGGAATCCAAGCAATGATCTCAAAATTCCTATGTAAATATGGTAAAGCATGGAATCAAAAGAAAAGTGATGAATGGAGTTATTGGAATCACCTATTATAATTAGAGCTCTAGTTTTTAAAGATCAAGCTAGGATGGTGCCTTGAAAGGGAGAATACATTTCAGCCTAATTGTTAGAGCCTATGCCTAGGCTCCACGAGTATTCCATTTCTATTTGTTCGTTACGGCCAAAGAGAGCCCCATCTCACATGCCACCCCTGATGCATCTATTAGTATATAAAATATCCCACAAAAATAACAAATTGTAAACTTTTTTGAATTTGAAACAAGTCAATAATCATGTACTAGTTCATATATTTTATTATATGTTTAGTTATCTTATTTTGTAAAAGAATTTCATGATTTATATATCTAATGGCTCCTACGTTCTTCTTCTTATTATTATTATTTTAAAAAAATGACCAATGGATGTTCAATGAAAATAATGTATTGCAACAAGTGCAATAGTAGCTCATCCCAACAAGAAAACAAGGCAGTTTCTTTAAGCTTTAATAAAAATTTAGTATAATTGGGTTATCTATAAGTTTAAATTCATGATATATATTGGTTAATGCATGTCATGCATAGAAAAAACTAGAAGAAATTTGATAAGATTGTTCACAATTTGAGTGCCAAAAAGTATAAAATCTTTGTAAAAATGTTGCAAAGATAGGAATTAGGTGGCTCAAAAGGTTTTAAAAAATTGACTTTTTACTAAAAACGAATTTCTTAACATTAATCACTAACATGTTTTAAACATTTGATTTCACATTCTTTAAAATGTTGTGGAAATATCGATGATGAGAGAACAAAATGTCATCCTAAGAAGATATATATATCTATATATATATATATATATATATATATGAATGATGTAAATGATGATGAATTGGCCCTTAATTCATATGGAGTGGCACTAGAAGTTAACAAGTGGGGTAATTTTTACAAATATATGATAGATATGATAGAAAGAGCATATAGACATATTTTCCACTTATAGCACAAAAATCAATTCAATGACTCCAAGAATTAGGTTATATATAAATTACAAGAAGTGTTTTTAGAGCAATGGCTAATGAGACTTGTGAGATTTGCAATAGTAAAAATAATCCACTCTTCCATGGATGTGCTAACATACAAAGAAGAGCCAACTAAAGAATTAAACAACAATGAGTTATGTATGGGTTGTGAGTATATGTTAAAGCATCAAGGTTTAATTAAATAATTTGTAAGTAGTTATGTTGTTTAATTTCTCTCATTTTATGATTAATGGAACAACAAGAAACATTTATATTAATTATGTCCATGATTTATCGTGACATATTATTAACATGCATGAAATAAGGTATGGAGTAGACGCAATGAAAAAAATTGAGAAACGACATTGAGCATGGCTTCGAAAAGATATGTATTATTTGTGAGACACTCGCTGACATGATATGTTTTTCCATTATGCAATCATGTATACCTTACTTTATAAGTTATGTAGATATACTTATTACACTTTATTTTTATGTTTGTGGATGGAACATGAAGAGGTTGAATGTCAAAAATAAGTTAATCAAGAAAACATTATTTTAAATAACCATGGTACAATACTATTGAAGAAATGAGGCATGCATATAGATTCAATGATGACAATATTTTAAGTGATGGGTGACAATGAATATAATTAAATGTTACTGCAAGTTGTATAATGGAATATTTTTTTATGACAATCAAGGATTTTGTTAAGTGTACTTGACATATTGTCCCAATTGCATGAAAACGTGTTACAAATAAGTGTAGCAATCACATATTGGCATTTTGTTTATTGCATTGGACATATTGTCCCAATTGGAAGTTGATAGATTAACATATAACAATTACATATTGGCTACATTTTGATTATTGTGGACCTTTACGTTGTCCCATTTTGTATGACAATGGGTCTTTTGTCCATACATAATAAAAATGGGTTGCTTATTTTATTGTGTTGCCCAATGGAATAAAATATTGTATTCATAATCAATTAATATATTGATCATTTGCATTGTTACAAATAATATAAGTGTAAAACATTGGATGATGTATTCATGTAATCATTATATCAAAACACAATAATTAAAATATGAAATCAATATGTTATAAAACAATTGGTTGAGACGATTATTTGAAATTTTGTTTAAAAATACAATTGATTGAAATATATACATATCATTGTATTGTATCCTTTTGAACTCAGTAAACAGTATATGCCATAAAAATAGGAATCAATGCACTTTTTATGAAAATATGAATTGGTGCTTAGTAGCAATGAATGACGCTAACATCTCACATCAAAGCGTTTACAATTTCATGTCACTTTAATGCACATGGTAATATAAACATCAATGATGTTATGTGTATAATACAAAGCTCAATATGACCTAGGTGTATGAACATTGTAAAGTTTATGAACAATGTTGGGTGTGTGTTATATTCTTTCCACGACTAGTCCCACACACGGGGGGGTCACAGGGGGGTGTAGCCCCCCCTCTTGGGGGGTTTTAGGGGGCGGTAGCCCCCTACATGGGGTTTGGGGCAACACCCCTGATGAGCCCCAATTTTTGGTAACAAATTGGGCTCATTTGGCCTACTTACCTTGCTCAACCCTTCATCTTTTATCACTTATGCATTCATTTCTTGGTATATTCGTGTTATTTGTAGGAAGAAGGGCAGGCATTATATCTATGTGGCTAATACATGATGATTTCAGGTTTTTTGGCATTAAAGGGAGCAAAGACCACGCAGAAGGAGACAAGGAGACAGCAAAGGTGGCATTGCAGGTTTATAGGGAGGTTGTCTACAGCCTTAAATAACCTCCCTCGTGATCTCCACCCTAACTCTGAGCTCCAACAGCCCTCCCCACCGAGCTTAAAGGCAGCCAACAGGTTCTACAGGAACAGCAGTTTACAGCAGTTTAACTTTTAGATGGACAGCCGAGCTCCATTAATTGAGGAAACCAACTTGATCCTCATCTTGTATAAATATTAAGGCCGTAGCCTTTGATAGGAGCTTTTTGAACTTTTGAACTACTGTTGCAATTTCTAAGCACGAGCTACAGCTCGGTTTTTGCTCTTTGTAAGCCAGTTTTGGCATGTCATTAGACTCATGATCATTCAATAAAGACAGGCAACTTTTGATTCAATTCTGAGTTTTTAAGGGAGCTATAGCTCTCAGGTTAGGGCCCAACCTAAGAGCAATAGACCTCCTCTTCTTTGTATTGTTACTTGTCTTTCTTTTCAGCACTTTATTCCTCTGTTTTGACATGCATTTAGAATTTACAGTCTGTTGATTTGATTTCTTTTATGTGATTGAGTACGATTAGTTTATGGTTCAAGTGCTTTTAGTTGCTTAGATTAGAGTAAGAGGATCATCATTCATTCGAGCTTCAAGAAAAGGCTGATAGTGCACTCACTGCCATCTCTGTTTAGAGATTGGGAGTGTACACTGTACTAGCCACCAAAAACGCAGTCATACGCTTTCATTCAAGCTGCAACACAGTCATTTCAATTGTAGGTCCATCCATGCATTCTGATCTTGAGCAGTACTTCGTCATTCCAACTCCATGCACGGTTTTTCTCTGAAGTTTACATTGTTGTTCGTTAATTTAATAACACAGTTAGGATAGGTTGATGAATTCTTGGTTTTGTGCAGATTTGTTTCCTTTACACTGCGTGCATCACTCTGTTATCTTCTTCTTCTTCTCAACCGCGTCTAAAGCCACCTACCCAACCTCTGTTCAGATCGTTTGCCTTCCAACACTTCCATTGTTCACGTAGCTCCATCTTTTTGGACTTTTCATTGCCTCCACCCTTCCATTCTCCAACCAGCTGCACCCACTCTTTCCTCATCTCATATCCCTGTCCCTGAACCATCATAGGCTCCCTCTCCATCCTACCTATCCACCCATACAACTCCTCCACTCCTCCATCACCCAACACTCCAACCACAGAGCATCCTGTAGAAGTTAGCAGCCTTCTTGTAGAAATCCCAAGCTTCCTGTAGGATCCCCTGCAGACATCCTGTAGAAACCTGTAACCTCGGTTGCCGAGCACCTGAACATTGTGGACTTCTATGGAATGATGTTTTGGATCCTCTGGAACCTCTCCTAGCCCTCCTGACCTTTCCCAAACTTTCTTTCCTTCGAACTACCCCTGCACAGTCAAACCCTAATAAGAAACAAAATCATAATAACTCCAAACCACTTAAGCAAAAATACAAAAACAATGTTCTTTTCAGTAGAAGTAGCTTAGTTTCATGCATCTCATATCACTAGAAGTAATGGCATCATTTCTAGAAGTTTGCACACCCACCATTGCATCATAGAGATTAGACTAGTCAGATTAGGGTTTACTAGGGTTTCCATGTTTTGTTGGCTTTCAGTTCATTATTGCAAAGTAGGTTAATCTCCTTTGAGGTAGTCTTCGTCCATCATTTAGAAAGCTTCTTCTGAGAGCATATAGAATTTGGCTTGAGCCCTAGCGGACTTGTGCCAGCTGACCAAGTGACAGCTGCGACAAGAGCTAGTACTTGTGCATACAGCACCGTCACTTCCAAGTTTGTTACGAACTACTGGGTTGATAAAATTAGAGATAGGAAGCTCCAGGAGTTGTAGCATTATTGCTACAATACTGGAGCCCACCATCTTTTTGGTGTCGTTGCCGGGGAAGCGTCAGAGTATTAGTAATTGTTGCTTTTCTTCTATTTTCTTACTCTTGCCTTCTGCTAAGTAGTTTATTTCATTTCCATTCTGCAAAAGTAGCATAGACATTTCCTGCTTTCATAGATTAGCATTTCCTGCTTTCATAGATTAGCATTTCCTGCTTTCATAGATTAGCATTTCATTTCTGCAAGCGTAGATTAGTGTTTCAATTCTGCAAGCGTAGACTAGCATTTCCATTCCTGCAATTTCATTTGAGCAAAGTAGATTAGTTCTTTCCTGCCTTCAGTTTAATTCTGCATCTTTATAGTTAGTTGTAGATCAATCTGTTTCAGTTTTGCAGGTACCACAGAAAAACAAAAGCAATCAAAAAATTCTTTCCATTTCATGCCTCGTAGGAATCGAGATAAAACAGGCAAATTCCTACCCAACACCCCCACCACATCACTGAGTCACCCTTCTCTCTTCTTCGGTGACAGTGATCCAGAAGAACCTATAGGTGAACCTCCTGAGATATACGAAGATCCTATAGCAGAAGAAGAATTAGAGACCATCCCATCTGAAGCTATGGCTGACAATAGAAGAGAAGATGAGAGAATAGAAGGTGCCTTCCCCATCCGAGAGACCAATGGAGAGATGAAAATGAAGAACATTAGCCGCTCCGCCTTACCTCACTTCCATGGACTGACTACTGAAGATCCTGATACCTTCCTGTTTGAGTTTGATTTCCTTTGTAGAACCTATGACTATACTGAAGATGAGCAGAAGCTGAAACTCTTCCCTTCCACTCTTAAGGATGCAGCATTACGCTGGTTCATGGGCTTACCTGGGAATAGTATCACCACTTGGGCTCAGATGCAGCAAGCTTTCAATACCAAGTACAGGGATTACTGTAGGTCCAAGGAAACCAAGGGAGAAATCTTTCGGATGACCATGGGAAATGATGAGTCCTTAGAGGATTATGAGGAGAGGTTCCAACTTAGCTATAAGCGGGCCAGGTGCACACTTGACCCTGAATCCCTCAAGTTGGTCCTGCTCCGAGGAGTCCCTGAAGACCTCTTAGATACCCTTCACATGTTAGCTGGGGGGGACATTTACCAACTGCCTTATGAGGACATCAAGACTGTGTTTAGAAACCACTCCAGGGCAGCTCGGAAACGAGGTAGAGGAAACCTCCTCTCAACTGGTGTCCCTTTCTCCAAACATGAGTTTGCAAATCAATTGGAAGATCTTAAGAGTGAGGTGAGACAGACCATTGCCATGCATCTGGACACATTCAGGATCCAGCAAAAGAAGGAAGAAGCTGAGAGAGCCTTGGCTATCTTCTGCCCTAGATGTACCAGGAGACACCTTAAGAACGAATGTCCATTGCATTCGGTTGAAGTGTGTTTCGTTTGTGAGGAGGACCATCCCACAAACCAATGTCCAACCTTACCTGGATTTAAAGCCCTGTACCAAGGGACAGGAGCTCCCACTGAACCTCTCTATTACCTCAACCAAAGGAGGCCACAAGGACCTAGAACTTACCAGCAGGGGATGCAAGGGGCACCTCAAGCTTATTACCGCCCCAACCAATCGACTCCTATGCCTTCCTGGGGTCCCCCTGCTCATCCTTCCTGGTCTATGCCTCCTCCATGGTCTTATCCACCTCAGTACCCTACTCAACCCACTACTCATTCTTATCACTCACAGGCCCAGCCACAGCCTCAGTGGAATGCACCTCAGTCGAGGTGGAGGCCCCAATACAACACTCCTCCTGCCATTTTGCCTCCACCACCAGTTCAACCTCAACCATTACCTCCTGCTCCTCCAAGGCAACCTCAAATACCTGCTCAACCGAACTCGAACCCCAACAATAGACAGGCCCAGCAGGTATACACTGGGGAAACATCATGCCCTACTTATGTTGTGGAGATCCAGGAGATCAATCTTCGATCTGGCAAGACTCTTCCAGATCGCCAACCTCCTCCTCTAGAGGATGAGGAAGATAAACAGGAAAGTGAACCAAAGGCTATTCCACCCTTTCCTGAGAGACTAAAAGCCACCACACAACCCAACCCAGAGGAGGATGAGCTTCTGGGTGAGCTCAAGCAGTTGTGTGTAAAAATACCACTTCTCCAAGCCATCAAGGATGTGCCAATATACAACAAAATGGTTAAGGAAAAGTGTTTCAAACACCCAGGCAGGCGAAAAAGAGATGCTTCAACCATCAATGTCTTAGGACAACTGTCTGACCTTATGTTAGGACAAGTCATCTGCCCAAAGTATCTAGATCCTGGAAGTCCTGTAGTAGATGTCCACATCAATGGCATCATCATACCTCACACTTTGATTGATTTAGGGGCTGCCATTAATGTGATGACCAGGGACACCATGCTCAAGCTCAATCTTCAGGGTTCCTTGAGGAAGACCTCGACAGTTCTGCAACTTGCAGATCGCTCCACTGTGACTCCCAAAGGGATTGTGGAGGATGTCTTGGTCTCTGTCGACTCTTGGGAATACCCTGCAGATTTATTGGTTCTGCAACCCAAGGCAAAGCTTACTGGATATCCTCTTATTTTGGGAAGGCCTTGGTTATCCACTGCAGATGCTTACATAAGTTGTCGTGCAGGAAATATGACCATCAAAAATGGTCCTATGTCCAAGCAGCTAGTCATATATCCTCCTACCCAACCTTCCTTAGAGCATGACTTACCACTTTGGTTGGAGGAAGGAGATGAGGATGAAGTGTACTCAGCACCTTTGTGCACCCTAGATACCACCAGAAGAGACCCCCCAACCGAGGATGACTTGATTGAGACCTTGATCCAGAATCCACCTTCCAGTGCACTATCCTTAGAGAAATTGGTGGAGGATGCCCGAGCCAGCACCCTAGTGGATCTTTGTACGACCAACCCTGTCACTCCCAGAGTCAAGAATGTGGAGTTCGGCCCTGAGAGAACGTTAAAGATCAGCTCCTCCCTATCTCCTTCCCAGGAAAAGGAGCTGTGTAACCTGTTGGCCAGTCACCTAGATGCTTTTGCTTGGAGCTATAAGGAGATGAAAGGAGTCCATCCCTCGGTCTGTACCCATCACATATACATCAAAGAGGGTTGTAAACCGGTTAGGCAACCTCAGAGGAGAATGAATCCAGCCCTTAAGGACATTGTCAAGGAAGAACTGCAAAAACTGTTGGATGCCGGATTCATTTACCCCATCTCAGATAGTGAATGGGTGTCCCCTCTGGTGTTGGTTCCCAAGAAGAATGGGAAGTGGAGAATCTGTGTGGACTACCGAGAACTGAACAAAGCTACCAAGAAAGACCATTTCCCTCTACCTTTCATAGATCAAGTGTTGGATGGACTGGCAGGAAAGAAGTTCTTCTCTTTCCTGGATGGGTTTAGCGGGTACAACCAGATTCAAATCAGCCCGGAAGACCAAGATAAGACCACCTTCACTTGCCCTTGGGGTACCTTTGCCTACCGAGTTCTTCCCTTTGGGCTATGCAATGCTCCTGCTACCTTCCAGAGAGCTGTCTTGAGCATCTTCTCGGAGCTGGTCCATGATGCAATGGAAATCTATATGGATGACTTCACTCCTTATGGGGCCAATTTCCAAGAAGCATTGTCCAATCTGGGAAAAGTCCTAACCAAATGCATTGAGATGAACCTGTCCCTTAGTCCTGAAAAATGTGAATTCCTGATGACTGAAGGGACCGTGTTAGGCCATACCATTTCTTGCCAGGGGTTACAGGTGGATCCTAACAAAATTGCTCTCATCAAGAAGGTTCCACCTCCTCAAAAGGTAAGGGATGTTCGGAGTTTCTTAGGATTAGTAGGGTATTACAGGAGATTCATTAAGGACTTCAGCAAGCTAGCCTCGCCATTGTTTGGCCTGTTGGCAAAAGATGTGGAATTTAAGTGGACTAATGATTGTCAGAGGGCTTTGAATGAATTAAAGGACAAGTTGGTGTCAGCCCCAATCCTGAGAGGTCCAAACTGGGCCCTACCTTTCCACATCCACACTGATGCCTCGAACAAAGCCATAGGTGCAGCTTTAGGACAAATCGAACAAAAACTTCCATATGCCATTTACTTTGTTAGTAAAAACTTGTCCAAAGCTGAGCTGAATTACACTGTAACTGAGAAAGAGTTTTTGGCTGTGGTCCATGCACTGAACAAGTTCCGACACTATATCATTGGCTATCAAACATTTGTACATACAGACCATGCTGCCATTAGATATTTAATGAATAAACCAGATGTGAATGCTCGTATTATTAGATGGTTACTTTTGTTGCAGCAGTTTGATTTGACCATTGTTGACAAACCAGGTAAAGAAAATGTTGTTGCTGACTTTTTATCTAGATTGGATTTGTCTGCAGATGAGGATGGAACGGTGGATGACCAGATGCCTGATGAACATCTGTTTGCTATCTCAGCACTCTCTCCATGGTTTGCTGATATAGCAAACTACCTTGTTTCAGCCCAGTTCCCTCCGCACCTATCTTCAAGAGAGAAGAGCAGAATCATCAGAAAAAGTGCCTCATTTACTTGGATCGGGGGCAATCTGTTCAAGCTTGGCCCCGATCAGATCTTAAGGCGTTGTGTAAGGGAGGAGGAAATCTTTGATATCCTCCTCACCTGTCATGATGGGCCTTGTGGAGGACATTTTGCAGCAAAGAGGACTGCCTTCAAGATCCTGCAGGCAGGCTACTATTGGCCCACACTTCATCAAGATGTCAGAAGATATATCAGCCAATGTGACCAATGCCAAAGAATGGGGAAACCGACTCAAAGGGATGAGATGCCTCTCCAACCTCAAGTGACTCTTGAACCATTTGAGAAGTGGGGCATGGACTTTGTGGGTCCAATCAACCCTCCTTCGAGGCAAAGGTCTTACATCATTGTGTGTACTGACTACCTGACAAAGTGGGCAGAGACTAAAGCAATCAAAGCAGCAACAGAAGAAAAGGTGGCCGAGTTCTTAAGAGAAAACATCTTCTACAAGTTTGGCTACCCAAGAGAGCTGGTCACCGATCAAGGGAGCCAGTTCACATCCAACTTAGTTGAAGATCTACTAGCTCATCACAAGATCAAGCATAGGACTTCCACCCCCTATCACCCTCAAGCAAATGGGCAGGTGGAAGTCACCAATAGAGCATTAGAAGGGATCTTGACTAAGGTGGTGAGCAGCAGCAGAAAGGACTGGGCAGATCGCCTGGTTGAGGCCACATGGGCTTACAACACAACCTGGAAGACCACCACCGGCTTCACACCTTATGAGCTGGTCTATGGGAAGAAAGCTTTGTTGTCCATTGAGTTTGAATACAACACTTTGAGGATGGCAGCTCAGCTAGATCTAGATCTCAGCCATGCACAACAAGAAAGGTTATTGCAGCTGAATGGACTGGATGAGCACCGAATGCAGGCCCTCCTTCACTCAGAAGTGGTTCAACTTCAGAGAAAGGTGTGGCATGACCAACATCTCCATGACAAGCAATTCTAGCCTGGAGATTGGGCTTTGTTGTATGACTCCAGATACAAAGATTTCAAGGGAAAACTGAGAACCAGATGGCTAGGACCATATACAGTGGAAAAATGTCATGACAATGGATCTGTGCTTATTCGGACCATTGATGAGGAAGCCATCCCCATGCTTGTCAATGGGCATAGATTGAAGATCTACAGGAAGCCTCTCTCAAGACAAGAGTTCATCAAAACTATGGAGAAATCAGTATTAGTCATAGAGAAGGGTTCTGCCTCTCCTTTGGGCATACCCTGAAAGATCTAAAAAAATAATAATAATAATAATAATAATAAAGATCCTTGGGTGAAAACCTCTCTGAGGCGCCCAAGGCAGGTGGTAGGGGTGAAAACCTCATTGAGGCGCCCCTATTGTCTTTCAAAAAAAAAAAAAAAAGAGAGATTGGAAAAAGATCCTTGAGTGAAAACCTCTTTGAGGCGCTTAAGGCAGATGGCAAGGGTGAAAACCTCAATGAGGTGCCCTTGTTATCTCAAAAAAAAAAAAAAAAAAAAAAAAAAAGGAAAAAAAAGAAGAAAAAAACAAGGTCAGCAGATTCATAATGTAAAATTGCATGCAGGTTGCAGGTGTTCTATGGAGGAGAGGAAGCCTCTCAACTCAGAGCTCAGGATCCTTATCATGCTGTCAGGAGACCTCACCAGCACCTCCTCCAAGAATACTCATTTTCTCCAAGGTATGTGCAATTTTATTACAGCTTGAGTCTTCTACAGGAAGACGCAGATTTTCTACAGGAATATGCAGATTTTCTACAGGAAGGTGCAGACTCTCTACAGGAAACGCAACCTTTCTACAAGAAGCTCTGTATTTCTACACGAAACTTCCTGTAGAAGCCCAGGACGGTCCAGAATCCATGTTATGAGAAGATCTAATGACTAAGGATCGGTTTGGACGCATGCAAGCTATCGTTATCTCCCTTGCACATTGTTGTCACCTCGTCCTGCCATCCTTGTCGACATGCAACGAAGTTACCTGCACCAGCAAAGCAGATCGATGAGTTCTCAGAAAAAGCAAGTTTTAAATGAAAAAAACTCTGAGATCTCATACCATATCCGTCCTAGTCATCCAGAAGCCCTGGGAGCGTGATCGGGAGGCCAGATCCTTCATCGTGCAGCATGCACCCAAGGAGGAAGAACTGTTACAAGACATCCCGCGGGAGTCCTGTAACAGTTAAGCCCGCTAGAGTGTATACTATTCACAGCGCTGGCCATATACAATGAACGCGGACGCATGCAGCCAAGCATCAACTCCATCGTCGGCAGCCTGTAAACGTGAACCTCCGGGCCTGTGCAAATTCACCAGCAGCAGGTAGATCCATTCATCATCGTCCAAAACCCGAGAAATCGTGTTGCAGCCGCGCAGGTAAGTGTCTCGACCCTTTCTTCCGTCAGATCGCATGAATTTTACTTTGAATTGTTTGCAAAGTGTAAAGTGAATGGGTTGAGCGGCTGTATGGCCAGTTGACTGGCCACGTCGACCGGTTAATGGTCCAGTCAGATGTTTGGGTGGCGGCCGTGACAAAAGGAATGATCAGCACACACGTCAGAACAATCCCCGTCGGAAAAAATAGATTTAGCAGAAGAAACGGCGACAGATCTGTTGGAGGGATGATGCGGTAGTAAGTGAACGCGCAGTCAAATGATGGAACAACGTCATCCAACGGTCCAGCGGGGACAGCTCACCCCTGCGCCACGGATTCCGCCAATTCAAATCTAATCGGCTAGATTGGCCGCATGCATTTATCATTCGCCGTTCGAACCTCAAGTGCACATTCAGATCTCTCTGCAGTTCGAAACTCCAAGCCTTTGGCTATCAAAACGGCTGTGAAGCACCAACGAGAGCGCAGACCAACTGCAGTCTTCCCCAGGAATCACGCGCTGCTCCTACAGGAAAGCTGCTCCTACAGGAAATCTGTTTCTACAGGAAGGCGGGTTCCTCATGTAAAAAGGTGGCAGATAAAAAGGTAACCCTGAACTCTCCATGCAATTGGTTTTTAAAGGTGGCAGGATCGTCGTCTACAGTCTGGTTGTAGGAAATGGTCAAAGTTGTTGTCTGCTATGCATAGACTGTCATTCTACAGGATGTCAGTGAATTAAACTGTGTTAAGGTCCTCAGGGATAAGTTGTGAATTATTTGCACAACAGAAGCGTAATTCCACGCTCTGTCTCCGTAAGCTAAACTTCTTCCGCATTCGCCACCTCTAGCACAGTTTTTATCATGCCGGGTGGGTTTATTAGACGGGAACCCACTGATTCATCAAAATTAAGAGAAAACCCAGAGGTGGTAGAGCTCTTCACACGGGCACAATGGATATCCTTTTGTGACAAGTTGCAGGGTCATGACGACGAAGTGGCAGAAGAATTTTTACAAGCCTTGAGGCCGAATTCCAAAACACTGGCCACCGTGAACTTCAGGGGCCTAAGCCTCAAGCTCACCCCACAGTATATCAGTCGAATTACTGAACTTCCAATGGGTTTGCCATGGGATAAGGAAGAAAGGAAGTTGAGCCAGTAGGCAAAGAAAGAATTCTTTCCACCTGAGGAGGAATTCACGGAGGACAAAAATGGGGTGCGAAGAACCAGCTTGCTGCCACCATGGAATGAAGTTAGCCTGCAAATCATGAAGTATATAACCTGTGAAGGTCGTTTTAGCATCGTGTACGCGTATCACTTCAGGTTGCTCACTGAATTAAGACACCAGATTGATCTTCCTGTAGAAAATAAACTGAGCATTCCTTATTTCCTGCTACAGTCTCTAATTGAGTGTGCCACAAAGTTAAAAGAAGGCATACCAGATCAGGCAGCCCACCATGGGTTAATCAAACTTCTTGTGGAGGATGCGCTTCATTCATATAAGGTTCCCCTCTCATGGGAATCATTCAGAAATTTGACAAGAGATGGAGACAGAAGGATGTTGACTAAAGAAACAGGTTCCTCCTACAGTGAGGAAAAAGAAGCAGTGGCCGCGGAAAAGAAAGAAACAGGCCAGAAGACCCCGACCACAGTGCAGAAGAAAGAACAAAGGAGGAAGCACGAGAAAAAGGATGCTGAGGAAAAAGGTGACACACCCATTTTGTCAGCAAGAGAGAAAAGGTTGCAGAGCAGAACGGACAAAGCTGAGAAGGTCCACATCAGCACAAGTACCTCATCAGCACCCGCAACCAAACCAAAAAGCAAAACCCATGCAGCAAAGCAAGCCAAGGTGGCGACACCTGTGTCTACAGGAAAGCAGAAACAGGCTTCTACAAGAAGCCCGAAAACAGTAAAAGGGTCTTCTACAGGAAGCCCGAAAATCATTGAAAAAGGGGCTTCTACAGGAAGCCCGAAAATTACCAAAACAGGGGCTTCTACAGGAAGCCCGAAATTGGCTAAAACAGGGTCTTCTACAGGAAGCCCTGAAAAGGTGAAACCCAAGGAGAAGAAGGTGGACATTCTAGCAAGGGAGGCAGCAGCTGTACTAGCTGGCCTCAGCACGCCACCTAAGCCAAAAGAAAAGAGAAAGAGGGAGACCCCTCTATACTCCGAAGTTCGAAGAAGTTCGAGAATAAAGACGAGCAAGCCACAGCCCCCATCCAGCAGCCAAGTCACTACAGGGGATGCCCCTACTTCACCCAGTGAGAGGTCCCCCTCGAAGATATCGGTCACCTACGAGAAGGGGAGCCCAAAAGCGACTACTTGGAAAAGACGGATAGACCAATCGCCTTCAAAAGCCCGGCTCAAGGTCAAGGAAACAGAGAAGAGGGAAGGAGCGGCACCCTCATCGCCACCAAGGGCAGAACAGGCAGAGCCACCAAGAGTAGGGAAGAAAGAGCGTATTCTGGAGCCTAGTTCTCGGCCAAGGACAAGGAGTTGGGGCAAAATTGCTCAAGGATGAGCAAATATTTTAGCTGGGGGGTGATGATGAGCCCCAATTTTTGGTAACAAATTGGGCTCATTTGGCCTACTTACCTTGCTCAACCCTTCATCTTTTATCACTTATGCATTCATTTCTTGGTATATTCGTGTTATTTGTAGGAAGAAGGGTAGGCATTATATCTATGTGGCTAATACATGATGATTTCAGGTTTTTTGGCATTAAAGGGAGCAAAGACCACGCAGAAGGAGACAAGAAGACAGCAAAGGTGGAATTGCAGGTTTATAGGGAGGTTGTCTACAGCCTTAAATAACCTCCCTCGTGATCTCCACCCTAACTCCGAGCTCCAACAGCCCTCTCCACCGAGCTTAAAGGCAGCCAACAGGTTCTACAGGAACAACAGTTTACAGCAGTTTAACTTTTAGTTGGACAACCGAGCTCCATTAATTGAGGAAGCCAGCTTGATCCTCATCTTGTATAAATATTAAGGCCGTAGCCTTTGATAGGATCTTTTTGAACTTTTGAACTACTGTTGCAATTTCTAAGCACGAGCTACAGCTCGGTTTTTGCTCTTTGTAAGCCAGTTTTGGCATGTCATTAGACTTATGATCATTCAATAAAGACAGGCAGCTTTTGATTCAATTCTGAGTTTTTAAGGGAGCTATAGCTCTCAGGTTAGGGCCCAACCTGAGAGCAATAGACCTCCTCTTCTTTTTATTGTTACGTGTCTTTCTTTTCATCACTTTATTCCTCTGTTTTGACATGCATTTAGAATTTACAGTCTGTTGATTTGATTTCTTTTATGTGATTGAGTAGGATTAGTTTATGGTTCAAGTGCTTTTAGTTGCTTAGATTAGAGTAAGAGGATCATCATTCATTCGAGCTTCAAGAAAAGGCTGATAGTGCACTCACTGCCATCTCTGTTTAGAGATTGGGAGTGTAGACTGTACTAGCCACCAAAAACGCAGTCATACGCTTTCATTCAAGCTGCAACACAGTCATTTCAATTGTAGGTCCATCCATGCATTCTGATCTTGAGCAGTACTTCGTCATTCCAACTCCATGCACGGTTTTTCTCTGAAGTTTACATTGTTGTTCGTTAATTTAATAACACAATTAGGATAGGTTGATGAATTCTTGGTTTTGTGCAGATTTGTTTCCTTTACACTGCGTGCATCACTCTGTTATCTTCTTCTTCTTCTCAACCGCGTCTAAAGCCACCTACCCAACCTCTGTTCAGATCGTTTGCCTTCCAACACTTCCATTGTTCACGTAGCTCCATCTTTTTGGACTTTTCATTGCCTCCACCCTTCCATTCTCCAACCAGCTGCACCCACTCTTTCCTCATCTCATATCTCTATCCCTGAACCATCATAGGCTCCCTCTCCATCCTACCTATCCACCCATACAACTCCTCCACTCCTCCATCACCCAACACTCCAACCACAGAGCATCCTGTAGAAGTTAGCAGCCTTCATGTAGAAATCCCAAGCTTCCTGTAGGATCCCCTGCAGACATCCTGTAGAAACCTGTAACCTCGGTTGCCGAGCACCTGAACATTGTGGACTTCTATGGAATGATGTTTTGGATCCTCTGGAACCTCTCCTAGCCCTCCTGACCTTTCCCAAGCTTTCTTTCCTTCGAACTACCCCTGCATAGTCAAACCCTAATAAGAAACAAAATCATAATAACTCTAAACCACTTAAGCAAAAATACAAAAACAATGTTCTTTTCAGTAGAAGTAGCTTAGTTTCATGCATCTCATATCACTAGAAGTAATGGCATCATTTCTAGAAGTTTGCACACCCACCATTGCATCATAGAGATTAGACTAGTCAGATTAGGGTTTACTAGGGTTTCCCTGTTTTGTTGGCTTTCAGTTCATTATTGCGAAGTAGGTTAATCTCCTTTGAGGTAGTCTTCGTCCATCATTTAGAAAGCTTCTTCTGAGAGCGTATAGAATTTTGCTTGAGCCTTAGCGGACTTGTGCCAGCTGACCAAGTGACAGCTGCGACAAGAGCTAGTACTTGTGCATACAGCACCGTCGCTTCCAAGTTTGTTACGAACTACCGGGTTGATAAAATTAGAGATAGGAAGCTCTAGGAGTTGTAGCATTATTGCTACAATACTGGAGCCCACCAACCCCAGGAAATTTTTTTGGACCCTATATTAGGTGGGCGAACCTACCTATGGTTTTCTACATGGGTTTTGCACATGGTTTTGGGCATGATGGTTTTTTTCCCATCGTATTTTGTAGATATGGTCAAGGGAACTATGGTTATGTTCTAGATTGGGGTTTATGAATGCTACGGCATGTATACATATGTATTGTAACATTTAAAAAAAACATAATGAAAAATCAATCTAGTAGTCCCGGTTTTGGGATCTAGGGGAAAATATTTATGTATTTGTTTTATATTCTCGTCATTGTTTATTTTCTATTTTTAGAATTCGTCTGCAGGTAATTTATGTACAGGGTTAAAACGTACAAACAAAAAGTAAGGGTGGATGCATAAAAATTGTATGAGCATTGGTGTGCCATAAAACAAAAAATGATCCAATGCGAAACAAACTATACTAATAACATTGTGTCATTAAGAAAAGCAATTGATTTAAGAGTGTAATAATTATAAGCACACCAATTCTTTTAATTTAATGTATGCATCAGCCCACGAGTTGTAGAATATATGGGGTACATTTTTAAGGCACTCTGTGATGTGAAGGTCATCGGTTCAAAATTTCGTGGGCAAAAATCCAAACATGTTAAGGGTTGGTGTGGCCTAAGCCGAGTGTGATCCTCAAGTGATTTTCATGACTTAAATTCCCCTAGGTTGCAGTTTCTCAAGCCAAAGGTTAAGCATGCAGCCATCTCAAGACTCACACCACTTAGTAAACAAACAAAAAATATTGTACGCATTGATCAAAGGATCTCAGCTTGAGTGGTTTGATGAATAATTTGTTTCCCCAATTACATGGGTTCAAGTCTTCAGAGACATGCTATAATTGGCCCATTTGTGGAATTTATGAAATAGTTATACTTGGTGTATTATTGGTGGTCAATATTTTGAGGTTATCAATTCTCCATAAATTCTCTTTTTGGTTTATATATATATATATATATATATATATATATATATATATATATATATATATATATATATATATATATATATATATATATATTAGTGTACTTACCAGTGTGTTTTAATTCAAAACACATTGGTGTGTGTTCGTAGAATGAGCACTAAAAAAACCTCCACTAAAACTTCTACTCCCCTAATTTTTTTTAGTGATATCAAACATCTATTAAAACATTCACTAAAACCTCCAATGTGAACAAGAAAGGTTATGGTGGAGGTTTTCTTTTTTGAAATCTTTCCCAATCTTGTAATACTAAAAACCTCCACTTTAAAGTGTTTTCCTTGTATTGTCCTTCTTTAGTATTATTTATGATTCAACTATATTCTATAGCATCCTTTCCAATTATTCATTAGATGGCATGCATGCATAGACGTGAAATATTTTGATTGAAGTCTCCACTAAACTTCTTCCCATGTTGTAGTATGTTCATAGGGAAATCCATGGTCCCACTATTCATGTGCATAGGGCCATGTGGTAGAAACCATTACAATGTGTTTGCCCACTTGGCCCAAGAGGTTGTGCCTTTTGAATTGACCTTGTGGAAACTTGTATTCCAACGTAGCATTTGCTTCTAGACCCTTTGCTTGGAATTCAATAGACCATAATGGCCAATGTACATAACTTGAGGGATGAGGTTTTTCTTTCTTGCATCCTTTGTCGATGATGCATTGAATTCTTATAAATTGTATGTTAATGTCACATAATATAAATCTATTGCACACAAATTTTGGCAACAAGTATGGAGGAGAAATCACCCCATAGATTCTTAAATAAGTGTAATATTCTTGTAGATACCATATCCCTATACTTATAATCGATCTCATTGCTTCCTTGTTAGGTTTGGGACATTCCTTATAAAAGATTAGTTTGTGCAAAGGAGCAAGGAAGTGATCACATGATTGGGCATAATTTATTTTGTACTTGGATAGGTGTTTATGCCATATGCAAATTCCAACTTAACTCATGATCTTTAAAGAGTTGGTAGTACATGTAATGTTGATCACGTAGAAGGCCATATAAAAATGTAAGTACAATTATAATTTTATACATGGCCTTCTAAGCTCTTTTAATGGCCCTATTTAAGGAATAGCAGAGGATTGCAACCTAATTGAAGATACTCCCCATAGTAATAATGGTATATATTAAGGTTACCCATGCATCTTTAAAGTATACACAATTATGCTCTTCACAAAATCTACCATTGTTTCATTGTATAAATATATGTATCCCTTAAGTTTATTGTGGTATATATTCCATCAATTTACCAAAGAATCTCTTATCCTCAACTTACCAGTTGGTCAAAATCTTTTTTATGTCATGCTCTCTATGGAATAGTTCAAAAAAACCAATGATCATATGTTTCCCAAGCTCATGCACTCTGTAATATTTTTCAAGCTCAAAGGCTTGACATGAGTCGACACATATTCCCTTGTCATTGATAACAATTATTGTACCAACATTTGTATGGATGATGATCCACTTTATTGCCTTAGAATATGTCATAATGGGAGTCCTAGTTGCATTGAGGGGAGCTTTTTACAACCCAATATGAGGGTGATGTTTGATTTCATCTGTGATCAACGTCGAGTTGACATGTGTCCCTTAAAAAAATATATATATATATATATATATATCTCTAAATAAAAATACAAAGTCAACTATAATAAATCATAATAATTAATATATGTATTCCATTAGATTTAGTTATCTCACTATGCTTGATTAGTTGATATTACAACCCAATATGAAGGAGATGTAAACATCCTTCACTCTTGCTCCTAACCATAAATAAAATATTTTGATATCCATATTAAATAATATAATTTCATATCAAACATAGTGATTTAACATTGATTTTTAAAAAATACAAAACAAACAAACAAACAAAACAAAAACTTATATTTTCTCTTGTTAGTGTTAGAAATATATAATTTTTATACTTTTATAAATACAAAACTTAAATAAATCATTTGAATATCAATGGCAATTAATTTATTTTAGTATCAAACTCTCTCTCTCACACACACACACACATATATAAGAGAGAAAGAGAGAGAGAGAGAGAGAGAGAGATGTTGAATATAATAAAATATTTCAATCCACAAAGAGAAGAAGTAATTGAAAGTAAAAAATCCAATTAGTTTTTATAATAATAAATTCAAAATTTTAATATAAAATTAATGTGGTATTTAAAATAATAATAACAAAACTTAATATGTGTTAATAAAATATTTCAATATGCACGTTAAGTAATTTTAGCATGTAATAACCTTTTACTATGTATGAGGATTTTCTGAAGAACCGATGCTTCTACCAAAACACTAATATTCTGAGATAACAACCAAGTCCTAAGACATTCCTACTCTTGGGAAAGAGATGGGACACGCGGGTGAGTATGGTTAGGGTTTCGTGTTTGCAGTGCGGGTCACTGCAGCTAGAAGCGAATGGAAGGAACACATATAGGACTCTCGATAATGACGGGAGCTCAACTATACCCCTTGTGTTTTTTTACCGTAACGGAGGTTTTCACTGCAGTCGCTGTGTGTCGTAACCCTACCTCGCCTGCTCACAGTGTTCAGGCCTCCATTTCAACTTATTATCTACTCTCATCGCTGTTTTCCCCGACAGTTACCCTCAGGTAGCTAGCGAACTGTATTAACCGACAGCTATGGACCTCAACCTTGTTGACTACTCAGAAGAACCGCTGGTGGAGGGCTCTATTTGGTCGACCTCGCATGTTACTACAGATGGTATGACTCTTTTCAGTTGCATGTTTACAGACACCATTGCCAGTTTACCTCCGATTTCGGGCCCTTCGAATACTTCAGTGACCCTGCCGAATGACCCCACGACCTGGTCGACCCTTTCCACTCCCTCGTCATCACCATCCTCATTAGAGTTTATCTCATGTTGCATTAACCCTAACCCTGCAGATATCAGTTCTGACCTACCCTCTCACCCATCATCCTCCGGTGTCAATAACCCTTTACCCAGATCCTCTACCGCCACCGTCCATGAACCCCTAATCACGCCGCTCACATCTACCCCCCCATCTAGTAGCTATACAATCATCCCACCCTTATCAGATGCCTTTCCTTCTGACCCTCCTCCTCCATCTGAGGAACCACTCAAATCTGGGGAAAACATTGATCGGCGAGGTGATACAGCAGCCGAAACGCAGCCACAAGAAATACAGGTGCTTTAGAACAAAAGTCGAAGACATTATACTCAGGCTTGGGGAGGACATAAAGTTGGGGGATACCATGGACTTCGCAAACAGAGTACTTGTTGGAAGAATCCAAGGATGGAATTACTTTGTAGCTCACTTAAAAACATGGGCTTCTGAGTTTTAGGGACACCACTTGGCCGACATACCTTTTGTGCAAACTTTTATGAGGGGTTGGTTTGCGTTAAGGTTCGCTAGACCTAATCACACGAATTGGGTATTGTCTTCATTCTGGCACTTCGAGAATGTGCCTGTCCTTCTGAATAGATGGACTCCACTATTTGACCCGAAAACAAAGCAAATTGGGGTTGGCCCCATATGGATTAGGCTATCGGGGCTCCCGCTACAGTTTTTATCTGAAGACATCTTTCATCGCATTGCGAAATCTCTCGGCACGTATCTGGAATATGACAAATCTTATCAATCCACGAGCATGATGGCCTATGCTAGGATATTGGTGCACATGGATACCAGAGGGGGATTACAAGAACATATCACTATACAATGGAGGTCATACTCCCAGAAACAGCTTCTGGATTACGAAGGAGTACCTTACAGATGTTGAAGATGCCATAAGGTGGGACACATATTCAAGGATTTCCCTCTGAATAATAAGGCAGGACAAAGGAATAATGAAAAGGAAATGGATGTACCAAACCCTCAGACACAGTAGCAGCCTGTAATGGAAGAAAAAGAGTTGCCACAACAAGCATCATAAAAAGCAGAAAAGGTACACGAAAAAGGAACAAAGAAGAAGCGTGGGAAAGCACCACTCCGACCACCCTCTCCACCTCTGACGAGAGCTTGGACGGCTATAGGGGATGCATTTTCCACTGGTATGTCAACTCCTGCACTCTCCACTGCTTTTATTTCTACTGCATCTCTTTGTAATTCTCCTACATACTCTCCTGCTATATCCTATGTTTTTACTATGGCTACATCACATTGCATTGCACGAGCATCAGGCACACATCTGTCCCCTAGCCTCAACTTGTTATCTTCTAATAATCAGCACTACCCAATTAGGTCCCCCCCTCCTGTTTACTCTACCTCCCAGCCTCACATCCTGGAGGTACCTCTGCATCCCCCTCATGATCCTCCCATGAGCACCGAACCTCGATACCCCCTGCGCTCGAGGACTCGCTCACGAGGCCTTGATGCCATAGGATTTGGTATTGATACAACCCCTTTGCTTCCTAAACCACCACAGGACCGTCCCTCCTCACTCTCCAAAGCTAAACATCTGGCAGGGGAGGAGATTGCTACTAGAAAACAAAAGACTATAGAATGGGTTCTTAGAGCAGAGCAAACCCTTGACCCCCCCCCCCCCCCCAATGAAGATGCTCTCCTTTAACTGTCGAGGGTTGGCTAGCCCTGGGAAAAAATTAGCCATGAGAAGATTGATTGCCTCTGAAGTTGTAGATATACTCTTTCTCCAAGAAACCCTAGGCCCTGCCAACACTATTACCCCTCTACTTGAAACATGGTTACCAGGATGGTCATTTCATTCTCTAGATGCCACTAGAAGATCAGGGGGGTGGCATTGGGCATAAACAACTGATCTATTAAGATGGATAGAGTATGGGGCAGATATGGATTCCTGGGAGCTAATATATACTCATCCACCCTTGAATCTGATTACAGAATTATCAATGTATATGGCCCCTGTCACGATAGGGCCGATTTCTGGAGGAAACTACTAAATTCATCCATACTCCAGCAAGATAACATCATCTTGGGAGAGGATATAAATTTTTCCCTTGGTTTTGCGAAGTCTTGGGGCCATCAAGCACAGGTGGATATGCTATCAGCATTTTTTGAAAGTCTCCTAGAGGACTATAATCTTATTGACATTCCCTCTGCAAAGATCCAGCCTACTTGGAGGAATAACAGAACAGGCGAGGGTAGCCTTTCCTAAAGGCTTGATAGATTCCTAATCAAAGAACCCTTGGTCAATAGAGGCACCCACATTAGATAGTGGGTGGGATCTAGGGGACTATCTGATCACAGACCCATTTATCTGGAATTGCAGGATGTCATTGATAAGCCAAAGGCCCCATTTAAATTTAACTCCACCTGGCTTAGGGATGCAGATTATATGAGGATGGTGGCCGACTACTGGAAGGCTCACCCACCAGGTGTTGGTGGGAATATTATAGAAGACTTTTCCCACAACCTGAGGGAGCTGAAAACCCTATCCAAAATCTGGGCTCACAGGAAAAGAATACTGGAGGACCACATGCTCAGGGCAGCTGAGGAGGAAATCTACACATTTGAGGAGAATACTGGAGGGATTTTTTCCACCCAAGAGCACAAGGAAAAGATTGCCTCTCTGATGCACAAGAGGACACAAATCCTAAAGGACAGAGAAGAGAGTTGGAGGTTATGGAGTTGGGCAATTTGGCTTAAGGATGGGGACGACAATACCAAATTCTACCACAAATTTGCCAACAGGAGGAAGGCGATCAATACAATATGGGAGTTAAAAAATGAGCATGGACAAGCTGTACAAACCTTCTGAGAAATGGAAGCACTATCTAACTCACATTTTAAGGGAATTTACAAGGCTCCCCCCATCACCACCCTAGCAAAAGTGATGCGCACTACCCAGCTCTTCCCCAGATTCGTGGATCAGGAGGCAGAACTGGAACTTACAAGAGAAGTCACTTTAGATGAACTTGAAGCAACTTTAAAATGGCTCAAGAAGGATAAGAGCCTGGGGCCAAATGGCTGGATAGTGGAATTCTACATTTATTTTTTCAACATCATAGGGGCGGACATGTTAAGGACCATTGAAGACTGTCGAAGGCGTGGGAGGATGTCTGAAGCCTTCAATACTACCTTCATCGCCCTCATTCCCGAAGTTGATAAACCCTCCACTTTTTATGATTTTAGACCTATATTATCGTGTAAATGCATTTACAAAATCAATTCTAAGATTATTGTTAATTGTCTAAGGCCAATCCTGTCCTCGCACATCTCCCCTGAACAATTTGCATTTCTTCAGAGCCGACAGATACATGAGGTGGTCGGCACATCCTAGGAACTACTTCACACTGTCCAGTTAAAAAAATTGAAAGGCATGATAATGAAGGTTGATTTAACAAAAGCATTTGACAAAGTAAGTTGGCTCTATATCCGAATGTTGTTAACACGCTTGGGATTCCCTTACACCTTCATTACATGGATCATGTGTTGTATAACCAATGTTACATATAGCGTACTTGTCAATGGATCGGCATCCCCTTTTTTCCATGCAAAACGAGGGCTCAGGTAGGGATGCCCTCTATCCCCACTCTTATTGTAGAAATTTATGTTTTCCCACCCCGGCTTTCAGTTTCTCCTTATTTCTCCCATATAGTTAAATGCCCTTTCCCATAACCATACATTTAACAAGCTGAAAAAAAATAAATTTGCTGAAAACACAAATTCTGGAAATTTTACAGAATGCTGGAAATTGCAGAAATAAAAATCAGCAGTAATAAACAACCATTAAAACACATTTAAACACTGAGATTTTTGGTCAATGTGACCCTGGAAAAACCCCCTACAACTCTTGGGGAAAACCAGTTTGAGAGCTCTTCTTTATTTCTGAAAATTGTCTTTTACAGTGAGAAATTTTCAACAAAAAAATCAGCAAGCAAATTTACAACTTATCTCTTTTCCCATGCTTCACAGCAAACTGGAAATTACAGCAAACAAGACAACAATAAATGTCGTACGGTCTCCTCGATTTTCGTGCCCACTTTCAGCATTAAATGCTACTGTATGGCCCTCGTTTTGCATGCAGAAAAACCAGCAAACTGCTCCTCGATTTTTGTCCAAACCTCTCCTCGAAAATCGTGCCAAAATCTACCTTTCACTGTGTGCTGAATCAGTTGTACAAATCTGCTCAACTGCTGCCTTGGAATGTGTGCCAAGCTGTTGTCTCCTTCTCCTCCCTGCTCAGAAATCTCTCTTGCTCTCTTTCTCTCCTTCTCCCAATCTGCTCATGAAAGAATTGAATCGAATGTGTTATTTTCCTCCTTTTCCTCCCTTAATATAACTCCAAATGACTTTTGGGTGATCTCTAAATCCAATGGCTGAAATAGATTTAGATCAATCGCTGAAATTAAATGCTCATTTAAATCTCACTTTTTATTTTTTAATTCACCCCACTTTAATAAAGACCCACTTAGTCATTTATTTCCAAAGTCACTTTTCCTTTCTAATTTTTCATTGACTTTATAAAAGTCACTTTAAAATTAGACTTAGTAACTTTATCACTTAAAGTCACTTTTAAATTAGATTTAACTTTATAAAATTATAAAGTCACTTTAAGAGAAAAATTAAATTCTTTTGGACACTTTTCCCAAGGCCAAAGATCAAAGCCTAAGGGAACCACCTGTCCTCCGGTACCAAATTTCAACACTCCCTCTTACCGAGGAAGGTGTTCCTCACCACACCCGTCTTGTCTCTAAAGTAGACATGCTTGCCCCATGGTAAGGCTTTGGTAAGGATATCTGCAACCTGCTCATCAGTGGAAATATACTCAAGCTTCACAACTCCCTTCTAAACATAGTCTCTGATGAAATGATATCTTATCCCGATATGCTTTGACCTGTCATGAAATACTGGATTCTCCGTGAGTTTAATGCAACTCTGATTATCACATTAAATCACTGAAGGTCTCAACGGCTGACCAAATAAGCCAAACAACATCTTGCGAAGCCAGATAGCCTCACAACTAGCTAGACTGGCTGCCATATACTCTGCTTATGCTGAACTCAGTGCTACTGACTGCTGCTTCCGGCTGAACCATGACACTACTGCTGAACCCAACCCAAAACAACACCCTGAAGTGCTCTTCTTATCAGAAGCACAACCTGCCCAATCAGAATCAGTGTATCCTGCCAATCTCACTCCATCTCCCTGCCTGTAGTCCAGACCATAATCCACTGTCCCCTGCAAGTATCGCAAAATGTGTTTTGCAGCCACCTAGTGAACCTTCCTAGGCTCACACATAAACTGACTCATCATGTTGACTGCAAAACAGATATCTGGTCTAGTGTTGACCAAATACATCAAGGAACCAATCAGCTGCCTGTACAATGTGGGATCCACCAACTCGGAATCCGAAGCATGAAGCTTCTTCCAGTTGGTGATCATTGGTGTCGACATGGGTCTACAATCCTCCATGTGGAATCTACTAAGGATGTCCACAATATACTTCCCCTGCCCCAGGAAGAAATGCCCCTCCTCCTGCCACACCTCCAAACCCAAAAAGTAATGCATCAAGCCGATGTCCTTCATCTCGAACTCTGTCGCAAGATCTCTCTTGCAGTGCTCTATGAGTCTCTCTGCACCTGTAATGATCAAGTCATCCACATACAACACCAGAATGAGAGGCTCCTCACCAATCACAATAAAGTAAAGGTTCGGATCTGCCTCACTCTTTGTGAAACCCATCCCCTGCAAATATGTATCTATCCTGGAGTACCAAGCTCTGGGAGCTTGCTTCAGGCCATAAAGGGCCTTCTTCAGTCTGCACACATGGGACTCCTTCCCATGCACCTCAAAGCCTTGTGGCTGCTCAATGTACACCTCCTCCTGTATGAAGCCATTGAGAAATGCGGTCTTCACATCCATCTGGTGGATCTTCCAACCCATCTCTGCTGCTATCGATACAATGGAGCGGATCAAAGTATATCGAGCCACGGGAGCGAAGGTCTCCTCATAATCAACTCCCTCTACCTGGGAGAACCCTCTAGCCACAAACCTCGCTTTTAATTTCTCAATGCTGCCATCTGCAGCATGCTTTACCCTGTAAAGCCATCTGGAAGTAACCACGGATTTGCCCTCAGGCCTCAACACCACCTCCCAAACATCATTCTTCATGATAGAAGAATACTCCTCCTGCATGGCCTCTCTCCAGACCTGCTGGCTAGCTGCCTCCTCATAGCTAGAAGGCTCAGAGTCAAGGATGCTGGTAACCATCACCATATAGCTACAAAACCTCTCAGGTGGTCTACTCTCTCAGACCGGCCTCTTCGGCTCAGCAACAGATGTGGCATCTCTCAAGGTGTCCTAAAGCCACTTGGGCTTTCTCTTCCCTGAGCATGCTTCTCCCATAGGAGAATGAAACTCCTCCTCCTCATCACCATCAGTAGCCTGAACTCCTGACTGTCTGTCTGCTGTCCTCCTGCCTGCGCCTGAACCTGTAGAAGTTGAGGCACCGTGTGAACTGTCCATCAATGGACTCCCTAGTGAACTGCTTTGTGAACTGCTCTGCATGCTGCCCGGAGCACCACCCCTCTGGCTCGGCGAGCCACTGCTCACTGACGGACCTGACATCCTCATAGATGTACCTCCGGATCCTCCTGATCCCTGCCCACTGGATCCTTGTGACTGACTCAACTACTGCTGAGGGTCTGGTTGATCCAGATACTCTAACTCCCGTGACCTCCTAAAGGCCCTGTCCTCCTCGAACTTCACATCCCGTCTGACAACAACTCTCCTCTGTGCAGGAATGTAAATCCGAAAGGCCTTTGAGGTCTCACTGTAGCCCACAAAGATACCCTTCTCTGCGGTGGGCTCTAGTTTGGTCCTATTCTCCTTGGGTATATAGGAGTATGTAATGCATCCAAAGATATGAAGATGACCAATATCAGGCTTCTTCCCAGAGAAAGCCTCCTCCGGAGTCATGTGCCCCAAGGCACGATGCGGACTCCTGTTCTGCAATTAAACAGTTGTGTTGCAGGCCTCTGCCCACAAGAACAATGGCAACCCCTGATCATGTAACATGGCTTTGGCAGCCCCTATGATGGATCTGTTCTTCCTCTCCGCAACCCCGTTCTGTTGGGGGTTGTAAGGAACAGTGAACTCCCTCCTAATGCCTGCCTCTGCACAATAGTCAACAAACTCTCCAAGGGTGTACTCTCCTCCATTGTCCGACCTCAAGGACTTGATCTTTCGACCTGTCTAAGTCTCCACAAGAGCTCTAAACTCCTGAAACCGCTTGAAGACCTCACTCTTGGTCTTCAAAAAATAAATCCAGGTCCTCCTGGAGTGATCATCAATGAATAAAACATAGTACTCATATCCACTCAAGGAAACATGAGACATCCGACCGCTCACATCGGAATGAATCAAATCAAGTATCCCCGTCGCTCTGCTGTCACTACTGGGAAAAGGGGATTTGGAAAATTTTCCCATCGCACAACCTCTGCAAGTATCAAAGTAATCAGTACTGAAATCTGGCACACCTGTAGTGATCTCCCGCAATGTCCTCAAGGCTCCATGATACATATGTCCCATCCTGCAGTGCCAAATCTCACACAGCTCAGAACTGCTAGCTCTGCTGTCGGTACTACTGCTCAATGCCAAAAGGGGCTGGAATGCAAACTTGTACACCTTTGCATAGCGTACACCTATCACTCTAGTTGAATCAGCTGGAGTGCCCCTGGGATACATCAACACCTGTCCTCCCCTGAAAAGTACCTCATATCCTCTATCCTCCAAAGCTGAGACAGATATGAGGTTCTTCCTCATCCCTGGCACATAAAGAACCTCTGACACCTTCAAGGGAGGTTTGGACTCCCTCTGAAATGTCACTATCCCCACCCCGAATGCTCTAACAACTCTGTCATCACCGAGTACTACCTCAATATCAGTGCCACTCTCTGAAAGCTCTGAGAAGTACTCACGGACTCCTGTCATATGACGTGAAGCCCCACTGTCCACATACCAGATACCTGAAGATGCTCCGCTAATCGAGGGAAAAGCATGCTCCCTCTGAACCTGTGTGGCAGGTGATCCTGCACTAGAGGACTCACACGTAGTGAACGCAAACTCTCGGTCAAAACGACCAGCAAAGTCCTCAATCTCTGCTGAAGCTGCCACGTCCTGGTTCTTCCCCTTCTTCTTCTTCTTCTCTGGACACACAACTGCATAGTGTCCCATCTTTTGACAATTCCAACACTTCACCTTGGAATAGTCCTTTTGTGTGTTCCCCTGTTTACCTTTACCTTTGCCTTTGCCCCCAACACTGCTTGTGGAAGCCTGCTTCTTCCCTTTGCCTTTCTTGCCTCCTGCCACCAGTGCTACATCCTCATCCTGCTCAACTGGCTTGGCTGCCCCAAGCTGACCTTTCCTGATCTCTGTCTGAATGCAATCATCCAAAAACCTCTCCCATGTGGGAAGGGTCTCACGTGCACAAACCCCATTAGCAAAGTTCAACCATGAACGGGGGAGGCCATTCACTGCAATCCGCACCAACTCAGTGGGTGGAATGGCCTTTCCAATCGCTGCCAACTCATCTCTCACATTAGTAATCTTTGTGAGATATCCAGCTGCACTATCATTACCCATCTTAATGTTCTTCAGCTTCTCCTTCAGGACCATCTTCCGGTTCTCATTCGTACTTTGGTAGAGATTGGACAATGTTGTCCACATCTCATGGGCATTGCTCTTTCCTCTCACATGAGGAATGCAATGGTCTTTGATTCCGTCTAGAATCAGCCTCTTACCCTTGTTGTTCTTTTTATTATAAGCTGTCAACTGAGTAGCATCAGTAGGCACAACAACAGGGTTCTGTGTGGTATGCACCATGATATCCCAGACTTTTGCCTCCTCAAAGATACTCTGCATTCTCTCCTTCCAAACGCTGTAATTTATATGCCCATCCAGCCTATCCTACACCCTCAATCCCAATGACATCCTGCTGTCTTAAAACTGAAAAATAGCACTGATGTAGTAAAGATAAAACTGTTGTTTATGAAAAAATCAGCTTGCTGAAATTTTCTGAGTGAAAAATCAACAACTGTAATTTTTCCTTTTGCTGTCCCAAATTGCCCTTCAGCACTCAACCTCTGATACCATGTAGAAATTTCTGTTTTCCCACCCCGGTTTTCAGTTTCTCCTTATTTCTCCCATATAGTTAAATGCCCTTTCCCATAACCATACATTTAATAAGCTGAAAAAAATAAATTTGCTGAAAACACAAATTCTGGAAATTTTACAGAATGCTGGAAATTGCAGAAATAAAAATCAGCAGTAATAAACAACCATTAAAACACATTTAAACACTGAGATTTTTGGTCAATGTGACCCTGGAAAAACCCCCTACAACTCTTGGGGAAAACCAGTTTGAAAGCTCTTCTTTATTTCTGAAAATTGCCTTTTACAGTGAGAAATTTTCAACAAAAAAATCAGCAAGCAAATTTACAACTTATCTCTTTTCCCATGCTTCACAGCAAACTGGAAATTATAGCAAACAGGACAGCAATAAATGTTGTACGGTCTCCTCGATTTTCGTGCCCACTTTCAGCATTAAATGTTGTTGTATGGCCCTCATTTTGCGTGCAGAAAAATCAGCAAACTGCTCCTCGATTTTTGTGCAAACCTCTCTTCGAAAATCGTGCCAAAATCTGCCTTTCACTGTGTGATGAATCAGCTGTACAAATCTGCTCAACTGCTGCCTTGGAATGTGTGCCAAGCTGTTGTCTCCTTCTCCTCCCTGCTCAGAAATCTCTCTTGCTCTCTTGCTCTCCTTCTCCCAATCTGCTCATGAAAGAATTGAATCGAATGTGTTCTTTTCCTCCTTTTCCTCCCTTAATATAACTCCAAATGACTTTTGGGTGACCCAAGTGACTTTTGGGTGATCTCTAAATCCAATGGCTGAAATAGATTTAGATCAATCGCTGAGATTAAATGCTCATTTAAATCTCACTTTTTATTTTTTAATTCACCCCACTTTAATAAAGACCCACTTAGTCATTTATTTCCAAAGTCACTTTTCCTTTCTAATTTTTCATTGACTTTATAAAAGTCACTTTAAAATTAGACTTAGTAACTTTATCACTTAAAGTCACTTTTAAATTAGATTTAACTTTATAAAATTATAAAGTCACTCTAGGAGAAAAATTAAATTCTTTTGGACACTTTTCCCTAGGCCAAAGATCAAAGCCTAAGGGAACCACCTATCCTCCGGTACCAAATTTCAACACTTATTTCTCCTTATCATGGAGGGTCTTAGCGGAATTATTGGAGAAGAACACATGCAAGGATGGATTTCAGGAATAAAGATCACTGATACTTGTATCTTGACACACCTGCTCTTCGTTGATGATGTACTTATTTTCCTCAATGGGGGCATAAGAGACTTAACATCACTGCACAATGCTTTTGGAATATTTCAAAAGGCCACGGGAATGGTTTTGAACGAAGCAATGTCCACTATCACAGCTACAGGTTGCTCACAACATAAAATACAATATGCGCTTCGGAGATTTCCATTCACTCTCCTCCCCCGGAAGATGGTCTAAGGTACCTTGGTTATTGACTTAAGCCTCATGGATACAAAATTACTGATTGGACCTGGCTTATTACCAAGGTAGAAAAATGACTCAATGTATGGTACCACAAATATTTTTCAAGAGTTGGCAGACTGGTCCTGATCAAGGTTGTTTTGGAGGCAACACCAGTATACTAGATGACGTTGGCTTGGATTCCTAGAGGGATACTAGCTAGATTACAAAATATTTGATATCGGTCCTTATGGAAGGGGAAATAGCCTGGGAGAATATTCGCATGGGCCAAATTGGAGACCCTTACTTTACCCAAACAGTGGGGAGAATGGGGGATTAAAAGGCTGGATGTCTTCTCCAAAGGATTGGTGGAAAATCTAGGATGGGAATTGATCAACACCTACAATCTATGGACAAAGGTAGCAGTCTCAAAATATATTGCCCCTTCCAACACTCTTGATTGGATTAGACAAGCACACGGGAACACCTCAAACATTTCTATCATTTGGAAGGCGGTTATAAACACAATGAGTCTTATTCAGGATGGTATAACCTAGAGAATTTGATCTGGATCATCAGTTCGCATTGGGGAAGACCCCTGGGTTGGCGGTGGCAAGGAGTTGAAAATGCACCTTCTTGATCAAGGCATCACACATATCTACCATATAGCTAACAATGCTCATTCTACCATGACTCAACAAGCTTGGAAATCGGGGAATACTTAAAATATTCCATTGCATTGGCAATAGTACTGGCACGACTATACAACCACACTAACGGAGGACCATATCAGGATCATAGAAGGTGATGATGAACTCATATGGGAATATGCCAAAAATGGCTCATATTCACCCAAAGAAGGATACCTGGCATTAATGGAAGCATATAAACTCAAAACCAATGAGCCTTGGTCGAACCTGATGTGGAAACTCAAAGCGGCTCCCAGAACTAGGCTACTAATGTGGTCAATACCATACAACAAAACCCCGATTGGTGCAAATTTGATGAAGCGATCTTATCAAGGACAATTTTGCTGCCACCTTTGTAGAAGCTGTTGTGAATACAATGATCATCTTTTTCTGGAATGCCCTATCACACAAGAGCTTTGGAATAATATTCATACATCGTTCCCTCATTATGTCGATGGCAGGGTGCAAATATAAAAGAAGCTTGGAATAACTGGTGGAGTGCCACCACAAGAAAGAAGAGGAACTTGCCATTACTTACATATTGGGATATTTGGATAGCCAAGAATCGCATTATATTCCAACAGAAGGTCACTGGCCCTCTATTCTGTCAAGGATACTTGTTGACTATCATTTCATTCCAAAAGAGACCACCCAACAGCACAACAGGAATATCAGACCGGAATCTATAAATACCTTTATTCCGTGGGCATACTTTGATGGATCGGCCTAGGAGATAGGTTGTGGGGGGGAGCCATACTTCATATATCAGAAACCCATACCTTTAAAATCCAAATGGGCCTAGGTAGAGGCACTAATAATTATGCAGAGCTCATATCAGCCAAATTCCTCATCCAATTTGCTTTGAACAAACAGTGCAGGAACCTACAACTCTTTGGGGACTCAAAATTAGTCTGCAATTGGATAAATAAATCATCAAATTGCAATGCATACACATTGAGGCATATCTTGGATGAAATCCACAGGCTCATCTTGATTTTTGACACTTTTGTTTGCCATCATATTTTCAGGGAGCGCAACACAGTTGTCAATCTCCTATCCAAGGAGGCAGCGCACAGGCATGATGGCACTTGGATGATCCATGAGGAGAAGGATGGTGTTATCTATCAGCACTATCATAGACCGTTCATAGACCTCACTGCATAACTGGATGGCTCAATATGAGTCAGGAAGTTTTTTGAATATATGTAAATATTTATGTTTATTTCATGTCACTATATAAGCAGAACTAAGATGAACCATACTCTCTCTATGAAGAGACTATATTTTTTATTTTTGATCAGTTTGCTCCCTGTGTGGAGTATCTTTATCATTGTTAACTTATACTGGACATGCAATGCCTCACATACTGCATATGATTTGCATCTACAAAATGTAATTTTCTCATACTAATGAAAATTACGACTTTTTCCATGGGAAATAAAAAAACCTTTTACTATGTATAATGTGGTCCCTAAATAAAATATTTCACTACCCATGTTAAGTAAAAAAAAATTGTTGGAATTGCAAGTTCAAGTTGTGAAACTTACAGAATCCAAGTGTCCAAGGGGATTTGCAAGGTATTCAATCCATTTATGCATTCAAAATAGCAATTTAAATAATGATAAATTCAAACATTTTTTCAATTTTTTGCACTATAACAATGATTTGCACCTCAAAATATTTGATCCCTCTTGGTGCATGCTAGATCTGTGCTTCAGATGGATCTATATTGGTTTTAATAGAGTGCGGGTGAGATTTTTTGATGATGATGAAAACTATTTCATTAACATTGCTTATGTTTGAATTACTTAGAGGAACTAGATCAAGGTAAACCTCTTCCCTAATTCTCCCATATATTTCTCCCCAACCAGGGAAATGAATTTGTGGATCGATTTGGGCTTCTTTATCTTATAAATGGGAATCAATATTTCAACATTATGTTTATATAATTGAATAATAAAGGAATTGTTCTAGATTGAACCCTATGTCACTACCAATTTGCTAAATATGTTTAGTGATGGGTATTTTTCCTTTAGGTAATTTTTTTGAAGTTCTAGAAGAAGTTTTTCGAGGCATGTCAGTTGTATTAAGAGACGAATTGAAATTACAATATTTTTCATTTTACATTATTTTGTAATTTAAGAATATATTCAACAAATAACCAAGAAAAACCATGTTATAAACAATAATAACATTTTTATTTCTAGTTTCAGCAAATTAAAGAAGAATTGCATTGAGAAATTATATGAAGAAAGTTTGAGCATCAACCTTATTCTTTTTAATCTTAAATCACAAATCATTGAAAATATGTTGCAAATGAAAACTCTAGGAACTAAGAAATATTGTGAATATTGTGACTCAATCGCTAAAAATGAAATGCAAAATCAACTTTAATTTTGAACTAGTAAAACAATTCACTCCTAAAACAAAACAAAACAAAATCAAACGATTTTTTATAATTGTGAAATGGGTGAGAGAACTTCAATATTACAAAAGTGTATTTGAAAGACTCATCATAATGTATCATACATGCTCGATATTTGGTTGGATTTTAGTATTTGGTTTCAATGGAACTCTTCATCAACCCATTTCCCAAACATTAAGGGTGAATGAATATGCCTAATGGCTATAGGGGGTCATTTCAATTGATTTGGAGTTGCATAATATGCACTTTTATTCTACACAAAGTATAAAACTGATCTGAATTTATGAAGGGAATGAAATGAAATATACATTTAAAACCAAAACACATAGATACAATGAAACTCAACATCAATTAATCAATGGGAAATGTTGAAACTATATACATGTAGAATGAAAGCAAACTAGCTCGAATAGTGGTAGCTTATCTCTGAGAAGAGATGTGACGGCTATGCCCTTCTGAATTGTGTTACAATGAGGCTCTAAGGCCTTTTTATTATGAATAAGTAATAAAAAACACTAAACATCCAAAAACCTAACCCTAGGAGATGATGTGCCAAAGGCTTATGGGCCCCAAAGAGGTAAGTTGGAATGTCAACTTCTCAGGGTCATAACTTTGGCATATGATATTCATTTGGAGTGCACGATAGCTTATTAGAAAGGTCTATATAAGGAGTACAATTTTCAACTGCCAATAGAGTATATGACCACCATCGGCCCAATTCCCCAAAAACGTCGTTTAGGGCCTCAAAATGTCCTTGACAGTTCAAGACTTGAAAACTACCAAAAATAGGAAACTGTCAAAATAGGAAAGTTGTGTTGTGGGGCAGTGGAATAGGAGGGTGGCCATCGAAATCCACATGGATCAACCCTCCCCCCTTAGGAAGAAATGGTCTCCATTGTGTTGAGTGCCTCCATGAGATGGGGAAACTTTTGTTAAACTTGGCCCATGGTGAGCCACTTGCGTTATTGTAGGAGTTGGCTTGCTTTGACAACCCAATATAGCTAGACCCTTTACTAGCGAGTGATCTTAATATGTGTGTCCATGACCTAATCAGGTGTGGCCTATTCAATGAAATATGGGTTGAGCTCAGTCAATGTCAATTTCTCTGCAATTTGTAATGTGTTCAAGAATGGTGGAAAGTATGGCAGAAGGAGTTCTACATTGAACATTGGGTGCAGGCGAAGGAATGGGAAGATACTTAGCTCAAAGTCACTGTCACCCACAACCTTGGTGATGGTATAAGGTCCATAGAAGAGTTGTTGAAGCTTCTAATGGGCCCTTGCAAGGCATTCCTTTTGTAAATACAACTAGACCTTATCTCCCACTTGAAACTTATGTGGCACCTGATGAGGATCATGGTGTTATTTATACTTAGTATTGGCTTTCTACAAGATATCATGGACCTCTTGGTAGATGTGTTTAATCCACTCAATAAACTTGGTAGCTTTGTCAACTTAGGATTGAACATCTACATATTCTACCTATGGCAAGGGGCAGTGCAACACCAATGGGACATAAAGGTTTAAATCCCAAGCCCACCTAAAAGGGGATGTGATTAGTTGAGCTATGGAGAGCTCTATTGTACATGTGTTAAATATAGGAGATACTCTCATCCCATGTGAATGGATTCCTGGATTTATACATGTAAAAAATGTGTGTAATCATCATGTTTATGACCTTTGCTGACCATCAATATGTGGGTGGAAGGTAGTTGATTTGGTGAGCTTAGAGTCAAGCAATGACTAGAGCCTCGACCATAATGTGCTTTGGAACTTACTATCCTGATTTGATATGATGGTATGTGGGATCCCAAAATGTACCCAGACCTATTCGAACAAGAGATTGGAAGCGGCTTCTGTTGTGATACTCTTTTCACAGGCAGCCAAGATGGCCATTTTAGAAAATATATCAACAACCATAAGAACATAATCGTTACCATGCTTGCTAAAAGGAAGGCTAGACATATATTCGATCGAGATGGAATCCCAAAGTCGGTTAAGAGTAGGAAGAGGGGTGTAAAAGGCTTACTTCTTAATGGTTGGTTTGATAATGGCTAGGTAGTGCAGTACCTCATATACTTACAAACCAATCTTGTTAAAGTTTTGGCCAATAAAAATTCTTTTGTAGTACTGCAACTATATTTTCCACACCAAAGTACCATGCTACCCATCTATAATTTGCCTCTTATATTATCTTGGCACGCTTGCTTTAAAGAACACAAAGGTGTCTAAGTAGCACAATAGTGCATCATGGAGGTGGAAGTTTGGAACTTGCTTACCTGCCATCAACATCTGGTATATGGCAATGAATTCTAAATCGTTGTTGTATAGATATGGCCATTCAAGGGTCATGTTCCCACAAGAGTTGAGAATGGTCATCAATTCCACAATTAGAGGCTGACTAAGGAAATATGCAATTTAATTAGTGCTACCCTACTTGTATTTAATGTTCAAATGGAATTGTTGTAGATATGTGGACAATTTATGATGGCGGTCATTCTACAACTTCGCTTATGTATGCATAAATTGAAGAATTTGGTGATCTATGTGGATGATCATCTCCTTCCCTGGAATATAATGTTTCCATTGTTGATAGACCTGCACAATGGAATACATATCATTATCATATGTGGGGTATCTCTAGAAAGTATTAGAGAGTGTCTAATTGTGATAGGCCATCGGATGTCCTTGTCGAATGAGGATTACACCAATAACATAGTCAGAGGCATATGTCTCAATCTCAAATGGTTGTTGCAGGTCTAGCAAGGTGAGTATTAGTGAAAAGTAAAGGTGGTGTTTCAGTACATTGAATTCCTTTTGTTGTGACTCGGACCAAAAAAAACTTTTATTTTGCTCCACCCTTGTTAACTTGAATTAAGGGAGAAGTGATATAAGAGAACCCCATCACGAATATTCATTGGAAATTAGAAAGGCCCAAGAAGCTATGAATCTTTGTTAGAGTCGCCGAGGCCAGCCAATCTTGAATGACTTCGATCTTAGCTAGATCCACATCCACACCTTGCTCATATATAATGTAGCCTAGATATTGGACCTTGTCCATGTCTAAGGATCATTTCTCCAAGTTAGCACATAACTTGTGCTACTGCAAAGTGTGAAGGACCTATTGAATATGTTGCAAGTTTTATACCCAAATCTTGCTTAAGAAGAGGCTATCATCCAGATATACAACCAAAAAATAGTTGGTGAAAGCCCACAAGATGTCATCCATCAGCCTCATGTATGTTGGTTGGGAATTTGTTGAACCAAAGGGCATGATCAACCATTCAAAAAGAAACTCCTTCGAATTGAAAGTGGTCTTCCACACATTAGTTGGTTCTATTGGATATTAGTGATAGTCACACTTCAAATAAACCTTACTTAAGTACATGGTGCCCTTGAGTTTATTAAGAAGTTTTTCAATCCAAGGAAAAAGGTACATGTTCCTGACTATGATTTTGTTCATAGCCTGATCATCAATGCAGAGTCTCCACGTCCCATCCTTCTTCTGTACGAGTACAATTGGGTTCCCACATGATGAGGAACTTTATTGGATGTTCCATTTTGGTAGCAGCTCTTAGATCTGCCACTTGATTTCCTCATTTTCAAAAAGAGAGCAATGATAGATTAACACACTAGGAAGAGGTGCATTCGGGGTCATGTCGATTGAATGTTTGACTTGGAAATGAAAAGGTACCCCTTAGGTGAGGAGAAGATGTATTTTCACTCTTCCACGGTCTTATGTTGAAACAATATACATGTAGAACGAAACAATATACTCTTCCACGATCTTATCCACTTGGAATGTCAACTTCTTGGGATTGTAACTTTGGCATATGATCTCCATTTGGAGCGAATGAGATCATGTTGGAAAGGTCTATGTGAGGAGTACAATTTTGGATTACTAATGAATTCTATGATTTCCATCATCCCTTTTCCCCAAAAAACATCGTTTAGGGCCTCAAAAAACCTCCAAAAGTTTGGGACCTAAAAACTGCCAAAAATATAATACTGCCAAAATAGGAAAGTTGTACTATCATCTAGTGGAATAGGTGGTTGGCGACCGATATCCACCTGTATAAAAAACAAGCAATGCATTAATTGATATTATTTTGTACTTTAATTAATGGGAGCATCGAAAATCGCTATGTGGAAAAGTTAAAAACATTGTAATGTAAATTTCCTTGAGAAACATGATATTCTTGAAAGTTTGATAGGCCCTTTGATCATTAGAGGATATCTCAACTTTTATTTCAATGGATAGGATATGGAATTATCATTAGACCACTTTTTTAAGACTTAGTTGAAATTTAATATATATATATATATATATATATAAAAAAACCGACAACGAACACTTTTCATCGAAGCAACCTGTGAACTTTGTGTCGAAGCAATACTTAACTTGCATTGGGACAATATTTAACTTTGTATCGAGGCAAAGTCTTACTATATTATAAAGGTGCGCTACTGGGGAAAATTTAAGTTTTTGATTGATGTGTTGTTAAACTTTGATAAGGTTTAAGTTTGAGTCGCACTACTATGGTCAATTTTTTTTCTCTGTGTTAAGGGATTGGAATGTTTTTTAACTTTTTTCATAGATGAGAGATTTGATTCAACCATGATGGAAAAATCACATTGAAGTGAATTTTAAATTTCATTAGGGTGAAAAGTGGAATTATTTTATCAAAATTTGTGAAGGAAACAAAATGAAATACAGATTTATAACCAAAACACAAAGATACAGTAAAACTTGACTTAGATTAATAAATGGAAAATGTTGAAACTATAAAAATGTTGAATGGAAACAAACTATTTCAAATGGTGGAAGATTATCTCTAAGAAGATATGTAACGGCTATGCACATTTGCCAAAGTGAGTTACAGTGAGGCTAAAAGGCTCTTTTTAGCATCAGAAGCAATGAGGAAACCCTAAACATCAAAAAACCTATTTGTAGGAGATGAAACACCCAAAGGATTATGGGCCCCACTGGGGTTAGTTCGTACATCAACTTCTCAACGTCATAACTATTGCATAAAATATATATTTTCCATGTTCGGTAGCCCATTGGAAAGTTCTACCCAAGAGGTACACATTTTTAACTTATCTAAGTTTTGGTTATGGCTACATTCTAGGTCCCTGCCACATCAAAAAAACATCATTTAGGGCCTCAAAATGGCCCCAAAATCTTAGGACCCAAAAAATTGTAGAAAAACTGCCAAGATGGAGAATTGTGCTTTGAGCTAGTGGAGTGGGTGGATGGCCACTTTCCACCTAGATCATTCCTCCCCTCTTAAGAATCAATGGTCTCCATTACATTGAGGGCCCCAATTAGATGAGGAAAATTTTGTTGAATTTGGCTCCTGGTGAACCACTTGCCTTGGTGAAGTTGTGCGGTTTTCAAAACATGGTAGAGTTGGATGTGTTGTAGGTGGGTATCCTTTGTCTTGGTGTCAATGGTATGATCCATCCTATTCCATGCAGTCAAGATTGATCTCCATGAGGGGCATTTGCTTGGTTGCCTTGAGGTGTCCAAAAGAGGTGGATAATATGGTCGAAGAAAGTCCACATTGAACACTGGGTGCATGCCAATGAATGGGGAAGTGCTCAATTATAAAGCATTATCACCCACCACCTTTGTGATTATGTATGACCCATATCAGAGCGTTTTCATCTTCCTATTGGGGCCCATGAGGCACTCTTTCTATAATTGTAACATACACCATATCATTAACCTGAAACTTACGGGTAACCTTGTGTTGGTCATGCCGCTACTTGTACTTGGAATTAGCTTTCTACAGGATATCATAGACCTGTTGTTGGAGGTGTTGGATCTGCTCAACAAATTTGGTTGCCTTTTTTACCTCAGTCTGAGCATGGGAGGACTTAGTTGATGTAGATGCAATGGGCATAACTACATCAATTGGGGCCAATTATTGGAACCCCAAGCACATCTGAAAAGGACAATGGCCAATAGAACTGTGGAGGGTTCTGTTGTAGATATGTTGAACATATGGAAGGTCTCATCCCATGTATGTGAGTGCTTGGAGTTGTACATGTGCAATATATGCTCAACCATCCTATTGACCACTTCTATTTTTCCATCTAAGTGGGGATGAAAGGAAGTCAATTTGGTCAACTTAGTATCCATGAGACACCATAAGTTTGACCAAAAGGTGTTGATGAACCTATTGTCCCTATCTAAAGTAATGGTTTGAGCTAGTTTGAAATAAACCCAAACATGCTCAAAGAAGAGTTTAGCAGTGGCTTCAGTGGTGATACTCTTCTTACATGCAATCTATGTAAACTAACTCTCAGGGTTTGAAAGGGGTAGGTAGAAGAGTGTAAAACCCATGTTTTTTATGGTTGGTTTAGCAATGGCACAAGAAATGCATGATCTAATATACAGTTGTACATCCTATCGAAGCCGAAGCTTTGGCCAATATAAATACTATTGAAGTATTACTTCTATCTTCTCCACACCAAAGTGCCCTGCCACCCAATTGTAATGTGCCTCCCACATCATCTTGGCATGCTCGCTTGAAGGAACACAAAGGTGGCCCAAGTAGCACAATAATGCATCCTGGAGGTGGAAATCTAGAATTTCTTACCTTCCATCAACATCTGGTATGTGGCAGTGAATTATGAGTCATTATTGTACAATTGTGGCCACCTGGAGGTTTCGTGCCCACAAGAGTTAAGAACTGTGGTTAACACCACAATTGGGGGTTAACTAAGGCAATCTATGACATGATTAATGCTACCCTTATTGTATTTGATGGTGATCATTTTGTAACTTCCCTTGTGTCTCCATAAATTGTAGAGGCTTATGATCAATGTGGATGATCATCTCTTTCCATATAGTATAGTGCTTCCACTATCGGTAGGCCTCCATGATGGATTATACCTTTGCATCATAGGTGGGGTATCTCTGAATAGTATTAGAGATTGTTTCACTGTGATAAGTCATTGAATTTCCTTTTTGAGTGAGGACTACACCAATAGCATAGTTAGAAGCATTTGTCTCAATCTTAAATGGATGTTATAGGTATGGCTGGGTGAGGACTAGTGCAGAGTAGTGGTGGTGTTTTAGATCATCGAATTCCTTATGTTACAACTCATACCAAAAAAACATTTTATATTGCTCCTCCCTTGGTCACTTGGTTTAAGGGCTAAGAAATATAAGTAAACCCTTACATGAATCCTCAATAGAATTTGGCAAGGCCTAAGAAGCGACAAATCTCTATTAGAGTTTTCTAGGCTAGACAGTCACAAATGACTTGGATCTTGGTTGGATCCACATGCACACCTTACATCAATAATGCATCCTAGATATTGGACCTTATTCATGTCAAATGATCATTTTTCCAAGTTAGCACATAGCTTGTGTTGCCGCAGAGTGTGAAGCTCCTATTGAATATGTTCCAAGTGTTCTGCCAAAATCTTACTAAACATGAGGATATCATCCAGATATACAACCATAAAATAATTGGTGAAAGTCCAAAATATATCATCCATCAACCTCGTGAATGTTGTTGGGGTATTCGTCAAACCCAAAGGCATGACCATCCATTCAAAAAGACCCTCCTTGGACTTGAAAGTAGTCTTCCATACATCAGTTGGTTCTATTAGGACTTGGTGGTAAAAAAACTTCAAACCAATATTATTGAATTACTTGGCTCCCCTTAGTTGGTCAAGAAGGTCATCAATCTGGGGAATCAGGTACTTATTCCTTACTGTGATTTTTTTCAAGGCCCACTAATCAATGTAGAGTCACCAGATCTCGTATTTCTCCTACATAAGTATAATTGGGCTTCCACAAGTGTTATAGACGTTTTTGGGCACTGCAACCCCAAGCATAAAATGTCCATAAACCAAGGGCTCCTAAGTCCCTAAAGGTGTTGTTCCAACCCCTAAAAGAACAAGGTCAACTGATTACAGCATCTCCCAGAAGTTCTCCATGAAAAACTACTCAGAACTGGTCAAAACTGGACCATTTCACCTGCTCCATAGGCAAAGTGCGTTGCATCCCACCTAAATACACACAGTAGGTGCGTTGCATTTCAAAAAGCCCTTCTATGGGGTGCGGGTGAGAAGGGACAAATGGCAGGGTCAATCTGCAAGGTGGAGAAGCATGGAATCTTCCAGAACTTCTCCAGTGACACTTGCCTATCTGAATTCGACCAGGGATGAGTAAGAGATCATCAATATCCAAGTGGAATCAAGAACTATCAGAGGGAAGAAACTAATCAAATCACAAGCTGACTCATCTCCCTTGCAGACATCTATATATGGATCCCTCATCCCAGAGATCCAGAGGCTGGAATTTTGCATCTTGTAAGGAATTGTTGTTGGTTTCTTGAGGCAACATCATAGTGTTGGATGATCTAAGCTTTTCATGAGGTGAAGAAGGGCTTCTTGCTGAGAGGATGATGCTAGGTCAGAACAATTGGTTGTAACTCTCTTGGCTCTTTCTTGATTATCAATAAAGCTATTCAAGTTTTCCTCCATACTCTTGTGTGATTTATGTTTTATGCATTTGTATGGTCAATTTACATCTGATCCTAAATTGTTTATGATAATAGATCTATGTTCTCGTATAGTGTTATGCTGCTTTGATTCTACAGGTACTCTGAGAAGTTGGGTATACAAGAAAGCAAGTAGCAAAGGGCTATCAGAAGAGAGAGGAATCGAACAAAGAACCAAGCGCAAGACAGAGGTTGGTCTCTTTTATTCTTCTCTCATCTATCTTTCATAAAGGAAAACGAAAGTAGTTTTACTTTGTTTGTTTCTAAGGTAGCTACCAGCCTTAGTGGGATTAGCAGTTCTGCATAGACACTATTCCCGGTAACGAAATGGCGACTCCACTGGCGAGCGAGTAGATTGTTTGTTCATCTACATTTGTTTACTTTATAAACTTACAGATGGAGCCTGAAGTCAAGCCAGCTAGCCTTCGAACTGCATTTGCTATGCAAATGCAAAGTAGATCAACGCTGCTTCAGTCAATCTCCGGGTTTTGTTTATGATTTAAACAATTGATTTACAAGCTCTCTAATTGCCCTTGTGGTGGCTCTAGTAACCTCCTTAGATCTACCCCTATGATTGATTTACTGATTACCACTTGCTCGACCAAAATCCCTGAACTGAACTGCAAACTGTGACCCAGAACCCAATCAAAGTCTCGTCCCTAGTCCATCGCACTGTCTGTTCTGTGAATCTCAAATTCAGCGCACTTCCCGAGTGTAGTAGGTGTGTTGCATTTCAGTTTCACTGTGTTACAGGTGCGCTGATCAGACTAGGCATTGTTCCTAAATTTTGGTTTCTATGTTCACTCTTTTCAGATCTATTCAAGAGTTTTGCTGCCTGTAGTCAGTACACCTCTATTTGAAAACCTTTCCTTGCTGTTATTCCGCCTCCATTGTGCAAAGAACTGTAAATGTTTTTATGTATTTTTTGAGTCATTTTCAGTTCTCCTTTACAAAGAAGTAGCGTAATTGTACAGTCGTTTCTTGATTTGAAAGTTTCGCAAGTGTCATTTTCAGTCATAGAAGAGAGTCTGATTGCTCTTGATAGTCGATTACCCTGTTACTATTGTATTTGATCTGAATTTGTTAAGTTATGGTATGTTCTATGCTTATAATAGTTTACTTCTTTTTCTTATTATATTCCACCGATTAGCAATCACATGTACATAAAGTAAAGTGCAGATAGAACATTAAACGATCGAAAGAAAACAAGCCAAGACAAGAGACACAAGAAGTGGCGGCTAGCCAGGGACAAACCCCACAATGTGTGGGGAAACCCTTTGATCAAATCTTCTTTTATCTTCAATAATTCAGCAAAGAGAAATAGTACAATAAATCTGATTCATGTCAGCAGTAGCAAACCCTAGATCAGTATCATCAGCATTAGTGGCTTCATTATCAAACTAGGGCAGACCATATCTCACAAACCGACAGTCGGATTGACTTCATTCCACCACCAAAAGTTTCGGCTTCCAGAGGAGGTTCAAATGAACCTATAGCGCAGTTCAAATGAGGAGATCTTCTAGGCCACGCAAGTCAATCTTTACTTCTGCACTTGCAGCTTCAGTTTCAACAATTTCCGGCTTCAAACTAGGGCAGTCGATATCTTGCAAACCGTTCGTCGGATTGACTTCATTCCACCACCAAAAGTTGTGGCTTTCAAAGGAGGTTCAGATGAACCTACAGCGTAGTTCCAAAGAAGAGATCTTCTAGGCCACGCAAGTCAATCTTTACTTCTGCAGTTGCAGCTTCAGTTTCAGCAGTTTCCGGCTTCAAACTAGGGCAGTCGATATCTTGCAAACCGTTCGTCGGATTGACTTCATTCCACCACCAAAAGTTGCGGCTTTCAAAGGAGGTTCAGATGAACCTACAGCGCAGTTCCAAAGAGGATATCTTCTAGGCCACGCAAGTCAATCTTTACTTCTGCAGTTGCAGCTTCAGTTTCAGCAGTTTCCGGCTTCAAACTAGGGCAGTCGATATCTTGCAAAACGTTCGTCGGATTGACTTCATTCCACGACCAAAAGTTGCGACTTTCAAAGGAGGTTCAGATGAACCTACAGCGCAGTTCCAAATAGGAGATCTTCTAGGCCACACAAGTCAATCTTTACTTTTGCAGTTGCAGCTTCAAATTCAACAGCTTCCGGCTTCACATGTGTGAGAGAGAGAGACCCATTTCAGCGTAGTAGAGAAGAGACTCATATCTGCGCAGTAGAGAGAGAGAGATGTGATGAGATGAGTGAGTCCAAATGAGGAAAAGTCCTCTTATATTTATACACAACGTTGGTGGGTGAATAGATGAGACTGTTGGGCTTCTGAGCCTACATGAGTTGTAGGTCGGCTTGATAATAATTCCATAATCAAAATAAATTCATATCTCCATGAATACTTATCGAAATCGGATGATCTTTTTATCAATCCTACACCTCTCGATGAGAGGAATCTAATAAAAATATTATCAGCCATGAATAAGATGACCCACATGAAGTTTTTCCTTGGTTGCCAATTTTAACACTCCCTCTCATCCATGGAGAACTTCATCTGCAATCTGTCTATCGGTCGTTACTATTCATCCATCAAATGCACTGCCCTGTACAGCCTGACCCTTGCCTTGCTCTGCTCTATTTTGTCTGTTCTGCTTTGTCTTGTTCTGCCCTGCACTGATCTGTACTATTTTGTTCTGTTCTGCTCTGCTCTTGCATTATTCTGTTCTACTCTGCTTTTGTCCGAATTATGAAGAAGAAGAAATGATCGAGGATGTATCATACTGACTCAAAGTCAGTCTCAGAGTATGTACCACTGGTCCCAGACCAGTCTCAACCAACCCAAAGTCAGTGTCATAGTGAGTACAACTCCAATGGTCCCAGACCAATATCATCCTCCACTGACTCAAAGTCAGTCTCAGAGTATGTACCACTGATCCCAGACCAGTCTCAACCGACCCAAAGTCAGCGTCATAGTATGGTACAACTCCTACCACTGGTCCCAGACCAGTATCATTGATCCCAGATCAATGGAGGTCATCCTAGCGTAGGGAGTACGGTAGTTACAATGATGCGTCCATCGGTAGTACTATGGTCCCTAACTTCATTTCCCTGCTCATTGATCAGATGAGAGGTACTTCCCATGAGTCGCAGACTGCATCGGTAGGATGCCTCGACAGGAGAACTAATCAATCCTGTCCTCACAGGAGAACACATCAATCCTGCTACAATTGCCATGGAGAACACATCAATCCAGGCTACCATGGAGAACACATCAATCCAGGCCTCAGAGGAGAACTAATCATCCTGCTACACAGGAGAGCGAATCATCCTGTTCCACAAGAGAGCGAATCATCTTGTCCCACAAGAGAGCGAATCATCTTGTTCTAGTGTGCAACACCAGGGGAGGGTGAGTCACCCTGTGGTCATATGTTGCTCCAGTAAGAACCGCAAGCCCTCAGAGCTCCCAGAGCTCAATGTATGCAACATGCAGGACCCTTGTACAAGGGTTTCTTGCCGACTCCAAGTCGTTTGGGAAAATCACAGATTAGATCTTTCCTCGGGGCTTTGACAAGGTGTATCAACTTGTACATCATCTTAATGTGATGGAGCTTCCTTGCTCATCGACTTACCATGTCCCAGATGATGTCTATCTGCTGGAGCAATTGACGAATACGGGATTCGTCAATAATCGAATCCCACCTCTGGTTGTTACAGAGAATCACAGTGGTATCCAATGTAAATCCAAACAGCTCACTGAAGAGCTTTCGCAACCAGACTGCCTCACATGAGGTTATGCTAGCAACAATATATCCTGCTTCGGCGGTGCTCAAAGCCACCGACTTCTGCTTCCTGCTCATCCAGGATATCGAAGCAGATCCCAAGGTGAAACAGTACCCGGAAGTGCTCTTACGGTCCACCACACTGCCTGCCCAATCAACATCAGTATATCCAAGTAGTCTCACATCTCCGGCAGTGTATCTTAATCCATGAGAGATTGTGTCCTGAAGACATCTCAGAATATTCCTGGCATCAATCCAGTGAGGCTCAACCAAATATGAGCTCACAATGCTAACTGCAAAACATATGTTCAGACGGAGGTTCACCAAGAACATCAATGCGAATGAGTTTTTGAAACTCAAGGCATTTCCAAAGTCTGGTCCGACATCACTACCATATAACTTCTAAAAGTTAAGATCCTTGAGGTAGTCACAGGCTTGCAGTCCATCATACTGAATCTTTCCAATATATTTACCACATATTTTCCTTGAGATAGGAAAATTTCCCTTGGCTTCTGCCACACTTCAAGTCCTTGGTCCTTCATTTCAAATTCAGAAGCCATCTCCCTCTTACATTTGTGAATGAGAGGGTTTGCACCTGTTAGAAAGAGGTCATCCACATACAACACCAGTATGAGAGGCTTGTCATCTTCAACCTTAAAGTAAAGGTTAGGATCAACTTCACTCCTAGTGAATCCCAACTTCATCAAGTGGCTATCGATCCTCTCATACCATGCTCGGGGTGCTTGCTTCAGCCCATAGAGAGCCTTCTTCAACCTGCATACATGAGATTTTCAATCATAAATCTCAAATCCTTCAGGTTGCTCCACATAGACCTCTTCTTTGATAGAACCATGCAAGAACGTGGTCTTAACATCCATTTGATGTAGGTTCCATCCTTGTGAAGCCACAAGGGCTATGATCAAGCGGATGGTCATATATCTGGCAACAGGTGCAAATATCATAGTCTATACCTCCCTTCCGGGATAAACCACGAGCAACAAAATGAACCTTATACTTTTCCATACTTCCATTTGCTGCATGCTTTATCTTGTAAAGCCATTTTGAAGTAACAATTGTCTTGTCCAGGGTCTGGGAACTACTTCCCAGACATCATTCTCCATAATAGACTCATATTCTATGGTCATAGAATCCTTCCATAGTTAATGCTTGATGACATCTGAGAATGATGAAGGTTCATTTTGTATGATTGTGCTCATGATGGTCAGGTATCCCTGATACCTGTTAAGTTTCTTACTTTGATGGAAGATTCCTCAGGGTGCAGCATGTCCTTCAGCATCATCAAGTATCCCCCTAAGCCATGAAGGCCTCTTCCTAGAAGAGGAAGGCTCATGTGGATGAGGATCAATCGGATCCATGGGTTCTTCTACATCAAGCATTGATTCATCATCCTTTTCTTTCGGTTCCCTGGTGTCGGCTTCTTGAGAGCTACTCAAAGTCAACAGATTGTCCACCTTGTTGAGAGCCATATCTTTGTCAAAGGTGACATCATGACTAATCACGACTTCCCTTTGACAGGTGGTGAACATTTCTTCAGGAGTTTAGGAACCCAATGCTTGATGAGGGCATCGATTTTGTACATATACGCAGTGATTGTAGTTTCAGCCCATAGAAACTTTGGAAGTCTTTGATCATGTAGCATGGCCCGGACAGCTTCCATCATCGTGTGGTTCTTCCTTCCCACCACACCATTCTGCTCATGAGTATGTGGTGTAGTAGTCTCCCTCTTAATGCCAACCTCAGGTATGCCTGAGTAAACCAATTGTAATATATCGGAGGTCTTGCTTTGGCTTGAGGAGAATGGTCCCCTTTTGAGCTTTCCTTTGGCACATCCCGGACATACACCTTCTTTCTCTACTTGGAATTCGGGCATCCCTGTTACCATCTGTCTTACATCGGGTAGAGCTTTGTAATGAAGGTGGGCAAACCTTCGATGCCAAAGTTCGGACTAAAGAGTTGTGTCACAAGACATGACACCTAGCGGACTTCCATCGACCTGATATAATGAATCAACACTAAACCCAAGAGTAAAGGCATCTTTAACATTATTTTTCCATATACATACCTTGCCATTGCTGAAGGTTACCTTGTAGCCTCTGTCTTCCATTGCCAAGATGGACACTAGGTTCCTTTTGAGGTCAGGTGCATTTAATACATCCTAGAATTTCTAGCCTTCTTGAATGCTTGTCCTCTTCCTTGATTCCCAGCTCTCCTCTTACCTTTGCTGTTGAATTTGTCATCCTTTGATTGCCATCAGAGGGATTTCGAGTTGCACCACTGCATACTGTACCATGCTTCTCTAATCATGATTATAATCATGTTGCCCATGTCCATGATTTTATCCATCATAATGCTGCTCAAACTAGTGTGCATAATCATCATGCTATCCCATATGTCCATGATCTCATGTTGCCCTTTATGTCCATGGTCTCATTCATCATGATGCTCATGATCTCATACATAGTGACTTGATTTATCGCAAATTTAACATCATCATTTTCTTCTAGCCTTAGGTCCAGCCTTTCCTTTTGATTTAGTCCCGGAATTATTTCTTTTCTTTGCATGAGAAGAAAAGGCGGCAGGAGGACCTTTAGGCATGGGCATTTCTTGCACTTCTTCCCTTGTTTCTTCTTGAATGCATCTAGCCATTAATTCCTTGAAACCAGGAATTACATTATACTTCAAAAGAGTAGTCCTGAACACATACCATTCAAATGGCAATCCTCCAAGCGTTGTGAGTGCCATTTCTCTGTCAGTAATAGTTTCCCTAATAGATAGGAGATCGTTCTTGATCTCGGTGATTCTTAAGAAGTATGCTTGCATACTTTCATCTTTACCCTTCTTGATTTCCCTCAGCTTATTTCTAAGAAACAAAACTTGATTTGCATCATTAACTTTAAATAAACTCACCAGTCTGTCGTAGATTTCCTTGGAGGTGTCTAGATCAGAGATGTAGGCCACCAAGCGCTTGTCGATAGAGTCCCGGATGATCTTCTTTGTTTTGACTTCTCCATTTTTCCATTTTTTCCAGGCAGCAGTAGATGCATTTGATGAAGGCTCAACAATATTGCCTCTTACATGGTCCAGCACTCCTTGATCTTCAAGGGTTAGATCGATAGACATCTTCCATCCGTGATAGTCAGCTTTCTCACGGAGCTTGTCTTCGGCAGGAAAGAGTGTTGAGGACCCCATAGTTCTTTTAGGATAGCCTTGCCAATCTTCTCTTCAATGATTGCTCTTGCTCCATCTCGGGTTTTGTCTTCACCTCAGCTCTGATACCATGTTAAGTTATGGTATGTTCTATGCTTATAACAGTTTACTTCTTTTTCTTATTATATTCCACCGATTAGCAATCACATGTACATAAAGTAAATTGCAGATAGAACATTAAACGATCGACAGAAAACAAGCCAAGACAAGAGACACAAGATGTGGCGGCTAACCAGGGACAAACCCCACAATGTGTGGGGAAACCCTTTGATCAAATCTTCTTTTATCTTCAATAATTCAGCAGAGAGAAATAGTACAATAAATCTGATTCATATCAGCACTAGCAAACCCTAGATCAGTATCATCAGCATTAGCGGCTTCATTATCAAACTAGGGCAGACCATATCTCACAAACCGACAGTCGGATTGACTTCATTCCACCACCAAAAGTTTCGGCTTCCAGAGGAGGTTCAAATGAACCTACAGGACAGTTCAGATGAGGAGATCTTCTAGGCCACGCAAGTCAATCTTTACTTCTGCACTTGCAGCTTCAGTTTCAGCAGTTTCCGGCTTCAAACTAGGGCAGTCGATATCTTGCAAACCGTTCGTCGGATTGACTTCATTCCACCACCAAAAGTTGTGGCTTTCAAAGGAGGTTCAGATGAACCTACAGCGCAGTTCCAAAGAAGAGATCTTCTAGGCCATGCAAGTCAATCTTTACTTCTGCATTTGCAGCTTCAGTTTTAGCAGTTTCCGGCTTCAAACTAGGGCAGTTGATATCTTGCAAACCGTTCGTCGGATTGACTTCATTCCACCACCAAAAGTTGCGGCTTTCAAAGGAGGTTCAGATGAACCTACAGCACAGTTCCAAAGAGGATACCTTCTAGTCCACGCAATTCAATCTTTACTTCTGCAGTTGCAGCTTCAGTTTCAGCAGTTTCTCGCTTCAAACTAGGGCAGTGGATATCTTGCAAACCGTTCGTCGGATTGACTTCATTCCACCACCAAAAGTTGCGGCTTTCAAAGGAGGTTCAGATGAACCTACAGCGCAGTTCCAAAGAGGAGATCTTCTAGGCCATGCAAGTCAATCTTTCCTTCTGCAGTTGCAGCTTCAAATTCAACAGCTTCCGGCTTCACATGTGTGAGAGAGAGAGACCCATTTCAGCATAGTAGAGAAGAGACTCATATCTGCGCAGTAGAGAGAGAGAGATGTGATGAGATGAGTGAGTCCAAATGAGGAAAAGTCCTCTTATATTTATACACAACGTTGGTGGGTGAATAGATGCGACTGTTGGGCTTCTGAGCCCACATGAGTTGTAGGTCGGCTTGATAATAATTCCATAATCAAAATAAATTCATATCTCCATGAATACTTATCGGAATCGGATGATCTTTATATCAATCCTACACCTCTCGACGAGAGGAATCTAATAAAAATATTATCAGCCATGAATAAGATGACCCACATGAAGTTTTTCCTTGGTTGCCAATTTTAATAGAACTGGTAGCTTTTTTCTAGTGTCGAAAGCAAGTTTTCAATTCCAAATCGCAAAGTGTTGTCATTATCCTCATTTTGTTTTGAAAAGAAACTTGTTAGTAATTTTCGCTTTGAAAAATAATTCAGGTTTGTGCATTAGCTTTCTTTTTATCATTTACACATTAAGAAGGCTAAAAACAAATACATGCATGTGCATTTGCATTTAGATTGTTTGTTGGTTTGATTTAGGACAGTGCATATAGTGTGTGCTCTTTGCTCTTTGTTGAAAGAATGCCATCTCTCTTTCCTTAGTAGCTAGGATTTTTATTGCACAAAGAAGATAAAACGATTGTTTATCATCTTAGATTGCATTTTAGGAATTGTACATCTACATCACGCAGTGAACCTGAAAGGCAAATTTCTTAAGTAAGATCAACTATAAAATAAATTTAATGAATCTAACAACGCTTTGGAACCTAATGCACAACATCTAGAAGTCTAGGCTAGAGACGTATTCCGGCGTCGTAAAGCCTAGTAACTGTTGTTTTCACTGTTGGTTGGGTGATTCCTCCACTTTGAGAAGATAAGTGCCAGTACGGACTTGTGCTCCCACGTACCGTCGAGTATATTTTGGGAGACCACAATAGGCTTAATCCTTTATCCATAGGAAGCCGTGTCTGTCGCCCTATCGATCGCAATGCACTGGACACAACATTCAGGAAGATTGACTACCGTACTGTAAAAAGTATTCTGCAGTTTTGCGATTGGTTTGGTAATCCCTCTGCCTAGATTTCCAGAGAAATCCCTTTCGTTCCTTTTCAGACTCCTTAACGGAAAAGGTCCATCTAAGCACTTGTCACTTCAGGCTCATTAAAAATCGAAGGCGACTAGAGTCATCTTTTGTTTTTTCTCGACTCTTTAAAATTGAAAAAACAAGTTGTGTCAAAGCGTCTAAAATTTATTTTAAACAGAATAATTATCACCTTTCCTACGTTGGTCTTAGGTAGAAGAAAAATGGAGTCCACCAACCAAGGAGTTCCCCTTGGAGGAAACCCTAGTCCCTTCTCCTCTTGGGGAGATGTTGGTGCGCCCCATATGTCCACATTGTCGCTTCCATTATTGACAATAGGCTTGCCCGTATGGCTTTTCTCAACCTCCGTCGTTCAAAACACCGTGATTCCTGAACAATCGAGTCAGCAACTAAACGATTCCAGAGTTACCCCCCAACCCTCTACTTCGTCCAATTCTTCCTCTCCTCCTTCCTCTTCGCTTGATGAAGCTGGTAAAGCCAAAAATCAAGTACCTGAGAAGAAGAAGGAAAAGAATAAGAAAGAGAAAAAGGAGAAGGAGCCAAAAGCGAAAAGGGGCAACCAAGCGTCGTCTAGCGAAAATCCACACACTTCACTGACCAGGCCTAAATCGCCATGTGTCATTTGTAAAGGAGACCACTATCATAGAGATTGTCCTTGCATCCCTCGGATCTTAAGGGACTGGTCTCCTCGTTTGCACAACCTGGTGTCGTCAACCTCTAATGATCATGTTGAAAATACATCGTCAACTAGTGAAAGTGAAGCCCTTGGACAAAAAGGAAAATGCAAATTTCCTTGTAAACTGTGTGAAGGCGATCACGCCGTCCACCGTTGTCCCTTCTTAGATGAGGCTAAAATAGTTTTGGACGACCGTCCGGTTTCACCGTTACAGCTCCCTCCTGGATATAAGAAACTCTTGCCAAGTCCGTCACTAGTTGAAAATCTGGCTGACACGCCCTTGTGGTTGGCCGAAGTATCTATCACTGAAGAAAAACCATCTGAATCCATGCCAGACGAAAGTCAAAGGGTCGAGGCGGCAGTTGACCCGGTCTTGCCTTCAGAGGTTCCACCTTCAAATGATACAGTCACCAAAGAGAACAAGGATGACACCGTCCAAATTCTTTTCGTAGGCACAGACTCCGATGAACATGGGGGCAGTTTACCCATTCCTTTACCGCAGGAAGGAAGTTCATCAGAGTCGTACTCGGCCATCTATTCAGTCCCACCTCCAAGCAACCTAGTTGTTTCCTTTGACTGGAATCTACTAGGCAGACCCCGCTTACTGGCTAGTGTACCATTTTGAATCATTGCTCAAATATATAGAATGGTTATGGCCGGTACCATCATAGATGAAGGGGCTTCTGTGAGTATCCTTTCCTCGACTACTTGGAAATAGCTTGGTTCGCCATCGCTTTTGCTTGAGATGAGGAATCTAACAGGCTTTGACAAAGGAACCAGTCGACCGTTAGGGATCCTTCCCAATGTGCCCATAACATTGAGAGGGAAAACCGTTCACATGAACGTAATGGTAGTCCAAGGACCCCTAGATTATAATCTACTCCTTGGACGAGACTATATTTATTGCATGGAGGCCATTGTCTCCTCACTCTTTAGAGTAATGTGTTTTCCGCACGAAGGAAGAGTGGTCAAGCTCGTAGACCAGCTTTCATTCCCCAGTTCACGCATAGCAAATAGTCATATGCCATCCTTAAATGGTCTTTTCATGCAAGGAATGTCTCATCAATCCCCAGTCCGTCCACCTGATGAGCGCGAGTGATTCGGGGGACATGACTGAAACCCAGGGGGCATGCACCCTGGTCTGCTTCGGCAGGAAAACTTCAGGTATAGGATAGGTTTCCGCGAAGGATATCTGACTAGTCTGACACTCCCGTCCGTCTAGGAAAAGGGGGTTAGACTAGAATAAGATTCCCTCGTCAAAGTTATGTGAGTGGAGGCGTCTGCGCCACTCACCTTTGTTTATTTCGGTAGACATCGCCGAAGAAGTGTTTTGTTTGTGGTGTGAATAGAACAATCTTTGGTAACCTGAAAGAGGTAGGCCTTTCCCGATAAAAAAAATGTTTTGTCTGCAAATTGCGGGGTAACCTTGAAACTCTATTTCTCTATACCTGGGGGCATGCAAACCTTTTGGCATGCAAGTGAAGAGCGACCATTTATTTTTTTTAAATTTGTAGGTCCTCTAACCCTTTAAACTCGTAGGACTGGTCGTTTCCTAACTTGCATAAAGAAAGGATGTTGGGGCAAAGCTTTGAAAAAATGTCATTTTTAGATGAGACATTCTTATTATACGACTGGATTAATCGAGCAGTTTTAACGCGGACTTCATGCTCGTTAAAAAATAAACATAAGCAATGAGCAAATGTTTCCCCCAGCGTTTAAGCTCATTAAAAAATGAACCAATTTCCGGTAAATAACCATCGTGAATGTAGTACTTCAGCCTTTGAAGCCTTAGTCGTGTTCTCATCATCACCTCCAATCTGTATTGGCCGATCATTCACCTCCACTTGATTGTTTACCCCTTTTGAGGAACAGCTGCGAAGAGTGATCCTATTAGCCATCATTGTAACACTACCGTGATTGGAAAATTCCAAACCTTACCTGGAATCAGCTGCTACCCGAATTTATCACTCGTTCCTCAAAGACGAGTCTCCTTTAAGCTCTTTTCAACTGACTCGTAAAATATGAAAAGATTGCCGAGCCATTGGCCTTTCCAGCTCGTTAAAGTGACCGGAAGTGCTATCCCTCCTTTAGATTTTAATCTTTTTGGACCTGAGGGATTATTACAAAAAGATCGAGCGCTTGTTTTGTTCGGCTCGTTAAAAGTACCGAAAATTCATCCCTTCTGTAATGTTTTATACTTTTTCGAACCTAAGGGATTAGATGACTAAAAAGGATTTTTGGAGTTTCCTTTATGTCCCTTTTCAAACTCTCTAAAATTGAAAAGGACCGAGTTATCTTTGTTGTTAAACTTGTTAAAACCTAATAGCGACAAGCTTGTCCATAACAAACAAGAATGAGTTTCACTATCGCTAGGCTCGTTAAAACATAGCGATGGGTTTGCCCGAAGGGAAAATTATAGAACAAGCACATGTTATCCTCCTCAAGCTTGAAAAAAATAAAGAGGTACTGGTCAACAATGACTGAGGAAAAATTGGGAATAAAAGTTGAAAAACTTTGTTGGTAGCAAGTCGCTCTTGAACATGACACTTTCACTCCGCATCCAAGTCGGATTGGGTTGTTCCATTCACTGGTCATATCACCATGGTTCCGTCACACCATCCACATTTGGGGTTAATGCTACCAATCCATCATGTCAGTGTCGCCGATATGTTCAAGAGAAGTCATTCAGAGAATTCACCTGTGTCTCACCCACTGCAATACATTTACGCTCCATTCTTTCATGACCGCCACCCTGAACCATATATCACCAGATTGTTTTCACCTCCATTAAAATCATTTGCTCCGTTCCATGTCATTGATGTGGGATTCATTAATTCCCTCCTATGACGGATCGCTTCTTGTCGACATCAGCTCATTATCCAAGAAGGCGATCTAGGAACACCTCTTTTAGTACTTTGAAGCTTGCATGCCTCAATGGCAAGTTTCTCACTTCCGGCGACAGGTTTACATCAATGGCCTTCGACCGAAAGATTTTACGTGGTGTTCGACGCCAAGTCCCTTATTCACACCACGTGAATTTTACTGCAGTACCTTGAGGATCATTATCATTATCGGTGATTCCTCTCACGCCTATTAACAACTTACACCATTGGTTGGTAAGCAGGCGATGTCTTTCCATGTTCGACTCCAAAACATCTCTCACATGGATCGACTTGTACTTTGAGTAAAGATCGAACAAGATTGAAGACCCCGGATCTAGTTTCATCCATCTGGGCTGCGATATATATTCAAGAAAATAAAGACATCAAATGTACATCATTGCTGCACAGATAATCATCCAATCTAAGGGATGATGGCTCTACCAGAATCATTAGTCTACACTCAGACGATTGTCTGTCTCATGTACATGAAAAATGAATTTATAAAGCTGAGCATGGGAATGCCCGCCTCAGCTAGATCATGAAAAAATTATGAATATAATGTATTGTATTGTATCTTATTACAGGTCTCCTTCCAGCTTGAAAGAACTTCAAATCCTCATGATAAAGCATTTCACCCAACATCAAAAGACTAACAACCTCATGCTTTAGGGGGCAACTGTTATAGACATTTTTGGGCACTGCAACCCCAAGCATAAAATTTCCATAAAACAAGGGCTCCTAAGTCCCTAAAGGTGTTGTTCCAACCCCTAAAAGAAAAATGTCAACTGATTACAACATCTCCCAGAAGTTCTCCATGAAAAACTACTCAGAACTAGTCAAAACTGGACCATTTCACCTGCTCCATAGGCAAAGTGCGTTGCATCACACCTAAATACACACTGTAGGTGCGTTGCATTTCAAAAAGCCTTTCTATGGGGTGCGATGGGTGAGAAGGGACAAATGGAAGGGTCAATCCGCAAGGTGGAGAAGCATGGAATCTTCCAGAAACTTCTCCAGTGACACTTGCCTATCTGAATTCGACCAGGGATGAGTAAGAGATCATCAATCTCCAAGTGGAATCAAGAACTATCAGAGGGAAGACACTAATCAAATCACAAGCTGACTCATCTCCCTTGCAGACATCTATATATGGATCCCTCATCCCAGAGATCCAGAGGCTGGAATTTTGCATCTTGTAAGGAATTGTTGTTGATTTCTTGAGGCAACATCATAGTGTTGGGTGATTTAAGCTTTTCATGAGGTGAAGAAGGGCTTCTTGCTGAGAGGATGATGCTGGGTCAGAACAATTGGTTGTAACTCTCTTGGCTCTTTCTTGATTATCAATAAAGCTATTCAAGTTTTCCTCCATACTCTTGTGTGATTTATGTTTTATGCATTTGTATGGTCAATTTACATCTGATCCTAAATTGTTTATGATAATAGATCTATGTTCTCGTATAGCGTTATGCTGCTTTGATTTTACAGGTACTCTGTGAAGCTGGGTATACAAGAAAGCAAGTAGCAAAGGACTATCAGAAGAGAGAGGAATCGAACAAAGAACCAAGCGCAAGACAGAGGTTGGTCTCTTTTATTATTCTCTCATCTATCTTTCATAAAGGAAAACGAAAGTAGTTTTACTTTGTTTGTTTCTAAGGTAGCTACCAGCCTTAGTGGGATTAGCAGTTCTGCATAGACACTATTCCCGGTAACAACAAGGTGAGGAACTCAGTTGGATGTGCCCTTTATGGAGAAGCTCTTTGATTTGGCACTTGATTTCTTCATTTTCCATAAAAGAGTGATGGTAGAATGGTCCATTGGGTAGAGGCTCACTAGGGGATAGATCGATTGAATATTTGACCTAACAGTGAAGAGGTACCCCAGTGGGTGAGGAGAAGATGTCTTTGTATTCTTCCATGACCTTGACCACTTGCTTCTGCCACATGGAGAGGAATTATGGGGAGGCCATGGATGTGGCCATAATATTCTCCTTACTTTGAGAGTGAATCAGGAAGAAGACCAATTTCTCGGTCTAAGAGATGAACTTGCTACATCTCTTAGCAGAGATCAAAGAAATGAAAGTAGGTGGAGCTGTCTCCAGTTTCATGTATAATTGTCTGCCCAAAGTAATAATAACGCTATGAGTATAGACTCATATATAACATGACGCTTCCACAAGTATGGTTGGCATAAAATAACATCACAAACCTCAATGGGAGAAATATCACATAATACCTCATCCTTAAAGGGCTTGATGCCACAGTGCACGCGACAATGTTGGTTGACACGGAGATCTCGCCCTTGGTAAAGCCACCTAATGGTGTATGGATGTGGTGTGGTGTTTTCAACAGGTCCAACTGCTTAACACAATTTGTTTAGATGAGATTATTTTTAACTTCCGCTATCAAAAATGAAATATAGTGGAGCACCCTTCACCCACAACTACGAGTGAAAGAGGTGCACACCTTCCTACAAATCTTCGGGCTCACTTTGACGGACCTTTTGTGTGGCAATGGTGGCACTGGGTTCTATATCAATGATTTTCTTCCCCTTTTCTAGGTTTGGTTCAGAGTCAAAACTTGTGCCTAACTTTAAGGCTTCCAGCTCGACCACTAGTAACTACCTTACACAACATTCATCAATGTTAGGTTTTAACCCTGTACAAAAATTACCTGCATTTGAATTCTAAAACACAAAAAATAAACAATGCGAGAGCATAACACACAAAACACATATACACAGAGATTTTCCCCTGGATCCCAAAACCGAGACTACCAACTTGATTTTTCATTATGTTCCTTCCAATGTTACAATACATATTTATACATGCTCAAGCATCCAATACCATGGACCGAAAACCATCACGTCCAAAACCATGGGCTGAAAACCATCGCGTCCAAAACCATGTGCGAAAAATCATGCACAAAACCATAGGTAGGTCCTCCCAACCTAATATAGGGTTCAAAAACAAAATTTGCTCGACCACTAGTAACTACCTTACACAACATTCATCAATGTTAGGTTTTAACCCTGTACAAAAATTACCTGCATATGAATTCTAAAACACAAAAAATAAACAATGCGAGAGCATAACACACAAAACACATATACACAGAGATTTTCCCCTGGATCCCAAAACCGAGACTACCAACTTGATTTTTCATTATGTTCCTTCCAATGTTACAATACATATTTATACATGCTCAAGCATCCAATACCATGGACCGAAAACCATCACGTCCAAAACCATGGGCTGAAAACCAGCGCGTCCAAAACCATGTGCGAAAAATCATGCACAAAACCATAGGTAGGTCCTCCCAACCTAATATAGGGTTCAAAAACAAAATTTTCCGGGGCGCTGCCCCGGACCCCATAAAGTGGGGTTCCTGCACCCCTCAACCCCCTTGTGACCCCCCCCCACGCAATCGACGCAACGAAGGGGGGGCTCCCCCCCCCCTTCTAACCCCCGGTTAACTACATGGGTTAGTCGTGGAAAGAATATAACACAACCCAACATTCTCCCACTTGTTGTTTTCTTTCCACAAGGGGCCACAAGAGAGCTTAGTCATTTATCCAACCCTGCAATGCTCATTGTTTCTCTACACCAAGAGAACTTCTTAGAGCTCATAAATTTTGTCAATGCATCTGCAATATTCTTCAAAGTGTCCACCTTTACCAGCAACACCTTTTTGTCTTCTATCATATCCCTCACAAATTGATGTTGAACATCAATGTGCTTTGTCTTTGAATGATATGCAGGGTTCTTTGCCAAGAAAATTTCACTTTGGCTGTCACAGTCTATCCCTATAGCTCCCTGTACTAACCCCATACTTGAACACAATCTCTGCAACCAAACTGCTTCCTTTCTTGCATGAGTGGCTACCATGTATTCTGCCTCTATAGTTGATAGTGCTACTACAGATTGTTTCTTACTCATCCAACTGATTGCACCTCCAAATAGGTTAAACACATACCCACTTGTAGATCTTCTCGAATCCATATCTCTAGCCCATTCTGCATCAACAAAACCATGAATATCCAACACTCTATCCAATCCTGGTCTTCCTTGGTAGCACAAACCATAATCACTAATGCCACTCAAATACTTGAAAACCCGCTTCACTGTTGTCCAGTGCTCCTTCACTGGTTTTGACATAAACATGCTCAATACTCGCATTGAATGTGCAATGTCTGGTCTAGTACATACCATCGCATACATCAGGCTACCGACTGCAGTAGCATATGGAACACGGGACATGTCCTCTTCCTATTCTTATGTCTTGGGGCACTGTTTAGCAGATAACTTTACACCTACAGGAATAGGAACCTTCACCGGTTTACTATCATGCATAATAAATCTCTGCAATATTGTCTCAACATACTTCCTCTGGTTTAACTGGAGCTTCCTCTTTGTTCGATCTCTTTTAATTTCCATTCCCAAAATATAGTTTGCAGCACCAAGATATTTCATGTCGAATTTGGAGGACAAATGGGTCTTCAAATCTTGGATAATTTCTTTGTCATTTCCAACCAACAACATATCATCCACATACAAGACTAGATAAATAACACAATCACCAATTAATTTAAAATACACACAATGATCTGCTTTGCTTCTGGTGAAGCCAAGTCCCCGTATAAATGTATCAAATTTCTGATACCACATCCTTGGTGACTATTTAACCCATACAGAGACTTCTTTAACTTGCATACAAGTTCTTTCTTACCCTTCACCGCAAAACCTTCAGGTTACTTCATGTAGATCTCCTCTTCCAGATCCCTATGAAGAAATGATGTCTTCACAGCCATCTGTTCTACCTCAAAATCAAAAGCAGCAGCAACAGATAGAAGTAATCTAATAGAATTTACCTTGCAACAGAAGAAAAAATATCGCCAAAATCAATTCCTGGCACCTGGGAATAACCTTTTTCTACCAACCGAGCTTTGTATTTCTCCACATTTCCTTCTGCATTTGTCTTCTTCTTGAACACCCATTTGCTGCCAATGGGTTTCCTTCCAGCCGGCAACTCCACCAGATCCCAAACCTCATTTTTGTGCAAAGATGCCATTTCATCAACCATGGCCTCTTTCCAGAGTTTTCCATCCTCTGAATCTATTGCTTCCTTCACAATTCTAGGATCATCATCAGTAATAAATAAAGAAAAATTTGAACAGAAAGAAAATGGACTATACCTTTCTGGCTACCTTCTTTCTCAAACTGATCTTCTCACACCCGGAGTTTGTGGCTCTTCGTCTTCTGATTCCTTCTCTGTTGTAGAGTCTGATTCTTCCTCCTTTATCTCAAACTCTATCTTCTTAGGTTCCTTTGGTTGGACTTCATGTTTAATAAAATCTTTCACCTCTTTGAATACCACATCTCAGATGTACACAACCTTCCTTCTTACTGGGTTCCAAAGCTTATAACCCTTTAAACCATCCTTATACCCAATAAAGATGCACTTTTCATATTTACTATCCAACTTGGTTCTTTTCTCCTTTGGAACATGTACATATGCATCACATCCAAATAACCTCAAATGTGAAAGAGAAGGTTTCTTACCAGTCCATAGCTCTTGTGGAGTCTTATCTTCCAATGTTGATGAAGGTGATCTATTGACTAGGTAACATGCAGTCTCCATTGCCTCTACCCAGAATTCTTGTCCTAACCCAGCACCAATGAGTATGCTTCTTGCCCTTTCCATCAACATCTTGTTCATTCTTTCTACAACTCCATTTTGTTGAGGTGTATATGGAGTAGTCTTCTATCGTGCTATACCACACTTCTTACAGAATTCTTCAAATTCCTTACTGCAAAAATCTCCACCATTATCTGTTCTCAGCACCTTTATCTTCTTCTCTGTTTGGTTTTCCACCAGAGCCTTAAATTCTTTAAACCTATCAAAGACTTCAGATTTCCTCTAAGGAAATATATCCATGTATTCCTTGAGAAGTCATATATAAATGATACATAGTACACAGACTTACCCAGTGATGGAACCTTCACAAGTCCAAACACATGACTGTGCACAAGCTCTAATATATGTTTCGCCCTCTTACCACCAGAGGGGAAACTCACCCGATTCTACTTCCCATATACACAATTTTCACAAAAATCAAAATCCAGATAGCTATTACTCATACCTTTACCATGAAGTATTCGAAGGCCCTTCTCTTCAATATGTCCAAGCCTTTGATGTCATTGCATGGTCTTCTCTCCAGAGACCACTAGATTTTCTGCTCCACTTTCAGGAACCACAGAACTGTTGCACCTATCAACAATAGTGCTACCTTGTAGCTTGTACAGAGTTCCAATTCAAACTCCCGCATCAATACTAATGTCCACCCCGAACCATCTTGCAAGTATCCTTCTCGAACACTGTTTTTACACCTACATCATCTAGCTTGCTTACAGAAATCAAATTTTTGGCTAATGCATGAATATGCAAAACACCCGGAAGTGTTCTAACCCTTCCACCTTGCAACTTCAACTTTACTTTTCTGCGACCAACAATTCTAGCCTTCCTATCATCCCCCAAGAAGACATCACCACCATCATATTTCTCATACTCGCAGAACCACTCTCTATTAGGAGTGAAGTTGAAGGATGCACCTGAGTCAATCAACCATGCCTCATGATCTACATGTGTACATGAAGAAGCCAAGTACACAACCCCACCTTCATCTGAAGTGGTTTTCGCCTCTACAAAAGGAGCATCATCAGATCCCTTTCCTTTGTCAGGAGCTTTAGATTTACAGTCCCTTTTGTAGTGCCCTTCCTTTCCGCATTTCCAGCAAACCACCTTTATAGGTTTTCCTGGAGATTTATATCTCCCTCTAGATTTAGATCTCCCACTCGATGACTTATTTTTGTTTCTTTTCTGGGACCATCCTCATACAAATAAGGCATCACCATTCTGGCTCTTCATATTTTTCTGTCTCATTTCCTTCGTCAGCAAGGATGAGACTATTTCATCAAACTGCAAGGTAGTTGCATTGCTACCTACTGCAATAACCAGACTATCCCACGAATCTGGTAGAGAACACAACAAACAAATGCACTTATCTTCATCTGAAATTGTAATATCAACAGATAATAACTGACTTACCACAATATTAAATGCGTTCAAATGCTTTGTCACTGAATCTCCATCTTTCATCCTCAGGTTATACAGCTTTTCCCGTAGGAACAGTTTATTCACTAAAGACTTAGACTGGTACAAAGTCCCTAACTTGTCCCACAAATCCTTTGCCGTAGCTTCCCTTGATACATTCAACAATATTGAATCTGAGACACAAAATCGTATTAGGCACTTTTCCTTCCATTCCAACTTCTTACATTCTTCATCGGACACTCTCGTTGGTTTAGTACCTGGATCTACTGTGGTCCACTGATCTTTATCCACCAACAGATCCTCCATCTTGAGTTTCAACAACTCAAAACTCTGACCATTAAATTTCTCAATCTTTATCTTTCCACTGCTCGCCATCTTCTTTCACCACCAGAGTCGATCTCGCAGATCTCCCACTGAACAGGGTCTTCCACAGGCCCGAGTGAAACCCTCAGCAACAAAGGCATCCCCTTGAAGCCAAAAACAGCTCTTATACCAAATATAGGTTTTAACCCTGTATAGAAATTACCTGCATATGAATTCTAAAACATAGAAAATAAACAATGAGAGAGCATAACACATAAAACACATATACAAAGAGATTTTCCCTTGGATCCCAAAACCAAGACTACCAACTTGATTTTTCATTATGTTCCTTTCAATGTTACAATACATATTTATACATGTCGAAGCATCCAATACCATGGATCGAAAACCATCGCGTCCAAATCTATGGACCGAAAACCATCGTGTCCAAAACCATGTGCGAAAAATGCACAAAACCATAGGTAGGTCCACCCAACCTAATATAGGGTCCAAAAACAAAATTTTCCGGGGCGCTGCCCCGAACCCCATACAGTGGGGTTACCTGCACCCCTCAAACCCCCTGTCACCCCCTCCACTAGCAATCAGCGCAACGAAGGGTGGGCCCCCCCCTTCTAACCCCTCGGTTAACTACGTGGGCTATTCATGGAAAGAATATAACACAACCCAACATTAGAGGGGATCTTGTGGAACTCGCACCACTTTCCCGTGTCTTTCTTCATCACACCATTAACATTATTTATTTGTGACTTAGATGGGTTTCCTTGGGGTGGTCCACCCTGGCTTCGTCCTTTGTTCTGTAATTTGGGAATGCCCTTGCCCTACTTATGCTATGAGTGATTAGCAGATCCAAAGTCTCGCTTCTTTTATTTAATTTTTTGCTCGATTTTGACAACATATCGGTATGTTACACCAAGTGATGAGATGTCCAGGAAATATATTTTTGTCTAGATGTATCTATCCAGGAAACCATGGTACTTGAGCACAAAATGTTGCTCAGAGTCTTTAATACCCAACTTAGTGTGCAAGGTATGGAAGATATTTGTGAACTCTAGAACTATTTGATCCCTCACTTATTGTAGTGTGGTCCATCTCATGTACTAGTATTTGTTGCTTCAAAGAGGGAAATATTGTTCCATAATAGCATCCCTGAAAGGGTCACTGCAAGTGGATGCGACTGTAAATAGTGTATACCCCTTTGTGGCCCTTTGCTTACAGTAAATCTCCCACCAATCCTTAACGTGGGGGGTAGACTTAAGGAGTGCAAAGGTATTATTTTCTCTATCAGAAAAAATTACCGACCAAAAAATACCCTTCTAGCATATTTAACCATTTATATAGAGCATTGGCATCTATCTGGCCTTCAAATAGTAGAATATAAAAATTAGCTTGTACCTTGAAGGGGGCAGAACCTCCAAAGTGCCACTTTTGGAAGATTCATCACCTATTGGCATACGTTGAAGGATCTAGGAAAAATTATCTATCATCTCGTTCCTTTTGTCATGTGAGGGCTTCCTCGAGCAACAGTTTAATAAGACCTCTTGATCCATTCCCTTTCTTTTATTTTTCCATGGGAGGTCATTGGGGTCAACAAGGATGGTCTTACAAGGGCTCAAGAAGTTCAAGAGCCAACTCCTTATACCCCTACCTCATTAGCGACATGAATAGAAAAATAGATTAAGAGTAGATAACTCTGATACCATTGATCCATATTTATGAAGGGAATGAAATGAAATTAAAATTTATAATCAAAACACAAAGATGCAATGAAACTTGACTTCTATTAATAAATGGGAAATGATGAAATTTTAAAAATGTATAATGGAAACAAACTAGCTTGAATGGTGGTAATTTATCTTTGAGAAGATATATGATGGCTACACATCTTCGCCCGAGTCAGTTACAATGAGGTCAAAAGGCCCTTTTTAACATCAAAAGTAATGAGGAAACCATAAACATTCAAAAACCTAACCTTATGAGATGAAACATCGAAAGGCTTACGGGCCTCACTATGGTTAGTTGGTACATCAACTTCCTGAGGTCATAACTTTTACATACAATATTTGTTTAGTGCACTCGTTAGCCCATCAGAGAGATCTAGCTAAGAGTTACACATTTCGAACTAACCTAGGCTCTGCTTGATCTGATAATCACCCTATGAGTGACATGAGTTAAAGATTTATTGATTAAAGGTATTACAGACTCATGTGCTAGTGTGTGTTCTGTGTTATTGAAGCAACTGATCGATCAGATTTCCAATAAACAGACATTTAAATGGAAAGACAGCAGAGAAATACAGTAAGCAAACACAAAGACACAAGAAATTTAATAAGGATTTCACCCTATTCTCCTGGGATACATCTCCAGTCTAGCTTTCAGTGGTGGCCTTGTTTTATTGTGTCTTTAAGCAGAGAAATTACAATGCAGGGACTCAAAGTGAGTTCCCCTGAAGCAGATTTGTTTGGCAGGGTGGTTCTTGGATTTCCCAAGCCACTTGAGTACACAGACTTCTTCTTCCTACCAGCTCTATGACCTTCTGGTCTACAGTGGAAAGAGCCTAATGTGGTGCTCAGCCCGAATAGATCCTCTCTGGGATGGCTCGGATCTCTCAAGCCTCTGGTGCTCGACGTTGTCTCGGGTCAGCTCGGCCCTCTGTCCTCTTTCTGCTTACTTTACCGCCTTCTTTCTCCTCTGTGTTCTGTCTTCCTGTGTTCAGTCCTCCTCTTGGGGTTCACTGTTCCACACTCTATGTGTGTGTTTTGTCTCTGTTGATGGCTTTTAGCCATCCGTTCCAAGACTGTTCGGTTCCTCTTCCACCTCTGTCGATTCACCTTCTGTAGTTGTGCTTAGAGTTCCCTATTCGGCGTCATCATCAACACTCAGGGAGTGGCCACATGTACTACTCTAAACGTCACCAGCCTGCTTCGTCGATTCATTTCTTCAGTTACGTCATGGATGAATCTTTCCTCCACCGTGGCAGTCAAACGGATTCCAAATCTTTACAAATCGCGGCGTATTCCCTTATTGATTCTTCTTCCTCCATTGGGTGCAATCTTAGACGTCTGATCTGGGGCCTCCAGATCCAACGCCATACGCACGTTACGCGCGGTTGACTTGCTCGACCATTAGCGCACGATCAATGGAAGTTTTCTCTCACCTCTGCTTGCCATGCATCGATCAATGAATGGAATCACTCCGCTCTCGTCCAAAACCACTTACTGTTTCTGGGTACCCTGATCAATACCATCAGTTTTCCAGAGCGCGGGCCCTGCCTTCGTCCTTTAGCACTTTTCGCTTTTCCGCAAGCATTTCTCCGGCTCACCATGCGTCTGTGTGCTCGGGCTTCCTCGTTCAAAACCATGTTCGCCCAATGAATCGTGCATCAAATTCCACCTTTGTTTCCTGATCTAGGGCTACTTTGACCTCCTGCGCAGTCTCCATGGGCCTCAGTCAGCGCGCTTTGACCGAGGTCCTCGTTGTTCCATGCTGGCTACCATTGCCACTGGTTCAGGGTGTTTTTTATATTTGTTTTGGATTATTTAGAGATTTGTTCCGACCTAATACAGCCATGGTTCTTTGACAATCTTTTATGGATCCCATTCAGATCACGACCTTCCCACTAAAAAATCTTTTGGATCACCAAAAGTTGGTTTTCAAGCATCGACTAAGTGAGGGTATTACTTTCTCACTTGTCCACTCTCAATCCACTTTGCACTGCTCGGCTTTGAACCTTTGAGCCCAATTCTGAGGTATTCCACATTTCCCCTACGCATCGTCCTCACCTTCTTGTCCAGCACTATGTCTTCCTGCAACTCATTAAGATATTCAGGTATCAGGTCATCAATAGAAGGCAATTGACTCTGCTCTTCAGGGTCCTCAATCAAGCAATCTGCATTTACGATTGAGTATATGTGCATGTAAGCTGGTAAATCAAGGCGAAAAGCATTTTCACCAATCTTCTCAAGTATCCTAAAAGGTCCATACCTGATAGGTTTTAGCTTTTTACCTTCACCTTGCGTCCTGTCCTTGCTAATGTACAGCCAGACTTGGTCTCCAACTTGAAAACTATGCTCCATCTGATGCTTATCATGCCTATCTTTGTACTTGGCTTGGCTCTTTCCAGCTTTTCCTGTACTACCTGGTGGATCTCCTGGATCTTTTCAATGAACCTAGTTGCCTTGTCCACATCACTGTGTCCATCAACCATGGTATCTTTACCAAAGACAAAATACAAAGGAGACCTTGGTGTGAAACCAAAACAGGTCTCAAAAGGAGATCTCTGTGTAGAAGAGTGTTTGGCTCTGTTGTAAGCATGTTGCACATAACACAAATGTTCATCCCAAAGCTTAGGATGGTTGCTGCAATATCGTCTCAGTAACTGGATCACTATCATATATACTACTACTGTCTGGCCATCTGGTTATGGATGAAAAGTTGTGCTTTTCTTCAGTTTGGTGTCCATCAGTTCCCACAGACTCGACCAAAACTTCCCCACAAATCAGGTGTCTCGATCAGATACAATGGAAGTGGGTAATCCAAAACGAACCCATACATGTTCAAAGAACAATTTTGCAGTCTGTTCAGCTGTAATCTGTTTATTACAAGTTATCAAAATACACATTTTGTTGAACCTATCCACAACAACATATAGATAATCATGACCTTTCCTAGATTTAGGCAGTCCTCCAACAAAATCCATGGAAACACTTTCCCAAGGTTGAGAAGGAACTGGCAATGGAGTGTACAAGCCTAGTTTTCTATTACTGGGCTTGCTTTTAGCACACATGGCACACCCTCTTACATATCTAGAAACTGTCTCATTCATCTTCGGCCAATAGCAGAAACTTTGCAGCTGTGAAACTGTTTTACTTACCCCAAAGTGACCTGATATCAGAGAAGTGTGTGCTTCCCTAATTATCTTTATCCTCTCAGTTTGTGGAATGCATAGTTTCCCACAATGGTATAAGAGTCAGTCCTTTACATGATAATCCAATTCTTCTACTCTTTTGCCTTGACTCAAAGTTGCATATACATCTTTAAAGTCCATATCCTGAGCATATTGTTCTATGTAGCTTTCATGTAGCACAGAATTATGCTTAAGTATGGTAGATGCATTTATAATGGGTCTAGATAACATGTCTACAACCTTGTTATGTATGCCCTTTTTATACCTGATGACTAAATGAAACTGTTGTAGAAAACCCATCCATCTGTAATGTCTTGATTGCTGCAACTTAGTTTGGGAGTGTAGATATTGAAGTGGTTGATGATCAATATGTATTACTGTCTCTTTGCCCATTAGGTAATGTTTCCACTTTTTCACACTCTGAACTAATGCATATAATTCTTTATAATAGGTAGGATAGTTAACTACTGCAGGATTAAAAGTAGCAGAATGATAACATATGGGTTTACCGTTTGTGTCAACACTGCTCCCATGGCATAGTTACTGGCATCAGTTTGGATCTCAAACAGTCTTTGTAGATCTAGCAGTGCTATACAAGTGTTGTACTAATCTTCTCTTTCAAGGTGTCGAAGGCTTTCTGATGTTTGCCTCCCCACTGAAACACCTTATTCAATCATGTTAAATCATGTAAGGGAGCTGCAATCGAGGAGAAGTTAGAAATGAACTTCCTCCAATATTGTGTTGCTCCTAAGAAGCTTCTCACTTCTATAGCAGACCAGGGTTTAGGCCAGTTCACAATGACTGCCACTTTAGAGGGATTTATTTTCAATTCACGTCCCCCTACTATATGACCCAAGTAGTTTAGAGATGTTTTGCCAAATTCACATTTTGAGAGTTTAACATAAAGTTTTTCTCTTTTTAAAACATCTAATGTTTGCTTAACATGCTTTAAATGTTATTCCCACATTTTACTAAAAATCATAATGTCATCCAAATACACAATAATAAAATCATCAAGAAAATATATGAGTACATCATTCATTAATCTCATGAAAGTAGCAGGAGAATTAGTTAAGCCAAAAGGCATAACCAGCCATTCATACAATCCCTGCTTTGTTTTGAAAGCAGTCTTCCATGCATCTTACTCTGCAACTCTGACCTAATGGTATCCACTGTGGAAATCCATCTTGGTGAAATAAACAGTTTATTTTAATTGATCTAGAAGATCATCTATCCGAGGAAGGGGATAACGATTTTTATTGTTATCTTATTCAGTGCTTGGTAATCAATGCACATTCTCCACGAGCCATCTTTCTTTCTCACCAAAATGATTGGTGACCCACATGGTGATGTGCTAGGCCTGATAAAGCCCTTCTCGAGTAACTCCTACACCTGCTTCTTGATTTCAGCATTCTCTAAAGCAGACAACCTTTTATACCTGTGGCTACTATAGTTGTTTCATCTCCCGAGTCTGACCCCAAATCTTTCCGAATAGCTGTAGATGTCTTCTTCTTCTTGCCCTCGGACTTCTTGGGTCTCAGCTCTAGATGCAGAATCCAACAATGCTCATCATCATGCCCATCATTTTTACAGTGAGTGCATGAAGCTTTGGATTTCTGTGCAATGTTAGCCTTCCTTGCTTTCCACTTTTGCTTTATTTTCTCCTTACTCTTGCTTACAGTGGGTTGGGATGGTCCCCCAACTTCTGGATTTCCATTCTTTCCTCTAGCTTCTAGATGAGTATCTTGTACAGATACCTCATCTATACTAGTGGGATTAAACATGAGGATGGTATGCCTCATGTAGCTCTATAGACCACCAATGTACTTCAAAAGAGTCTCTTGTGAGTCTAATGAGATACCCAACATCAATGCTCTCTTTCTGAATTCTTGAGTATACCCTTGCACACTTTTCCCTTTCAACTGTCGAAGAGTTTGCCAACTCATCATTGCTTGTTGCATGTAAGCCAATGGATAGAACTGCTTTTTTATTGCAGCAACAAATTCACTCCAAATAGAGATGGTCTTACCATGTCTTTTCATATCAGCTTGGGTTCTGCCTTCCCACCAAACCAAGGCGGTGCCTCCTAGGTGTAGGCTTGCTAGCTGAATTTTACTCTTGTCTGAGTCTATGTTCTGTACCCTGCAATACACATCAATTTGTCTAATCCAATTGTCCAACTTTTCAGCATTTAGCTCTCCATCATATATAGGCAAATCAAATTTAACATCTAGCTTAATCAAAGATGCTTTCTTATTATGCACAGGGCTATTAGGAGGTGTGAGAAAGCTTTCCTTGTTAGAAAATTATATATTACGGAGCAATGGAACACATAAATGTTACAGAAATATAAACACGGAAAATGCATAAAACAAGAGAGACATAGATATACGTGGTTCACCCAGTTTTGGCTACATCCACCCTGAATAGCTAGTCCTTCCTTTCCATTATCCAGTAAAATGAAGAGACACAACCTATAGTAAATCCGCTGTAATATCCTCTGTTTTCTCTCACAGTCTCACCTCTCTGTTTCTCGCTTAGAGAATACACATCTATATCACAGCCTCAAAATACAATGCCCTCATACAAAGAGAGGGGTTGCCTTCAAGGGAAAAAACCCCTAAACTAAACATAAGTTCTACCGTCAGATCATCCGCCTAATGAACGGCCTAGATTGACTAGAAATTACTATACTTTTACAAGGCAATTTTACATCTATTTTTGGCTTCGGGGGACCGCTGGCTCCCGAACCCCCCCACGTGGAGGGGTGTAAAAACTTCCTAGGGTATACATCCGGCTCAAACAAAAGACCTCTGAACAATCATGCTCCACACACAACAATCTCCCACTTGGAGAATGATTGTAGCAACTCCACCGCTGCTTCATTTGCTGGACAATGACTCCTCTTTGGACCTGGCTGTTTCTCATCTTCATCGTCATCCTTGAAGACCAATTAAAACTGAGCATGTTCTCAGTTTCTCCCTGGTTACAACTTTTGTTAGCATGTCTGCAGGATTCTGACTAGTGTGTATCTTTTCCAGCTTCAACTCTCCATCTTCCAACACTGATCGTATGAAATGGTACTTGATATGTATGTGTTTAGTCCTGGAATGAAATGATGAGTTATTTGCAAGATGAATGGCACTTTGGATATCACTGTATAATGTGCCCATATCATGCTCCTTACCCAATTCACCCATAAACCTTTGTAACCAAATCATTTCTTTACTAGCCTCTGTAGCAGCAACATATTCTGCTTTTGTTGTTGAAAGCGCAACAAAACTTTGGATTTTTGGAACCCAACTGATAGTTGTTCCACCAACAGTAAATACATATCATGTAGTGCTCCTCCTATTATCTCTATCACCTGCCATATCTGCATCATCATATCCCTGTATAGAAATGTTTGAACCACCAAAGCATAATGCTTGATTTGTGGTACCTTTCAAATATCTGAGAATCCATTTCACTGCCATCCAATGTTCCTTTCCTGGATTGTTCATGTACCTGCTTACAACTCCCACTGCATGTGCAATATGAGGCCTTGTGCAGACCATTGCATACATTAAGCTTCCAACTGCTGATGCATATGGAACTTTAGACATATAATCCATGTCTTCTTGGGTCTTTGGGCACATTTCCTTACTAAGTTTGAAATGGATAGCAAAAGGTGTACTAACTGGTTTTGCATTGTGCATATTAAATCTTTTCAACACCTTTTGTATGTAGTCATTCTGAGACAATGTTAATTTGTGATTTTTCCTGTCTCTAGTGATTCTCATACCAAGGATTTGTTTTGCAGCTCCCAAATCCTTCATTGCAAATGAATTTGCCAATTTTCTTTTGAGCACATTTATTTCCTGCATGTTAGACCCTGTTAGTGTCAGTCTTTCCAGCCTTCCTCCAGTGATCAAATATGCTCTTACAAAGTGATTTTGAAGTGTGAAGGTCAAATTTTGTCATTTCAGTGAGTCTTCAAGCAAAATTTGGTCACTAGGCATTAGGTATAGGGTTTGCTTTCACACTTTTCAAAAGTGTCCAAATGCCAATCTATGTCACTATTCAGCTGAGTCTATCATTATTCATAGGGTTGTCATTATCATCTCATTGTCTAATGAGTCATTGTACATGATGAGCCCCAATTTTTGGTATAATTTGGGCTCATTTGGCCTACTTGCTTTGCTCAAACCATTCACTTTTTACTGCTTATGCATGCATTTCTTAGTTTATTCGTGTTGTTTGTAGGAAGAAGGGTAGACATTTTATCTATGTGACTAATGCATGATGCTTTCAGGTTTTTGGCATTAAAAGGGGGAAAAAGACAACGAAAAAGGAGACAAGGAGACAATGAGGTGGCACTGCTGGTTTTTAGGAGAGGATGTCCACGGTCTTGGGGACCTTCCTCGTGATTCCCACCAAGAACTCCGAGCTCCAATCCATCTCCCCACCGAGCTTAGAAGCAGCCAGCTGTTCTACAGGAACAGCAGTTATAACTGTTCTACAGGAACAGTAGTTATGACTGTCCTACAGGATCAGCAGTTAAACTTTAGTTGGACAGCCGAGCTCCTAAAATCAAGGACATCTGTTGGATGATCGTTTTTGCATAAATACTGAGGCCGTAGCCTTGCAGAGAAGCTTTTTGAACCTTGGCATTACTCTTGTAATTGGGAAGTACGAGCTAGAGCTCAGTCTTTGTTCCTTTTTGTAAGCCAATTTGGCATGACATCAGATTATGAATAAAGAAGGCAGATTTTGATCTAGTTCTGAGTTTTCTCAAGGAGCTATAGCTCTCAGGTTAGGGCCCAACCTGAGAGCAATAGATCTCCTCAGTGTTGTAATGTGTTTGCATTTCGTTCCAACACTTTGAGTTTGTTTATTTTCACATGCAATTCGAATTCACAGTTTGGTAATTTAGTCGTTTTCATGAGCATAGATAGGACTAGTTTATGGTGATTTTCTTTCAGTTGCTTAAGTTTGATAGGAGGATAGATATAATCTCTTGGAGCTCCAAGGAAAAAAGGTTGAGGAAGTCTCCACTGCCATCTCTGTTTGGAGATTGGAGTGCAGCCTATACCAACCACAAAAATACGCAGTTCTTCACTTTATACATGCTGCAACATAGTCTCGTTTATGATAGATCTTTCCATGCACTTCACTCTTGCACCATACACCTTCATCACCGCTTCATGCACATTCCTCTACACGCTTTATATTGCTGTTCATTGAGTTCATAGCACAGGTAGCATAGGTTAATGAATTTTCATCTTGGTGACAGTCATAAGCCATTTGTTTTATTTACACTGCTCTTCATCGTTCTATTACCTTCTTCTTCGTCTTGATCACGCATACAACCACATCCTTGACCTCTGCTCCGCTCTGTTATATCCCAAACTTCTCCACTCCTGAGCCATCACCAGCTTTATTCCTACCTTGCACATCTCCCCCTACCATTCCATCACTCCACCATCACTTCAAACACCCACGTAGGTCATCCTGTAGCAATTTGTAGACTTCCTGTAGAAACCCCTGCGTTTCCTGTAGAATCCCCTGCAGACATCCTGTAGGAGGCCACTCACTCGGTTGCTGAGCCTTTGAACGTGAGGAACCTCTGTGGACTGATGCTAAAGGATCTCTGGGGACCTCTCCTAGCCTCCCCAACCTTTCCCAAGCTTTCCTTCCTTCCGCATCACATCTGCACAACCAAACCCTAATAAGCACAAAATCACAATCACTCCATCCACTTAAAGAAAAAATACAAAAACATGTCTTTTAAGATGCAAGTAGATTAGATTCATGCATTTTCACTTATTAGAAGTAATGGAATCATTGGTAGAAGTTTCCTTCACATTCTTTGCATCATAGAGGTTAGACTAGTTAAATTAGGGTTTCCATGTTTTGATTTGCTTTCAGTTCATTTTTGCCAAGTAGATTAGTCTTCTTTGAGCTAGCTTTCATCCATCATTTAACAAGCTTCTTCTGAGAGCCTATAGAAGTTGGCTTGAGCCCTAGCGGACTTGTGCCAGCTGACCAAGTGACAGCTGCGACAAGAGCTAGTACTTGTGCATACAGCACCGTCGCTTCCAAGTTTGTACGAACTACCGGGTTGATAAAATTAAGAGACAGGAAGCCCCAGGAGTTGTAGAATTATTGCTACAATACTGGAGCTCACCATCTTTTTGGCGCCGTTGCCGGGGAAGCGTCAGAGTATTAGCAATTGTTGCTTTTCTTCTACTTTCTTACTCTTACCTTCTGCTAAGTAGTTCACTTCATTTCCATTCTGCAAAAGTAGCATAGACTTTTCCTGCTTTCATAGATTAGCATTTCCTGCTTTCATAGATTAGCATTTCCTTTCTGCAAGCGTAGACTAGCATTTCCATTCCTGCAATTTCATTTGAGCAAAGTAGATTAGTCCTTTCCTGCTTTCAGTTAATTTTGCATCTTTCATAGATAGTTGTAGATCAATCTGTCTCAGTTTTGCAGGTACCAAAAGAAAAGCAAAGCAAAAGCAATCAAAGAGAAAAAAGAAAGTCTTTTCCATTTCATGCCTCGTAGGAACCGAGATAGATCAGGCAAATTCCTACCAAACACCCCCACCACATCACTGAGTCACCCTTCTCTCCTCTTTGGTGACAGTGACCCAGAAGAACCTATAGGTGAACATCCTGAGATATCCAAAGATCCTATAGTAGAAGAAGAGTTAGAGACTACTCCATTTGAAGCTATGGCTGATAATAGAAGAGAAGATGAGAGAATAGAAGGTGCCTTCCCCATCCGAGAGACCAATGGAGAGATGAAAATGAAAAAAATTAGCCCCTCCGCCTTACCTCACTTCCATGGGTTGACCACTGAAGATCCAGATACCTTCCTGTTTGAGTTTGCTGTCCTTTGTAGAACCTATGACTATACTGAAGATGAGCAAAAGTTGAAACTTTTCCCTTCCACTCTCAAGGATGCAGCACTACGCTGGTTCATGGGTTTACCTGGGAATAGTATCACTACTTGGGCTCAGATGCAGCAAGCTTTCAACACCAAGTACCGGGATTACTGTAGGTCCAAGGAAACAAAGGGGGAAGTCTTTTGGATGTCCATGGGAAATGATGAGTCCTTAGAGGATTATGAGGAGAGGTTCCAACTAAGCTATAAGCGGGCCAGGTGCACACTTGACCCTGAATCCCTCAAGTTGGTCCTACTCCGGGGAGTCCCTGAAGACCTCTTAGATACCCTTCACATGTTAGCTGGGGGGGACATTTACCAACTGCCTTATGAGGACATCAAGACTGTGTTTAGAAACCACTCCAGGGCAGCTCGGAAACGAGGTAGAGGAAACCACCTCTCAACTAGTGTCCCTTTCTCCAAACATGAGCTTGCAAACCAATTAGAAGATCTTAAGAGTGAGGTGAGACAAACCATTGCCATGCAGCTTGATACATTCAGGATTCAGCAAAAGAAAGAAGAGGCTGAGAGAGCCTTGGCTGTCTTCTGTCCTAGGTGCACAAGGAGGCACCCTAAGAACGAATGTCCATTGCATTCGATTGAAGTGTGTTTCGTTTGTGAGGAGGACCATCCCACAAATCAGTGTCCAACCTTACCTGGGTTTAAAGCCATGTACCAAGGGACCGAAGCTCCCACAGAGCCTCTCTATTACCTCAACCAAAGGAGGCCACAAGGATCTAGACCTTATCAGCAGGGGATGCAAGGGGCATCTCAAGCTTATTACAACCCCAACCAGTCAACTCCTATGCCTTCCTGGGGTCCCCCTGCTCATCCTTCATGGTCCATGCCTCCTCCATGGTCTTATCCACCTCAGTACCCCACTCAACCTACTTGTCATCCATATCACTCACATACCCAGCCACAGCCTCAATGGAATGCACCTCAGTCGGGGTGGAGGCCCCAATACAACACTCCTCCTGCCATTTTGCCTCCACCACCAGTTCAACCTCAACCATTACCTCCTGCTCCTCCAAGGCAACCTCAAATGCCTGCTCAATCGAACCCGAACCCCAACAATAGACAGGCCCAGCAGGTATACACTGGGGAAACCTCATGCCCTACCTATGCTGTGGAGATCCAGGAGATCAACCTTCGATCTGGAAAGACTCTACCAGATCGCCAACCTCCTCCCCCAGAGGATGAGGAAGATAAATAGGAAAGTGAACCAAAGGCTATTCCACCCTTTCCTGAGAGACTAACAGCCACCACACAACCTAACCCAGAAGAAGATGAGCTTTTGGGTGAGCTCAAGCAGTTGTGTGTAAAAATCCCACTTCTCCAAGCCATCAAGGATGTGCCAATATATAACAAGCTGGTTAAGGAGAAGTGTTTCAAACACCCAGGCAGACGGAAGAAAGATGCCTCAACTATCAATGTCATAGGACAACTGTCTGACCTTATGCTAGGACAAGTCATCTGCCCAAAGTACGTAGATCCTGGAAGTCCTGTAGTAGATGTTCACATCAATGGCACCATTATCCCCCACACCTTGATTGATCTGGGGGCGGCCATCAATGTGATGACCAGGGATACCATGCTTAAACTCAATCTTCAGGGTTCCTTGAGGAAGACCTCGACAGTACTGCAATTAGCAGATCGCTCCACCGTGACTCCCGAAGGGATTGTGGAGGATGTCATGGTCTCCATTGATTCTTGGGAATACCCTGCAGACTTCCTAGTTCTGCAACCAAAGGCCAAGCTTACTGGATATCCTCTCATTTTGGGAAGGCCTTGGTTAGCTACTGCAGATGCTTACATAAGTTGTCGGGCAGGAAACATGACCATCAAAAATGGTCCCATGTCCAAGCAGCTAGTCCTATACCCTCCTGCCCAACCTTCTTTAGAGCATGATTTACCACTCTGGTTGGAAGAAGGAGAAGAAGACGAGGTGTACTCAGCACCTCTGTGCACCTTAGATACCACTAGAAAAGACCCCCCAACCGAGGATGACTTGATCGAGACCTTGATCCAGAATCCACCTTCCAGTGCACTACCCTTGGAGGAATTGGTGGAGGATGCCCAAGCTAGCACCTTAGTGGATCTCTGTACAACCAACCCTGTTACTCCCAGAGTCAAGAATGTGGAGTTCAGCCCTGAGAAAGCATTGAAGATCAGCTCCTCCCTATCTCCTTCCCAGGAAAAGGAGCTGTGTAGTCTGTTGGCCAACCACCTAGATGCTTTTGCTTGGAGCTATAAGGAAATGAAAGGAGTCCATCCTTCGGTCTGTACCCATCATATATACATCAAAGAGGATTGTAAACCGGTTAGGCAACCTCAGAGGAGAATGAATCTAGCCCTTAAAGACATTGTCAAGGAAGAATTGCAGAAACTGTTGGATGTCGGATTCATCTACCCCATCTTAGATAGTGAATGGGTGTCCCCTCTAGTGTTGGTTCCCAAGAAAAATGGGAAATGGAGAATTTGTGTGGACTACCGAGAACTGAACAAAGCTACCAAGAAGGACCATTTCCCTCTACCTTTCATAGATCAAGTGTTGGATGGACTGGCAGGAAAGAAGTTCTTCTCTTTCCTGGATGGGTTTAGCGGGTACAGTCAAATCCAAATCAGCTCGGAAGACCAAGATAAGACCACCTTCACTTGTCCTTGGGGTACCTTTGCCTATCGAGTCCTTCCCTTTGGGCTATGCAATGCTCCTGCTACCTTTCAGAGAGCTGTCTTGAGCATCTTCTCGGAGCTGGTCCATGATGCAGTGGAAATATACATGGATGACTTTACTCCTTATGGGGCCAACTTCCAGGAAGCATTGTCCAACCTGGGGAAAGTCCTAACCAAATGCACCGAGATGAACTTGTCCCTTAGTCCTGAAAAATGTGAATTCCTAATGGCTGAGGGGACCGTGCTAGGCCATACCATTTCTTCCCAAGGATTGCAGGTGGATCCTAACAAAATTGCTCTCATCAAGAGGGTTCCACCTCCTCAAAAGGTAAGGGATGTCCGGAGTTTCTTGGGATTAGCAGGATACTACCGGAGATTCATTAAAGATTTCAGCAAGCTAGCCTCGCCATTGTTTGGTCTGTTGGCAAAAGATGTGGAGTTTAAATGGACTGACGATTGTCAGAGGGCTTTAAATGAATTGAAGGACAAGTTGGTGTCAGCCCCAATCCTGAGAGGTCCAAACTGGGCCCTACCTTTCCACATCCACACTGATGCCTCGAACAAAGCCATAGGTGCAGCTTTAGGACAAGTTGAGCAGAAACTTCCATATGCCATTTACTTTGTTAGCAAAAACTTGTCCAAAGCTGAGCTGAATTACACTGTAACCGAGAAGGAATTCTTGGCTGTGGTCCATGCATTGAACAAGTTCCGACATTATATTACTGGTTACCAGACCTTTGTACATACTGACCATGCTGCTATTAGATATTTGATGAATAAACCAGATGTGAATGCTCGTATTATTAGATGGTTACTTTTATTGCAGCAGTTTGATCTAACCATTGTTGATAAACCAGGTAGAGAAAATGTTGTTGCTGACTTTTTATCTAGATTGGATTTGTCTGCAGATGAGGATGGAACAGTGGACGATCAGATGCCTGATGAACATCTGTTTGCTATTTCAGTACTCTCTCCATGGTTTGCTGATATAGCAAACTATCTTGTTTCGTACAGTTCCCTCCACACCTATCTTCCAGAGAGAAGAGCAGAATCATCAGAAAAAGTGCCTCATTCACTTGGATCGGGGGCAATCTGTTCAAGCTTGGCCGCGATCAGATCTTAAGGCGTTGTGTAAGGGAGGAGGAAGTCTTTGATATCCTCCTCACTTGTCATGATGGGCCTTGTGGAGGGCATTTTGCAGCAAAGAGAACTGCCTTCAAGATCCTGCAGGCAGGCTACTATTGGCCCACACTTCATCAAGATGTCAGAAGATATGTCAGTCAGTGTGACCAATGCCAAAGAATGGGGAAACCGACCCAAAGGGATGAGATGCCTCTCCAACCTCAAGTGACTCTTGAGCCATTTGAGAAGTGGGGCATGGACTTTGTGGGCCCAATCAACCCCTCTTCGAGGCAAAGGACTTACATCATTGTGTGTACTGACTATTTGACAAAGTGGGCAGAGACCAAAGCAATCAAAGCAGCAACAGAAGAAAAGGTGGCCGAGTTCCTAAGAGAGAACATCTTCTATAAGTTTGGCTATCCAAGAGAGCTGGTCACCGATCAAGGGAGCCAGTTCACCTCCAACCTGGTTGAAGATCTCCTAGCTCATCACAAGATCAAGCACAGGACTTCCACCCCTTATCACCCTCAAGCAAATGGGCAGGTGGAAGTCACCAATAGAGCATTAGAAGGGATCTTGACTAAAGTGGTGAGCAGCAGCAGAAAGGACTGGGCAGATCGCTTGGTAGAAGCCACATGGGCCTACAACACCACTTGGAAGACCACCACCGGTTTCACACCATATGAGCTGGTCTATGGGAAGAAAGCTTTGCTGTCCATTGAGTTTGAATACAACACCTTGAGGATGGCAGCTCAGCTGGACCTAGATCTCAGCCATGCACAACAAGAAAGGCTGCTGCAGCTGAATGGCCTGGACGAGCACCGCATGCAGGCCCTCCTTCACTCAGAAGTGGTTCAACTTCAGAGGAAGGTGTGGCATGACCAACATCTCCATGACAAGCAATTTCAGCCGGGAGATTGGGCTTTGTTGTATGACTCCAGATACAAAGATTTCAAGGGGAAGTTGAGAACCAGATTGCTAGGACCATATACAGTGGAGAAATGCCATTACAATGGATCTGTCCTCATTCGAACCATTGATGAGGAAGCCATTCCCATGCTTGTCAATGGGCATCGATTGAAGATCTACAGGAGACCTCTCTCAAGACAAGAGTTTATCAAAACTATGGAGAAATCTGTATTGGTCATAGAGAAGGGTTCTGCCTCTGCCTCTGGCACACCCTGAAAGAATATCTGAAAAAAAAAAAAAAAAAAAAAAAAAAAAAAGATCCTTGGGTGAAAACCTCTCTGAGGCGCCCAAGGCAGGTAGTAGGGGTGAAAACCTCATTGAGGCGCTCCTATTGCTTTTGTTTTAAAAAAAAAAAAAAGAGAGAAAAGGTTGAAAAAGATCCTTGAGTGAAAACCTCTCTGAGGCGCTCAGGGCAGATGGCACGGGTGAAAACCTCCTTGAGGCGCCCCTGTTATCTTTCAAAAAAAAAAAAAAAGAAGAAAAAAGAGAAAAAAAAGAAAACACAATAAGCAAAATATGGTAAAAATTGCAGGTTGCAGATGCTCTATGGAGAAGAGGAAGCCCTTCAACTCACAGTCAAGGGTCCTTATCATGCTGTCAAGGAACCTCATCAGTACCTCCTCCAAGAGCACCCATGTTTTTCAAGGTATGTGCAATTTTATCATGGTTTGAATCTTCTACAGGAAGCTGCTGTCTTTCTACAGGAGGGCGCAGTCTTTCTACAGGAAGGCGCGGATTTTCTACAGGAAAGTGCAGACTTTCTACAGGAAGGCCGAACTTTCTACAGGAAGCTTTGTGTCTACAGGAAACTTCCTGTAGGGGTTTTGGACGGCCAGAATTCATCTTAAAAAGAGATTTCGCGACCATGGATTGGTTTGGATGCATGCAAGCCTCTGTTGGCATCCTTGCACGTTGCTGTCACCATGCCCCACCACCCGTGTCGACATGCGGCCAAGTCCCTGCACAAACAAAGAAAATCGATGAGTTCTCGCGGGAAAGCCATTTCCAAAGTTAACAAATGATGGAATCTCATACCACATGCATCAAGAGCTCCGGGATTGTGATCGAGAAGCCAGAACCGCCATCGTGCAGCATGCACCCAAGGAGAAAGGACTGTTACGAGACCCCTCGCGGGGATCCTGTAACAGTTCAACCTGCTCAAGTGGATACCATTCACAGCACCGCCATCCGAAATGAAACGCGGGCGCATGCAAGCAAAACCACCCACTCCAGCGTTGGCAGCCTGTAACCACGAGCTTCCGGGTCTGTGTAAGTCGCACGCAGCAGGTAGATCCGCTCACCATCGTCCGAGAACTGGAAAAATCGTGTGCAGCCGCGCAGGTAAGTGTCTCCACCCTTCCTTCCATCAAATCGCATGAATCTAACTTTGAAATTGTTTGCAAAGCGTAAAATTGAATGGTTGAGCGGCCGTATGGCCAGTCGACTGGCCACGTCGGCTAGTTAAAGTGTAATTGGATGTTTGGGTGGCGGCCACGACAAAGAGAATGAACGGCATGCACGTGGGAACACTCTCGTCAGAAGCATGAGTTTAACAGGAAAGGTGGCGGCAAATCTGTGGGAATGAATGCAGCAGCAAGTGAATACGCAGGCGGAGGATGGATGACGTCGCCCAACGGTCCGGCGGGGACAGCTCATCCCCCGCGCCACGGATTGCGCCGATTCAAAATCCAATCGGCTAAATCATGCGCATGCATTTATCATCCAACACTTCAACTCGGATAGCTATTCTAATCTCCTCTGCACTTTGATACGCCGAGTTGTTGGCTACCAGAACGCTGGTCAAGCACACCGCGAGCGCGGCCAACTACAGTCCTCCCCGAGAATTGCATGCGGCTTCTACAGGAACGCAGTTCTACAGGAGCGCAGTTCTACAGGAATGCAGTCTACAGGAACGTAGTCATCTACAGGAAAGCGGGTGCCTCGCGAAAAAGGTGGCCAATTAAGGAGGTAACCCTGAACTCTTAATGTAACTGGTTATTAGAAGTGGCAAGACCATCGTCCACGGCGGGTTATAAAGATATTGGTGGAATTTTTGTTTGTTGTACCGTTGCTACCGTTCTACAGGATGTTGGTATAAGTAGTCTGTGTTGAAATTTTGTATGTGCATGCTCTGTCTTCATAGACCAAATCTCTTTTGCATCTGCCACCTTTAGTTAAAACGACCGTGTTCATCATGCCGGGTGGGTTTATAAGACGAGATCCCACTGATTCAACTAACTTAAGGAGAAACCCGGCAGTGGTAGAGCTCTTCACCAGAGCACAATGGATGCCTTTTTGTGATAAGCTGCAGGGCTACGATGATGAAGTAGCCGAGGAATTCTTGCAGGCTTTGAAGCCTCAATCCCAGACACTGGCCACAGTAAACTTCAGAGGTCTAAGCCTCAAACTCACCCCAGAACATATCAGTTGGATCACAGAACTTCCTATGGGTCTGCCGTGGGATAAAGAGGAGAGAAAGCTGAGTCAGCAGGCAAAGAAGGAATTCTTTCCACCTGAGGAAGAATTCTCGGAGGATAAAAACGGGGTGAGAAGAACGAGTCTATCACCACCTTGGAATGAAGTCAGTTTGCAAATCATGAAATATATTACTTGTGAAGGCCGGTTCAGCATCGTGTATGCATATCACTTTCGGCTACTCACTGAGTTGAGGCACCGAATTGACCTTCCTGTAGAGCAAAAACTGAGCATCCCTTATTATCTCCTGCAGTCCCTAATGGAGTGTGCTACAAAGCTAAGAGAGGGCATACCTGATCAGATAGCCCACCATGGGTTAATAAAGCTGCTTGTGGAAGATGCATTGCACTCATATAAGGTCCCCCTCTCATGGAAATCCTTCCGCAATTTGACCAAAGATGGGGATATTAAAATGTTGATCGAAGAAACGGGTTCCTCTAGCAGTGAGGAACACGAAGCAGTGGCCGAAGAACAAAGGAAGAAGCATGAGGAAAAGAAGGACCAAGAAAAAGGTGGCACACCTATCCTGTCAGCAAGGGAAAAGAGGATGAAGAGCAGAATGGACAAAGCAGAGGTGGCCCACGTCAGCCCAAGTACCTCAACAGCACCTGCACCCAAAGCAAAAAGCAAAACTCAAGCAGGCAAGCAAGCGGAAGTGAAGACACCTGTGTCTACAGGAAAGCAAAAACAGGCTTCTACAAGAAGCCCGAAAACACAAACTCAGGCTTCTACAGGAAGCCCAAAAATCATTGAAAAACAGGCTTCTACAGGAAGCCCGAAAACAAAGACAAAGGCTTCTACCGGAAGCCCGAAGATCAGTGAGAAACAGGCTTCTACAGGAAGCCCAAAAGCAAAGACCAAGGCTTCTACAGGAAGCACGAAAATCGTTGGAGAACAGGCTTCTACAGGAAGCCCGAAATTGGAAAAAGGGGCTTCTACAAGAGGCCCGAAAGTCATTGAGAAACAGCCTCCTACAGAGAGTCTGAAGGCAGAGAGAGGGCCTTCTTCAGGAAGCCCAACGGCGGGAAAGAAAGAATCTTCTACCGGAGGCCCGGAAGTGGGCAAAGCAGGGTCTTCCACAGGAAGCCCGAAATCTGAAAAGGAGGGGCCCTCTACAAGGAGCTCTGAGAGAGCAAAACACAAGAAAGAGAAGGCTGGCATTCTCGAAAAGGAGGCAGCAGCGGCACTGGCTGCCCTCAGTACACCTCCAAAACCGAAGGAGAAAAGGGAGAGGGAGACCCCTCTACCATCTGAAGCCAGGAGAAGCAAGAGGATGACCACGGGCAAGCCACAGCCTCCACCCAGCAGCCAAACCACTTCAGGGGACGTCCCTACTTCACCCAGTGCAAGAACCCCCTCTAAAACATCAGCCACCCCCGAAAAGGGGAGCCCAAAAATAACTTCCTGGACACGAAAAATAGGCCAGTCGCCTTCCGAAGCCCGGCTCAAGGAAATAGGAAAGGGGAAGGAAGCATCACCTTCGTCACCACCAGGGGCAGCACAGGCAGGGCCGCCAAAAACGGGAAAGGAAGAAGCGCCACCCTTGGCAGAAAAGGCAGAACCACCAAAATCAGGGGAGGAAAAGCGTGCTCCGGGCTCTAGTTCTCGGCCAAAGACGAGGAGCCAGGGCAAAGTTGCTCAAGGATGAGCAAATAGTTTAGCTGGGGGGTGATGATGAGCCCCAATTTTTGGTATAATTTGGGCTCATTTGGCCTACTTGCTTTGCTCAAACCATTCACTTTTTACTGCTTATGCATGCATTTCTTAGTTTATTCGTGTTGTTTGTAGGAAGAAGGGTAGACATTTTATTTACGTGACTAATGCATGATGCTTTCAGGTTTTTGGCTTTAAAAGGGGGAAAAAGACAACGAAAAAGGAGACAAGGAGACAATGAGGTGGCACTGCTGGTTTTTAGGAGAGGATGTCCACGGTCTTGGGGACCTTCCTCGTGATTCCCACCAAGAACTCCGAGCTCCAATCCATCTCCCCACCGAGCTTAGAAGCAGCCAGCTGTTCTACAGGAACAGCAGTTATAACTGTTCTACAGGAACAGTAGTTATGACTGTCCTACAGGATCAGCAGTTAAACTTTAGTTGGACAGCCGAGCTCCTAAAATCAAGGACATCTGTTGGATGATCGTTTTTGCATAAATACTGAGGCTGTAGCCTTGCAGAGAAGCTTTTTGAACCTTGGCATTACTCTTGTAATTGGGAAGTACGAGCTAGAGCTCAGTCTTTGTTCCTTTTTGTAAGCCAATTTGGCATGACATCAGATTATGAATAAAGAAGGCGGATTTTGATCTAGTTCTGAGTTTTCTCAAGGAGCTATAGCTCTCAGGTTAGGGCCCAACCTGAGAGCAATAGATCTCCTCAGTGTTGTAATGTGTTTTCATTTCGTTCCAGCACTTTGAGTTTGTTTATTTTCACATGCAATTCGAATTCACAGTTTGGTAATTTAGTCGTTTTCATGAGCATAGATAGGACTAGTTTATGGTGATTTGCTTTCAGTTGCTTAAGTTTGATAGGAGGATAGATATAATCTCTTGGATCTCCAAGGAAAGAAGGTTGAGAAAGTCTCCACTGCCATCTCTGTTTGGAGATTGGAGTGCAGCCTATACCAACCATAAAAATATGCAGTTCTTCACTTTATACATGATGCAACATAGTCTCGTTTATGATAGATCTTTCCATGCACTTCACTCTTGCACCATACACCTTCATCACCGCTTCATGCACATTCCTCTACACGCTTTATATTGTTGTTCATTGAGTTCATAGCACAGGTAGCATAGGTTAATGAATTTTCATCTTGGTGACAGTCATAAGCCATTTGTTTTATTTACACTGCTCTTCATCGTTCTATTACCTTCTTCTTCATCTTGATCACGCATACAACCACATCCTTGACCTCTGCTCCGCTCTGTTATCTCCCAAACTTCTCCACTCCTGAGCCATCACCAGCTTTATTCCTACCTTGCACATCTCCCCCTACCATTCCATCACTCCACCATCACTTCAAACACCCACGGTAGGTCATCCTGTAGCAATTTGTAGACTTCCTGTAGAAACCCATGCGTTTCCTGTAGAAACCCATGTGTTTCCTGTAGAATCCCCTGCAGACATCCTGTAGGAGGCCACTCACTCGGTTGCTGAGCCTCTGAACGTGAGGAACCTCTGTGGACTGATGCTAAAGGATCTTTGGGGACCTCTCCTAGCCTCCCCAACCTTTCCCAAGCTTTCCTTCCTTCCGCATCACATCTGCACAACCAAACCCTAATAAGCACAAAATCACAATCACTCCATCCACTTAAAGAAAAAATACAAAAACATGTCTTTTAAGATGCAAGTAGATTAGATTCATGCATTTTCACTTATTAGAAGTAATGGCATCATTGGTAGAAGTTTCCTTCACATTCTTTGCATCATAGAGGTTAGACTAGTTAAATTAGGGTTTCCATGTTTTGATTTGCTTTCAGTTCATTTTTTCCAAGTAGATTAGTCTTCTTTGAGCTAGCTTTCGTCCATCATTTAACAAGCTTCTTCTGAGAGCCTATAGAAGTTGGCTTGAGCCCTAGCGGACTTGTGCCAGCTGACCAAGTGACAGCTGCGACAAGAGCTAGTACTTGTGCATACAGCACCGTCGCTTCCAAGTTTGTACGAACTACCGGGTTGATAAAATTAAGAGACAGGAAGCCCCAAGAGTTGTATCATTATTGCTACAATACTGGAGCTCACCAGTACACCTTGTTCATGCTTCAGTTGTGCCTTGGCAAGGTCATTTCCCTCTACTAGGGTTTTGAAAGCTAATTCCTCTTGGATGGTCAAATCATCAGAAAAACTTGTTTCCTGATGTTCATACACCTTCCCCTATCCTTAAAGTACCTTATTAAATGCTTCCCATCCCTGAGATTCCCCAAATTCCTCATTTTTGCACAAACCCTAGTTTCTAGCTACAACCTGGCAATTTTCTAGGTTTGGCCTGTGTTTTGCCATTTTGGACCCCTTCCCCTCACTCAATCTCTGAGATTCCACTTTCCCCTGCTTCCTAACATCCCTCCCCACTCCCAAAAATTTCCTCAAGAATTTAGAAGCCCCCTATCCCCTTCATTTCGCTTCATTTCGACAGAATTCCTTATTTCACACATCGGGATAAGTTTCACTCAAAAGATATTTTAGAGAAATCAAAGATGAATTTTGGGAAACTGACAGAGGTTTTTGTCCACAACATGCCAAAGAAGAAAAAAATCCTTCACTTTTTGTACAAGTGTCATGGTTTGAGAGAAATGTCAAGAATACCATTGCCTCAGGAGAATCAAAGACACCTCTGAAGTGACCTTGGGAAAATCAAGTTTTCTCCTAGCTTGGTTGGCCAAATGATTTTCTTGATGGGTAAAATGATAACTAGACACAAAGATCTTTCCAATGAGATATCATGAGCTCAATTTGGGGTTGAGGAAGGTATTCAAAGTTGACTGCAACAGCACTCTTCCTTGAAGCAGCCTCATTTGGCACATTTTGACCAGTCTTGGGAGATTTGATTTTTGACAGGGCAAATGAACTCCAAATTGAAAAATTCCAGTTGGGTTGGAAAGTAGACTCAAATACCTTTCCAACACGCTATCCTGCGCCCAATTTTGACACCAGGAAGGCCTCCAAAAGCCTCCTGCAAAATGCGACCCGTTGAGCTTGGCGCGCGACCCGTCAGAGGCGCGCGACCCATCAGGCTACCTTTTCCAGTCCAAAATTTACACAGGTGCGACCCTTCAGTGGTGCGTGACCCGTTGGGTGAGGCGCGCGACCCGTCAGTGCCCTCAATATCAAACTGCCTGCAAATTTGCCAAGGAGCCACAAATTGCCAAATTTTGCAAGGTTTGCTTAATCGAGGATGAGAATGGCGTTGATGGATTTGAATAAGGTCCCCGAAGAAGATGAGTCAAATACCTTTATTATGTTATACAAAGATGGAAAGCCAATCAGCCAAGTTTCATGCTCCAATTCTCTAGTGAAGATACCTGTAGCCTTGCATGTTAAGGAGATGACTCCAGCGGCAATGCTTCCACTATCAAAGTTGCCTCAGGTTTATTTTCATGCAGCTGGCCAGAATCGACAACAATCATTAGAATTTGAGACATTTCTTGGTTATCTCCTCAAAAGAGACAAAGTTGCTGTGTGTCATTTTAGATGATATGAATTCCTTATAACACCACTATCTGGAAGTTTTGATCGTGTTGGTGTTGCTTATCGTCTCATGAAGTCATGTAGGGATGGTGAAGTTTTAGGTGGTGCTGCATCTAATGATAACAGAATTAGAGAACCAATGGCAGCTCAAGTGGATGCTGTGATTGGGCCCCAGAATCCTTCTTTATACACCAGGATATCACAGGATGATATAAAACGTGAAGACTCTCGGTCTAAGATGGTTGTAGAGGATGCTTACTTGCAGCCACAAAATTTTCAAACATTACACACAAGGCTGGTGAAGGGCAATGCAACTCGGGGGATTTCTAATGACTATCAACAAGGTGGACCATACCCAAATGTGTCAGCTCCATATGAACACATGTTTCCATTGCATAGGGCATCTGAAGAGGTCAACAGGTGTATTCAGAGTGGTTCACCTCGAGTAGAAAACAACACTTCACCTCGAGTGGAAAGCAACACTCCACCTCTGGCTGAGAATGCATCACATCAAAAGGAACATGGCACTAAATAGCTCAGCCACAGCACAAATCCCAAGAAATTTTGAGCATTTTGGGTAAATTTTGGTTTTTTCAGGCAATTTACAGGTTTTCTCCATTAACGGGTCTCACCCCCCGCGCGACCCTTCATTTTGGCAACTCCATTTTGCAAAAACTCAGCATTTCCAGATTTGTTATGCAAAGTTACACATGCTCATTGATGGACAAGAGATTTTGTGAAGTTTTGGGCCTCCAAAAAGTCAAAAAACAAGCAAAAATTGACTTTCTGCCACATTTTTGAGTTGCAGAAAGCAGTCTTGGGAGATTGCAATTTTGGAGGGGAAAATGACCACCAAATTCAGAAATTCCAGTTGGGTTGGAAATCAGACTCATAGACCTTTCCAACAAGCCTACTCTTGCTCAATTTGGACACCTGGAAGTGCCCCAAAAGTGGCCCCAAAGGCGCGCGACCCGTCAGACAGAAGCGCGCGACCCATCAGGCAGAAGCGCGCGACCCGTCAGGCAAACTTCTCCAGATTTCAGTGTACAGCTCAGAAAAACGCAGTTTGACCCTGTTTGACTTTTTGGGGTGGATTATTATCCTCTTTGATGTAATTAATGTACTTTTATGACACTTTTACTCTTATGTACCTCTTCTAGAAGATTCATTCATGAAAAAGGTGAAAATTAAATGAATGAATTGGTTTCCTAGCTTATAGAGGCAAGTTGTTTTGACTGCCTAATTTGTAGTGCTTAGTTTAGAAGTGGTTGAAACAACTCCTAGGATAGTGAGCTCGACCCCTAGAGGCAAGGAAAGGTGTTAGCTTGCCTATATTATGTATTTTCTTAGTCATTTTCAGGGGTTGGAAGGTTGGACTCTTGAGGGAGAAGCTATCATTGTATTATTCACTGTATTTCTGCAATTTTTGGCTAAGGAAGACCAGGGTTTTGCAGTCCTCTTTGGGATTCTTGTGGACTCATGTGTTGATGGTGTGTTTCTCAATGTACTTGTAAGCTTGTTATGTGACTCATTTCCTTTCTTTTACTTCTGCACATTAAACAAATGAAGTGTTAAAGTAAGAATTCATGCTTGCCATGCTCTTCTTTTAAGTTTGTTTAATCTAAATGTTTTCTACTGTCTAAAGAGAATTCAAAGTTATTGTTTGCTCTCTTTAGCTCTTCACCTTTCATTCCTGACCATCCACCTCAATTAAAGGCATCAACACTGTCTCCTACCTCGCCCCAAGGAACCCCCTGCAGAAATTGTGTCCAATCCCCGCACCCAAAATTGCCCTCTCCTCAATTTGCCACCAAAAACCCAAAAAAAAAACCCCAAATCAAACTCTTTGATCAGTTTACTAGCCTAATATCAGTGTTACCTTATTGGTCATCTCATCTATTGAAGATTTACCGAGATAGACCGGAGAGAGCCTTCTCCTGCCCCGTAGGGCTAGCTACGAGGCTAAATGGTTTGATGTTGCCTTGAGGTTTACCTTTCTCAGCCTAAGGTGAAATTTCAAGCGCTAACAGACCCTACAACAAGCATGTCATCTACATATAATAACAATATAATATAGCTGCCATCATTTTGTTTTTTCAGATAAACACAATGATCAGAGTGACATCTAGTATAACCTTGTTCAGACATAAACTTGTCAAATTTTAGATACCACTGCCTTGGAGCCTGTTTTAAGCCATACAAGCTCTTCTTCAACCTGCACACTAGTTTCTCCTTCCATTTCACCTCATATCCTTGTGGTTGCTGTGTATATATCTCTTCCTCCAAATCCCCATGGAGAAAGGTTGTCTTTACATCTAACTGCTCAAGATGAAAATCTTCAGCTGCTACTAGACTTAAAATAGTTCTAATTGAAGTCATTTTAACAACAGGAGAAAATATTTCATCAAAATCAATACCTTTCTTCTGTGCAAACCCCTTCACCACAAGTCTAGCTTTGTACCTTTGTTTTCCTCCATCTTCTTCCTTCAGCCTGTAAACCCATTTATTCTTCAATGTAGATTTTCCTGCAGGCAACCTGACTAAGTCCCAAGTCTGGCTATGCATTGAGGAGTCCATCTCTTCTTCCATGGCTGCCTCCCACTTCTTCCTGCTTTCAACCTGCATTGCTTCTTCATAACATTCGGGTTCACCAGAATCAATCAACAATAAATAATATAATGAAGGAGAGTATCGTTCAGGGGGTCTACTTATCTTGGTAGATCTTCTAACACCACTTTCAGGTGTTTGGAGTGCCTATTGCTTTTGTGGTGGTTGTTGTTGTTGTGGTTGTTGATTATTATTATTTTCAGGCACCTTTACTTTTTCAGTGATTTCGTCAAGAACTGCATATTCCTTGTTTTCTTTTTCTTGCTTCTTTTCCTACCACTGATTCTTATACAAGACATTTTCATTGAATATTACATCTCTGCTCCTAATGATTTTGTGATTTTCGTAATCATATAAGCGATAACCAAAATCATTAACACCATATCCAATAAAGGTACATTTCTTTGACTTTGCCTCAAGCTTTGTTCTATTTTCTTTATCAATATGGACAAATGCCTCACAACCAAAAGGCTTTAAAAAGGAGTAGTTTACCTTTTTACCTGTCCATGCTTCCTCTGGAACACCACCATCCAAGGAACTTGAAGGCCCTCTGTTTATTAGATAAACAATAGTATCTACAGCATCTGCCCAAAACTTTAAAGGCAATCCTGCATGCAATCTCATGCACCTTGCACACTCCATGATTGTTCTGTTCATCCTTTCTGAGACACCATTTTCTTATGGTGTTCTTAGGACTGTCTTCTCTTTGTGAATTCCATGCTCTGAACAGTACCTATCAAACTCTTTATTCACCTCCATTGTCTGATCTAAGACACTTCAATTTCTTTCCTGTCTCAATCTCAACCAAAGCTTTTCATTTCTTGAAAGTATCAAATACATCAGATTTATTCTTAATACAATAAATCCAATTTTTTCTAGTTGCATCATCAATAAAGGTAACATAATAACGAAAGCCACCGAGAGATGATACCTGAGCAGGTCCCCATACATCTGTATGCACAAGCTCTAATTTTTCACTCTTCTTTTCTTTCCCACCTCTAAGAAATCTGACTCTCTTATGTTTTCCATAAATGCAATTTTCACAGAAGTCCAAATCAACATTCTTCAAACCCGGCAACAAATTCCTTGAGTGAAGAATCTTCATCCCCTTTTCACTCATGTGTCCGAGCCTATGATGCCATAATGCTGCATCTGCTCCTTTGGAAGTTAAGGCATTAACAGAGTTAGAAATACCATTGCATAAATACGATGTACCAACCTTTTCGCCTTTTGCTATTACCAGGGCTCCTTTGGTGACCTTCCAAGCTTTATCTATGAAATATGTCACGCAACCTTCACCGCCTAACTGCCCTGTTGAAATCAGATTTTCTTTAGATCTGGAACATGCCTTACCTCCTTTAGTAGCCAGTGGCTTCCAATCTGCTGTTTTACAAGAACCTTACCCTTTCCAACAATTTTACAGGTTTTATAATCACCCAAACGAACTTGTCCAAAATCTCCTTGAACATAGTCATGAAAGTATTTCTTATCAGGTGTGGCATGGAATGAGGCCCCTGAATCTACCACCCAGGAATCAGTAATATTTTCAAAAGAAAGAATCAAAGCATCTTGTAACACCTCACCTATCAGATTTGCTTCATGATTGTTTTCTCGTTGTGCATCTCCTTCTTTTCCCTTCCGAGATCTACAGTATTTCTTTAGGTATCCTTTCTTTCCGCATTTCCAGCACACTATCCCCGATCTAGACATGGATCTGCCTTTCCTTGATTTACTGCGATATCCTGAGCTCTTTCCTCTTTCCATTTTTCTTCCCCTAGACTCTGCACTCAAAGCATTACCCGATGTCTCACCGAAGCTTTTCCGTCACATTTCCTCGCTAAGGATAGCACCGACAACATCATCAAACTTTAAAGTACTAGATCCAGAGACAAAGTTACTAATGGCCATTACTAAACCATTCCAACTTTCTAGCAATGAGCACAAGAATAACAGAGCTCTAACTTCATCTTCAAAGTTTACCCCTACAGAACTTAACTGACTTGTAACTGTATTAAAATTATTTAAATGATCTGCAACATATCCACCTTCCGACATCTTCATATTAAATAACTGTTTCATAAGAAATACCTTGTTTGAGGCCGAGGGTTTTTCATATAGTTTCGACAATGCCTGAATCAAACCCTCTGTCGTTGTTTCCTTCGAAATGTTGAAGGCGACTAACGCAAAGAGGCACAACCGTATTGTTCCGAGTGCCTTTCTATCGAGAAGGTTCCATTCTTCATCTATCATAGCCGTCGGCTTCTTTGTTTTTCCGCTCAATGGTAGGTACAGATCTTTCTAATACAGATAATCTTCCATAGCGAGAAGTTTTTGCCGTTAAATTTCTCGACCCTAAACTTACCATCTTCCGCCATTTCTCCCACTTGAACGAGGGACCCTTATTTCCTGCGAGTTTATCAGCCAAATAGACCTTCGGCTCTGATACCAGTTGTTAGAAAATTATATATTACGAAGCAATGGAAAACATAAATGTTACAGAAATATAAACACAGAAAACGCATAAAACAAGAGAGACACAGATATACATGGTTCACCCAGTTTGGGCTACGTCCACCCTGAACAACCAGTCCTTCCTTTCTATTATCCATCAAAATGAAGAGACACAACCTACAGCAAATCCGTTGTAATATCCTCTATTTTCTCTCACAGTCACACCTCTTTGTTTCTCACTCAGAGAATACACATCTATATCACAGCCTCAAAATACAATGCCCTCATACAAAGAGAGGGGTTGCCTTCTAAGGCAAAAGACCATAAACTAAACATAAGTTCTATCATCAGATCATCCGCCTAATGAACAGCCCAGATTGACTAGAAATTACTATACTTTTACAAGGCAATTTTACATCTATTTTTGGCTTCGGGGGCGCTACCCCCAAACCCCCGCTGAGGGACCGCTGGCCCCCGGGCCCCCCAGCCGGGGGGGATCGCCCCCCCCCCCCCCCCCCCCGCGTGGAGGGGTGTACAAACTTCCTGGGGTATACATCCGGCTGAAACAAAATACCTCTGAACAATCATGCTCCACACACAACATTCCTCTTTCCCCTTTCCTTTGGAGTGGTCATGGAAGTGAGACTCATCTTCTTCTGTATCTTGTTTAGAACCTGATGAATCCTCAACCTTATGCTTTCTAAAGTCCCTATACATTTCTTCTACCATAGACTTTATAGCTAGGAAAATCTCTATGAATTGAGGGTCTGGCCCCACAGAACTTCCTCTGACATTGTCTTCCGAGGACAGACTCTCCCAATTTCAATATTAGCTTCCACCAACTCTCCTTCTCCTAATTTGAGCTTTGATCTAGTGAGCATTCACAGCTAAACCAACACAAGCTTGTCTAACCTTACAGCCTAGAGCTCTGATACCACTTGATCTGATAATCACTCTATGAGTGACATCAGTTAAAGATTTATTGATTAAAGGTATTACATACTCATGTGCTAGTGTGTGTTCTATGTTATTGAAGCAACGGATCAATCAGATTGCCAATACACAGACATTTAAATGGAAAGACAGCAGAGAAATACAGTAAGCAAACACAAAGACACAAGAAATTTAATAAGGAGTTCACCCTATTCTCTTGGGCTACATCTCTGGTCCAGCTTTCAGTAGTGGCCTTGTTTTATTGTGTCTTTAAGCAGAGAAATTACAATCCAGGGACTCAAAGTGAGTTCTCCTGAAGCAGATTTTCTTGGCAGGGTGGTTCTTTGATTCCCCAAGCCACTTGAGTACAAAAAATTCTTCTTCGTACCAGCTCTGTGACCTTTTGGTCTACAATGGAAAGAGCCCAATGTGGTGCTCATCCCAGATAGATCCTCTCTGGGATGGCTCGGATCTCTCAAGCCTTTGGTGCTCGACGGTGCCTCTGGTCAGCTCAGGCCTCTGTCCTCTTTTTGCTTACTTTACTGCGTTCTTTCTCCTCTGTGTTCTATCTTCCTGTGTTCAATCCTCCTCTCAGGGTTCACTGTTCCACACTCTATGAGTGTGTTCTGTCTCTATTCATGGCTTTTAGCCATCCGTTCCAAGACTGTTCGGTTCCTCTTCCGCCTCTGTTGATTCACCTCCTACAGCTGCGCTTGGAGTTCCCTATTCGGCGTCATCATTAGCGCTCAGGGAGTGGCCACATGTCCTCCTCTAAACGTCGCCAGCCTACTTCGTCGATTCATTTCTTCAGTTACGTCGTGGATGAATATTTCCTCCACTATGACGATCAAACGGATTCCAAATCTTTACAAATCGCAGCGTATTCCCTTGTCGATTCCGCTTCCTCCATTGGGCGCAATCTTAGCCATCCGATCTGGGGCCTCCAGATCCAACGACATACGCACGTTTCGTGCAGTTGGCTTGCTCGACCGTTAGCGCGCGATCAACAACAGTTTTCTCTCACCTCCGCTTGCCACACATCGATCGATGAATGGAATCACTCCGCTCTCGTCCAAAACCACTTACCATTTGTGGGCACCCCGATCAATACCATCGGTTTTCCAAAGTGTGGGTCCTGCCTTCGTCCTTTAGTGCTTTTCGCTTTTCCACCCACAGTTCTTTGGCTCACCATCCGTCTGTGTGCTCAGGCTTCCTCCTTCACGGCCCTGTTCACCCAGCGATGCACGATTCGCGCTTCAAATTCCACCTCTGTTTCACTATCTAGGGCTCCCAAGGGCTACTTTGACCTCCTGCGGAGTCTCCATGGGCCTCGATCAACGCGCTTTGACCGAGGTCCTCGTCATTCCACGTTGGCTGCCATTTCCACTGGTTCAGGGTGTTTTTTATCGTTGTTTTGGATTTCTTTAGAGATTTGTTCTGACCTGATACAGTCATGGTTCTTTGACAGTATTTTATGGATCCTATTCGGATCACTACCTATGGCTACATTATTTCCATGTCAAAAAAACATCATTTAGTGTCTCAAAATGGCCCAAAAGTTTAGGACTCGAAAAACAATAGAAAAATTGCCAATATGGAGAATTGTGATTTGAGCCAATGGAGGAGGTGGATGGCCACCAATATCCACCTAGATCATTAGTACTCCAATGAAAGTTAAAATTTCTTTAATGAGAAAATAAAGAAGGCTTTTTTATTTTATTTTTAACTCATATTTTATTGTGTATTTTCATTACAAGGAAGTTAAGCAAAATGAAAAATATATTTTTCAAAGAACTTCACCAATCTAGAAGCAAATTAGATTTTATAACAAATAGAAAACATAACTTCAAGAAAAGTTTAAAAAAGGGTACCCAAAATTTTATATGAAATTCGAGTACCAAAATTGTCTCATTAGATATGGATATCACCAAAATGCAAGATTGTAATGTGGAAGGTTATAAAAAAAAATTGAAGAATTGACACAATGCCAAAGTGTCAAATCCTTTATTAATAGACTCAATGGATTTCTCTTTTGGGCTTGAAGTTTTAATTTCTTGCTCATGATCTACATACTAGTCTTACACATTCTAAATTTTTGACCTTTGTTCTATAGAGCCCTTAAATTTTATCCCATCATTATTCCCCATCCCTCTCGTAAGTTGTTAGAATTGTCTCCCTCTTCGACTAATTAAAAGGAATCATCCCTAACAAGCTACTTAAATTCCCCATTATGTAGGCATAAATCATCTACCCAATCATGCAATTTAATGACAAGCTCCTTAACCAACTACGAAATTTTAGAATCAACAATGTCCCTCTATGTTGACAATTCTTAGTCTTATTTAAAAACATTATGTGTCAATTGCCTTTGGCATGTGATGTGTGGGGGTCGGTTGTACCTTTCATGGGATGAGCAAGGATTAATACATGACTCACTCCAAGGCCCACTACCTTATTATCAACATATCCCATGTACCATGTGCATTTAATTTTTACTCTAAGTTAAGAAGGGTCTTCCCCCTTATCACCCCCACTCATGAATTTATTGGGCCCTTTTTATATTTTTAAAAGTGGCCAATTCTAACCCATGCCACATTTTGAGTGCACATGTCACTTTATTAGGATTTACCTTTGAAGCTTTGTGGCTTAGAGCAGAGCCATGCCAAATCAATTGAATACTACTTGTCCATGATGATGTCAGAAAAGAGGTTATTAATGGTCATTGACTGGATCATGACCCACAAGCTTTCATTTCAAAATAATTTATCAAACTCTTCAAGCCTATGAACTTAACATGTGCCCCCTCATCAAAGTGTTCGGACCCATATTCTAGTTACATATTGCATGCCAAGCATGGTCATCTGCTAATATATGTATGTCAAATCATTTTTACATGAACCATTGATTGAATGTTGATTAACAACTTGCAATTTCCAATTCTAATAATTATTGTCAAAAACCATATCCTTTAGATTTGAAACATTTCATTGGTGGTAGAGAAATGGGTCCAGCCCTTCTTAACTTACACAATCTTCCTACATTCCCCTTTGTGTATTTGGTGATTCCACTTGGAATCCCTAATAAATTCCACAAGCCTATTTGTTAAGAAATAGAACACCACATGGTTCTCATCCTTTTATCATTTTCTCTTCAATATGGTATGTTTACTATGCTGAGGCTCCATTTGACCATGATTAAGATCGTCATGATTAAATATTTCACCTGTCCATGTAACTTGTATTGGTGAAAGTCCCAGTAGAGATTCATGAAGCTCAAATTATTGCCTTGAATGTTAATATTTATAGAAGGATAGTTGTCTTTAGACATAAATTAAGAGGTGTAGCTTTATGCTGCATCATAACTTTTCATAGCATATAAAGAGGAATAAAAAAAATTTAAAATGAGAATTGTGTGGTGATATTTTAGTAGTTACAAGGTCAATTTCATGAAGAAGAAGGCAATGATAATGGAAAATATTATCTCTGAGATGGGTTTTTATACAAGTTGGATAAGTTGTGTGCGTATAAGAAAATAACACAATTTATAAAAGAGGCTAACACATCCAAGGTTGTAGGAAAATTTTGTGTTGAAAAATAATAGCCAACTTTCAAAGGTATGTTTGTTATCTTAAACGTAAGAAGGGGTATATAGGCTATGTTATCACTCATAAGTTTTCCCTAGAAGTTATCAAAAGAAAGAAGCATCCAAGGTAACCACAAACCAATCTTTTAGGCTTAGGCTCTAGCCAACCTAAGTCCAGGGCTCTCTCTTTATAATTTAGCTTTGTTTTTATGAGATTTTAGGCTAGTTCTTTGTGTTCATGGGGTTTTGGTTTTGAATTGAAGGTTGGGTGGTGGAATTCTTGGAGCAAATGGATAGAGCTAGGTCTTCAAGCCATTGGGCTATGGATTCAACAAATGGATAGCATAACTGGATCAGATCATTAAAGGGAATGTTCACAGGGCAGGCTAGTAAAACAAAATGCAAATCTTCAGGCCTAATGAGTGAAATAATTCTAACCAAGGTGAAAGGGCACTTAAGAATCCTTACACCGGGATCAGAATGAAGAACAGAGGAGGATCATGAGAAAAGGGCAATTAAGAATCCTTTTCTATAGACCAGAGGAGACACTACGAAAGCTAAGGAGCAGTTAAGAATTCCCTGGCTAAGATAGTTTAGGAGAAAACATTCAGAATGTAAGATAGACAAGACAGAGTGCATTCAAGCAATTTCTGAAATATCATTCCTTGTTATACATTTAGATTTTAGAGAAACAAATAAGATTATGGAAAAAACATAAGGAAAAACAACATTGAACATGGAATACTACTTATTTATATTTCGCTTTACACAAGAATCCTGTAAAATATCTCATCTTTATTCCTTGATCCAGCAAGCCAATCCAGTCATTGATACAATAGAACTTTGATTTGAGAGAAAAAGTCTATAGAAATGTCTTGGAATCCACACTACATACTTTGAAATGTGAAGTATTTATACAAAAAATAATTACAAAATATCTCATAACAATTTGAGATTTAATCTAAGGAATAAAATATCTTCATGCATGAAGATAGAGACACATGTAAAATTGCTTCTTTTTGTCCCTTTTATTGTGGTGTTACTGGTTGTTTCTGTTGAGTATTGAGCCCTTTAAGTTGGCTGATAGTTGTGGTATTTCTACGCTCGAACCTTCTTTACTTTGATCTTTCACTGATACTCTTTGACTCTGTTACTCTTTGACCCTGCTGATCTGTCTTTTGCATGTTTCACCTAGCTTCCTTAAATCTATTGTGGTAACTTTCTAATGTAAAACTTTTTCATAGTAAATCTGTCATTTTCTCCCACCATTCTGCCTTAGACAATCTCATTTTCAACATTCTTCTATAAATTTCGTCTGCCTCTGTGTATTTTGCAAAATTGGGCTTGGTGAGAAACAAATGCTTCACCTCATGTTCTAGGAAAAACAGGTTCTCCAATGTATCATACAATACTTTCCCAGTTGGCAGGGCTTTAATGCCTGAAGAGCTGGCTTGTTCCTTGGCCAATCTCCTGAGTCTATCACTATAGTCCAATTGGGTCATGAGTTTATCATTGATGACCATAGGACTGGGAAGGCCTTTGTCCCTCAAAATTTGAAATTTAGCCATAAACCTGTCAATGGCTACCTGCATGTTATGGCACTTTTCTTCTAAGTTGAGCATGAGGTTTCTTTTGGAAAGAACCTTTTTAATCTCTAGGATGGCTTCAGTCCTATCCTCTATGCCAAGCTCATGGAGCTCATATCTGTTCTTACTGTTCAGGAGGTGGATGAGTCGATTTTCATCCTCAGGTTTATCTCCTAATTCTTCCCTTACTTTCTGGATGGCTTCAGTGGCTACCTTCACCAGTTCGGTTTGCTCAAATATAACTTGGATTGATGGCCAAATATCATTGACAGAGTCAATGATATTGGCCCAGAGCATCTCTTTAGTCTGTCCTAGTGGCTTCTGCAGTGTCAAATCTTTCTCTAGGACTTTGATTTTCTCACCCATTCTTTGGGATTTCTGTGTTTCTTCTCTTTGCTGAATTTTTAGTTCCAAACTTGCCACTTTCTCCTTTAATCTTTTGAGCTCTGTAGCTTGGATGGACATCTCCTCCATAGCTTTTACCAATTTTGATGTTTTCTCAATTGATGTACCTGCTGTTGTAATGGACTCAATTGTAATTGGAAATGTTGTGGCAGGTGGAGCTGTAGGTGCTACTGATGCTGCCATTGTGGAAGGAACTATTGTTGATATTGTGGGGATGACAGTTCTGGGAGTTGTGGCCAGGTCACTTTTCTTGGACTGAATCAAAGTGTCCAACTCCTTCTCTATTTCTTTAAGTTGATCATTTAGCTTTAGGACTAGGTCCATAAGCTCTTCATGTCCTTGTTGTGCTTCTAGAATTTCCATTGTTTGAGGGTGATGCAGCTGGGGAATTTTGAGTTGCTTCTTCAATGCAGCAATGTGATCATTCTTCTTTTTAATTAGTTGCTATGTTGCTTTCACATCCTTGGGATCATGTCCCAATTTTATCACTAAATCCTCTAAGTACTTGATTCTTGTATCTTTGGCCTGTGAAGAGGCCTTTTCCAACTGAAATTGAGTTGACATATTGTTTAAAGAGTTCTACAATTGGTGGGATGTTATGGATTTCCCTATCAATGTAGAATAAATCATCTCACCTGTTTGCTTATGCAGCTCAATCTGGTCAATGGGTTGAATATCCCTTGCAGGTACTTCAAAATCTACTTTCTTAAAATATGACGTTGTTGTTGGTTGTTGAGTGGTTGGCTTGATGAAGGTCATCTGCATTTTCCCCTCTTTAACATCAAAGGCGTACATAAGCCTTGTTTGATTGGTAGGGTCATCTTCAGATACTGTGCATAGGTTTGGGTTTTCAGCCTCTCATTTCTAGCCTTTATTTCTTTGTATCTCTCCTTGATATCTTGGTCTTTATCTGCTGGCATTCTGAAAGAGGATACCTCAACACTTTGCTGCCTTTCCAACATCTGAGTGTGTGATGTGGAAGGTTCTAGAGTGCCTCCAGATGGAGTGGAAAACCTACTCCCATCTCTTTTTGTGCTTGTAAGCTAAGTTGTTTCCTCTGTATATTCATGTTCAAAGACAGGATTCACTCTTTGTCTCTTAGCCTGGCTTGTCTCTGCATAGGCTTGTGATGTTGCTCTTTCTGAAGTAGTGGCCCCTTCCCTGTTTCTCTTGAGGCTTTTCTCCTCATTTAGAGGAGTCTATAGAACTGGAGGGGTACTCATGGTGGTTTCTGGTTTATCTGATTTCTCTGGTATGTCTATTTGATCTGGCACCTCTGACAAGTCTAGTACTTTTGATTCTTCTGGTACCTGTGATTCTTCTGGCACCTACAGGAAAGAACCCTCATCAAGTTGTTTCTCTAGGTCAATTAATGTGTTTTCCATAGCAACTTCAGTACTATCCCTGTCCTCTAAAGTGTTTTCCACCCATTGCAATTGGTTGGCATACTTTTCTATCTCAGGGATGCAGTGATGGATATAAGGAGCCATCTTGTTTTTCTGCCTTCTTTTGCAGATGAAATCCAAGGGATCATATCTCCATATGAAGCTCTGTTTTAGATTTAATCTTTGAAGGATTAGGTCTGCCTCCTTTCCAGCTTCTCTACTATTACAAATAAAGGGACCTAATTGGTCTTTGATCTTGAGCTGGGCTTTCTTTTTGGCTTTAACAAAGTTTACCTCATCTGAATTTATTATCTGCCTGTAGTACTCTAGAGCAAATAACCTCATTGGGAGGTATTTAGGTAGTTTGTATGGGGCCAGCTCATAGCCATAAATCCTGATCTCAGTGTGGTTTTGGTACAAGTACCAATCACCTACTTTGGATTGTTTTGAGAGTTGCAGGATCCTCTTTATATCTAAATTGATTCTTGGAGGAGGGCTTCCTATCAGCATTGTCATAATGGGATGTACAAATAGGTCTATGAAGTCTGCATATGAATATGGGGAGTGATATTTATGGATCAATGGAGTCCATAAAATTACTGATCTAGGGTGACCTTTTGTGTCAAGCTTCTGGAGAGTAAAGGGGAACTTATCTTCTTAGTAGTATAGAAAAAGGTGATACAAAATAGAGGAATACTTGAAGACTCGCTCATTACTCATCCTAAGGAACTGGTCATGCATTCTATCGGCTATAAATTTGGCATAATCATAAATGATAGCAGGAGGCTGACCTAGAGTGAAGATGGACATGAAAGCCAAGATGATTTCATATATATATTCACTGGTGGTATAACCTAGGACACTGGATATCATTGTTGCAATGTCCTGGACAAATGGGGAAAATATGGTATACACATATGGAGGAGGATCTTTGGGGGTATAATTCACTTCCAGGATAAAGGTTTGGATTATTTGGGCCAATCTTGCAGGGCTAATCTTGGGAAATAAGTCCAAAAGATCTCCAATGGAGAGGGGAGTCAAGTTTTGTCCAGGCTGGATTTGTAGCATCTCATTGATAGATTTAGAAATGATGGTGAAAAGTATGGTCTGGTTAGGGGACATCACTGCTCTTTGACTGGGGATATAATTTGCATGGTAGTAATGGACAATTTCTGGGAAAATGTGAACTTCAGGGAATTGGTACTTGGGAAAATTGGACTCCCAAAAACCAATTTTATTGGCATGGTTCAGGTACTGGTGTCTGTATCGGCAGTATAGTTTGAGAGGGGATTCATGGACAGAGGTGTCCTTTATCTAGAAATCCTTATCAACCACAGGGAGGTGGTCTAGGTCCAGATGAGGAGTGGAAATAGTCTAACATCCATGGCAATTTGGGTAGCCATTCTCAGTTCTTATGGATTTGAGAGTGGGGGAGGTGATTTTCAGTCCTTTAGGGCAATGGTGGTTCAGTACAGAGTAAGCTTAAGTCACTTGAGTTTCTTTAATTAATTTTTTACTTTAACTAATAAAACTCAGTAACTGGTTCTGAAATTGACAGGTTTTCCAGTGAATTATGGCTTAAATACCTGGAATTTAAGGAAAACTAGCTTTGAACAGGGCGGCTGGCAACTGCGAATGGTCGAAAAGGCTCTGTGTAGGCTGGAAAGTGAACTGGGTGCTTTGTGGTGTCTTTAGGGTGCAATTATACGCAGGTTGATAGCTTCGACGTTCGTAGGTGCTTGCATGGAGGTTTTCAGTTGATAAAAACAATAAAAACAAATGATTTGGGGCCTTTTAGCTTTATGCGCGAAAGTCAATTTTGGTGGGTACGTGTGAACAGTGATCATTTATCGTGTAGCGGGGTGAACAATAACTATTTTGTCAGATAGTGGGCGGGCGGTAAGTGGTTTCCATCGCACTGCTTTTAGGCGCTTGGTGGTATTGGGGGGAGGCCACCCGATTCCATACATTGAATGACACGTAGCATCGGGGGCCCGGCGGAAAACAACTTTTTCGAGCGGGTATTGTTCGGACGTCGGGCCCGCCCGAAATAGATAAGGGTCATCAAATGTGGAGGGTAGCGATTGTACAGTGATCGAGCGGGGAAGTTACATGGAGGGTAGTGGGGGGGCCCGGCGGGTGATTAAGTGCGGCGATTTTTGAGTTAATGACGGATTAAGGCAGGGTTAAGGCGTCAGGGTCATTAGCGACGAGTTTAAACAGGGAATTATTTAACTTAATCGCAAACCGATTAGTTAGTGGGTTTTCGGAGTTTTTTTTGGGTGAAATTATAGTTTATATTTTAAACTAGGGTATAGAGCTAGTTAATATGCGAGAGTTAAATATATACCAGGAAAAAGGGTTTTTGTTTGGGATTTAATAAATAAAATTAGTAATTAATAAAATGAGCGGAAAGGGGCACAATACCCTAAGTAGATGATTTTTCATGTTTTAATGCTTTTCCCATAATAACATAAATACTTAGGATATGGTGTTTTGTGGGTTTTTGATATGGAAATGATTTATGTGGGGGGGTAAATACTTTTCCTAAGTAAAGGTATTTTAACCTTAGGAAAAGAGTATTATTAAGGAAAATGACTGAACTAAAGGGGGGATGACTTTTTGTAGGGGCAATATGGTACTTGTTATCCCTAAATCAATGAGCCAAGGGTCCAGTCCCTCCAAAAGTCAGAGAAATGCTCTGAGCCTCTTTGACTTAGGGTTTTCAAGTACTTAGAACTTTATAATGGGAAATTAGTAAAGGAAAGGGATAAAATGAATGGGGGAAGTTAATTAACTTACTTTGTAAATCATTTGCATGCTTGATTGTTCATTGATATCTGAAATTTTTATGATGTGAATGAAAAATATGCTTTTGTCTAATCAATCATCATACTTCTGCAACCTTTCTTCTACTTACCCACCTACTCATCCTACCATTTTCACTTCTCTTTATTAGGGTGCATTTGAGCTAGCAAACCCTTATCAAACATTTTTCATTCTCTTTACAATAGTAAACTAACTAAATCTAACCTTATTACATCCAAGGGCTCAAATTGAACAGTTGAGCTCCTTTTATTTACTCTACATATCTAATGATCTGCCAAGATTAAATAGTTTGGTCAGATTTTATTCTCTAACTATCAACATGAAATTTAAAGCATGGCATAATCAAGATTAAATAGTTTCATTACCATGGATTGTGGCATGAATAACAAGTTGCACACAATCATTATTATTCATAAAAGTAAATAGTAGCGGCAGTTTGGCTTGCTCACTTTCATGGTCTTTTTCCTTTTTGGGGGTTCATATTTTTCACTTTTTTGGACCTTTTCTTATTCTTTTTTTCCTTTGATTATTCTTTTAGGATATACCCTCTTTACATTTTGTTAATTTTTTAGATATGGAAGACATTTGCAGAAAGCAAAGGTATGTACATATTACAAGTTTTAATCTCATTCATTCAAAATTATGACTCCTATTGGTATAGGAACCTAATAGGCTCATCCGAGGATGCATAATTTGTTGGAAACTAGCATAAATGTTGTACCTTTTCTTGTCTTTGACATTGCTCCTCTTTAATCTCACTACTACTCTTTACTCTCTAGATGTTTATCTTTATTCTCCTCTCCCTTATTCAACTTTGTTCAGTCTTTCTGCATTTGACAGATTTAATTTAACAGTTCAACATTTGTTCCTCTTTCTTTTTTGTGTCTCTCGCACTTGGCAATTCTAAATAAACTGACCAAGTCCCTCTGAAATCAATTCAACAAGTCTTCTAAAAACTCAACCAACACAAATTTCAAATTCCATTTTATATATTTTTTGCTCAGTTTATTTGTATTCCCGTGCAACGGAATTAAATTAGTCTGGTCTATATTTCATGCTTCTCGTAGTCCCCCCATTTATTTCATTTTCTCTCTAAGGCCAAATAACTATCGCCAATTGAAACAATGTTTCCAATCAGAATCGAGCATATTTTAGCATGGCATCAAAATGAAGATTATAGAGTGGCATGCCCAAAGTCTCTGTCATGTGCCATTGGGGGCTTTTGTATCATGGTTGAATACTATTATAGTCAAGACTATAGATCAGTTCCTAGCGCTTGCACCAACGCCCTTTAACATATGCTCTCAACATTGTAATCAACCTGAATCGTTGTTTAAATGGTCCAAAGGCCCAAACGCCTAGTATAAGCCCTTTATCAATAACACACAGAAATGTTACCAAACATGGACTTGATGCTCTTCCCGATGCCTTGACAAATCATTGGTTGAAATGAATATCTCAGTTTCTTGCTCCTATTAACCTCAATTTTGATCTACCACAAACCTCAGCCCTTTACATATACGCCTTCCACTTAACCTTCGAGGTGAGATGTGAAACTTCACGTTTGCTGATGGAGAAGTTTTCATATCAGCCTTCGTCTCTTGATCTCAACCCTTTTATCATTTTCCATTGTCAGGACATCTAGAGTGAGATGATGTCATCACTCAGTTACCACATGTTTCTTTGTGAGTGGTCCATTTGTTGACTATATTTGGCCCACTTGGCCACCTGAAAATGTTGAATCTGCATGCCATGTGTCATTATCCTAGACTGCCACATGTCATTTTGACTTCATCATGCCATGTCATCTACCACCTATGTGCCATGTCATTTATGTCATCTAATGAGGTTCCTCCATGTGTCATCCACCTGTACCTATGCCCTATCATTAGTACAGAAGAAAGGGGTCCCGAGATTTGTGTTTTTTGCATGTTCCCTTCGTTAAATTGAAAATGGCTAGGGCGAGATTTATGCGTTAAATGTCTTTAGTGTGAAAAGCGTTGTATCTCACCCTCTGTCTCTCGGTCTTGAGACCTTGGTACACTTACCATAATACACCGATGGGAAGAGGCAGGGACAAGATACGTGTTTCCTGGTGGGACTACCACCTATACACCTTGACCTCATGCATTTTCATAGGCAAGATGATCATGGCAATTGGTCATTTTTTTGAAGGGTGAATGGATGGTCTTTATTAAAGCGCAGACCCCCCTTGGGTGCTTGAAGGTTAACAAAGTGAGGGGGTCTATTATTTGTCATGTAGTAGACACTAAACCTCTCTTGGGTTCCTCAAACCATGCCAAAGGTTATCGTGGATGTGTTGTTTGTTAAATGAATGAGTGTTTGTGATTAAAATGCAGACCCCCTTGGATGCTCAAAGGTTAACAAAAGGGGGGGGGGTCCACTATTTGGTTGTATGTGGAACCAACATCCCTTGTAAACCTGCATTATTGGGTCTATAACTTAGGAAACTTTGACTGGTCATAACTCCATCCCTTAGAGTTTTTCAGGCTTCCATATAGTGTTGGAAAGGTATTTCCAAGTTTTATTCAATTGTGCACTTTGTGAGGACGTCTAAGTTAATATTTTGTAGATAAAATTGCTCCAAATATTATGCTCCTTAAACCACCTTTATCATCAATGACAACATTATGTAACAATCTCCCTAAAACCACCTTCAACGTCAATAAACTTTGACATCAATGGAAACACTTTTGACATCAATTTCAACACTTTCTAACAATCTCCCCCTTTGGCATTGAGGGCAACACTAAACATTGCTACCAATCATAGTACATGGCAACATGGAAACATTGTCTACAACACTTGAATGATTTGTTCACTTTGGTGATTTGTTCATTCTCCATCTGTGTTCCCGAGAAACACATTAATCTCTATCATTGTTTGCTTATAATCTCCCTGTCAAGAAAAACAAGACATGTTATACTGATTATGCAATGTTTACCCATTTATCCAATGCTTGCAATGTTTGGTTAAATTCTCCCCCTTTAACATCAATGGCAAAGGATATATTTTAATAAACTCCCCCTGGGGGAATATAAAAGGTTGTTGGTGATTTTTTAAAAGATTATTTGTTGTTGTTGATTGTTTGTTCAATAAAAATATTTGCTCTCCTAAAACATGCATTGGTTGTTCTCTCTCTTGGTTGTTCATCATTATACAAATTGTTGTTCATTTGTTGTTGTTAATGTAATTGTACAAACTCAGATTAACCATGTGATTGTTTCTTGTTTATCATCTTATATGATGGTTGAAGTTAATACACATTTGTATAAATATATGTTCTACATTGCCCCCCTGTGATTATCCTTGGATTTTTCATTTCTCCCCCTTTGATTGTATATAACTATCCTCATATGCTCTTTTGAAGTGAAATTAATAAGAGAAGAATAAGATACTACTCCCATTTTTTGTCTTTGATATTCAAAGGGCTCACTTGCCAAAGGCTTAGTGAATATATCAGTTATTTGTTCTTTAGTTGATATGCATTTCATCTTTATAATCTTATAAACTAACTTCTCTTTGAGGAAATTTTAATTAATGGAAATATGTTTATTCTTAGAATGAAGAACAAGATTCTTTAATATGCTTATTCAATTTGAATTATCTTTTTTTCCCCTTGGGAAATCGTAATTTTATTCATAAGACAAAATTACATGTTGTAGATGCTAAAAAGCATATGCATATGATCTGATCCTTTTTTTCACAAAATACACATTTAAAAAATAATAATAATAATAATAATAAAATCACAGCTAATCCTATTCTTTTCTACCTTTCTTCTTTTCCACTTTTCGCCAACCACCAGTGTTGGGAGTGGATGTTACAATGGATAGTTGATTTTCATTTGGATTTATGGGATCTTTGTCAGAATCAGATCCTTTTGATCCATGAGTTCATTTGCTGCCACTTACTTCCATTCCTATTATTTGGGACTCCTGTTGCTGCAAAGGGTTGTTGGGCCTCAAGTTGCAGTCATTGGTGGGATCTTTCTCTTCCTTTTGTATGTTGTTCTGGACCTTTTGTTCATCCATTTCTACTTTATTTTCTGTTGATTCTGCTTTTTCTACTTCTTCTTCCAAGGGGTCTGTATATTTCCAACCTTTTGGCTTTTTGTGTTGCTTCTTGTTCCATTTAGGGTCTTTTTTAGCTTATGGACAGGCATTGTGGAGGTGACCTGTTTGTAGACATCCACGGCATCGAAAAGCTGTATTTTCGTAATCTAATGTTTGAGTCCACTATGTATTATTGAAAATCAATGTAATACAGTCTGGTAGTCCCTGGCTAAGATCTACTTTGACGCATATTCTGGCGAAAGTAAATATGCCCCTTGTGAGTCTTTCTGCATCAATCGTTAGGAACTTTCCCAGGGAGTTCCCTATAGCTATTAATACATTATGATGCCAGAAGTGTAATGGAAGGTTGTGCAACCTAACCCAAACTGGCATTTTTTATACCACCATTGTATTGGCATCAAATTCTGGGAACCAAGGGGTAATGAAGAGTCCTGCATTACCCCAGAACCATGGTCCCTTATTGAGGATATGTTCCTTTTCTTGTACTTTGGTGAATCTAACTATAAAAAACCCCTTGGAGCATAAGTGTATTTCACAATTTGGTGACCATGCAGCAAATATCCATTGGTGCAAAACATCATATTTAGGCCAAAAGCCATTAAATCTACATATGATTGCTTTGGTATAAAAATCTGAGTATAAATCATTTACCTCAGGCATTGTGACTGTGAGGACAGGAGTTGGCGATTTTTGTTCCACGATGTAGGGCCCTGGTAGTTCAGGCAATGATGTTGGTTTGGTTTGAGCTTTTTCCTTTCCTTTGACTGCATCCTTAAAAGAACCTGTGCTCTTTGAGTTGGTTCCGAAGCATCCACCCCGCAGACGCAGATTGATTATGATATTCGAGTTTGAGACTATACCATAATCTTGAAGTGTGTGATTATCCTAGAGGTTGTGTCCTGAATAGATCAGATTTTGCATGCTTGCTGGTATACTGAGGTGAGTCTGTATTTCATGCCTTAAGTCTTGGATCCACCTCCCCTTCCAGATCCTCCAGCATATATGCCTGCCTTCCAGCATTTTAATGAATATTTGTATCAAGTCTGCCTCAGTAGTAGGTGAATCTATCTGAGGAAGGGCTCGATCTGTTGCTAGTGTGTTTGGATATGATGGATATGAGCATATCAGTGTTGTTTGGTTCTTGCTTCGGCAAATCTGGGCCAGTGTACCTAGTGTCTACCTGTGTCAGATACCCACCTGTGAGTTCTGGGAGGCCTCCCGGATATGGATCTGTCTGCCCTAGAGATGTGACTATGTGAATCATAGCGACAAAGACGTCTTGTTTTTGGTTGGGCAACTAATCTGACTCCCTGTTATGAGTTATACACAGGGTTTTTGCCTTATCATAAACAGGAAGGTGCTTCGTGAGGCATGGGAGTGATAGATCTAAGGAAAAAATGCCTAGACGAATGTCCCAGACATTATCCTGCATTGCCCAAACCATCCAAGAGGATTCTCCTTTGCCTTTTGACTTAGTGACGGTGAGTCAATAGAAGACAAAGCAAAAACATTTACAGGCTACCGCAAAAACATTTACAGTCTACCGGATCTGGCCAGTGCAGGGGTCAATCTACCATCTGGCTACCCATATCAAAAATCCCTTGTCTCATTCTGTAGGAATCGCCTCGTTTCAGGTAGGGAGAGGTTGTCCGTAGCCATTGTAGGGTTTGATCTTCCGCTGGGGGATCATATTCTGGTTCGTGGAGGAGCCAAAAGATTGACTAATTTGTTGAGTCGTTTTGCACATCTTTAGTTATTTTGTGGGGGCATTGTACTCCTACCTTGTGATCTCCATTGATGCCCAGGTCGCTAGTCTGGAGAGCGGCGTCAGTACAGAAAGAATTCTCAAAAACCCTAGCCATTCTTTTCTGCATCAAACATGTGGTTGCACTCCCAATAGGATCTTTCGTATTATCACATTTAATAGGAATTAGTTATTTATATGTTACCTTCATGCCTTGAATAGATTTACTCATCCATAGTACTTGTGTGCAACAAGTTGCAGCCGCTATGTATTCAAATTCAGCAGTAGATAATGAGACTAAAGTTTGCTTCTTTCTCAACCAAGCCAAAAACGATTATCCTAGAAAAAATGCACCACCACTTGTACTTTCTCTATCATCTATGAAACTTTCCCAATTTTCATTTGTCTAAGTTGTTAGTAAGAAGCTATTTACTCTTAGATATCATAATCCATATTCCATTGTGCCTTTTACATATCTAAAAATTCTTTTTGTTGCTAAGATATTACTTTGCTTTAATGATGATTGATATCTTGCTACTAATCCAACTACTAGCATTATGTTCAGCCTAGAAGTTGTTAGATACAATAAGTTGCCAATCATAAACCTATACAACTTTTGATCAACTTCTAGTGATTCATCATCCTTGCTTAGCTTGCATCCAAAAATAGATAGTTTTGTATGATTTGTAGACCAAGGAAGAAAGAGAGTTCTCCAATCATAGACATTTCAAACTCAAAATTCATTTCATCACCAAACCATTAGATTAGAGTATATTTATTGCTTCCAAAAATTAGGTCATCAACATACACAACCACAATCAAGATATTTTCATCATGAAACTTTATCAATAAATTATTATCATATCTTGAAACCTTGATTTTGTAGATATTTTTCCAATCAAGAGTACCATGCTCGTGGTGCTTGTTTGAGACCATAAAGTGTCGTATTTAGTCTGTATGCTTCATCAAGATTGTTTGATAATTAGAAGCCTTCAGGTTGTCCTATATATACCTCTTATTCAAGTTGTCAATTAAGGAAAGAAGAATTGACATCCATCCGATATACTTCGAAGTCTTTATGACAGGAAAATGTAAGAAACATCTCGATTGCTTCTATTCTTGCCACTAGAGAAAAAATTTCTTCAAAGTCTAATCCCTCTACCTGAGCATAACCTTTTCATACCAATATTGCTTTATTTTTTATCATATGTCCTTGTTAATTTAATTTGTTCTTGAAAACCCACTTTGTACCTATGATATTTTTATTTGATGGTCTTTGATCCGACTCCCAATTCTCATTCTTTTCTATTTGGTCCAATTCCTCATTCATGGCATATATCTAATGTTCATCTTTGCTTACTTCAGAAAAAATCTTCGGTTCAATCATGGAAATCATGGCAGTTTGTGCTTGATTTGAAGTGTCAACAAGTTTTCTTCTTGTTTGGACCTCTACATCCTTGCCAGTAATAATTTGACCTTCAGGATGGTTCTTTTTTACATACCTTGAAGGTGTCTTTGAATGAGTGCCTTTTGTCTCCAAATCTTCTCCATTTGTTGAGTTTTCAAGCTGCTCTTCCTCTTCTTCGTTGATTGTTTGATCAAATGGATTGATAAAGGTTGTTTGCTTGCTCTTGAAAGGTAGTTCTTCATCAATTTAAAGTCAATGCAATCAACTATTCTAAACAATCTTTTATTGAAGCATATGTACACTTTGTTTTTGTTGAGTACCCTAAGAAAATTCCTTCGTCTGCCCTAGCATCAAACTTACCCTATTTTTACTCATTATTTTTAATGTAACATTTGTTGCCAAACACTTTGAAGTGTTTTATTGGTGTTGGTTTCCATGCCATAATTCATAGGGTGTCTTATAATCGGTAGGCCTGAGATGCGCTTTGTTTACAATGTGGACTGCTACATGTATGGATTTTTCCCAATAGGTTTGTGGTATATTTATTCCATGCACCATAGCCCTAGCCATTTGTTGCACTGGCCTGTTTTTCCTTTTAGCTACTCCATTTTGTTGGGGGGTGTATGTAGTTGTATATTGTCTCTTTATTCCATTTTCATCACAAAAATCCTCAAATTCGTTTGATCTAAATTATCCACCTCAATGTGAGGAAACACATTTCTTTCCTACAGCCTATTTGATTCTCTATCAGTGCTTTGAAGGCATTGAATTTCTCAAATGCATCTAATTTCTCTCTCAGGAAGGCTACCCATGTTAGTTTAGAAAAATCATCAATAATTACCATGAAACAATGTTTACTTCTAAGTGCCTTTGTTCTAGAAGGTCTCCACATATCCATATGTATCAATTGAAGTAGCTTACAGGTGGATAAATGGTCTTTAGTTTTGAAAGGAACCCGAGCTTGCTTTCCCATTTGACAAGACTTGCAGATAGGATTGTGCGGCTTTATCATTTTTGGGTAGATCTCTTACGACTCCCTTTTTGATGAGTTTAATGATATGACCAAACTTTAGATGCCCTAGCCTTTTATGCCACAACCATCATTCATCTTGTTTTACTAAATGGCATTACTCATTTCTTCCTTAAGAACATATATGTTGTTTGAGGTTTGACTTGCCTTAGCCATTACTTTTTCCTAATGTAGTTGATTTTGTTTCACACCCTTGAGCCCTAAAAATGACATCGTACCCTCTTTCACACATTTGGCTCATGCTCAGTAAGATATGTTTCAGTCCATCTACAAATAGATAGTCTCGTGTTTTGCCTATGTCATTATTCAAGCTCATTGTGCCTTTGCCCATTATCTTCCCTGATGTGTCATTGCCAAAGGTGACATTTCCAAATTTGTTTTCATTTAGAGACTGGAACTTACTCTTATCACTGATCATATGTTTGGAGCAATCGTTGTCTACATACCAATGGTTGTTTTGGTTCTAAGCGTATAGGACAAGGCCACATTTTTCCTTCTTCATTTTCCACAATTTTGGTTCCTTTGTTGTTTACTTGGCTTGATCCAATGGTCTTGAATTTCTAAGTTTACATTCATAGGATTTATGTCCACAATTATGACAATAGAAGCATTCAATGAAATCAAAAAGGGGGGAAATGGAATATTGTTCTTGCTTGTGTTTCTAATTGCATTTACAAGTATGTTGTTGGTTTCATTTCTTCATTGATTTCTTCTAACATATGCTTAGCAGTTCACAACCTCGTGACCAAAGTTCTTGCATAAATAACAGTAACCATAGAAGAAATTCCCATGCCTAGCAAGAGTTGGTGCTTGTGAGTATGATCTCTTATACATCTGATAATTTTGTCTTTTGAAAAAACATGATTTTTTTATCATTTATTGCCTTATTGTCATTTTTTCTTGTGTGTTGTTGAGTGTTGTTGCTATGTGGTTATTGAGATGTATTTTTACCTTGCTATTGTTGAGTGGGATTGTTGCTTTGTTATTGTTGAGGTGCATTTTTACCTTTTTGTTGCTTAGTGTTGTTGTCACTTTGATTGTCCTTTAATTGTTGATTGTTGTCATTACATTGAGTTATGTTGTCATTATCTTCTGTAAGTGCTTTGATGAAATTGATGGGATTTTTATCTTTAGTTTTCTTCTTACTAGTTTCTCCTTCATAACCCAGGCCATTTTTTATGAGAGGATATCTTTGAGCATTCCAAATTTAATCCAACTTCTTAGATCCTTTAATGTTCTTAAGGTTCATATTTAATTCAACATGTGTTCTTTCTTGACTTCTTTCTAATAGAAACTACCTCTTCTTCCAAATTTTCACATTCTTTGCTTTTCTCTTTTAGTTGTTGTAATAGGGTATATTCAACCTTTTTAGCCTCTTCTAATTCAACCTTTAATATTATAAGTTCTTCTAATTTAGGTTCTTCTTTAACATACTTAATCAATATTTCCTTTTGTTTCTTGTTCTTTTTCTTAAGCTTGTCAATTTCTTCTAGAGCATTGATTAGTTCTCCTTCTAGATCAACTTCACCCTTTTCTTCTTCAATTGGTTCACATTCATTATCTCGTTCAATTTTAGATTCTAGGGCCATAAGCATAAATTCACTAATTCCTTCTTCATTAGAAGGTTCATTTGTGCCTTCAAAGGAGTTTATATCTTGTTGGGTATAAAAGCTTTCCTTTCTAAATTTTCTCTTACTCTCCACTCTACTATATTAATTCTTTTATTTACCTTTTAACTTTTTCTCTTCCTTTTTAAGTGGACATTTTGAAGCATAATGGCCTACTATTCCACAATTAAAGCATTTAAAATGAATTTTTCCTTTGTACTTACCAGTTCCTTTCTTCAGTCTTCTTACAAATTTAGCTTCTTCTTTATCTAAGCCTGAACTTGAAGATTCTTCATCTTATGTGGATTTCCTAGTTCCCTTAAATGTTGCTTCTCTTCATGTATACTTTCTCTTTGTGATTATCATTTCATATGCTATTAGTGATCCAAACAATTGGTCCATTATTAGAGTTTCAATATTAGATATTTCTTCAATAGTTGATATTTTAGGATTAAATACCTCGTCACTTTTTGGATTGTGGTGGATTCCTTAATGGTTTCTTCAAGACCCTTCATAACATTTACTATTCATCAACTCGAAGAAATAATTTTTCTATATCTTCATCATCACACATTCTCGAAGACTCAAACTACATTTTATAAACTTGTAATTTAGCTAATTTCACTTTACCATCACCTTCATGAATGTTTGTTAGTTTATCCCACATTTACTTTGGAGTTTTATAATGCATTACTTTTACAAATTATTATTCATCTAATCGACTAAGGATATCATTCATAGCTTTGGCATTGAAGGAAATTCAAGTTTATCATCTTTATCAATAATGGCAAGTGATTTTTCATAACCATACTTTATTGCACCCCAAACATCTACTCTGAGGGACATTAAATATGTCCTCATTCTGACTTTCCAAAAGGTATAGATAGTTCCATTTAATAAAGGAGCTTTGCTCATAGAACACCCTTCCTCACTGACCATATCTATGGATTGGATCTTCTTTCCGGTTGTTAGGTTGATGTTGAAGGAACCTACTCCGATACTAATTGTTGGAAACTAGCCAAATATTGAGAGGGGGTGAATCAGTGTTTGTGTCTTTTAGCAATGAATAATTTTAACAAATTTAACGATCTTCTAATTTATCCTTTAACAATGAGCAGAGAATATTGGTGTTCAACAATTAACCATGAAATCAAAAGCAAGCACAAAATAAACTCATGTAGACACCAGATATAATTGGAAACCCATAAAGGGAGAAAAACAAAAAAAATTGTTTTGAAGTAAATGCAAGAACCCACTCTTTACATCAATGTTTGTAGGAAGTAACCTACAGGAGGCTCCAACCACTCTTTTTCACAAGCTTCAACTTGTTGGAAGGACTAACTCCCTTTTCACACAGGATCCAACTTGTCATTCTTTTTCAGGCCTCTACTTAAAGGAGACACTAATCACCTATTAGATTAAGAAAACAAATATTTGTTTCACTGGATTTCCTCGTTTTTAAATGTTGTTCCTTTTCTTGTCTTTGACACCCCTCCTATTTAATCTGACTACTACTCTTTACTCTTTAGTTGTTTATATCCTCTTTTTTAATCAACTTTATCTCAGGCCTTTTGCATTTAGCAAATTTAGTTTGACAGTTCAACAATTCTTCCTCTTTCCTTTTCGCATCTCTCTCACTAGGAAATTTTAAATAATTGGACTAGGTCCCTTTGAAATCAATTCAATGGGTTTTTTGAAAAATCAACCAACACAATTTTCAAACTTCATTTTATATAATTTTTACTCAGTCTTTTTGTATTCCCACGCAACATGATTGAATCAGTCTCGTCTATTCCTCATGCTTCTCGTAGTCCACCCATTTTTTTCAAATTTTCTCCAAGGCCAAATAGTTGATAGGCATTTGAAATATTGCTACCAATCAGAATTGGAATCGACCACATTTTACCATGGAACCAAAATAAATCTTGTGGAGAAGTGTACCAAAAGGCTCAATCATGTCTCACCAAGGGCTTTTGTATCGCAATTAAATACTATTATAATCAAGATGGTATATTAGTGCTTACCACTCGTTCCCATACCTTTTAACATATGCTTTCACCAATGTAATCAACTCGAAGTCTTGTTTAAATTCTCCAAAGGCCCAAAGGTCGAGCCATAAGATCTTTAACAACAACACATAAAAATGTTACCAAACACGACCCTGGCATTCTTCATGATGCCTTAATGGATCGTTGGTTGATGGAAATATCCTCATTTCTCACTCTTGTCAACCTCGATGTTGGTCTACCATAAAATTCGACCCTTTACATCTATGCCTTCCACTAGGCCTCTGAGGCAAGACGTGAACTTCACGTCTATTGATGGAGAAGTTTTTGTCTCAACCTCTGTCTCTTAGCCTCGGCCCTTTTATTGTTTTCCACTACTAGGACTATTGGAACAAGATGACATCATCCCTATGTCACTCGGTTCCCATGTGTCATTATATGAGTGGTCCACTTGTCATCTATATTTGGCCCACTTACCTACTTGAAAATGTTGAATCTGCATGCCACGTGTCACTACCATGGATTTTCATGTCTTATGTTGACTTCAGCATGCCATGTCATCTACAACCTATGTGCCACATAATTTCTATCAGCCAATGAGCTTCCACCATGTGTCATCCACCTGTACCTGTTCCATGTCATTAGCACAGAAGAAAGGGGTTCCTAGACTTTGTGTTTTTCACATGTTCACTTTGTTAAATTGAAAATGGTTGAGGCGAGATTTATGTTAAATTCCTTAGATGTGAAAATTGGTCTCTCGCCCTTTATCTCTCGGTCTCGGAACCGTAGTACCCTTTGCATGATGTGTCGATGGGAAGAGGTCGGGGTGATATACATGTCTCACAGTGGGACTGCCACATATATGCCTTGACCTCCTGCCTTTTCAGTCAGGCGAGATGATCGTGGCCATTGATTGTTTGTTCAAAGGATGAATTGATGTTATATCAAAACACAGACCCACCTGGTTTCTCAAAGGTTAATAAAGTGGGGGTTTAATATTTGTCATGTAGTGGACTTTAAATGTCTCTCGCCTTCCTTGAACTACGCCAAAGTTGTCTTGGATGTGATGTTCGTTAAATGAAGGGTAAGTGGTGATTAAAATGTGGATCCCCATTAGGTGCTCAAAGGTTAACAAAGATGGGGGGGTCCATTATTTGGTTATGTTATCACTCCTCCGGATCTCCAAGGCTGAGGAAGAGTCCAGCAGAGGTAACCACACACCAACCTTTTGACTTGGTAGCTAGCCCTACAAAGCCGGAGAGGGCTCTCTCCAATGAGCCACCGCCAGGAGGGTTGGATGGATTATGGTTTTATGCTAGATATAAAGTGCAGAGGTTGTTTAATTTGATTTGATTGGGGTAGTCACTAGATGAATGAATTAGGTCAGAGAGTGAACTAGGTCAGGGCAAAAGAGAATTAGAATTGCAAACATCTGATGGGGCAAGGTAGGCAAGTTACTTTAACACTTTGTAGTATATTGATGAAATGGTTTAGACTGATGAGGTGCTAAAAAGAGCATGGAAATCATGAATTCTTTTTAAACTGAAGAAATGAAACAAATTATGATGATTTTCCCAAAACAGATCATAGAATATGAATTTTGCTTATCACCCTTGAAAATCAAACATATTTAGAAGTGAAATGGATCATGGAAAATAAAAAACATCCACACACATGTAATTGAAGAAGAAACAATATCAAATAACATGCCACAGGAATCCTACCAAAATAGTTGTAACTCATCCAATATATTCCATGCCAAAAGTCTAAAACACTAGTACAACATCCAAGGTGTCCAACCTATAGAATGACTGAAAAATTACATGATATAGGCTTCAAACCAACTCATCCTAGCCTCAGGGATCGAATCCATGACAGGAGCAGTTACAACAAAAATTGAACTGATAGCTAGAGTGTAGGGTGGTCAAAGTGACTCATCCCTAACTGAAGTGAATTGATACATTACATCTCATGGAGGCCATTTACCTAATGTACTTACCCTAGGTAATAGTAAAAACATGATAATTACATAAATAATATCAATTACATCCGTAAAATATTGATTTCCCATAGGTACATTAAGTAAAATCAAATTTGGAGAAGAACAGTGAAAAACTAGGCCAACTGTCAAACGGGCAGCGCCATCTCCAGACCCACTTTTTCCTATCTTCCCGATGTCCAAATTGACCCAAGGATAGTTCATTGGAAATATTATCCTATATATTTTCTAAAACTGCCTTTTGTTTTCAAAATGGGCTTGATTTGATCCCCCAAAATTCCTTTCTCCGAAGACTAGTCAAGCGCACAACGCCTGGTCCAGAAATGAGGCAGAAACATGATTTTTTAGTAGTTTTTTGCCTTTTTCACCTGCTAGTTTTGAATTCCATGGATGGAAACATGATTTTCATAAATATATTGGTCCTTATGCATCCATTGGTGGCTTCCATTCCTCCAAAAAGTGTCCCAAAAAAGTGTACAACGCCCTAGGCGTTGCGCGTTTGACCATGCAGCTGATATTTAAATTGCCTAAAAAACACAAAAAAAACGTATCTTTGCCAAAATATGCTAAGGGACTTCAAAATTGGTTAAGGAGCTGAGGTTTAGCATAGATAGGCTTGGATTGAAGCCTTTGCAAGTATGTCAAGCTTTTCCTTCTCCTTTTGGTGAGCTAGGGCTTCAATTCTTTTCTTTGTAGCTTTGAGTTTCCCCTGGCAATCCTTTCTCTGTTGGCATAGTGTTTGGCCATTCTCACTTGAATGTTGTTTTCCTTTTTAGATTTCTTCAATAACTTCTCCAAGTGATCATTGATGGCCTGAAGCCAACCTTCCTTGTCTTCTTTGATCATATCCAAGAATTGATCATCAAGCATAGCTTCATCAACTATCTCTCTTTGCCTTTTCCCTTTAAGTTCCAAGGCTCTTTTCAAACCTCTGGTTCTAGGCCTGCCTCTTGGTGCTTGTTCATCTTGCTCTTCAAGCAAACCATGCTTCTCAAGTGTCTCTTCTAACAAAACCTTGGCTTTTTCTGCCTCACTGTATGGTCTGTTTTCTTCTTCTGCCATGGTGTTTTAATGTCAAACCCTAGGGAGGTATTAGGTTGTTGGAATGTGGTTTTTTGGGAGTAAGGAATGGGGAAGGGGAATTGAATGAGATGGGTAAATGGATTTATGTAATGGAGGAGGGGATAGGGAGTATTAATATGATGGATTTTTGGGGATGGGGGAAATTGTTTGCAATGTAGGGGTTTGGGAGCCTAGTTAATTGTAGCACCTAGGACTTAGGGTTTAGATACAAAGGTTCAGAGAGTATTTGGGATAAAATGGTTTAGGGAAAAGGGAAGTGTAGGGGGTGTATGAGAGTGTAGGGGAGTTAAGATTTAGGAATTGAGGGTGCAAGAGTAGTTTTTAGGGAGATATTAGGGTTTATATGTGAGAACAAAACCAAATCTTCAACAAACCTTCAAAACACTTTGGGAATGATTCTATGGGGGAAACATGTGATTTTAAATGGTTACTTACTTGTAATAGGACGAATGCACTTTTGTGGATCTGAGGATGCGATTTTAGCTTTCCTGGACAAACGCGCAGCGCCTGAAGAGAACGTGCAATGCCGACTTCAAATCGACTTTTGAGTGCCTTACCGAAGTCAAAATTGAGCCCATGATAGCTCGTTGGAAATATATTTCTCTTGGATACACAATGGACCTATCAATAACTGAAAATGATCAATTATAGCCCCTCAAAAATCAATTCTCCCAAGACTGGTCAAAAAGTGCAGAATGAGGGTGCAAAAATGAAGTGTGATCTTACAGGAAACTTTTGGAGGTCTTCCTCAACTCCAAATTGAGCTCATGATAGCTCATTGGAAAGATATTTCTGTCTAGTTATCATTTGACTCATCAAGCAAGTAATTTGGACATTCCAGCTAGGAGAAAAATTGATTTTCCCAAGGTCACTCCAGAAATGCAGAAAACCTCTTGTAGCAACTGTATTTTTGACATTTATCCAAAACCATGATACCTGTGTAAATAATGAAGGATGTTTTTCATCCTTGGCCTATGATGGACAAAAAACTCTCTCACTTTTGTCAAATTCATCTCTGTTTGGTCAGAAACATAGTTCGAAGAAAAACTGGCCCTATGTGTGGCAAATGATTTGTCCCTTGGAATGACTTCTTGAAAAATGATGGAGACATGATGTTTATGAGTTGGAATGGCCTCATACTTGCTGAAATGACCTCCCTTATGCCTCCTCTGCATGCAATGGAGTGGAATGTTATTGAACCATGAAAACCCTAATGACCTAATGGAGACTTTGAGTGGTTGTGACTATGATGAAAGTGACTGTCATGATGAAGACAAGTCATGACCAATGGTATACTTCAGCAAAAGGTGAAATGAGCCAGCAAGGGGTAAATTTCTAAAAGGAGTAAAGGAAACCCTAATTCAACCTTCAATGACCAAATTTTTTGCATGATGACCTAGTGGAATGACAAAAATTTCAGAATGGGACCCTAATATGATATGAAAAGAGGATTTTGATCACTGATGGCAATATGCAAATACTGACACTAATAGGTGACATGCAGAACCAAAAGCCCGTGGAACCCTACGTTATTGAGCCTATAACCTATGAAAATTTGACTCTCCATAACTCCTTCATCCCTTAGAGTTTTTCAGGCTTCCATATACCATTAGAAAGGTATTTATGAGGCCTATCTGACTATGCACTTTGCAAGGAAAGCTAAGTTAATATTTTGTAGATAAAATATTGTGCTCCTTAAACCACCTCTATCATCATTAAATTTACTATCTCACAATCTCCCTAAAACCACCTTCAACGTCAATAATCTTTGAAATCAATGGAAAAACCTCTGACATGAATGACAACACTTTCTAACATCATTAATTCTATCTATGAACCTAGTGATAGAAAGAAAGGCTTGTAAATTCCCTTATTAGTACCTGCTAGGCCTTGTGGGATTATTTTCGTGGACTTTATGAGTGGGTTGTCAAGGTCTAAGTTGGGATATGACTATTTTTTTTTTGTAGTGAATAAATATTAGTAAGATGTGCACCCTATTGTCTTGTAAAAATCCCATAAGGATAATACACAACAGGATTGTTCTTTGAGAGGGTTTGGGTGCAATTAAAGATATTGGAGAGAACATCTCTAGCAAATATACAACACTTCTTATTGTACTTTTATCACACCACTAGAAATATAAACACAAAACGAAAGAGATATATAATTTTCCATCTCCAAATGTATAGGTAGAAAAACATGGTGACATGACATTGATTTAGCCTTTGAGGGCTTACAATTAGAAGTACAAAATAACTTGCAGTTTCATCATTCTTATAACAAGGAAAATCCTACACCCACCAACAAGTCACCTTTTAAAACCTGCTTTGGATATTTTCGACCTTGACTTTTATATGTTATGTATGGACAACACAAGGGAGTGAAGGAAGATGCCACACAATAAGCGTCAAAGCTTGAACTCACATATAATATTAGGTGGATCCAATTGTAAGTATGGGATAAATTAAGGAGAGCATGAAAAAAGAAAAAGATTATGGATGATCAATACAAAATAGAGAAGGCATTTAAAGTAGGAGGTTGACTCTAGTTTCACCTAAGTAAGGATAAAGTTATAAATACTTGCTAATAAAATTGAAGCTCTAAGATATGGCCATTATTTTAATTGTTGGAAAAAGGTCAATAATTATTATTATAGAATTGTCCACGGGGTCTTGCATAGACAGTGATCAGGTGCTCTCTTAAGGCACTCCTTGATGTGAAGTCACTAGTTCAATTCCCCGCCCCGATCGAGGTGAGATATTGGACATGATGAATATGTATTCTAGCCAAACTTACAAAAAAAAATTATTATAGAATTATTCTACTTCCACACATTCCCATTTACTTAATGGTGAAAGTGGGGAATTCTAAAACTCTATGAGCCATCCAAAAAGGGAAAAGAAGTGCATGTCTTACCTTTAGTGGAAGAATTGACACTAGATGCATAATGAAAGTTAGCAAAAGATATGGTTCTATGTAAGAAGACCGAGTCAACTAGATGGGATCAACAAATAATTTAGAAGATTGGTTTAAAAGGGCGTGTTTGTTAGATAAAATATTTTAGTGACCAAATCCTCCCAAAATGAGGAAGCATGATCCAAAATGGATTGTAGTATTTTTCTAATCCTTTTTTATGCTTTACAGCGTGGTAAACTAGATCTATGGTCTTATGGCTAGCCAATTTTGGGGTTGATCCTAAATTCTACTAAACAAAGTCAAAATTGAAAATTTCACATTCTACAGCATGAACAACATTTTAGGGTTCAAAACTTGTCCAAATTGACATAGAAATTTTTAAAACTATCTTCTTTTCCAAAGGGATTTCCAACTATCCAAAGGTCAACTCAATCAAAGTTTACACAATAAAGTTAATCCACTAACAAGATGATTGTTGCTTTTACCAGCACAACACCAATTGGAAGCCACATTAACTCTTACTAAACATGAAGTTTAGACCATGTATGTTATTTCAATAAGATTCTAGAGGTTTAAAATCCCTAACCCTAATTAGGAGTTAGGAATACAAAAACCCTAATATGTGTCAAAAAGTTATAAACTTTAGCTATTATGATAAAAGGGGATGTTATTGTTATTGTAGTAACTTTTTATTCCACAACTGAGCAATTTAAAGGAGTGGGATATCATAGAAACACAAAGGAATAAGGAAACATTATAACCTTTGATCTGGTGTCATAATAACTATTTATTCTATGAAATCTAAATATTTCTCTATATATTATATTATATAATTCGAAAAAATACACCCCTTATTTATCTTTAAAAAATCTACTTAAATGATTTTTTGATGTTAATCATTACTAGGTATTCATCTCGCTCTGCTCCTGTGCACAGCTGAAATTCTAGCTCTCGATCTGCACCACAATGTCTTCCTTAGAGGGGGCTCCTCCCCCTCCCCGTCTTGAAAACATTGCAAATTTTCAAGCTCTAGTTACATCCATTGAAAATAGATCCAAAAATGAGGAGGCGAGCACGAAATTTGTCAAAAAATAGAGTTAATCCTTAAGTAGCTCTACCAACGAGGGTTCATAAAACCACTCTAGCCTTCTTTGAAAGAGCACTCGTTGGCAAATTTATGGGAATGTGGCCATCCCCAAAGTCAATGGAGGTATGGGTCAAAAATACCTAGATATCAATGATGAAAGGGAATATCAGACTTTATACCTATGGAAATGTATTGTTCATAAATATCTTGCTTTCTTATTTGAGCTTAAGGAAGATAGAGATGTATTTTTCATAAATGGGCCATATTTCTTTGAGTCTCATGGGATGTACCTCAAAAAATGGTCTTTAGACTTCAATATGAATGAGGACATCCCTATGGGGATCCTGGTTTGAATAAAATTCCCTAGGTTGTCACTCTCCTACTGGAGTGATGACTGCCTAAGAGCCATTGGAAATTGGGTAGGAAAATACATAGACCAGGTTAAGCCCAAGGGATCTCAGTTCACCTATGTAAAGATCTATGTGGAGGTCAACTTGGAAAAGGATCCGCACTTTGAGATAAATCTAACTCTAGGAGAATGGACTCATTTCCAGACCTTAGACTATGAGCAAATCCTTTTCAAGTGTCATTTTTTTCATGAATATAGTCACTTTGTGAGGGACTTTAAAAAAGCCTCCTCTAGTAAATGGAATGATTCTTCTAAAGATCAAGGGCAGCGGTGGTAGACAAAAATACGAGGAAATCGAGGCAGAACTTCGGGGAATAAATTTCAACCTATACAAGATTAAAAAAAAAAAAAAAGCCTTTTACTTCTAAGAATCTATTTGAAATCCTTTATAACCAAGAGGAAAATGGAGAAGTAGAACCAAACCCTAATCGGCAATAGGCGACTACATATGAAATTCTAGGAGGGGAGCAAGAAAAGGGGGAATTAAATGAGATAAAGAAGGAGATGAAGGAATTTACAGCAGAATCACAAGCTAATCCTTAACACACCATAGAACCCCCCTAGTCGCAACAAGTAAATGTGGAGGGAGGTCCTCCCTCCTCAGGGATTATCACTTGAAGCAAGGCACAAACACTTGCATGGACAGATGACGGGAGCAATCATGAAATAAAGAGCGGCAAGAAAAAACAACAAGGTCTACATCTAAAAAAATAGTTCAGGAGAGGGAGGCAGAGCACAACAAAAAATTAGGCAATCAACCAGTACTGCTAGAAATATTGAAGGCTAAAATGACCAAGGGAGCATATACACCTAAGGAAATAAGAGGTTCTTCCCTTAACCCTCCTAAAAAATGATGATAACATTATCATGGAATATAAGGGGTTTGGGAAGCCATCAAAAACACCTAGTGGTTAAAAACCTGGTTCACCAAGTGAATCCTTAGATTTTATTACTCCAGGAAACTAAAATGGAAGCAAAGGAAACTCACAAGGTAATCAAATCCTTCTAGAGAAGTAGTAGTGGAATAGCACAAGACTCTAAAGGAGCCTCTATTGGATTATGTATGTATTGGTCTAAAATCCATTTCAATTTATTAGATTTCTTGAAATCTCATTATTGGATTGTGGCATTGCTAGAGAATCGAGAATGAGGAGAGCACATTCCTGTTATAAACATCTATGGGTCGATTTTATATGGTGACAAAGAAGAGTTTTGGGACACTAGATCATATCAAATAAAAGGCATGGCACATTAATTGTGTGATGGGTGGTGATTTCAATGTAGTTCTCAAATCCTTAGAAAAAAGAGGAGGTTTTCTTGTGTAGGATCCCTTTCGAGAGAGGATGGAGGATCTAATCAATGAATGGGAGTTAGTGGACATCCCCTCTAATGTGGTTAAGTATACATGGTCAAATCAAAGAACCGGGGAAAACTACATTACAACATATCTAGATCGATTTCTCATCCAAATTGGTTGGTTAGTAAAAGGGCTCGACTACTCCTACCCTATCAAAACACAAGGAGAATATGACCATCATCCAATCTCCTTGTTGATGGAGCATGCTAAATAGCTAGGCCCGACCCCCTTCAAATATAATCCTGGTTGGTTAAAGGAGGAAGGTGTCATTGAACTGATCAAACAAGCATGGAATACACCTATGATAGGATCGCCCTCTTTTGTTTGGGAATCAAAGTTAAAAGCGGTTAAGAAAACATTAAGATCATGACTTAAGTAAGGCTATCAACCCCCTGACCAGAGGTGATAATAAGCCAATTGCAAGAGCATCAAAGTTTGACGGAGAATGGTGACATTGAACCATGGCATATTGAAAAGGAGAAATAATTAACAAAAGAAATCTATATAGCGGGAAGGAAAGAAGAGGAATTTTGGAGATTGAAATCTCAAAGCTTGTGGTTATAAGCAGGCAGCCAGAACACAACTTATTTCCACAAGCAAGCAAAATTTTGAGAGGAAAGGAATCAAGTGAAGGAGATAATCCCAAAAGGTCACCCCAATATTTCCTCCTATGAATACATTAAACGGGAAGCCCATTGACAATTCCAAGAACTATATCGCAAGGATGAGGAAATTGACGAGATCTAAGCACAAGAGTTCCTCCGTTGTGTTCCCCTCATGGTCTCACTTTGACACCAATGAGTCATTGATAAAAGAAATAGAGGGAAACAAAGTTTTGGATGCGATTTGGGATTTGGACTGTGATAAGGCCCCAGGACCAGATGGGTTCACTAGTAGTTTTTACAGAGCATTCTGAGTTTTGATCAAGAAGGATTTATTAAGGATGGTGAACAACTCAAGATTGAAAGACATAATAGGCATAAATATGAATTCTTCCTTCCTTGCACTTATTCCAAAGGAGTAAAATCCAGTAAAATTTTCTCACTTTTTCTAGGTTTCTCTTTGCAACACTTCTTATAAAGTTATAACTAAGGTTATTGCAATTAGTCTTAAAAAAAAATTGAGAGCTAATCTCTAAAACCCAAGGTGTTTTTATGCAAAAAAATACAATTATTGGACAATGTAATATTGTTGTAGGAAACAATTCATTCAAGTAAGGAAGCTGGAGAATCTAGAATGGTTATTAAGCTAGATATGGCAAATTCCTTTGACAAGTCAGGTATTCATTCATTTTGTAATGATGGAAAAGTTTGGATTTTGTAAAGACTTCATCAGATGGATAAAGGTGTACATTGATTCTCCTTAGATCACATTGCTCGTTAATGGGTGACATGCTGATTTTTTTGTGGCTTTTAGAGGGCTTAGACAGGGGTGCCCTATGTTTCCACTTCTTTACGTTATTATGAGATAAAGATTGAGCAGGAATTTGGAGATGGCCATGCAAGAAGTAAAACTCGTAGGATTGAGTATTGAAAGGAATTTTAAAGGCCTAACCATTCTCAATTCACCGATGATATGTTGTTGCTAGGAGGAGCCTCCAAAATAGTTGTGGGTCGCTTCAAGAAGATTTCAAACACATGTTTAAATCTCTCGTGGGAAAAGGTCAATAGGAAAAAATTCTAAGTATATGGGTGGAATTTCCCTAACAACGCCCTGCTAGAAATATCTCGGGCATTCGAATTTCAAACAACTTTGGAATGGAAATATTTCAAATATCTTACTCCCAATGTTAATGATTGGGAGGGACTTCTGCAAAAAATACATAAGAGAATACAAGGATGGGGAGTGTAATGGATAAATGTAACTGGGAAGACATCTTAATCAAATTGGTGTTGTCCTCACTTCAAGTGTATGTGGGATCAAGGTTGTTAGCACCCAAAGGAATAATCCATCAAATTGGGGGTGTTGAAGAATCTAGGGTAGATTGAATTAATGAGGTTTGTCTTATCATGATAACTTTTTGTGAGGCATTTAGTCTTTAGATCATTAGCACAATATTTTGCTTATTATCATTAGTGTGTGTATTTCTTACTTCAACAAATAGTTATCAAAGCAAAGAGACAAGAGCACAAGATATGGCATTCTGCTAGGGCTAAAACCTCTCCCTCTTACAGAGGAAAACCCACACAAAATTCTTCTTATAAAGATTCTTATTGATGAACACCAAGACCACGACCCTTGACTTCCTAAGCCACTTCAAGACCAAGACACCAATCCTCTTTACTGCTGAGATCATCACCATCATTGTTTCTTCACCAAGGTCATATTTGAGATCATCATATCTACACCATCATCAAGATTATTACTGTGCATTAACTGAGTTTATCATTGTACATATACTGAGATCATTATTGAGATCATCATTTCACATTTACTGAGATCATTTATGCATTTTGTAATTATGTGTTTCATCGAGATCATGGATTCATCAATACGCATTGTGAGATGATTATCACAATTTCACCGAGATGTGTTCACTGAGATTTCATTATGACTATATTCAGTTATGATGAGATAGAGTCTATCTCTGTTTCTTCTTATCTGAAACTTTGACTAAGATGTTATGTAGACTCTCTTTGTTTACACGAATGTTGCAAATGTATATTTTTATCATAGGTCTGCCAAGGCTATCATTAAGACAGAGATACTGAGATAGTGTATCTCTCCACCTTTGAGAATGTCGAGAACACTTGACTCTCCATCCACGAGTATGTCGAGAACACTTGTCACAATGACTGTGTTGAATATGAGACAGTCATTACATTGCCGAGACAGTGTTTGCATGAAGACTGTATCAGGATGTTGAGACAGAGAGATTTCTTTCACCGAGGTAGAGCATCGATGTCATAGTCTGTTATAATCATTGAAGATTACATAATCTTTCTTCCATCAAAGCACATAATCATTGTCTTCATGCGAGATACCTGTATCACTATATCATGTGAAGTTTCAGAATGATATGAATTATATCCTCTTGTGATTACTCCAACTGCATATATATAGGCATTGGTCCATGTATGCAAACTGACATAAACTTAGGGAACTGTTGCATCATTTGATTAAGCTGATATGTCATCTCTACATATTATAAATCCGAAATGACTGTCTCTTCATCGTTTTGTTGGCAGTCTTCTTCTTTCAAGGATGGTGCTTGTCTTGGAGGGCTACTTGACCCTAGGTTGACCCATGAACATTACATAAATGCTCAAGAAGAGCTCTTTAGCATGATTTTGACTCTTTTACTTTCCTAGACCTATGGAATGAGCAAGAAACTTATTCATATATTTTACAAAAGGAATATTTCTTTCTCTTAACAGGTACAATGATCAAAATTACATTTACAAATACGGAACCTAGTTATATTTTTCTTCAAAACTCCCTCTTTACTAAGGAGGTATTTACAATGGTACTTGGTTATTCTCAATCTGAAGAATTTCTAATAAGAAGAATCAGATTGGTAATCCCATCTGTATAGCATCATATCAACCAGCATTGTCATAGTGCAAGGCCTTGACTAACAACTCCATCTCTCCACGAGACCATGAGCTATAATGATGTCGATACCAATGATTTATAGACACCTTCATCATTGTTTCTCAAGGTACATACCCACCCGGGTGTTCACTGAGTATGACCTTCTAGGACTATTCTTATCTTGGGTTCCCATCCCTTAAAGGATATCGGTCCTCTTTCCTACTCTTATCTTGGATGCCCTACACATCCTCAAAGAGTATCGGATGCCAGGTGATTACCCAACCCTGCATTCTTTCTTCCCAGCTGAGGACAAGAATGTTGTTTCTATCACGTGCCTTCATTTCCATTCATGGCCTTCATCTAGACTTACGTTGTTAATCCTGGTCTAGTGCATGATGCATGAAATAGAAAAACACAATTGTCACTCCTTTGTAATCAGGGGTGATCTAATTCAAGCTCCCTCTTGATCAGGGACCTGTCATAGCTTTCTTTTAGCCAGGAGCTCTTCAATACATTAGCAACTTTTTCTTCATGGGTCCTTCAGCTGCTTGATCAACTTCTCTTCTTGATGTCATGAAAGTTAGTTTATATTCTTTCTTGTAGGGAAATAGTATTGGATCACTTTCCTCCTTAGTTTTTCATGTTATTCCTTTATTCATGGAAAGTGACCTTCTTCATATCTGGAACCATCATCATATGACTACTTCTTTCTCATCATGCTTCTTCCATTCATCACATGAACTCTAGTTGTACTTGTAAGTAGCCCAGCATGAACTTATCCAGATATTATTCAAGAAACCAAGTATATCATTAAATCAAATCTTACCTTATTAGGTGGCTCTTCATCACGACATCTTCCTTTAGGTATCAACATCCTGCACACCTATTGACATATCTCCCAAAGATATCCATTGTCAAGGGTCTTCATCTTTTCCAAACTTACATAAGAGTCTTCATATCTTTCCAAGAGATTTCCTATTCAAATCTTCTTGGTATTTTCGATGTTGATTGCCTTCATCATGGTTCCATAGATCATGATCTCTTCCTTCCTCACTCATTCCATTATCAGGGATTTCTAATCAGAGTTCTCGTAATCGTAGTCAACCACCTCATGCTTTATATGAGGACATATTATGTTGATTTCATTTAATGTGACTTATGATTTTCTGCATCATTTGAGAGGAGGGGATCCTTTTTCTCTTGATCATGATTCTTAAGATAGAATTAGTGATTCATGTTACCTGCAACCATACGACATGACATTATAAAATTAAATACAAGCATACATACTCCATTTTAGGTCATATTGGCTTCTTCCATTAGCTTCATTGATCTCATGTCAACTTCTTTTACTAGCTTCTTTACCAATATGATGTACCTGCACCACTTAGACAACAAGTATAAACCAATTCTCTAGAAGCACGAATTGGTCATAACAAAAGCTTTATAGTAGCAGAAGCATTTATACTTTTCATAATCGACAAGAGATTACACTCTTAATTACTCAACCATCTAGACCAAGTTTCATACAAACCCTAAGTCATATTAGCGATTCAATCATGGTTAGATAACTTGAGAAACCATATGATAGGCTATCTACTAGAGTTTTTCGGTAAACCCTAAATTTTATCAGCAAGAATTGCTTCTACTAGGGTTTGATGTAAACCTTTGATTTTCCATCTATAGCACACAATTTATAGGTTCAGATGAATACACATACTTGAGAATTTAATCATTACTAGGATTTAGTTACAAACCCTAGATTTCACTCATCATCCTAGAACTTTCAAACTTTGACCAGGGCTTGACTATCAAACCCTAGATCCCATAATCTTTAGAAAAATTGATTAGCACGTATTTCTAGGAGATAATGTCATGTATAGACACATAATATATTTAGACAATACATTGACCAAGACTAAGCTAGGAAAAGAAACATGTACCTAGGGTTTCATTCCTATGACTTTTCATGGCACGGGTCTTGCTTGTATACCTAACCGAAACATAGGATTTTGAATCATTGTCAAAGCAAATATTTATTCCATGAGAACTTCAATGGTTCAAGATTTCAAACTTAATAGGTTAAAGCTTCCATGATCATGACATTATCAATAAATCAACCAGTATAGGAATTTCTTCATTGATAGCCCTAATTAGGTTTAGGGTTTCACAGATCATCAATTTATGTCAATCAGTGTAGCAATTTTTATCATTAATATTCTTAAGAAGGTTTAGGGATTGACATCCTATCAATATGACCTTAGGTTAGGGTTTCCAGGAACCTTTAATGGATATTTTCATACAAACAATTTAGAGATGAAGAGGGTGGTAGATTCAGCAGATGATGAATTACCTCAAACAAGAATCTGTTATCATTCAAGAGATCTAAACAAGATGAACATTAGTAGTGTAGATAGGACTTGACAAAGAGAATAACAAAAGCTTTATAATAGACATACTTTTGACTTTGGACAAGTATGCTAAAGGCATACTAAAGAAAAATACTTAATCTACTTCTACAATCAAACTTGCGGAAGCTTAATCAAATTTGAGCAAGATCAAACAGAACACATATAACAGAGAAGAAGAATCAATACACATGAAACACAAAAGAATACTCTGGGGAAAGCCTCAGCTAAAAACCCCGCTATTTGTATTATTGTACAAGTGGAAATATCTCAGGATTACACAAAGCTTTAGCTCACAATCTATCCAACTCTCAATACAATCCCTCTCTGCTGCTTATAGAGAGAATAGAAAACACATATGCCTTCCTCCAGTCCTCCAAGCCTCCTATTTCCTTGTGCAGTTTCTCCTGGGTCCTCCAGCTGCAACCTGTGTGATTCTCACCTCACACATAACACTGACCTCTGAAATAATTGTGCAATCCTGAAGGAGATAATTCCTTTTGCATGGATGAGTTTCCTTTATAGGAAAATTCCTCCAACTGATAGTACACTGTCCCTTCCTTTAATCTCAATTGGGTCTCTGTCTGAACTGACATGCATGAGTTATTTATGAGAGAATATTCAGTTATCTGGAGAACACTAATTGCATGCATGCATGCATTAACTGACTGAACTCACAATTAGTTCCAAAAACTATTTGGAAATAAACTAACTGGACTTAACTTAGTTAACTGACCTAACTAATTACAACTCAAATACAACTCATCCTTATCTCCTTAATTAAGGGATAACTTCCTCAATCAAAGGGATAAATGTTGCATGTCTTCACAAAGACTTCATGTTTGATTTTCACCAACTAATTAACTCAAGATGAATTAATTAATTATTTTTCAAACAGCGAGTGAGACTAAATTCAAATTTTAATTCTCAATTTTAGTTCAGGGACTAACTAAAATTGGAATGTATCCCGAAATGCTATTTTTAGCATTTCTATTTTATCATTCCTTGTTGCTATTTCCAACACTGGTACTTGAAATGCTATTTTTAGCATTTCTATTTTATCATTCCTTGTTGTTATTTCCAACACTGGTACTTGAATGCTATTTATAGCAATGATATTTTTAGAATTTCTATTTTTATCATTCCTTGTTGCTATTTTCAACACCATATTCCTTGATATTTTAGCAAGTCCTTAATAGTGGCCTGCAATATATGCTTTCAAGCAAAATTGTGGTACCAAGAATATGCCTTCATTTTTCAAGTTAGATTTCAAATACATAGGATCAATTTAATTTGTTTCATAACTAAACTTTTCAAGAATCACATGGACTATCTGAAGGTTATAAATTAAACTAGCTAATCTTAGAGATTCATATGTACCTTTGACTTGTTTACTTTAATAATTACTTGGTTACTTCAAATCTTTAGAGGATCATTTCATCTAACTGTGATGACATTGAATTAGTGAGACCTTTCTTACTATGGTAGGTTATGCAGAGACTATAGCATCACCATAGGCTAAGACTGGAGCATCATCATGGGCTAAGACTTTATCAAAACTATGGTATTTTAGAGAAGGAGAGTTCTAAGATTGTTGTTGTGTTATGACTTAAGTCAAGGTGTTGTCTTTGAAGTGGCATCTTTCTCATTTTTTAATTTCCCAGTGGCATTCCTTTTATTGACAACACATCCTCGTGACTGCCTTGAGATTGTACTAGCATTGTGTTTCTTTAGTGAAGATATTGATGTCCTTCAGCTTGCTTTGATGCCCTACTAGAAACTTGATCCTTGAAATGTCTATTTTCTGTCGTTTCTTTGACTGTAACCATAGCTCTGATTCCATGTTGAAGAATATAGGGTAGATTGAATTAATGAGATTCTTCTTATCATGATAACTATTTCTGAGGCATTTAGTCTTTAGATCATTAGCACAGTATTTTGATTATTATCATTAGTGTGTGTATTTCTTACTTCAACAAATAGTTATCAAATCAAAGAGACAAGAGCACAAGATATGGCATTCTTCCAGGGCCAAAACCTCTCCCACTTGGAGAGGAAAACCCGCACAAAATTCTTCTTATATATATTCTTATTGACGAACACCAAGACCATGACCCTTGGCTTCCTGAGCCACTCCAAGACCAAGATACCAATCCTCTTTACTCTTGAGATCATCACCATCACTGTTGCTTCATCGAGGTCATCTTTGAGATCATCATAGCTACACCATCATCAAGATTATTACTATGCATTAACTGAGTTTATCATTATACATTTACCGAGATCCTCACTGCATATTTATTGAGATAATTTTTGCATTTTGTAATTATGTGTTTCATCGAGATCATGGCTTCATCAATACACATTGTGAGATCTGATTATCCCAATTGCACAAAGATATGTTCATTGAGATTTCGTTATGACTGTATTTGGTTACGATGAGACAGAGTATGTCTCTTTTTCTTCTTGTCTGAAACTTTGACTAAGATGTTATGTAGACTTTCTTTGTTTACACGAATATTGCAAATGTATCTTTTTATCACATGTTTGCCAAGACTATCACTAAGACAGAGAAACTAAGATATCGTATTTCTCCACCTTTGAGAATGTCGAGAACACTTGACTCTCCATCTACGAGTATGCCGAGAAGACTTGTCACAATGATTGTGTTGAATATGAGACAGTCATTACGTTGTCAAGATATCGTTTGTGTGAAGACTGTATCAAGATGACGAGACAGAGAGATTTCTTTCACCGAGGTAGAGCACCAAGATCATAGTCTGTTATAACCAATGAATATTACATAATCTCTCTTCCATTGAAGCACATAACTGTCTTCTTCATGCGCAATACATGTATCACTATATCATGCAAAGTTTCAGAATGATCTGAATTATATCCTCTTGTGATTACTCCATTTGCATATATATAGGCGTCAGTCCATGTATGCAAGCTAACATGAACTTAGCAAACCATTGCATCATTTTATTGAGCCGACATGTCATCTCTATATATTATGAAGTTGACTTGACTGTCTCTTCATCCTTTTGTTGGCAGTCTTCTTCTTTGGAGGATGGTGCTTGTTTTGGAGGGCTACTTGACCTTACGTTAACCCATGAACATTACATAAATGCTCAAGAAGAGCTCTTTAGCGTGATTTGACTCTTTAACTTTCCTAAACCTATGGAATGAGCAAGAAACTCATCCATATATTTAAAAACAAAAACAAAATTGACTTGACTGTCTCTTCATCCTTTTGTTGGCAGTCTTCTTCTTTGGAGGATGGTGCTTGTTTTAGAGGGCTACTTGACCTTACGTTAACCCATGAACATTACATAAATGCTCAAGAAGAGCTCTTTAGCGTGATTTTGACTCTTTAACTTTCCTAAACCTATGGAATGAGCAAGAAACTCATTCATATATTTAAAAAACAAACAAACAAACAAACTTTTTCTTGACAAGTACAATGATCAAAATTACATTTACAAATACCGAACCTAGTTACATTTTTCTTCAATGAGGGAGGGTGATAAGGAAGTTTCCCTGGAAAGGTGGAAAACATCTTTGTAAATTAGAACACAATATGATTTACCAAGGTATATGGAGGTCTACTAATGAAGGACCCTGAGCTAATGAACCTAGCTTTAGGTGATAAAATTGTTTGGGGACTCCTCTCAAACTCCACGGAATGGTAGAAAGCCACTTTCATTCACAAATACTTTCATAAAAATAAGCTTATTAGCGAAGTACGAGGTATGGTTGGAATAAGGCTTTAAGATATGGAAATTGTGCAAAGTAGTTTCTCCGATCATTATTAACAATTCTTCAACAAAAATGGTAAGAGAAAATAAGGATATGAGGGATTTGACATCATGGATGACAACAAACGGGTATGAAAGAATCATTGATATATCATTATGGGACCGAAATGGTAAATGGATTGGGTGGGATTGTCCAAACATGCTTGCCAAACTTCAACCCCAATGGACCTCCCTTCTAAAGGCTTTAAAAGGGTTCACCCCCATTATCACATCAAGATTGGATCAATAAGTGTGGAAGGGCAAAAAAAATAATGTATACCCTGTTAGACCAGGCTATGAGCTTTTGATCCAAAATTGCAACCCTCATCCCCCCGGAAAGAATATGGAGTCAAATTTGGAACATAGATGGTCTACCCAAAATAAATATGCTTTCTTCGGAAATGGTGCATGGGAAAATATTTACTGCAGAGAACTTGAAAAAACTCAGTATTCTCAATCCATCCAAGTGTGCGCTATGTGAAAACAAGGAAGAATAAATATCTCATCTCTTTAGCCATTGTCATTTTGTATTGGAGGTTTGGAAAATAGTGTTGGACAAATAGTAGAAATCACATCCATTCCCGATGATTGGTAAGAAATGTTTGAAAGTTGGAAATAGAGGATCCCCTAGCAGTGTTCTGCAGGCTATGTTCTTATGCGATGCTAGATGGCGCTACCAAAATTCCTATGATGGGTAATATGGATTGCCCACAATCAAGAAATTTTTCAAGAATTGTGACCCTCTACTCCTAAAGCGACCTTTAAAGCAGTGCAATTGTTCTTTGAGTCTATTGTGAAAATTTCAAATACTAAAATTATTATTGCAACAAGTGAAATTAATTCTTATAACTATAAATTAATTTAAAAAAGTTTATTGCTATGACAATAACAAATTAATCGCACTATAATCTTCATAAATAAAAACATTGCGCAACATAAACTGGAAACTGAGAAAATACTGACACACACACAATATACAACATTATTTTTTGACAAAAGCCCCTGGAAAACCCCCCAACTTGGGAAAATCAATGCAACAGTTAAGGGTTTTTATTATTAAGCAACATTGAGAAATTATGAGTACAACTGGATGCTCAAACTGGAAATCCAGTATAGGAAAAATGGCCACAAAAATTAGTGAGACAAATTTTGTCTCACCCGACACTAATCCAACTCCAAAACTAGCAAACACTGGGCTCCACGAAACCCCTGCGTCAAATCTGCGCAAACACTTGTATGCTCTACCTAGAACTGCAAGTGATCAAGTCATCTACCCAATCCAATCTCTGATAATGACTTGTTGGACCCTTTTGGTAATTCTCCTGACCTCCAGCAATTGAATCAACCCTCTGAATGACCAAATCGAGCTCTGCCTATGAAGCTTTTGTGCCAACACTGCGCAACCTCACTGAAGAAAATTGACCCTCCTATAGCTGACTCTCCCAAACTAGAAGACTTCCTCCAGACTCAGTGTCTTTGCCCCTCTGACACTTGCAGCCCTTCTAGCTCGAAGTCTTCTTCCCTACTCAACCTCTGCAACTGGATAACTCGATCTACCAAGGAACTTGCACTACTAATGTGCTTCTCCATCTACTTATCAACCTCTTCTTATAACCTCAGTGTGGGACTCCAATGACCAAGATTAAATCTTAATCAATGGTTGAGATTATTTCCTAGTTGATCCATGTGATTTTCTAGAGAAATCTCACCTTCCTCAATTAATTGTTGTTAATTAATCAATTTCCTTAAGTTGGGCTTAAGAAAAATTTAATTATTGATTAACTAACTTAATTAAGGCACTTCTAGGTGGATTTTCCTAAAACATTTTATGGGTTATGGATTCCTCGAGTTTCTTAGCCTCTATGCCAACTTTCTAGACTAGAACACCATCTGATGCTACAAAAACTAACACCCACTCTTAGTGAGGAAGGTGTTCTAGTGCTAAACTGCTCCAACACCTTGTCTCTACATCACCCTCTATACACTTTGTTGATGTCTAGCTATTGTGACTTCCTGCCACTTCCCACCAACCACTGCATGATTCAGATGTTGCATTTGTGTTGTTGTTGACACTACTCTACTGCTGCCAACTCTGCATCTGCATTGCAACTCCCCCTCATCTGTTGTTGTTGCTACTACAACTACTGCAACTAAGAAGCAACCGAAAATACTAAATCAATAGTGTCTCTGTGCTGCATTTATCTCCTGAGCATTTTACTGCTACTAGCCACTACACTATCCACTGAAGAATCTACATTGTTGTTGACTTTGCACTGAGCCTCTTACTTTGTTGTCAAAATTGTGTTGTGCTCCTTAGCAGCTCATTGTTACTAGTCTACAATTGTTGCTTTGGAATCTAATTGCATCAACTGACACTGATACATCCTCTTATTGAATATTTTGGGCACCTATAGTAAGGTAATGATCCATGATGAAGACACCACAATGGACCCAACCCAATCTCTATGCAACTTTGGGACTATAGCTCCATATTGCCCCACCTCACTCATAGAGGTATAGCCAAAAACATGGCGAAGTATTCCTCCAACCTAGAGGACAATTTGTCTATCTCTGCAGATGTTGTCTCCTGATCATGCTTCTCCTACTTGTCCTTATTCCTTTGAGGACGTTGAGTATTGTAGTGGCTAAACTCACCACATCTGAAGCACTTGACCTTATATAGGTCCTTCTTCTTCTTCTTCTCCCCCTGTCCTTGATTGGGACCCTTTAATGTGAGGTCCACATTCTCTTCCTCTTTTCACATTTCAAACCCTTACAGTTGCTTCCGCTGATGGAGGTCTTTACAACTACTCACCTCATCTCCTCTTATTGTAGGTCAGACCACATCCTATCCCACCCTGGTAATGTATCTCATCCTAAAATGCCTTGGACGAAGATTTCTCGCTCGTTTGAGACATTGCTCAATGTCAAACGTACATGCTCTGTGGTTTGAGGTGCATCCCCAACTGCTACAAGTTGATCTTGGATTTCTTGATTCTAGTGAGAAAGGGATCAATGCCTTCACCCTTATGCATCCTGAGGTTTCTCAGCTTCTCCTTTAGGAACATCTTTCGTTGCTTGGAAGGATTTTGATATAGCTGAGAGAGAGCATCCCACGTCTCCTTGGCAGTATTCTTGACAGATATATGTGAAACTATATGGTCCCAGACTCCATCCAGGATCATCCACTTCGTCTTAATCATCTCTTTCTTATACTCTTTCAACTGTTTTGCATCATTCAATACTACCACAAAATTCTCTGCATAGATCTTCAGACCAAATTCATCTAGTAGGTTGGACATCCTAGCCTTCTAGATGACATAGTTGGAGGCTCCCTCCAACCTATCCTAATCTTTAAGCCCAGTTGTGTCCATCTCTAAAACTGGACTGGAAATCTCCCTCTTTCACCTGCTCGGTTGTTGAATATGTGATTTGCACTCCCTTCTGGAGTGAGAAAATCTACTTGCAGCTACTATCGACTACAACTAGAAATTTGGATTCCTAGACTGGAAACCCTCTGAGAGAAATTCCCTCTACGTGTGTGCATTCTTCTTCCACCCAACGCTAATTCTGTTACTGCAAATCCACCTGCACCCAAACAAGGAGTCTGCTCAGCAAAAATATGAGCTACTAGTTCTCCCTTTACCTACTAGAATCACTCAATCTGGTAAGCCGATTTTTTTCAGCCACCCTGTACTAAAAATCGAACTCCCCAACAATTCGCATTGCCTTGTTAGGCACTGCGCAACCCTCAAAAAATTTGTCCAGCTTCTCCCACTGAACAACGAATTTTATTCTATGCTTTTGAGCTTGCTCATCTGATCAAAATCGCTTTGATACCATGTGAAAATTTCAACTACTAAGATTCTTATTGCAACAACTGGAATTAATTCTTCTAACTATAAATAAATTTACCAATTTATTGTTATGGAAAAAATGAATTAATCTTCACAAATAAAAAATATCAAGGAAGATAAACTAGAAACTGAGAAACTGAGAAACTGAGAAAATATATATATATATATATATATATATAACATCGTTATTTGTTTATAAACGTCCCTAGAAAAACCCAACTTGGGAAAACCAGTGCAATTTTATTATTAAGTAGCAGTAAGAAATTTTGAGTACAACTAGATGCCCAAACTAGAAATCCACTATAGAAAAAATGCCTACAGAAATTAGTTAGACAAATTTTGTCTCACTCGACACTGATCCAAATCCAAAACTAGAAAATATTGGGCTCCACGAAACCCCTGCATCAAATATACGTAGGCACTTGTACACTCTGCTTGGAACTTCAATTGATCAAGTCATCTACCCAATCCAGCCTTTGAGAATAACTCATTGACCCCTTCGGGTAATTTTCCTGGCCTCCAGCAACTGAATCGAGCCTCTGACTGGCCAAATTGAGCTCTGCCTCTGAAGCTTCTATGCCAATAGTGCACAACCTCACTAAGGAAACTCAACCCTCCTATAGCTGACTCTCCGGAACTGGAAGACTTCCTCTGGACTCACTGTCTCTGCCCCTATGACACCTGCAACCCTTCTAGCTCGAACTCTTCTTCCCTGCTTGACCTCTGTAGCTGGATAGCTTGACCTGCCAAGGAACTCACATGTAACACCCTCCTCCCACATTTACCTAAGCTAACCAATCCACTGGATAAAAATGTGATGAAGAGTTACTATGATGTGATTCAACTTCCCATGTACAGTTAAGGAAGTGGAACCGACAAAAAAAACCAATTTTACCTTTCTTAGGAGCTACAAAACCTTCAGGATACAACCAACCGTTCTAGGTGCCCAACCCCTAAGACAACTTGTCAATTTGTTGAGCTAGATCCCCAGTCGCTCCCATGGCAATCCATGCACGTGACTGAGACCCTCTAGTCGCTCCCACAGCAAGGCATGCATGTGACTGTGGCCATCTTCAGGCAGTTCTGAGTTAAAGACCCCATATTTTGTGCCACTTTTTCAGGGCTAGGTCTCAGGCCTCTGCCCAAAACTTCATGAAACTTCCAGAAATCGTAAATAACAATAAATTTTAGCTATCGATGCAAACATAAGTACAAGGACTTGAACTGACCCCTACTAGCCATGACAGGCATTTCGAAAAACATATCACAAACATGAAATATACAGGTCATAACTACATATTTGAGCATAGGTGTCTCATACTTATCTGAGAAACGTAAAGAAGAATTGATGTCTTATCACAATAGTTGCATTATCATCTATTAGGTCATACATTCATTATTCATTCATTTACTAATCAAAACATGAAGAAATCCATGACTAAGATTTGCCATAAAACCATGCCTATAACCAACATAAAAGCAATGATTAAACAACCATTAAAATCACATATTAACAAGTATATTTACACATAGAACACAAGACGAAAGGAGCTCTTATTAACATATGCAAAAACCAACGAAGCCAGGGACTTCCACGTACCACCTGACCATAGATTGAGCTGAAACAAATCTTTCTTTCAACCAATCACCCTCGTACCATATTCCAATCATGAATGTGGGACTCACAATAAAACCAATCAAGGCTTCCTCAAGATTTACCGTGTATCCACCAAGGGATTCCTAGGCGCGAAACCCTCATCAATACAACCATGCTTTACTGCAATCCCACCGGATCACTAGGTCCTAAACAAGCATGGACGCCTCCAGATCTCTCCACCTAAACCATGAGGAATTTGTATGTCTGTTAGGCCCCTATACTACTAGTGTAACCCCTTATTGTTATTAGTATAACCCACTTATTATATTGATGTACCCATGTAGTGCCCATATTGTTACTATTGTGCCCCATAGAAGCCCACTATTGTTATTATTGTGCCCTTACATTATTATTGTTATGTCGGCTCTGATTATGTTATGACCCCTTAGACTCCTATATATAGAAAGGAGGTCTTTTCATTTGTATCGTCCAAGAATTGTTCATTTATGTAATGTAAAGGAGGTTGCCCCCTCGAAGAGGCTGAATTCTAAGGCGTTGATCTATCTTTTCTATCTTTTCTTGAGCTGGTTTCATAACATTTGATATCAGAGCTTTGGATTCTAGGGTTTCGCTGCTCCAAACAGGTCATCGTGGCATTTTCGCTATAACTTTTTTCTGTGGAGTTTCAGAAGTCGCAAAAAAAACCCATTTGAGAAGAAATGACGTTGAACCTTGGGTCCGAATTTCAGATCTTTTCGTGCGATATTTGAGGAGATATGATCTGAGCAAGTTGGTCTTTTTGCAGACTCCTGAATTACATTCCAAACAGGTGACCTGCGGAAAATCGTCATAACTTTCTTTTTGAGCATCGGATTGAAATTTCGCAAGAAGCTACAGAAAGAGGACGAACTGTAGTTTTCTTTTATATATTTTTCATAGTCAAATCTTGAAACAGTGACACGTGGCACTTCATACAAGTTCGCTCTACTGAACTAGTCTACAATCAGGTCACTGCGGGAGATTGTGCATAACTCTTTCTTGGAGAATCCAATTTAGATCAGACTAGTGGCATTGGAAAGAGGACACAGAAGGCTACTACAAGTTGCAATTTCAGAACTTAAAGATCCAAAAGTACAGAGTTACAGCCATTTCAAGGTCGAGCTCCTAAAATCAAGAAAAAGCAAGATGAGGAAGTTTGATGGCAAGGATCCAGTACATTGGATACTTCAGATGGAGCAATATTTTGATCTACATGGTGTACAACTGTTGCAAAAGGTATGTATTGCATCTTCATATTTAGAACCAGATCAATTTTTATGGTACAAAGGGCTTTGTTCTCGTAAACAACTTGTTACGTGATCAATTTTCACGGAGGAAATGATAGCACATTATGAGGATACAAAGAGCAACACCTTCTTTAGAGCAACACCACAACAATTGGAAAGAGTAAAAGGGCTTTGTGACATAGTGGAAAGAAAAATTATGGAAACCAGGAAGCGTACCCCTCATAACTATAAAGATGGAAGTGTTGTTTCTCCTAACCTTCCACAACCTACCAGGGTTACACCACAACAATTGGAAGAAAAAAGAGAAAAAGGGCTTTGTTACAATTGTGATAGCAAATGCACTAAAGGTCATAAGGGTGCTGAGAAGAAATTATTTTACATAGAATATGAAGAGGAGGAAGAAAAGGATCAAGAAACATCAGAAGAAGAAGATATACGCCCAGACCCCACCCCAGAGAAAGAAGAAATGAATCAGACCATATGTTGTAAAGCATTGGCAAGAATTACCACTCCTCAAACTCTCAAGATAGAAGGACATATCAAGAAGAAAAAGGTGCAAGAAGTGAAAGATCACATCGAGAAAGAAGAAATGAATCCAACCATATCTTGTAATTCATTGTTCGAAATTACCACTCCTCAAACTATCAAGATAGAAGGACATATAAAGAAGAAAAATGTTCAAGAAGTGAAAGATCACATCGAGCATCAAGAAATAAATCCGACCATATCTTGTAAAGGATTGGAAGAAATTACCACTCCTCAAACTCTAAAGATAGAAGGACATATCAAGAAGAAAAAGGTTCAAGCAGTGAAAGATCACATCGAGCATCAACAACAAGTTCTCCAACTTTTAAAGGATAACGCCACTTCAGTGCAAAATCAAACGAAACAACAGGCACTTAAAAAATGGCGACCTTACCGAATGGGAAGACTCTTCAAGGATGAGGATGTGGAAGCATTGTTTTGTGCTATTTATATTATCCAACCAGATTGGATAAACGAAGCAAGGGATGAATGGAAGAAGGACGAAGAAGTATGGCCACTTATTCAAAAGTTGCAAAAGATCCCAATTCAAACAATATTGCCAGAAATTAAAGAGGAAGGAAAAATCATATTGGAACCTGGAGCAGTCATAGAAACAAGAACTCGACAGCTACGAAATCGATCAATTTCAGAGTATCTCATCAAGTGGAAGAACTTACCCGCTGAATATTCCACATGGGAGGACAAGAATTTTATACAGAAGCATCAAGAACTACTCAAGCGTTGAGGACAACGCTTTTTGAAGGAGAGGGGCATGTTAGGCCCCTATACTACTAGTGTAACCCCTTATTGTTATTAGTATAACCCACTTATTATATTGATGTACCCATGTAGTGCCCATATTGTTACTATTGTGCCCCATAGAAACCCACTATTGTTATTATTGTGCCCTTACATTATTATTGTTATGTCGGCTCTGATTATGTTATGACCCCATAGACTCCTATATATAGAAAGGAGGTCTTTTCATTTGTATCATCCAAGAATTGTTCATTTATGTAATGTAAAGGAGGTTGCCCCCTCGAAGAGGCTGAATTCTAAGGCGTTGATCTATCTTTTCTATCTTTTCTTGAGCTGGTTTCATAACAATGTCTCACCTTTTAGCTTTACCATGTATCCCACCATTACCACTCAAAGGATTCTTGGGCTTACGAGGTCTTCACCCTATGAGATTTACCGTGTATCCTTCCATTCACCGATCGAGGGTTCCTAGGTCTAATGGGGCTCCACCCTCTAGGCTATACCATATATCTCGCCATTCACCAATCAAGGATTCCTATGCCTATTGAGGGCATACACAATCAGGCTTTACCGTATATCCCACCATGGGATTCCTAGGCCTTGTGATTAATCTTGAGAACACCCCACTTAATTTTGAATCCATTCGTCAATCCAGCTCAACCAAATCAAGAGAATCTCATCACACCATGGTTATCCAGAAATGGAAAGGCAAGGCTGAAAACCACTATCGCACCTGGAAAGACCCATGCCAATGACAACAAGAGAACTAAAAACACACATGCATGTAACATGCATTGCAAAACTAGCAAGGAAATCATACATGCAACTCGATACCTACAAGTAATTTCATTGTAGCCACTTGATTCTTGCTCTTCTTTGCTTGATCCTTGCTTCCTCTTGTTTTCTTGTCCTTCCTTTGCCTTATTTCTTCCAATGCTAGAGTGCTCCAAGGATACTCTAAGTGTCCAAGAGTAGGAGAGAGTAGAGAGAATAGATAGAGCTACAAAACCGAATTGACAAAAGGTTTTGAACTAATCCTCTAAAGCTTTTATCAACAAGGCCTCTATTTTCTTCAATTTTCCATTATTTTCCTTCATTTTCCTCCTCACATGCAACATGTGACCTTTCACCTTCCTTTTCTCCTAATTTCCATTATTTTCATAAACAAAATGTCAATTAATGCCACTTTTCCTTTCCAAAGCCTTTATCATTTCCTTTGCCAATTTCCTTAGCCATAATAAACCAAATGAACACCCACACGAGGATGTTTTTCCCAACATTCAGCTTGGAATAAGTGTCCCACGACCTTTGTAATTATTTTTCCTTTATTAACTTTATTACATGGATTTTTGACCGGTGTTTTTACAGAACCCTCCCCCTTGGGGGAACACCGTCCTCAGTTTCCAATGACACTGCAACCAAAAAAACCGTTGTAAGCAAAACACACTGCCCATGGATCTTTATAACTTAGCTCGATGCAATATTTATAAGGATCATCCTGCTAAGAAGCAAACCAACTTGAGGAACATAACAATCATAATGACATGGCAACCATAACGCTTATTAGAGCTTTATAACACATCTCATGGTGGTATTTACATCCATATACACATATACATATACCAAAACACCACACCAAAACATATACCAAAAGACATCCGCTCAACCAATGAATAAAGAAGGATACATAGCCTGCATCTGATTAACCATCTCCCGCGTAGCTGCACTAAGCCCAAAGCACTTTAACCTGCTCGATTCCTCAGTTTTGAAGCATAAGCATATTTCTCTGCAAAATACACTGAGGTTCTAGATGGAATTCTCCATCTGGATCGACCTGTAATACAGACCAATCAATCACATGGTCAACATATTTAACATACTTCTTAAGCAATGACACATGGAAAACATCATGGAATTTCAATGTCAGAGGCAGTGCAAGTCGATAGGCTATTGGGCCAATCCTTTCAAGATTCTTGAAAGGTCCAAAAATCTGATGTGTCAACTTGACACATGATCCAATCCTCAAGGAGCTCTTCTTGAGCTTGATGTGAAAGTACACATGTTCCCCAACCTGAAGCTCCTTAAGCATCCTATTTTGATCTACATAACTTTTATGTTTGCCTTGCGTTGCCTTCATATTCTTCTTGATTACCTGCATTTCCTGTTTTATCTCTACCAACATGTCTAGTCCTATCAACACACTATTCACTGGACCACTCCAACTGATGGGAGTATTACAACTCCGCCTATACATTGCCTCGAACAGACTCATCCTTAGTGACACCTGATATCCATTGTTGTAAGAAAACTCAACAAATGGAAGATACTCCCCCCATATCCTCTGTTGATGCATCACATACATCCTCGAGATGTCCTCCAATATCCTATTTACCCTCTCTATCTGTCCACCTGTCTACGGATGATAAGTTGTGCTAAAGGCCAAATTTGTGCCCAAAAATGCAAACAACTCCTTCTAGAATTTGGAAGTGAACTTAACATCCCTTTCTGACACAATCTTCCCTAGAACACCATGTAGCCTCACTAAATCTCTTATGAAGACATGTGCTACATCACTATTTGAATAGGTAGACTTCACTGGAATGAAGCGCGCTACCTTTGTCAACCTGTCCACCACAACCATGTTGGAATTATGATGTCCTCGGAAAACCTATGATGAAATCCATTGAAATGGCCTCCCATTTCCACTTTGGAATTAGAATCAGCTATAGTAATCCACCTGGGTGCTTACATTATGCTTTAACTTGTTGACAATATAAGCATCTAGCCACAAACTCTGCCACTTCCTTCTTTAGATTCGGCCAATAATAAAAATTCTTCACCACTGTCAATGTCTTCTAGTATCCTGGGTGCCCTGAATATAGTTTTGCATGAAATTCTCGCAAGATAGTCTTCTTGAGCTCACTGTCATTCGACACATAGATCATGTCCCTAAATCTGACCAAACCATCCACTATGAGATGATATTCCACATCCTAATCACCTGTACCCTGTTGTAACCTATGCCTAAGGTCCATGTAGCTATCATCCTGTTGTCCTTCCTATAAAATTTGATCTTATAAATCCGTCCCATAGGATCTCATAGTTGTTATATGATTCATTTTCACTCTCCTACTAGGAGAATCTGATCTCAAAGTCAAACTCACTAATCACAACCAACCATCTAACTTGCATGGCATTCAAATTCGGTTGGTTAAATATATACCTCAATCCATTGTGATCACTCATCAATACAAACCTCTTGCCAAGAAGATAGTGCCTCCACATCTTCAATGCATGGATGATCGCTGCCAACTCAAGATCATGTATCAGATAATTCTACTCATGCTCATTCAACTTATGTGACACATAGCACACTACTTGCCCTTCCTACATTAAGACTCCACCAAGTCCTCTCTTGCAGGCATATGTACACACCACAAACTCCTTGTCTGGATCTGCAATCTTTAGGACTGGAGCGTTTGTCAACAACTGCTTCAATTACTCAAAATTTGTTGCACATTCCTCTGTCCATTCAAATTTCTTACCTTGCCTCTATAGTGATGTAATAGGATATGCAGTCTGAGAGAAGTTCCTATGAACCTTCTATAATAAATGTTAGTCCCATAAATGATCTTACCTCATCCACATTTCGAGGAGCTTCCCACCCCATTATAGCTCTTATCTTCTCTGGATCTACTCTTATACCTTCCTTGGAAGCAACATGTCCCAAGTAATGTACCTTTGTCTGAAAGAAACTACATTTACCGAGCTTAGCATACAACTAATGCTCCCTTAGCAATCTCAAAATTGTTTCTAAGTGTTCAACATGCTCTTCCTCATTCTTAGAATATATCAATATATCATCAATGAATACAATGAAAAACTTGTCCAGATAAGGATGCAACACACAATTCATCAAGCACATAAAAATAGTTGGAGCATTTGTCAAACCAAATGGAACTACAACAAACTCATAATTCCTATACCTGGTGCGGAAGGCAGTCTTGTAGATTTCCTCTTTTTTAATGCGTTCCTGGTGATATCTAGATCTCAAGCCAATCTTCTAGAACATTGCTACTCCCTTCAACTGGTCGAACAAGTCATCAATCCTCGACAACGAAGACTTGTTCTTGATGGTTACCTTGTTCAAGTGTTTGTAATCAAGGCATAACCTAAGAGTACCATCCTTCTTCTTCACAAACAAGATTGGTGCACCCCAAGGTGACACACTTGGCCTGATGTATCCCTTGTTAATCATTTCCTTCAACAGCAACTACAGCTCTACTAACTTTGGTGTGCTCATCTTGTATGGTGCCTTTGATGCTAGTGTTTCCCATGGTACCAACTCAATAGAAAAGTCCACCTCTATGTGAGGAGAAAACTTTGAAATCACCGGTGGAAACACATCCTAAAATTGTTGCAAGATAAGCTACCTCTTCATAACTTTTGCATCCTCAACATCCTTACCTTTATCACTAGAAATATGCACTACAAATAACACACACTTTTTTGTGACTGTGCTTTGCCTGAATAGTTGTCACCATTCTAAAACGATGTAGCTTTATTCTTACCCTGCAAGATTCTTTGTTCCTCATTGTCATCCAAGCATTCAATAGCTTTGTCATAACAGTCCACCTTAGTCCTGTGAAGATACAACCAATCCATACCCAAAAGCATACTATATGATCCCAATGGCAATACATTCAAATGTATTGAGGTAGGCATACCATTCAACTCGAATGCACAAGCTCTTACGCAATGATTAACTCTCTTCTTTGTACCTGTAGCCAACTTCACTAACCAAGATTCTGCATACACTTCTTTATTCAAATCACACTTATCCACCAGGTCAGGACTTACATAACTATAATTAGATACAAAGTCAATCAAAATAGAAACAACTTGATCGCAAAACTTATTGTCCATCTCGATAATAGATGCCTAGCGATTTGTCTGCCTGTTATCCAACGCTGCATAAATCTATGGAATGCTCTTCCCAACACCCCCAACTGTCTACATGTCCTATGCACTCTAGATCTGAGGCCTACCACCCTGATTCTATGGACAATCCCTCTTGAGATGCTCCTTGCTACATATCCAACACTGCAATTGTCCCTTACCTTCACCTTTATTCTGCTTCCCTCTAGGTCGTGACCCATTAAAATTCTTGTAAGGAACAACAATTTATTTGTCACTTGCATCCTGAGGTCTTGTTCACTTTGGCTGCCATTTACCTTTAGCCTTGTCTTTCCTTTTCCAACCTTGCTGAGATTTTGTCTTGCGCTTTGATTCTTCATAACAATGCTTCAATTTCCTAATGCCTTCCTCAAGCGACCAAGGTTCATCATACTCAATCTGATCTCTAAATGCTAATGGAAATCCACTGACAAATATTTGAACTTTATCTTTTTCATCCTTAATATATGATACATACCTCAATAACTCCAAGAATTTGGTCGTATACTCCTCATTCATCATCGATCCAATCTTTAGTTCATAAAATTCCTTGGCTTTGTTTTCGTAGTACCTCTCTGACAAATATTTCTTCCTGAAAAGTCTTTTGAATTCATGCCAACTCAACTCCTCTATCCTCATGTCTCTAACCCACTTCACATCTTCCCACCAGATGTTTGTTGTCCCTTTGAGGCTGAAGATAACTATTATAGCCTTCATGATCTCCAGGTAATCATGCAGCAAAGAAATTCTTCATCCAAAGTATCCATGCCTTTGCATCCTTTGACTTCTTCAAATACCTGTCAAAGGTAGATGGCTTGGCTGTCTTGAAATCATCTGGCAAATATCCCTTGTCATTCCTCCTATAAGAATGATAAAAATGATGACCATGGTACCTGTCAGAACCAGAACTAGTATAGAACCTATTTTCATCACCTCTCCTATCAGATGTATCTAAGAACTTGCCATCTTTAATAATGTCATCTCTATATGACCTGTGCCCACCATGAGATCTACTGTCATATGCCCCATTATTCCTATCCTCTTATCCATCACTGATCCTAAGCGGTCCCCATCTCTTCAATTTTGACAAACTTTGAAAGATAACTGCATTAACTTCTACATGTTTCTCTTGTGCCTGAATGATTCTGTCATTATCTGCTTTGCAACTTCTTATTTTTACCTTCAAACTTATCAATGTGTTTGCTAAGTCATGAGAGTTCCCATCACCATGTTGCTCATCTGATCTATAGGGAGAATCTCGTGAATTGTAGTCTACCATATTTCTAGTCATCTTTAATCTTCTTCCTACAAGTATACCATGTCAGCTTAAACCAAAACATAACATAATCAACATACCTCAATATAGTTCAAGGGAGGATATCTCATCTCCAAGATTAACCAGATAGCACAATACATGTATAAACATCATCTCAACCATAAGCCAGTTATCAGGCATGACTATACTGACCACATACCATGATCTCGTGCACGAAAAATATAACCATGTCAATGTATGCATAATGACATATAGACACTAACATGCCTAACAAGTTCATAATCGACACACACTCACGACAAATACATCCAACAACTAGACCATATACTTTCGCATGGCAAAACGAATGCAACCATGCCTACACAACAAGTACATGTACCACAAGCATAAATAACACATATGCAACTGACATGTATGCATGACCAACACATTCTGCCTCTAGTCCAAGGGGTGAACCATGCTCTAATACCACTTTGTAACACCTTCCTCCCACATTTACCCAAGCTCATCGGTCCACTAGGGTAAACATGTGGCGAAGAGTTACTATGATGTGATTCAACTCCCCATGTACAGTCAAGGAAGTGGAATTGACACAACAAAGCTAGTTTGACCTTTCTCGGGATCTATAGAATCTTCAAGAGACAGCGAACCCTTCCACGTGCCTAACCCCTAAGACAAATTTTCAATTTTCTGAGCTAGACCCCTAGTCGCTCCCATGACAAGCCATGCATGTACCTGGGACCCTCCAATCACTCCCACAGGAAGGCATGCATTCGACTATGGCCTTCTTTAGTTAGTTCTGAGCCAACAATCTCATATTTTGTGCCATTTTTCAGGGTTAGGTCTCAGGCCTCTCCCAAAACTTCATGAAACTTCCAAAAATGGTAAATAACAATAAATTAAAGCTACTAATGTAAACATTGGTACACATACTTGACCCGACCCATACTAGCCATTATAGGCATTTCGTCAAACATATCACAAACATGAAATCTACAAGTCATAACCATAGATCTGAGCATAGGGGTCTCATACTTACCTAAGAATCATCAAGAAGAATTGATGCCTTATCACAATATCTAATTATCGTCTATTAGGTCATACATTCATTATTCATTCATTTACTAATCAAAACATGATGAATTCCATGACTAAGATTTGTCATAAAACCATGTCTATAACTAGCAGAATAACAATGATAGAACAACCATTAAAACCACATATTAACTAGTATATTTACACATAGAACACTAAATGAAGGGATATATTATTAACATATGCAAAAGCCAACCAAGCCAGGGACTTCCACGTACCACCCAACCATAGATTGGGTTGAACCAAATCTTTCTTTCAGCCAATCACCCCCATGCCATATTCCAAGCATGAATGTGGAACTCACAATATAGCCAATCAAGGCTTCCTCGGGCTTTACCATATATCCACCAAGGGATTCATATGCCTGAATCCCTCATCAATGCAACCAGGCTTTATCGCAATCCCACCGGATCAGTAGGCCCTAAACAAGCATCGATGCCTCCAAATCTCTCCACCTAAACCGTGAGAAAATTGTTTGTCTCACCTCTCGGCTTTACTGTGTATCCCGTCATTACCGGTCAAGGGATTCCTAGGCCTATGAGGTCTCTATCCTCTGGGATTTACCGTGTATCTTGCCATTCACCGTTCGAGGATTCCTGAGCCCAATGAGGCTCCACCCTATAGGCTTTACCGTATATCCTGCCATTCACTGGTCAAGGATTCCTAGGCCTATCGAAGGCATACACAAGTAGACTTTACCGTATATCCCACCATGGGATTCCTAGGACTTATGATTAATCTTGAGACTACCCCACTCAGTTTCGAATCCATCCGACAATCCAACTCAACCAAAACAAGAGAACCCCATGACACCATGGCTATCCAGAAATGGCAAGGTAAGGCTGAAAACAACTGTCACACTTGGCAAGACCCATGCTAATGCCAACAAGAGAACCAAAAACACACATGCATGTACCATGCATGCCAAAACTAGTAAGGAAATCATACATGCAACTCGATACCTGCAAGTAATTCCACTATAGTCGCTTGATTCCCGCTCTTCCTTGCTTGATCCTTGCTTCCTCTTACTTTCTTGTCCTTCCTTTGCCTTCTTTCCTCCAATGCTAGAGTGCTCCAAGAATACTTTAAGTGTCCAAGAGTATGAGAGAGTAGAGAGAATAGAGAGAGCTCCAAAACTAAATTGACAAAAGGTTGTGAACTGATCCTCATAAGCCTTTTTATCAATGAGGCCTCTATTTTCTTCATTTTCCATTATTTTCCTTCATTTTCCTCCTCACATGCAACTTATGACCTTTCACCTTCCTTTTCTCATAATTTCCATTATTTTCATAAATAAAATGCCAATTAATGTCACTTTTCCTTTCCAAAGCCTTTGCCAATTTCCTTAGCCATAATAAACCAAATGAACACCCACAATAGGATGTGTTGCCCAACATTCATCTTAGAATAAGTGTCCCATTAACTTGGTTATTATTTTGCTTTTATTAACTTTATTACATGGATTTTTTACTAGGGCTATTATATCACACTACTGGTGTGTTTCTCCATCTACCATCGACCTCTTCTTATAATGTCACTGTGGGACTCCAACAACCAAGATTAAATCCTAATCAATGGTTGAGATTATTTCTTAGTCGATCTATGTAAGTTTCTAGAGAAATCTCACTTTCCTTGATTAATTTCTGTTAATTAATCATTTTACCTAAGTTGGACTTAGGAAAAAACAATTATTGATTTCTACTGATTTCTACCGAAAAGACTCTTCTTAATTATTGACTAATTAACTTAATTAAGGCACTTCTAGGTGGATTTTCCTAAAACCTTTTATGGGTTATGGAGCCCTAATGTTTCTTAGCCTCTCTGACAACTATCGAGACTAGAATACCATCTGATGCTACAAAATGTAACATTTATCATTGTTAAAGGGTATGACCTCGAGGAGCTAAATTGTTTATTGCAAAATGAAAGGGTTCGGTTCAATCTGGGACATTGCTTAGATCAAGCCAACAACTTCAGTTGAAAACCTCACCCACCCAAATCATTTCAAATAAGATTGGATAAGGAAGAGTTTCAAGATTGGATGAGAAAGAAACAAAGCTTTTTTCTTCTTTAATGGTGCTTCGAAAGGTAACCCTAGGGAGGTCGAAGTGAGAGGGGTTAGCTTTCACCCCGATGAAAAAAGAGAGACTCAATATGCATGGGGATTGAGAATCTTGACCAACAACCAAGACAAGTTCCTAGATATATTACAAGGACTAAAATTGGAAATCTTAAAGGATATTCAAAGTCTAAGAGTTCTAAGAGATTCATTGATTGTCACTCAACAAGTGCTTAAGATCCAACAAGATCCAGGGTCAATCCAAGTCCCCATTCTTCATCATATAAGTCTTAAATTAACTAAATTTGAAAGGATACAACTTTTTCATATTCGAAGGAACCTCAATTTTGTAGCCAATTCCTTAGCAAATAAAGGGGTCACCCTAGATCAAGGACTCTTGCAAGTGGAAGATGGGAGAACTATATTAAAACCCATCCCGTGGAAAATCATATGATGATAATGATCACAAAGATGAAGGGAATATTACAAAGTGAGAACAATGGATGGGACAAAAGCATTAAATTTTCCCTGAATGTAAGTCTTTGGGCGCAAAGTGTCATGGTGGGGAGATTTACCATTAACTCATAAGAACTGCCTCGAGTTAACAAACTGAGAAATCACCATGATCAAGGCAGGTCAATGGACAAATGTCTAAGGAAGGCACTAGTTCATAAATGGGAAGGGAAGCCGAGGCATAAATTCAAATCTTTAGTTACCTCGGTTGTACAAATCCGTTTGTAGGGAACGATGGATGCAATGATGAACGACAGGATAATACCTTTGATTGCACTCCCAAATGACGCAGGCATTAATGATCAGATTAAGAATTTTAGGGGGTGAATTAAAAATTGAGATCTGTTAATGCGAAGAAGAAAGACATATCTTTGTGATATTTAATGCAAAGGGTGTGAGTGTGACTAGGAGCAGGATGAATCAACATGCTATAAAATAAGGTGGGATGGCATTACAATACGAGTTATCTTGTATATATATAGAGAGAGTTGAAGGTGTTGTCTCAAGCAGTATTGATGGAAAACTAGAAGCGCTTTGAGAGTGAGGAGAATAATTACCACTTAATCAAGTTGCTCTCCTCGGTGGAATTCCTCATTCGTTCAACAAGTAGGCAGGGATAAATGTTATTGTATAAGTATTGAACCCACTATGAGCTATTCAAAAAAACTATGAACTTGCTAGAGGTTAAATTCGATAAACTATAAATCTTCATTGATATATTGCATCACAATTTGGACGCTTTGTCAGTCATTTTTGAACCAGCTGTGCGCAAAGGAGTTGAGGTGGATGATGTTGAGCTTCAGAGAGATGCGAGAGCAAATGCGATGGCAACATCATTGGGGGAGGAATCTCATTCTGCTATGCTTATTCGTGTTACACAAGACTCTGAAGCAACCCTTGTAAATGGAGCGAACCCAGAAGCGACCTCCTCTTTTTATCAAGTTTAAATGTTATGCAAATTTGGATGCATTTCAACATTCTTATAAGCTAATTAGCAGTAGGATAGTGTTATGTAGTCAAGATATTTGGAAAAACATAATTTTTTTGATATTTTGGAATGCATAAAAAGACAAATTGTGATAAATATGTACAAGATTATGGCCTTCAAACTACACTGCATTAATATAAAACCTATAGCCATTTTCTTAAAAATTACCCAATTAAATAAATATTATCATATAGAATAAATTTACTATTTTAAATTATTTTATATATCTATATTTTCGTTACATGTAAATATAATTCCATTGTATTTTGCATGAGATTATAGTGTCAATATAATCTAGATATTAAAGTGCATCATGAACCTAATTAATTGACTTCTAAAGAACTATTATATTTTTCACTTAGATGACTCCTCTAAACTATTATATTTTTTGCTCGAAAAATATGCTGTCAATAAATACTGAAGACAATTTCCCCTTGTTAGTTAAAAGAGACGATGACAACATTCTCCAAAATCAAAAGTAGAAATAAATTATTTTAATGTCTATGAGGCTAAAGATAGCCTATGGGACAAATTGCTTCTTCATATGTTTGATGTATTCGGCACTTTTTCTGTGAAACCTTACAATAAATACTCCTAACTTCTCGACAAACCCCTTGTTAAATAGATTATCCCAAGAGCTAGCTGCCAACATATCTACATAACTTTCACTGTTGTATTTGAAGGCCTCACTTTCTTAAATGAAATGCTTTTATGTTTCCACTTTTCCAGAAGAACAAAAAAAGCATACTCTTTCCTCTCACACTTCTTTTGGCCTTTTCCCGAGAGAAAATGTATCTTATAAATGGCTTTTAACTTTCTCTTCCTATCATATATGTGAGATAGTTTTTTTTATGAGTTGTCTTTAGTGCGACCTTTTGGACAATCCGGTGTCGGAATTCGGTGGAAATTTTTGAGGTGAAATCTTGATTTGTGTTTTTTTTTTCAACTGGAAAAATCGTAATCTTTCATTAACTTGAAAAAGTACATATTGTAGATGTGATATGCATATGTTGTATCTGTCTAGCCCTAGAGGGCTCAGTCAAAATATTTGAAAGTTCAACAAAAAATAATTGTATACTGTCTAGAAGATCACGCAGGATGTTCATAAAAAAGAGCTTTGTATTTTGTTTGTACATTTGCCACGCAGGGCCATACATATATCCTATATAATATATTCAAAAAGTAAAACATTTTTCAAAAATTCCAAAAGATAACCAGATCATGGGCTCTCGGCCCTGTGATAATGTAGATCTATGTAAGGGCGGTGATAGTAGTGGTATTCATTTGGCCCTCGCTATTCCTGGATCATCCACTCTCCTCTAGGTAGTATCGTGGCCGCCTTGGATAACTCGTCAGCACAACTGTTATGTTCCCAGTAAATATGATTACATGTGATATAATTAAATTGAGCCTTGAAAATGTTTATTTCATCCAAAATATTACTGAGTGTGTGTATGTGACAAGCAGTAATATTATTGAACCAATTGATAATGATCTTCGAATCTCCAAATATATTAATGCTCATGCAGTTATGCCCCAAAGAGAAATGCAAGAGATGACGAAGGGTGATGAGTTCAGCGAAATTGTTCGTTCCAGCCCCTAATCCCATCTTAACTTTGAAGTAATGATGATCACTAATGTGTAGGATGAATCCACCACCACATCCCTGCTGTTGTGCTGCGCCATCAAAATATGCCCAAGGGGTATTTTTATCAATAAATGGAGGAGCATGTGGCCTGCGGGCTCGGGGTTGTGGAGGCTCAGGCATCTCATTATATGCCGATATTATACAAGTTGTAGTGTGCGGCCAACACACAGGTTTGTTGTAAAAAATGGAGCGATTCCGGGCCAGCCAGAGATGCCAGCTGATAATCAAAGGGAGACTTTGGAGCTTAGACCCTTTATGTCGATGGTACCAGCCTTCCCATGCTTTGTTAATGTCTTCACCATCCCAAAATCTCGTGAAGAGAATAGTAGAGGATATATTTTTCCAAAGATCAATCAATGCTGGACAATTCAGAAACAGATGTGTAGTCGATTCCGATGATCCTTTGCATAATGTACACCAAGTTGGCCCGTGGAAGGATCGATGCATAAGATTATCACCAGTGGGAACTTTATTTTTAAGAATACACCAGAAAAATAGTCTGGTCCGAGGAGGCGCAGTAAGTTTCCATATAGACTTCCACCAGAAAGTGATCAAATCCGGAATCTTGTGTGAGATCAGGGCTAAATAACCAGACTTTGGTGAGTATATACCACTGTCTGAATGATGCCAAATGAGTTCATTCGGGCCCTCTTTAATCCTGATATGAGATTCAGATAGAGCAGAAGTATAATCATGCCATTCTTGATGCCAACATTGTGGTAACTCGAGCTGTAAAGCGGATTTCCATCTTTGAGCAAAAATGGTTGAATTATGAGGATCTGCAATGTTTGCAAGTACCTTAAGCTCGTGTGAATGGAGATGTTGTATAAGATCTCTGGACAGCTGATATCTTCCTCCACTTCCAATCCATGGATCTAAACCAATGCGAGCCTTAGATCCATCGTTTATTCTCCAGACCAGATTATCCCTGATGAGCGGCAGAGAGTGTAGGAGAGCCTTCCAGACAGATGAGATGCCAGATTTAGGCCAACTAGGCAAACGAATCCAATCCATAATTTGTTGAGGCCAAATGTACTTGTGATATGTGATGGTAGTCTAGAGATTCTGTCCGGTTAACAAGGTCCATCCCATTTTGGCAGCAAGAGCTTGTGCGAATATAGGAAGATCTTTTAGGCCCCAGCCTCCCCATTTTTTGGGCAGTGCTATCTTGCTCCAGCCGACCCATGCAAAAATCCGTTTGTCCTGGTTCCCATTCCAAAGATATCTGTTGCAGACGGGCCAAGATGCTCCTGGGAATCCAAGCGAGTGCCATCCAAAAAACAGGAGTGGCCTCAAGAACAGATTTTACCAGAACAAGTCTACCAGCTCTGGACAAATATCTGTGGCTCCATATGGTAAGCCTTTTCTCCAATTTTGTGACTAGCCAAACCCAATCAGTTGTTTTCTGGCTGATGGGCTTAATCCAAAACCCCAGGTATTTGAGGCCCCGGTCTAGTGGATTGATGCAGTAAGGAAACAACTGATGAGAAAAATGAGTCTCTTAGATGGAGGTTCGGGCAAAAGTGATGGTGGATTTTGAGTGATTTGCTAGCATCCCAGTAGCTGATGAGAAAAGAGAGAGAATCTTGGAAAAGGAGCAGGAATCCCGAATACTACCATCAAGAAAAATAAGTACATCATCCACGAAAAGTAGATGGGTGAGGAAGCAGTCATCAGATATCTTAAGTCCACAAAGATCACCATCTCTCTTAGCCGATGCAATCAATCGACTGAGACCATCCATGACAATCAAAAAAAGGAGGGGTGAGAGGGGGCATCCTTGCCTAAGCCCCCTTTCAGAGTGAAAAAAATGAGATGCAGACCCATTGATGAGAACACTGAAAGTGGGTGAGGTAATGCAGGCCATGATCCAGGTGATGAAATTGAGGGGGAAGCCCAAATGGATAAGAAGCATCTTAATGTAAAGCCAACTGACACGGTCAAAAGCTTTTGCCAGATCTATCTTAAGAGTAATGGCTTTATGGTGTTTGGTCTAGATAGTATGAATGGCTTCTTGGGCCGAGCCAATAGCTTCATGAATCTGTCGATGTTCAAGAAAGGCAAATTGTTGGGGAGCAATATGACGAGAGAGGATAGGGCGGAGGCGATTTGCAATGATCTTGGAGATGATTTTGTAAAGACAATTGCACAAAGAGATGGGTCTGTAGTCATTAAAGGAGGATGGGGTGTCGGACTTTGGGATGAGGGCGATGAAAGTCGAGTTGATAGCATTGTACAGAGATCCAGACAATCTGCACTCCTCCACTACCTTCAACAGATCTTGTCCCAGGAGGTCGAAGAAGGCAAGGTAGAATTCAATGGTCCAACCATCCGGTCCCGGACTCTTGTCCTTTTTGAACCATTTTAGTGTGCCTTCAAGCTCACCAGATGTCACGGGAGCGAATAGTGCCTCTGCCTCATCCTCATTTACAAATCTGGGGAAGTGCCCAACAACATTAATGATATCAGCAAGATTCGAACCAGGAGGGCTTTTGTATAGGTTCTTAAAATGAGTAGAGCCAAGGTGGGAGAGCTTATTGAATGAATCAGCCACACCTCCTTCAGGTAGAGGTAGATTCCAAATGGTGTTTGTAATCTTTCTACCTTTTGCATAGTTCTGAAAAAACCTAGTATTGTCATCCCCTGCTTTCAACCATATGGCTCTACTCCGAAGACAGATGGATTCCTCTCTTTCCTTTAGGATCTGAGCCTTCTGGTTCTCAAGTTCAACCAAATGAGATTTGTCTTCTGTAGTGATAAACCCCAAACTTCACTCATCGAGCAGAGAGCAGAGCTCTGATTCTATATGTAATAGAGTCGAATTCTCCCTCTGATGTTTCTCTCTAGCCCAGTTGATAGAGAGATGCTTGAGCATCGATAAGTTTAAACAGAATCCTTTTGCCATGGAGTCTGATCTATCAATCGGGTTTGCAGCCCAGAAGTCTGAAACCATACGAACATAAGTAGGGTCCTAAAGCCAGACATGATTAAACTTAAATGGGGCTTTTGGCTTGTGGTGAGGCCCCAATATCTCTAGATAAATGGGGGAGTGATCCGAGATACCCCCAGTTCCTACCCATTGTTTATAATGATGCAACTGTTGTATTAGGGGCCCCTTCATGATGAATCTGTCTAATCTTCGAGCAAGGGCAGCCTCACCCACCCTCCTGTTCCTCCAAGTGGGAAGAGGCTTGTTCATAGGGACATCCATCAAATTAAACTGCTCTAGGAGGTCAGTCATAAACCCCGAGATTGAGTCCACTTGTGCCATAGACCCCCATGATTCACCATAACCTAGGGAGAAGTTTAGATCGCCCCCAATAATGATGTGATCAAATGAGAAAATGGATAGGCCAAGCAGGTGCTGCCAGAAATGCTCCCTCTGTTGACAAGGTCCATAGATGTTGACAACCCGTAGGTTGGTGCCAAGTTCTGCCAAAAAGAGATCTAACCCCAGAAAGCCATGACCTCCCCAAGATGCATCAACCCTGATGGTTTTGGGATTATATCCAATGGCAAGACCACCAGATCTCCCCATAGCATCCAATGCCATATAGTGCCATCCCGGGGAGATAGAGTTCAAAGAACTGGTGATGAGATCAGTTGAGCCTAGGGTTTCTTGTAGCATAATGATGTCAACAGGTTCGATCTCAAGAAGTCTGCGTAGGGCTAGTTTCTTGGAGGCACTAGCCATGCCTCGGCAATTAAAGGAAAGGCATTTCATGGGGGAATGCTACCAGGGGTATTCAATGCTCTAAGAACCCCATCAAGAGTAGATTGATGGCCAGAGGCGACTTCAGCTCCAGCACGTCTGATAGCTTTGGATAGATTAGATTTTCTCCCCCGAGATGATAGAGAGGCTGGACCAGGTATAGAGAGACCCAATTCAGCAAGATGTACTGGAGAGCCACTAGGTAGTATACGGGGACGGAGATTGTAATGATGAGATTTTGAAACCCTAGACGAAGATGGTGAAGAGGAGGATGTGGATAATGAATGCAGAGAGGGTGCGGAAGGTGCAATAACAGGGGAGGACGACATAGTGCAATGTGCCACAGAGATGGAAGGTGCAACAAAAGAGGAACAATGAGCAATACAAGAGTTAAGAGGAGTGAGAGGAGTACCCGAAGCTTTGGCGGCTTCAGCAGCTGCCCGAGACCTGGTGATAGGCAGCGAGAGTGGTCTGTGATCCTCGTCCACTGCCTTAGGAGGAGGATTGTTGACCGAGGGAATAGGGCCTGGAGTTGGTGTGCATTGGATGGCCGGCGAATCGATCCTGGATGGTGCTAAAGACGCTTTAGGGATATCCTCTGGTTTCTTATTAAGGGGGCAATCCTTAAATATGTGTCCCACCTTGTGGCACCGTCGACAGCGAAATGGAACCCCTTCGTAGTCCAATATCTGGATCTTGGTATATTTCCCCCATTGAAGCATAATCTTCTCCTCCAAACCCTCGCGAGTGTCTAAATGAACCAGGATACAGGCAAGAGTTCTATTTCTCGATTCCACAAAGGTGCGGTCATGGTCCAGATATGTACCTAGGGCATTCCCAATTCGGATGAAAACCTCCTCGCACCAATACTGTAGCGGGAGCCCTGGAAAGCGCACCCATAAGGGTCCGGCCCCAATTTGTTCTCGCTCAGGATCAAAAAGAGGGCTCCATCTCTTGAGGAGGACCGGAGCCATCTCAATGTGCCAGTATCTGGCAAGAACCAAATCTGTATAATTCTCCTTCGCAAAATGAAGGGAAAACCAACCCCTAGGTAGAACCTGAACCTCAGGCAGGTCTTTGAGTAATCCGCCCCAGATTTCCTTAACCCATAATGTGAGCCTTATGGCCGAGTAAGCCCTTCCACGAACATGTCCGACAAGTATTGTGCTGGCCATAAATGCCGCTTCTCCAATTGTAGAGGTCTCACCGAACCGGATCGTAATATCCTTGGAGGTCGTCTTCACGCACTTAGATTTTCTCTTCCCCGAGCGAGGTGTAGATGGGTGTTCCGTCAAAGGGTCGGGGGAACCTTCCAGCGGGATGGATTTTGCAGACTTGACCTTGACAACCGGAGTCTCGAAACAGCCCGACGGCGAGTGTAGTTGAAAAGAAGGGTTTGGGGCCACCGAGGAAGGGATACCCGTAGATGTAGCAGCGAAGAAAGATGAATGAGGGTCGAATGAAGGCGATGGAGGCATATTCGCAGTCAGAATGTGTAAAGTCCCTGGGGATAAAGGGGGAATATCCAGTGCAGGGGATTCAAGAGAGATAGACCCGGAGAAAGGTGGAGCAGAACAGTGCTCCGACAAGGTAACCACCGGCGACGAGATCGGCGGATAAGGGCTGGACGGGAGACTAGGGCCAGCTGCCGCTGATGAGAAACAAGGGAGCCTGAAAATGACACGATCCGGCTGAGGGTCCTCAGAATAATCGACCTCCTCAGTCTCCATCGAATCCCCCAAAATACAAGCTGGGACTGACATTCTGAAAGTGACGGACGAGGCAGCAACGGGGACAGCGGGCGATACTGTCGGCGACGGGTACGCAGCTCAATAATTGTGAAAGTTTGCAGTAAAACCTAGGGTGTTACCCAAAACCCTTACAGAATCTTGCAGTAATCGACATCCTCTCTCATAGATACACCTTCCTCGACCTTGTCCCTCCCAACATTGATCTGTAATGGATCAACATGTTCCCTTGATTTGTGTTATTTAAACTGATTTTTTGATTGTATATATAGATTCAATGCCCTGAAAAACCCGTGGGGCACTTCTATTGTCCAAGAATACCCATCAAACTTGTGATTTCAATAAATTCCTACCAAATTTTATAAAAATTAAATCAAGAAAAATTCACGAGAAAAACTTTCAAAAAATCACACTAAAAACAACTAAATTTTTTATGACCACACAATGTGTAACCATCATAACTTTTCTTAATCTACGCAAGCCGTTAAGAGTGCCATCATACACACTAAAGGCCTGTGTTATGCAAGGCATTTGTCTTATTCAAAAGTCGTGTTATGCAAGGAATCTATCTTATTGTAAAGTGCTTGAAACAAAATGCCACATATATAACGCTTTGTGTATTTGGCATGGGTAAAAAATATTTAGGTGCCCTAATCGGGACTTACATGTGTGGGAAGTTCACTGTGAATTATCATGTACCTCAATTCATTTCTTATGCTCTATGAGTGGAATGATTATAAGTTTGTTATTCATATTATCCTTGCTTTGATAGGAAGTCAATCTAATAACGAGTTATAATTAAGAAAATAGTTGAGAGATGATTTTTATTTTTATTTTTTTATATAAATTATATATCATGAGTAGATATGGGAAGTACAAAATTAAGATGACAATTTTTATTTTATTTTTCAATTTGCCAAACAATTTATTGTGGGTAATAATATTAATAAATTTCAAACAATTTTTTTGTGACAAAATAATTTATGATAAAAATAATTTAATGTGAGAAACAATATTAATAAATTCTAATTGTTTTTTATTTTAGATTCTAATTTTTAATAACTTGATATTTATTTAGATAATTTATAATAAAAAATTATAAGTACTTAGTAACAAAATCATGAAATTTTTGTTTTATATACTAAAATTATTTTTTGGAAAATTATGTTTAATTTTAACCATGTTATTTTTCAAATTTTGTTATTCATTTTATTGGAATATTATATGATAAATATACAACTGTGTTTTGATAATAATAAAAAAATTATAAGTTGAGGAAATTTCCATTAAGGCAAAAAGTTACATAAATGTTAATACTTTTCAAAATTCTGCCAACCTCGCTTTTATTGGATTTATTTGTCGGGAACTAAATCACTAGGATCTTTATAGTAGTAAAAAAAAAATCGAGAAAGCCAAAACAAAAGAGTATTTGGAAACCAAGAAGCCAACAAGATCTGCACACAACCTCTAGTTATAAGGGATCAAAATAAGTTATTGACATAGGATTTGTCAGATAAGAACCTGGAGGTGGTGGCTGCGAAAATTTGCATTGAATGTGCCACTCCATGTGTTCCAAGCAAGTGCCTAGACAGTTCAGACAAGCCTCAAAATGAGCCAAGGTATCTTGCATCCTCCACTAGTTTCTCTATAAATCATTAAGGAAAGAGATGATCTCATTTCGATCACCATGTTTCTTCGTGAGGACCTGTCCCAACAAAGTCTTTAATTGTAGGTGTAAGGTGACCAAGTGGATGTATTGAGTCTTTCTCCCCCTAGTGTGTCTTGGATTCAAGAGCCAATGAGAAACTTCTCCAATAAGATCGAAGTCAGAGAAATATTGTCTCTCTCGATGCATAATCTACTCCAGTCTGTTAGATTGAGTACAAGGAGTTGTCGCGGTTTGAAATGCAACAACTACTTCTTGGGCTTGAACCTCGACCCGAGATTGGTTGGGTTGATTGCGACTAAGTTTCCCATGTTCACCCCTTCCCCGACGACTACATCCTCATTGTCTAGGCATAATGAACAATGTGACATACATAGTTATGTTCCTCATAAGGGGTACTCGGTATTCAGACTCTGGAAATATCTCTACTTAGGTTCCATTAAAGCTATCTAAGACTGTTCACTCCCAAACAAACTCGCTCTACCAACCTTCCTCCTTAACACTGAGATGAAGAACATCGCCTTGAAACCAACACGACAAGGAAGGATATGACCAGGCCAGGCCCCTAGTAGAAAACCCAGCCCCAGGTAAACTAAGGTCGAAGATGGGGCACCAAGAATAACCTAGAACATGAATTGGAATGGAACTTAATGATACAAATTAATGACAAAAGCTCCAAAAGGGCAAGCCCAAGCCTTGTAAAAATGACAATTCTAGAAATTTACATAAAACTGATAATAGATTGGAACAATGGAGCTAGACCAAAGAAACCAGGCACCCAAAATTACCTTGAAGCAAGTTTTGAGGCGACGTAAGACCTCAATCAGCGACACGTGCTTGTAATTTGGGTGTCTTCCAGGAGCAGTGAGTCCCTGGTTCGAATGCTTTGCAACAACGTCTCACTGGAGCTGAAAGGTTGTAGAGCCTAACACAACCTGCTAGAGAGAAAAAATAATTACACAATAGTGTCACCCTGTCCTCACCTAGCCAGAAAATCCCGTAGAGGATCCCCCCTCGTTCAGGAACTTTCAACATTGATGAATAACATTTCTATTTGCATGCAAGCTTGACCAACACCCTTGTAACCATCTAAACTTCCACTCCTCTTGCCACTACATACCGTCTGTTAAAGAATATTTAAAACCTTGAAAAGTTGATCATTTAAATGGCAATTACCTTGCATGTATCATGCATGGGGGAGGTGTGCCACACCACCTCCCACCTTAATCACCACGAGAGTCAATGGGGTGGCTGGCGCCCCCTCGAGATCCCCTTCATTATGCTTGTCCACCCCCATCGAGGTACTTCATTTTGATAATTATAATTATACTTTTTTTTTTTTTTTTTCATTCAATACATCTTGTTAATATTTTAAGTGGTCATTTTGATTTGTTATTTGTGGATTTTTTACTATAAAATAAGTGTTTTATTTTTTAACAATTTTTTTTAATAGAAATGAGATTTTTGGGGAGAAAATTAGTAATTTTGAACTTCAAAAGATCGACTGTCACTATTACACTAGGTACAATCATCTCATAAATGCCACAAACAAACGAGTTACAACATGTCTTTGGAGACTCGAACCGATGCAATGGGGTAACAATTGTTCACCAAACCACAAGAACTAAGATCCTTTGATTTTTTTTGCATTTATAATTACTATTACATTTATAATTACTAGGAAAAATGAAAAATAATAAATATATAAAGAATCTTTATAACTTTTTCTTTTCTTTTCTTTTATTCGATTAAATATATGTTTTAAGAAATTTGATTCCTCTCATAATTTGGTAAATACATAATTCAAAATAATCTAGAGTGATGTTATTTTTTCAGGGAAAATAATTGTACATATTAAGATGGAAATATATACATATGCTGTTAGCTTGACAATACATAGATATGTTATCATCTCGTCATCAGTGTTGTAACACTTCATGATCCTTACAAAATTGTTTAACAAAAAGACTGCACAATACACCTTCAACACATAAACCAACATTTGACTACAGATCATAAGTCAAGCTAGAGTTAGAATGATGTGTAACCAAATGAGCTAGGATGACGACAACATTTTTAGTGAAATTCATATTTATTTGAAAATTTATGGAACATTTTTTCTTATTTCGAGGATGGTACCCAGGGTAAATTGAATTCTTCGTAATTAAAGTATAATAAAATAAAATAAACACCAATATTTCAACATGTAACAGAAAAGGAAGGATTTTAGAAGGGGAGAAATACACTCTTCCTTTTAATCACTAGAACTACACTCGAGTGTATTTATATATTTTGCCTTTTTACACTTTTTTTTGGTTGATTTATGCCATGTAACAATGATGTTATATTACACATCTCCTTTATATCAGGTTGTACAAGATGCCTTGAAATACAATATATACATCTATTATGTTTGGTGTAAATATTGTAGACACACTGCATACATGTTAGGATTTCATTTGAGTTCATATATACATACATATACATATACATATATATATGTATATATATATATATATATATATATATATATATATATATATATATATATATATACATATATATATGTATATGTATATGTATGTATATATATATATATATATATATATATAATCCCACATTCATAACAATAATAAGGAAAAAATGATTTACAAAAGATTATTTACAAAACTTTGCTAATAAGATGATTTGCATAGTAAAATCTACGATTATTCTATGGGGGATTTGAACCTATGACCTATTGCAAGAAGTGCCTTATCACGTATGATAACTAGTTATGTGTACCATTTCATTTCACAATAAGACATTAAACCATTTTTTTGCTACACTAATATTTCATCAAGTAGAGCAATATAGTAACTGTTGCAAAATTATCTAGACTAGCTTGTTGGTGGCTTGCCAACACGAAAACTAGACCACTAGCAAAATAGTAGATTAGTGGTCTAAAAATAAACAATGAGATAAACCCAACAAGCAAAAAATTGGTAGAGTTCAAAGTGTTTCATGAAGCACCATGATAGGTGCCTAGACAAAGCCTCAGAGTGCATATAAACAAAACTGAAAAGAACTAGTTAAACATAGGCAAATAAGACTATGTAACCAGAGAGACCATAAAACAAGATTCATCATAACATTAAGGAGATGTGGACGTATCCACCTTAATGGGGTTGGTGTGCTCTAATTGTAGCCTCCTTGACTTGGAGTAAGAGCAAGCTAAGCTTTTATGTGCTTGATATGAGCATCCGTATCTTGTTAATGGAGCACCACCTTATCTAGCACCAACAAGATCTCTTATTTGGCCTCATTTCTCTCCATGACAACTCTTCACAACAACATTTTCATCCTCCAATAGATGTCAATTGCAAGAGTATACTTTTTGCCTACTTCGAGTGTGTCCAGGGTTAGGCACCCACTTGGTGATATCCATCAATACTTCAGAATTGGTGAGACATCCCCTCTTTGTGGCAATGTTGGCCTCAAATTCTCCGAGTTCCTCCTAAACTTCAACGATAACATGTTCTTTGAATAAGTGTGCAAATGTTGCTACCCTAGCTTGACACCGAGCATCGCCTGTCTCCCCACAACTATTACTACCACGCCATCCCCTTGCATGTTGTTGAATCATTGTTCCTATCTTAGACGAACCAATCAATGAACCAAATTGACTTATATGCCATAGCCTTGTGAACAGAATGAGGATCAGAGCTCATAAGACCTATAAACACACAAAGTGGAGATAGAAAGACTGACACTGTTCACTCATGGACAACAAGAATGATGGAGGCTAGTAGAGCAACAACAACAATGAGGGAACAACCATGCATACCACATTCTAAAGTTCCTTAATTGAATTGCAAACCAATTTGTGCATAATGAATACCCCATTCGAACTAGTATTGAAAATGATGATGCATATCCCAAATTCACCGCTTGTAGGATTTGTGACCATGTGACATAATTCCCCCATGCCATGAACTCATGGCCTATACCTCCCACCTAATCTAATAAAACCTTGATTGCACTCATATCGAACAATATTGTCATGACAAACAAAACATCACCCTTGCCTATTGCGTGAGGTGATGACACCCTCATAAACTCCCACCCCGCCCAATCCAAATAAAAACATTAAACAAATTTAATTTAAATAAATATTTACAATTAATATAAATATACTATATTTAGCTAAAATATTATGGACACAATAAATAAGTATTTTTTATATTAATATTTTTTCCTATATTAATTATTATTTTTAATTATCATTATTCATACATAATCTCCATGTAAATTTCATCGATAATAATCTAATTAACCATTAAATTACAGTAAATTTTACTATTTAAGAAAAAATTCCGACATTCACAATCTAAACACATAAAAATAAATTTCAAAATTCATATATGTTAAAATCTTTTCTCAAAATCATCACTTTATTAAATATCAACTTATTCTTTAAAATAAATAAATACTTTTATGATAAACTAATAAGATAAATTATCTCATTGATATTTACTGCTTCCCATTCCAATCCCAACTACTATACCATAGCACATTACTCCAAATAGGAATCCCAAACATTTGTAAGAAGGGGGAGGGTTGTAAGAAGGGCAAGGAGAATGCAGATTCCCTTCTCCTTGATGCACTACTAATCCGGACCCATATATAACCCCCCTTCTTCCAACTTCATGTGTACTGCGTAATATCTGCAGATGTATTCGTTGGAAAAAGATAGTCGAAACGCTCTTGCCCACATCTGTACCGTTTTTGGAAGAACATTACCTACGAATCAAGGGTAGATGCCCGAAGCCAGGTCTGTCACTCGATACTCTCAAGGCTTAAAACAAGATAAAATTCTGCAAACTAGCTTTAATAGGGCGCTCTGGTACCCCTCTTTTCCAGATTGGCGTAATTTGAATAGGGTTGGGGTTTTGACGTATCCGGAGGCCAGAATGCATAGAAATTAAGAGAGATCCAGATCAGTTTAAGGGGCGAATTAGGCCCGTTCGTCAAGCTGGAAGGGGGAATTAGGGTGGTTGTTCAAGCTGGAGCAGTTGAAGACGATAGGACGGGAGCTCACCATGGGCTCCCAGGGTGGATGGGGGCAGTCCAAGGAGTTTCTGGACCTCGTGAAGGCCATCGGTGAAGCCCGATCCAAAGCAGAAGAAGAGAGGATTGTTTTGCGCGAGATTGAGACGCTGAAGAAGAGGATCACCGAGCCTGATGTGCCCAAGAGGAAAATGAAGGAGTACATTATTCGCCTTGTCTATGTTGAAATGCTAGGTCACGATGCCTCCTTCGGCTACATCCATGCTGTCAAGATGACCCACGATGACTCCCTGCTGCTTAAGAAGACTGGGTATCTTGCAGTTACGCTGTTCCTGAGCGAGGATCACGATCTTATAATTTTGATTGTCAATACCATACAGAAGGACTTGAAGTCGGATAATTATCTGGTTGTCTGTGTTGCGCTTACCGCAGTCTGTAAGTTGATTAACGAGGAGACGATACCGGCTGTACTCCCGCAAATTGTCGAGCTCTTGGGTCACCCGAAAGAATTGGTGAGGAAGAAGGCTGTTATGGCCTTGCACAGGTTCTACCAGAAGGCGTCCTCCACAGTTTCACATGTTATTCCAAAGTTTCGGAAGGTGAGCTATTCAATTCAGTTCGCCAAACGTATGGAAACACAAACTACTCCCACAAAACAAATAATTGACGCTTTTGTATTAGGTCTGCTTCCTGCATTATTTGATCACCGGTTATAGATCTGCTAGGAAATGCCATTTCCAGGCATTGTGGCAAAACAAAATGGCGCTAAAATGTGTGTGTATTTGTAAGGCTCCCCGGCCTACTAACTACTGACAAGAAGGGAAACTTTTAAGCAATGAAATATACAACAGTGTTATAGAATGGTTGGTGATCTTTTGATCTTATAAAGCTGTGGGTGTGTCTCTATATATATAATCTTTTCCTTTTTAGGCTCTTTGGTGCATTTCTAATTTCAACAATAAAGTAGCTTACAGGAGACACTATGAAAAATTATTTTACTAAAGTAGCTGCCAAACACTCAATTTTACCAAGTCTGATACATGTCAGAATAACTACAGCAATTCACGTCACTTGAAGCAGGGAACCTGCTGGATTTGCAAGAAACCATGCAGAAAAAGCAAAGATTTGCGGAATTTGTCTTTTAATGGATTTTTTTTTGTGTTTTTTTCGTCTGTACTATTCTAATTTTATTATTCAATGTCTTCTTGGTACACAGGACCAGTTTGGCCCAAGTGTACAACTGTGCCATTTACATCTTGGGCAATACACTTGAATAGCCAAACTCAGAAAACTGTCAATAGATCAAACCCCAAACTTACAATTTACTATAATTTGCATGTAAGTAATCCTTAGAGTAAAGAGTAAAACACATGCCGATTTTTCTGCCAGAGTTTACTAGGTAGATTCATCTACTCCATTCAGGTTTAATTGACATTACAGAGCATGTTAGAAACAACTTGTGTCTATTCTATATTCCAATGGGCTCTTAAACCCATGTATTTCGAGGGTATCGGTAAGGTTTGGTTCACTGTTTAAGTGGGTACAACTAATATAGCTTTTAAGAGAATTTTCAAGATTGGATATGTTTTCCTATTTGCGATTCTGCTAAATGTCTGCCTTTATATGAATTTCTACAATGATATTCGTCTCTGCAGTTGTTTATATGCCTGCGTTTTGCAAATTTTCCTAGATTCTTACACTTTTTTGTTCTTGTCAGAGGTTGTGTGACAATGATCCAGGTGTCATGGGGGCTTCTCTTTGTCCCCTTTTCGATCTTATTACAGCTGATGCACAGTCATATAAAGACTTGACGACTAGTTTTGTAAATATCTTGAAACAAGTAGCTGAGCATAGATTACCAAAGAGTTATGATTATCATCGTACTCCAGCACCCTTTATTCAAGTAAGTGACTGTTTCTGTTTTTGTTATATTACGTTTGTTATATAGTATTCATTTAAAACATTTTGCCTTTATTTCATGGACGCATCAACTTTCATTTACTTTATTAAAAGCCTTATGGAGCAAGTGATTCAGTCAGCAGCATATTTTGTTTCATGTTTTGACCTAGCATGATTTGTAATTTTGACATATTTTGACTGGTACACATATGGAGTAACCATATGTGGCTTCTTTAAAATCGACATCTCACATAATGGTTGTAATATTTTCCCCTGTATCTCTACAACGGCTTAGCAGAGAAATGGGATACACAAGAAATGCAGCTGAAATAGAATGGAAATGAGCATTCCGTTAGAGTGCGACTGTTGAGAGTTAACAGTAGCCTTCTATAAAATTATGATAGTTGGGGAACAATTATAGGATATGGTTCTATTATAACTTCCATGGAAAAAAATAGGATTTCGTTCTGACGTTGTTTTCCTTCTATCAGCTTAAAAAACAGAGTAGAGTGGGTTGAAATTTCTTCAAAGAAGACACCTTTGCTTGTGGTGGTTGAAGGAGTTGTTCAGGCTAGTCTCTTGGAGGATTGTACTTGATGAGCTTCAGAGCTAAACTTGAAGGTGAATGGACTCCCACCATCCTCATCTCCTTCTTTGGACTCCGTACAGAATGGGGTTTCCTTCAGTTGGGACACCATGGGTCTTCCAAATTTGATGCCAAAGAGTGTGTGGCTAGGTTTTGAATCTATACTTATTCTCTGTTTTTGGACTTGGATATGGTGGGCCTCAACCTTGTAGGTGATGACATTAACAAACAAGGGAATTCTAGGGTAGCCTAAGAGGTGGGAAACTAGGAAGTTGTCCCAACACTTGAGGATAAAAATGATAGCAACAAAGAACATGATAAATTAGGTGTAAATCCTAGGACATAATCTGAGTGTTAATATAACAAATGGAAGAGGTGGAACTATCAAATTTTAATACGTAATTAGCTATTTGTAATCTCACGAGTAGGATATTGGAATTAGAATCTTAGAACCTAGTATTGAAACAACAAGTTTCATGATGCTAAAATGTTGGAAATTCTTCTCCCCCCAAGAATTCTTTGCATGTGGAAATCTTGGACCTTGAGAACAAGCAATATTTAATCCATTTATAGCATGCCATATTTAAGAAAGAGGTGGACATTCAATAGGAATTCCTCAATTCTTATGTCTAGTTAGTTTAGGGGAGGAACACGACACCCTCTCATGTGGGGGGTATCAAAGAAGTTGTTCAGGCTAGTCTTTCAAATTTGATGCTAGAGTGTGTGGCTAGCTTTGGAATTCACACTTTTTCTTTGTTTTCAGACCTTGGGAGGTAGATTGTGAGCCCTTCTGGCTAAGTAGTTACTCTTTTACGTTGTTGAGCTTAGATAATCTTGGGAACAAGTTGCTACTTTTTAGAAAAATGACAATTGGGTCATGATTAGAGATCTCGGAGCAGTGATTAGATTTCCCTTTCTTGGGGGTAGACTTGATCTAGGCCCACCAAATGACACCCTTGTTAGGGAAAGGGTGGGACTTTGAGGGTCTCTTTTGTGTGATGGAAATGTAATGGAATCATTGTACATTTTCTTCTTAATCAAGACCCACGCGAGCCTTGTTAGGGCCATTTGAGATTACTATGATATCATTGCTAGGAGACCTGGAGCTCCAACAACGTTCGTGGTTCAGTGAGTATGTAGATGGTAGACACAATGTTCGTGGTTTGGTAGGCATGGCTTGCTCATGGCTTGCTTGTTTTGTGACTCTAACTAAAGCAGAGTTTCCATGATAACTTCAAATCATTTTGCTAGCTTCATGTGTGTCAAGGTTTATTTCATGCACCTCCCTGGATGTATACATTGCATTGGGTTCAATGCTTTATTGACTCACTCATTGGTAGGGATCACTACCCTTATGTCGCTCCTTGGAGGCCACTTCCCCTACCAATACTTCCAGTTAGGCTCATTGTTGGTTTGCCAAGACCACTCAACTTCTTTAATCCTTTTATCTCTAGATAGATCACCTCCCTCCATTAAGATACTCTCCAGATGCCCTTGGTTGACTTCTGTCAAGCACTCAGAAGTTGAACATGATTATTAGAGAGGAAATCTGTAGATAGCTCATTTAGGTTACTTTGTTAGATCCACTAGGGAGGGCTACACTGTATGATGGCCTTATATGAATAGCACACTCAATGGAGTTGAGGAATGGCATTATTGTTCAGCCTCCCTACATGCTTAGGCACTAGGTGCATGCTCTTAGGGTCCCTCTTAGATGGTTTCAGGTTGGCACCCATCAGCTTCATGTCAAAATGAACCACCATATGGTGTGTGGGAGGGGGGACGGCATATGATATATCTGCCTAGGATACCAAAATGGAGGAACATTTCATCTTCCATTGCCCCATTTATTCTGAGATTAGAGGATGATTCTATTGTCTCTTCATAGATACTCAAAACTCCCTTTTCGCCTTCTTCCTATGTTCAGACCAAAGATATTTGGTTTGTTTATGAGGGAGGCTCTCAGACTTGGTGCCACTTGCTCTGGCCACCTAGACCAGACACTTTAGGCCAGTTACCTGTTACTTTCCAGTAATTCTAGTAGATACAGGCACCAAGAGGTAGGCAGATAGCAACACTACATCAATAGTTAGATCCTTGAGACCACAGTAGGCTATTTTGTTCAGCGGGTGAAATCCCTATGTACTTGCTGAATCAGATCCTGCGACAGTTCACACAGTGCTAGCAGACGTGTGACTTCTTCTACATCTAGGCAGCGGGTTATAGGTTATGTCATCTAGCCAGCAAGACATTCCTCGGACCAGATCTTCTGGTGCTTCAAGGTCCTCTGATTAGTCATTTATCAAGAGTTACTTCAGTGTGGCCTTAGATGGTAGGAAATACAGATACAAACCTTTTGCTCGACAGAGGGAAGCTGTCCCTTCCCTTCTTCATCCTTAGCAGAGAGCATTAGGGGGCATGAATCTGTGTTTCTTGGATGAGACATCCCCCATAGGGGTTTTGGCTCTCTGCAGTTCTTGCACATATCTGGGTTTCCACCCTGTTTTCTGCTCCTTGATCTTGATACTTTAGGTCTTACTTAGCATAGATTATATATGATTTTATCTTGGTTTTATAGGAATGGCCTAGGCATTCCCCCTCTGCATTGGATACTGTTGTACTTAGCAGTCCTGTTGACCTACTTGTGGTCATTTGTTGGACATTAATAATCTTATCTTACGAAAAAAGAAACTAGGGGACATAAAAATTTCATAGTAACATTTGTGAATATGAAATTTGGAAATATAGCCAAAAAAGAGAGTTATCATTAAGAAAGGCCCAAGTGCTCTATTTATTTTGATTTGCGAAACATTAGTGTTAGCATTCTTTCAAAATATTTTCCATTATCTTTTTCATTTTAGTGGTTGGGATGTTGGTCAAAATGGTCAATATGTTGGCCAAACCAATCAAAAGGTCGGTGGAAACAGTTGGTATATTAGCACCAGGGAGCATTAATAGATCTTAGTGCAGATAATCCTACAAAAGTGCATAGAAAGCATGAGTAAACATTGAATACATAATAATATCCTTAATTCAAGGTCATGAAATGCTTTCAATTCAAGTGTGTATCTGGCTCCACTGTCACTGGAGAAGTCATTTACAAAACGTAAGAAGTATGTTGCACCTAATACATTGGGTGCATGAATAGGTCCATGAGTGTCACAATGGAACAAATCTTTGCTCGCCCTCTTCCCACACCTGTTCATGCACGTTGTGTGTCCTCAATACCCTGATAGTGCCTAGGTGTTATTGCTCTACTTATGCTGTAGGTGTTTGAGACCTGTGCACTGTGGGGCCTTTTGGATCTGTTGTGCGTCAATCTTACAGATGCATGCTGGCCCTTTTCTGTCGCGTGCTCATTATGGGTGACTATTGCTGCACACACCCTGTTTGTTTGCTTCTACTGGATGCATGCTTTTGCTGCCAATTTTCGTCTCCCCCCTCTCATGTGACTTCCTGCAGGTGATGGGATTCTCCTTCTTCCCTTCGTGTGCCAATCAGTTCCTTGTTGGTCTGCCAACGTTCAATCAGTTCTTTAAATGTGGCTCTGATGCACTGCAAAAAATAGCAGAAATTGCATACAACAATAGCAGAAACAATGTACAGCTCAGTGTTTTAAAAACCGTTTTTAAAAACTGGTTACCGGTCTAACCGGCCGGTTAGCAAGCCCGCCGGTCTAAACCGGCCAAAAAACCCGGTTTAAATGCTGATTTCTCTATTTTTTTGCCCTAACCGGTGAAAACCGGCCGGTTTAGGACGGAACCGGCCGGTTTGTAACAAACCGGCCGGTTCTGTCCTAAACCGGCCGGTTTTAGGCACACCCACCATAAAGTTAAAAAAGCATATTTTTGACTGTGTTTGAGGGGTTTTGGGGGGGAACTAAGGGTGTTTCAACTTTCAACCCTAACAATGTTGGCAATTAATGGTAATGTTAAATTCTTAAAGTAAAAGGATGAAAATGAAAACCTTTTACTTAAATTTTTAACATTACCATGAAATGACTCAGGATGTTTGAGAGTGGTTTCGACCTCATTGGATTTCATATGGAGAAACTAGAATTTTAGATTTCACTCAAAATTCAGCAGACTTAATGGTTTTCAGGATTTCATGGTTTGGGGGTAAACAATAAATGCAATTAGAGCTCCAAATGATGAGAAAAACTCCTGATCTAGATCCCATTGTGTTGGACGATATTGATCCAACATCAGAATGGGTGGAGGAGACTGAAGAACCTGTGTTTGAGGCTGATTTTGATATCGACATGGCTTTGGCAGGGGATGAAGCAGATTATGTGGTGGCATCAGAACCAGGATCAATAGCGGCATCAAGGAAAGGCAAAGAACCAATGGAAGGCACTAGTCATGCAGGTCGACAAACTCGTGCTTCCATTAGGTCCACTTCTATTGTCATTGGTGGCATTGATACTGAGGTTGCAGATTAGGCTGAGGCATCCTCAGACTCTGAACCAGATGATGTCTATGTAGCTCCTGATGATGATCTTGTGTCTAGTAGTGGTGATGAACTTGATGATTGATCATGTGTACACTGTAGACTTGTAGTAGGCCAATGGCCTCATAGCTTGCAGCATTGTTTTTGGACTTTATAGGCCATTTAGAGCCTCATGGCTTATGTATTTTGCTATTTTGTTGATGATATGTATTGCACTCAGTGCCATTTTGATATATTCACCTTTACATGGTATATAAATGAGCAAACTTTGCATATTTTGTCTCTATTGGCTTGGAATCATGGTTTTACATCTTAAAAATAGTTTTGTTTCATTAAAAATTAATTATTTAATGTATTTTTTTTAAAACCGGTTCGTTTAGACCAAACCAGTCCCGGTTAGACCGGTTCCGGTCGGTAAACCGGTTCATTAGGTGGACCGGTCCGGTCACCGGTTCCGGTTTTAAAAACATTGGTACTACAGCTACAATAGAGAGGGAACCCTTCAAATAGACACGCTTCGTTTTCCTAAAAATATTTTATTTGAGTACATGAAGGGAATGATTGTTCATTTTCCCATAATCAGAAAATAATTAAATGTCTAATCAACTACAGTCATATTAAATTGACTTTATTCCAAAGTGCACTTTCTATTCTTGAATATCTGAAATACAATATATGAACATTAAATATGTATTTTTACCATGTATCAACCTGTTTGCAGGCATGTTCTTCTATCTCTTTACTAGTCAAAATATTTTGGGCTTTTTTCAAATTTGTATTAATCTGTTTCACCATTCTCCTGGTGAGCACTGAGCACTCTTGGGCTGATTAATTCTTTATTCTCTAAAGATCAATTAGATTGATGTTATATTTGGTCATACCCTACCATCAGGCATGTTCTTCTATCTCTTTACTAGTCAAAATATTTTGGGCTTTTTTCAAATTTGTATTAATCTGTTTCACAATTCTCCTGGTTGAGCACTCTCAGTGGGCTGATTAATTCTTTATTCTCTAAAGATCAATTAGATTGATAATATCTTTGGTCATACCCTACCATTAGATACTCGGGTTTCTTTTATTATGGGCTAGAACATGACAACTGGCAAGCTGCCTCCTGTGTATTTTCACATCTAATTTTTAATTGATTATTCTGTCCCTTACAATTGCAGATCAAACTACTGAAAATATTAGCTTTGCTTGGTGCTGGAGACAAGCAAACAAGTGAGAATATGTATACTGTCTTGGGAGATATATTCAGGAAATGTGAACCAACAAGCAATATTGGGAATGGCATTCTATATGAATGTATATGCACGGTGACATCTATTTATCCCAGTCCCAAGCTACTGGAAACTGCGGCTGAAGTGACATCCAGGTTTTTAAAGGTTTATAATGTTGCAACCTCTATACATATGTTTCAATATTGTTGGAAGTTCATTAAAGGTTAATTTGGACCAGTTCCTAGTTGTCACGTAAGAATGTAATTCCTGCACAAATTTTTCTTTAGTTTCTTGTAATTTCCTTGTATGTGGAGGTGACTGTTTCACTTGTGCACAGAGTGACAGCCACAATTTGAAGTATATGGGTATTGATGCACTTGGTAGAGTCATTAAGATCAACCCTGACTTTGCAGAAGAACATCAATTGGCAGTGATCGATTGCTTAGAGGTCTGTTTCTGTTGTCTGAAATTTGAATTCAATGACTTGAAGTTCTTTATTTGTGTATTTGATAATTGGAGTGTTTTCCTTCCATGCTTTTGAAGACTGATTTTGACTTTTTCACCAATATCTTTAAAACTAACTAATCGCAGTAATATCTGAAATAAGAATGGAAATTGATATAGTGTAATTTTCAAATCTCCATGGATTGTTTACAAAAACTAATTTCTGATCTGTATAGCGTTGGGCATCATGATCTGATCCCTACCTGTAAATTACCTGCTTCATTTTCCACAGATGCTTATGATGTCCAGTCATGTTCAATTTCTCTAAAGAAATTTAATGTGAAATGTAAATTTCTGTTTGTTGCATAGTAAATGTCATTTTGTGAAGCTATTTGTCTGATATCTTTCTATTTATTCATGATCTTGAAATGCTAGTGAAGCTTATAATTCATTTCTTTAATCATTTGAAACCAGCTTACTATTTTTCCCTTGCAAAATGGTTTCTAGCATTATTTTTGTCTCATCATGGAGCATTAGTTTTTTGGTTAATGCAAGGCTAAAGGATTACATGTAGAGCAATCCAATAGAGGATTTACTCGTGTGATTCCCATGATGCACATGTGTGTGTGTCTATAGGGCTGTGTGTGTGGAAAATACACTGAGTAATTGGCAACCCAAGATCTGAAAACCTGAATAGGCTGACAAACTAAGTTGCAGGGAACACCTAGAACCAAGTCCCAGATATGCTAGGAAACACAGAAACTGAGATGAAATGCCATTGGCCATATGTACGTTGTTTCCTGATTTGGAACCGTCATACTGTATGGATGGTGGCATTTCCGTACCATTTCAGTGAATTCAGGCCACGTTTCCAGCAATTTTTGCCTTGTTTCTCAGTCCATCTAAGCATCCGTGAAGGGTGTGGTACCCTTAGATAGCATAAAACTAAGTCATATGGTTCAGGTTTGGCAAATATTAGGTTTCATTTGAATGTTACATTTTTGACGAGCTTTGGATGACATTGGCCATGAGGCTTATCTATAATATTTTCAATATATATATATATCTATGGATTCGACCCTTTTTTTGATGAGCTTAGATGACATTGGCCATGAGGCTCATCTATATAATTTTCTCTCTCTCTCTCTCTCTCTCTCTCTCTGTATATATATATAGTTTCAAATCCCCTCGAGGCTTGGTCTCTTGAGCCTTGGTATAGTAGTGACACTAGTCTATGGATACAACCTTGTGGGATGTGGCCTATGTTACACAAAGCACTGAAACATTTCAGAGTTTCTGAAATGCGTATGTTTAGAAATGTCGCCTCCCAAAAATGGAAACGTCGCCCCCCAAAAATGGAAATGTTGACCAAAATGTCAACTATATATATATAAAGAAATTTATAAATAAGTGAATAACAAATTATCTTGCAAGAAAAAAGGGAATAAAACCCATAGATGACAATTTAGAAGGAAAATTCTCATACATGATTACATGATTGTCGAGTTTCGACCAAGTTTTGGGTACAGGTACAGCCCAAAACGCTGGGTTCCTAGAACTTTCGTGCAACATAGGCTGTGGTATAGGCTATAGTCTATGGCTTGAGTTGTGGACTAGCAAATCTCCGGATGCTCGCCACAACAATGTTGGCAGCCTCATAGGCTCCAACAAAATAAGTCTTTGTGGGTTGTGGGTTGTCGACCTAGCAGCTGTATGGTTTGTGTGCTAGTGGTAATGGCAGATCAAATTGGCATTGAGCAAACAATCAAGACTATAGTGAGCATCTAATGGTCCTAGGGTTCTAGCTAGCAAATGTCGAGGGTTGACAATATGAGCAATCGAGGTGGGTTGGTTGAGTGAGGAGTGAACAAAAAAGTGCAGAGAGGATTATGAGTCAATGGCTCTAGGGTTATCATAATTTTGTTTAGTAATTTATGAAAAATTAAAAAACCAATAAAAAGCCCAAATTTAGGTTTTCCCTTCAGTTTCGAATTTGACTAAAGGTTAAAATTCAACTTGAGATTTGACCATGAGGTTTGACGAACCTAATCAAGTCTGAGAATTTCTTTGTAGGTTCGCCGAATTTCGAACCTCAATGTTGTCATTCGGGAAACCTTGTGACATGGGCATAAATACACTTAATTAATAATTGATGGATACATCTAATCAATCTAGAAGCCTAATTAACTGATTTTAATATCCAATTAAGAGAAAAAACAAAATTAAGAATTCTTTTGAAATACTTCATTCACTCAATCCTCACTCTTTCTTTAGTAAAAAGAGCTTCCTGGAGAAGCAATAAGCATTTTACTTGTTTTGGAGCATTGGGAACAAGCTTTGTTGCAATTCTATAAAGATGATGGTTGTTGGCAGCAAGAAGAGGGGTGTGGGCTGCAGATTTATTTATTGTTTTTGCAGAATTCATGGCTTCTAAAACTATCATTTCTGAAGCCCCTAGAGCTCCTCAAGCAACATGCAACAAGAATACTATCCTCTTCGGAAGTATGTTACCAAGTTCAAGCAAATGGTTGGTGGGGGATAATATGAATGGTGGGGTGCAATTTATGTGAAATGATAGGACCTACAAAAGGTTCTTACACAATAGTCAAGGCTCGCATTTTGCATGAAGGGGTAAAGGGTGTTGATGTGCTGGAAATCTGAAGGTGAGGGCCACATTTGAGAATGAGCATAATGATGCTCAAAAGTTGAAAGAACAAAGAAGCAATATTGGTATTGGTAGCAATACTCTCTTGGTTGCTAGCAGTGAGCCAAGGATTGTCCATGAAGTAAGGAAAATGAGGGCGGCACAACTTGAAGAAGAGACATCAAAATGGCCAACTACAAGTAAATATAGCAAAATGTTGATAATGCTCAACAATCAAGATAGAGAAGAAGTTGAGATGCGTGGCAAGGGCCATCTATGCTTCTTGTATCTTGGTTCCCTTTTAATGTGGTTTGGTCCTATTTGTAGGATTTTGTGAGGGAAATTAACAAAGCCCCTCAAGGTTTCAAGGGCTCAAACTATGAAAAACTCAGAATAGTTTTGCTTATTAAAGAGAGGAAACTTGCAAACAACTCAAGCTCAACAAATGAAGGGTGTTATACTAAATGTGCCCCTTTACAATGCAATTCAAGTTAATTTAAAAAACAAGTAAAAATGGACTATTTGCAACTTGCAACTATTCTAGAGTTGAATTGATCTTCAAGATTGAATGTGGTGATGCTTTGAGTTGATTGGAGTTCCAACTCATTTAGATGTTTAGTTTACAAAGAGAAGAATGTTTTAATGCTCCCAATGTCAAATAGTTTCCATTAAACAACACATAAACAATAGAGAATATCACTGCATCCCAATACCTAAACAAGTTATTGATTGAGATCCAAAAGGCAAAACTTTGGCCAAAAGAAGATGGAATGCTTCCAAATGATGTGCTTCTCCCAAAGAATTTCTCGCGTTTTGATTTAGAGATCCTATTCCAGAGTTCCTTTTATCATATTAATGGCCATCAATTTGTTAATGTTCATATACATACACGTATATGAAATGTACTTAACAAACCTGAAAACGATATGAAAACTTCCAACTTTGCTCCACACATGGAAATTGGGAAGCCATAACTAAAAGACCTTCTCTCTTCTGGGGAAGTTGTGATCTAGAATGACATTATTAATACATCGAAGAGCCAACTGCCAATAATGCAACTTCCTTTGCCAGAAGGTGTAGAGCAATAGTTAACAAATAATCAATGGCTAGAAGTTATATGATTCCAAATAGATGTACATCTCTTTGGCCCTTCGAGGAGCTAGGTCCATATAAAACCAAAACAATCCCTTGAAATCCTTCAAATGCAACAACTTTGGTGACAGGGAAGGGTTCCATATATGATTCATTGGCTTGCCATAGAAGTCCTTATTGACAACATCATGTTCATCATCGAAACTTCATAAAGTAATGTCCTTGAAACCCTTAGGTTGCTGTAAGTGAATGAGATCGAGGAGAAAATGAGGAAGACATCGAAGAGAAACTAGATGTCAAAGAGAGAGGCCACAAATTTCAGAGCTTTCTTCTTAGCTTCAACTAATTATGAGCATTGGACAAGGGCTCCATTTCCCTTTTGTCATAGGTTGTTTGTAACAATGATCATATATCTCTAGGAAGGAAGGCTCAAATGCCTAGTGGGGCCAATAGTTTGTAGATCATGTTCAAAGTAACTAAAGGCTTGGCATTTCTACACAAAATTTCGAAAATGCTCATATCTCACTCCTCCCAGCTCTTTGCTTTTTACCTGTACAAAATGCCAATTGGAAATGTAGTAAGAAGGTGACTCAATTGGATTGAAGTTGCATGTACTGCAGAGGTGCAATCTCATGGCTTGTAGCCTTCTTTAGATATTGGTGACTAAGAGTTGATTCCTTCACATGTGTGAACCCTTTGCTTCCTAATCTTTGGACAATTAAGTTTTATACGCAAGATCCAAAAACTTGAGGCCAAATGTCGATCAGGCAGGTTAGGCCAATGCATAGATTGCTATGGAAAATAGAGGGTTGAGCATGTAGATGGATAGAACATGTGAACGGTGAGAGTGCCTAAGTCAAGGGCCACAAAACTGTGGCTTTGATACAACTATTGGACACATGAGAATGAAAGAGAGATAAGATAAAACTCAATGTTGATAACAATGACAAAAAACGTTGATGTCTCAAAAAATTGACTCAAAACTAATTGTGAATTTTTTCACTAATTAAAAAATCATGTTTTTTACCAAAATTTCACGCAATGATAGGAAAAGTCGTCAACGTAGTGTAACCCACGAGGTTTTAATCTTTTGTGTTTTTTTCCCTCTGTGTTTCTTCGTTGTTGGAGAAGGGAGGAGGAGGGCTTGTGGTCATCATCAATGATTGTGGAGATAGCTAAACAACCATCATCATCCCTGACAAGATGTTTTTAGTGGAGCAAGGGTTCAATTTCTTTTCCCGACTAGTGTTGAATCTTCCATTCACATGTATGTATTTAATTCCCACCATGTTAATGCCTTTTCATTTCATAGAATTATGGATGCTTGCTTGCCTCTTTGTTTGCCTACATTTTTTTTTTGTCATTTTTCCATGGTTTTCAAGCCCAAAAAACAATGTAAGGTTTTATTTTTATTTTTTATTTTACCCCCTTTTTATCTTTCGATAATGGGACAACAAGATTAAATTTTTATCCACCCTCTTATTGTCATTTTTCATTGCTAGTAATCCATTCTAATTCTGTAAAGTTTAATTTTTTAAATCAATAGGTTGTTATTTGTTGATGTTTGTAGCTGAGGCAATTACTTCTGCATAGGCCTATGTGTATAGGCGTGCAGAAGTTGCCCATAGTCTCCTTAGGTACTTGTTCTAGTGTGAGCAAGTTGCTAATGTAACTTATCCTTAGTCTAACTTAAGAAATAACACATATTATATGTTGGCTCATTGAGCTAAAGTAAATTTAGGAACATTAAAGTCAATTACTGATCCAGGTGGATCTTCAGACACATTGGCAAGGGAAAAGCTCAAAATTCAAAGTGGTGGAAAGGTGATAAACTTGACATCAGATTGAAGTGCTCGTCGCCCTGATTCCAACGGTGTGAACGACACTCCAATCCGAGTTCGGATGAAGGAGATAGAGGCAGTCAAAGTTGGGTTGACTTTTGATGACTGGGCAGGTTTAACGAGGACACAATTTTCACTTTTCCAGCAGATGGAATCCGGCCAACTCCGGCCAGGTTCCGGGCGAAATCATGGCTTGTTTAAATTGACCCCTTCGGTCCAAAATCGAATTTCCAAAAATGCACACTTTGTTTTATTTTAACAAAAAATATAAAAAAGGGGGGGGGGTGGTGGGCCACCAACCCTGCCACCCCAACCACACAACCAAATCCGCATGACATATGATATAATTACGGAGGGGTGGGGCATGACCCCCGGCCCCTCTCCACATCCCATGGAACCTCCAAACGACGAAGGTTGGAACTAATGCGGGCTGTTGCCATGGAAGGTGGGTCAGCCCTTGGGGTGCGGGACCCAACCTCCAACCACAACAAACCATCCGCCGATGAAAAGTGAATGCGGGCCGTTGGAGCAGAGCTAGATATGGGGGGCGGGCCTAGCCCAACCCAAAGTTTAATTAAAGAAATTACTATGTAAAAAAAACGGAGGAGGCGGGGTTTGACCGCCCAACCTCCTTCGCAATAAATGAAGCCTAAACCAACTCAGCCAACGGTTTCATTGAGAAATTCGCCACCAGTGTAATATTTAAACGCAGTTTATTAGTGTGCCTAGGCAGAGGAGGCAGTGCACGTAGTTCGAGGCAGAATTTTGCAGGAGGGTCGAATTTTCACTTTGCCAGAATTTGACAAATTTTATATGGTTTCAGCACTTCTCGACGCCACGAACACAATGGCGCTGTCCATTTTCTCCATCAAAGTTCTGCATTTTTCGACCATTTTTCAGTATGGAGGTATAAAACTCCTTTTGTAACTGATGCTTGTACTCTTCTTTCTCATGCCATTTAATGAATGAAGGCCTCCCCAACTATCGAGCAGGGCCCAGAGACGTAGTCCAAGACGGCCGAACTCCGTTATCAAGTCTTGTTGTCTTCTTTCATGCTTTATGTGTTTCTCCTCTTGTCTCATGTGCACATTAAGTTTTCTCTGTTAAGCTACAATTTATGCATGTAATTCTTTAACACATCTATAAGCAAAAGATTTTGGATCAAGTGGTATCAGAGCAAGTCTTTTTAGATGTGAATTGCATGTTTGTATGCTAACAAGAAACATGCTCCAAAGAGGTGAAGGGAAACTAAAGTCTTTCGATCTCGAAGCGGGGCATGCACATCGAAGGAGAAACATGGCAGATGAAGAGGCTTGTCTTGAAGAGGAGCGCAATTTCCGCAAAACCTTCTATTCAATGGCAGAGAATGTCGGTCAATTGCTTTCAAGGCTGGAGAAAGCAGAAGAGAGAAAACCAGAAGAACAAGGTTCAACGCATGGAAATGGTGGAGAAGAACCCCCTCCTTCTCCTTCGACGGGCGAAAGTTCTTCTTCCTCCCATCACCATCATCATAGAAATTCAAGGAAAGCATCTAAGAAACCTTTTTTTAAATTAGATGTCAAATTTGATCTTCCTATGTTTAACGGTGAAAGTAATGCAGAAAAGCTTAACAACTGGATTAGGCAGATTGAAATCTACTGCAGGATTCAACAGATCGATGAGGATGAGGCAAAGATTCAGTTGGCCTCTCTTCGGCTGAGTAGCACCACTCTCGTTTGGTGGGAGAGCAAATTGTGAAGCAGTAAGAGTGTGGGTAATCTTCTTTCCTCATGGCCTAATTTCATTTCTGCATTAAAGGAACAATTCTATCCCTTGGGTTATAAACAAAAAGCCTTAATGGATTGGCAATACTTAAGGCAAGGCAGAGGTCAGGATGTTCAAAGCTTTATAGAGGAATTTAGAAAACAGGCACTTAATTTGGGCATTGCACTTGACTCACCTGAAGTAGTAACTAAGTATATTGGATCATTACATAGTTACCTTAGACATTCATTATTATTGTTTGAACCAACTACTATTGACTCCGCCAGTGTGAAGGCAATCCATCTTGAGAACAGGGGCAAAAATGAAAGAGATGATCATTTCAAGAAACCACCTTTCAAACCTCCAAATGGCAAACCCAAAGTGAAAGGAAAAGGAAAGGAGAAGAGGATGACATCAACCAAGAAAGATGAAGGAGAAAGACCTTATTGCAATCACTGTAAAACGGAAGGTCATGACGACGATCATTGTTGGAAACAGTACCCGGAAAAGAAACTAAAGAAGCATTGATCACAACAGCAGGAACAAAAGGTACTCTTACACCTCATGTTAATTCTGAATCACATGAAGGCACTAGTTCAATAGATGAGTCTCTTCCTAATGAACGAAAGAGAATTGAGCTATTTCATATTAGAGTTATCATAAATCATACAAAAGTGGAAACTCTATTTGATACCGGATCCCAAGCAAACTTAATTTCATCCTTGGTAAAGAAGCTAGGCTTGGAAACCAAACCACATCCAAAACCTTATGCACTTGGATGGATACATGATAAAGCAAAACTAAATGTAACTAAGTAGTGTAAGGTTAAATTTGTGATCGCTTCTAAGTTAGTGGATGAGGTAAAACTTGATGTGATACCATTGGATATATGTGGGATGGTGTTAGGGAGTCCATATCTATATGATAGAAAGGCAATCTTCTTCCGTCATGAAAACAAATACCAAATCACAAAAGATGGGGTAGAATATATTGTAAGGGCTCATCAAACTAAAATCAATGCGAGCCTTGTAAGTGCAGGACAAATGAAGAGGCTGGTGAATTCCAGTAAGGGTTGCATGCTTATGATTATAAGGGGAAAAGATGCAGAATTATCCGATGCTTTCCAGGGTTGTGATCATGTGCATAAAAAGGAATTATGTGAATTAATTTCTAACTATGATGAGATGTTTTAGGAACCAAAGGGATTGCCTTCGAAGAGGGAAATCCAACATAAGATCCATTTGCAGCATGATGCTCCTTTATCGAGTATTGGCATGTATAGGATGTCGACCATTGAGATGGAGGAGATAAAAAAGCAGGTGTAGGAACTATTGAACCAAGGGGTCATCAGACCAAGTACTTCTCCATGCGGCTCACCGATTGTCTTCGTGCCGAAGAAAGATGGCACGTGGAGGATGTGCGTGGATTATCGAGCACTAAACAAAAACACGGTGAAAAATTGTTACCCTCTTCCCTGCTTTGATGACTTATTAGATCAGTTAAAGAATGCTATCTATTTCACCAAATTGGATTTGCGTAGTGGTTATCACCAGGTCCAAATTGCAGAGCAGGATGTGTGGAAAACTGCCTTCAAGACCAAACAGGGGTTGTTCGAATGGATGGTGATGCCATTCGGACTTTGCAATGCTCCAGCCACTTTCATGAGGGTCATGAATGATCTCTTTAGGCCTTTCATTGATGAATTTGTTCTTGTATATCTAGATGATATTCTTGTCTTTAGTAAAATTTGGAATGAGCATGTATGTCATGTGAAGAAAGTGTTTGATGTATTGAAAAACGAAAAACTCTATGTAAAATTGTCAAAGTGTGAGTTTGGGAAAACCTCTTTGGTTTACCTAGGTCATATTGTTGGTCATGGTCAGCTAAAAATTGATCCTTCTAAAGTTGAAGCAATTGTAAATTGGCCTAAACCTACTAGTGTAACCGAGGTTCACAGCTTTTTGGGTGCAGTACAGTATTGGAGGAGATTGATTGCCAATTTCTCTATTATTGTAGCACCTTTACACGCATTGACAAGTGTAAAGCAGCAGAAGTCCTTCGAAACATTGAAAGAAAAGATCAGCACCGCACCGGTCTTGGCCTTACCAGATCTCCAACAGCCATTCGAGATCGAGACAGATGCCAACGGATATGCCATGGGAGCTGTACTGATGCAGCAAAAGAAGCCGATATGTTACCATTCAGAGAAGTTCTCTCAAGCTGTGATAAACTATCCCACTTATGACAAGGAATTATATGCCTTGGTCCAGAGTGTGAAAAAGTGGAAACACTACCTGATCGGCAAGGAGACCATCATCCATACGAATCATCAGCCCTTGCAGTATCTTCAGTCACAAACCAAGTTGCAACAATCTCGTCATTTTAGGTGGATGGGTTTTCTTCAACAGTTTCATCTAGTAATAAAGTATAAGAAGGGCACTAGCAACAAAGTGGCCGATATGCTATCTCGCCCTCCTATTTCTGCTTCTGTTATTTTGCATAATGCTTCGTTATCTTTTGAAAGTTATGCTGAACAATATGGTAATGATGATGACTTTAAGGAGATTTATGCAAAACTAACCCATGGTTAACAAGTGGACAACTATCACTTGCAGGGGAAACTGTTGTATCACCTTGGCAAATTGTGCATACCCACAGGAGAAAGGGTACATGTAATCCGGGAGGCCCACACCTCCCTTGTGTCTGGTCATTTTGGTATTGAAAAAACTTTGTGTCATGTACAAAGATTTTGTTTTTGGCCTCATGAAAAACATTGTGACTCACTATGTAAAGGGGTGTGTGATGTGTTCTGTTTAATAGAAAACTCGGGCTCTACACACCACTCCCTATTCCGAGTCGTCCATGGGAAAGTGTGTCGATGGATTTTGTAGGAGGTTTGCCTTTGTCTAGAAAAAGTCACGACTTTTTGTATGTCGTTGTTGACCGTTTTAGTAAGATGTGTATTTTAGTGCCTTGTAAAAAGCAGATCACTGCAGAGTAGACTGCCCATCTTTTCTTTCAGCATGTCTGGGTCCATTTTGAGCTGCCCACATCGATTGTGTCAGATTGGGACTCTTGCTTTCTCGGAGAGTTTTGGACCAGCGTGTGGAAGATGATATACACCAAGTTGAAAAGAAGCACGACATTCCATCCACAGACTGACGGACAAACCGAGGTTGTCAACCGCACCGTGGTACACTTGTTGCGAGGCTATTGTGGGAAACATCCTAAGTTGTGGGGTGAGCATCTTCCATATGTGCAGCATTCCTACAACCGAGCAGTACACTCATCTACGCCGTTCACCATTTGAGACATGTTTTGGCTACTTGCCAAAAGACCCTTTTGATATGGTCTTTGGAAGGGAAGATGACTCCAGTGGACGTGATGACACAGCGGTTCATTCAGCAGATCCAATTGATTCACCAAGCAGTACAGGAGCAGTTGGAGAAAAGTCAAGCCCGGTACAAGGCTCGACATGACAAACACCGAGTCGACCATCAATTTCAAGTGGGTGACAAAGTGTGGTTCCACATCAGCAAGGACAGGATGAAGGGAGAAGGGAAGAAGTTGCGACCAATCTGGTATGGTCCATTCAACATCTTGGAGAAGATTGGAAACAATGGCTTTCGTCTCGATTTGCTGATATATATGCAGATGTACTCCGTAGTGAATGTGGAGAACTTAAAGCTGTATGAGCCACCATTGATTATGGACACCGAGGAGGTGGGCACAGTTCCTACAGTTGATGACTTTGCACCAGAGTATCTCGATGAGTTACCTGAAGACATCATCCTTGACAGAAGAACCAGGACTTCATGACGGGGAGATGTGGAATAACTTCGAGTTGGTTTCAAGGGGATGCACCCTAGGAAGGCAAAATCGCTGGAAAAAGAAAGAGTGAGGGAACAATTCCCTCACTTGCCAATTGACTGATAAAGCTTTTGGCGGTCGAAAAACTCCTCAACGGGGAGGATTGATCCAGGTGGATCTTCAAACACAGTGGCATGGGAAAAGCTCAAAATTCAAAGTGGTGGAAAGGCAATGAACTTGACATCAGATCGAAGTGCTCGTCGCCCTGATTCCAACGGTGCGAATGACACTCCAATCCGAGTCCGGATGAAGGAGATAGAGGCAGTCAAAGTTGGGTTGACTTTTGATGACTGGGCAGGTTTAACGAGGACACAATTTGCACTTTTCCGGCAGATAGAATCCAACCAACTCTGGCCAGATTTCGGGCGAAATCGTGGCCTGTTTAAAATGACCCCTTTGGTCTAAAACCAAATTTCCAAAAACGCACACTTTGTTTTATTTTAACAAAACATATAAAAAAGGGGGGGGTGGCGGGCCACCAACCCCGCCACCCAAACCACAACCAAATCCGCATGACATATGATATAATTACGGAGGGGCGGGCCATGACCCCCAGCCCCTCCCCACATCCCACGGAACCTCCAAACGATGAAGGTTGGAACTAATGCGGGCCGTTGCCATGGAAGGTGGGCTAGCCCTTGAGGTGCGAGATCCAACCTCCAACCACAACAAACCATCCGCCAATGAAAAGTGAATGCGGGCCGTTGGAGCAGAGCTAGATACGGGGGGCGGGCTGCCCAAGGCGGGCCTAGCCTAACCCAAAGTTTAATTAAAGAAATTACTATGTAAAAAAAGGGAGGAGGCGAGGGTTTGACCACCGGACCTCCTCTGTGATAAACGAAGCCTAAACCAACTCAGCCAACGGTTTCATTGAGAAATCCGCCACCATTGTAATATTTAAACGCAGTTTATCAGTGCGCCCAGGCAGAGGAGGCAGTGCACGCAGTTCGAGGCAGAATTTTGCAGGAGGGCCGAATTTTCACTTTGTCAGAATTTGACAAATTTTATATGGTTTCAACACTTCTCGATGCCACGAACGCAATGGCGCTGTCCGTTTCTCCATCAGAGTTCTGCATTTTTCGGCCATTTTTCAGTATGGAGGTATAAAACTCCTTTTTGTAACTGATGCTTGTACTCTTCTTTCTCATGCCATTTAATGAATGAAGGCCTCCCCATTGATCGAGTAGGGCCCAAAGACGTAGTCCAAGACGGACGAACTTCGTTATCAAGTCTTGTTGTCTTCTATCATGCTTTATGTGTTTCTCCTCTTGTCTCATGTGCGCATTAAGTTTTCTCTGTTAAGCTACAATTTATGCATGTAATTCTTTAACACATCTATAAGCAAAAGATTTTGGATCAATTACTTTAGTGAATAAGTTTTAATCTCAACCCTTGATCTCAATAGAGGTTATCTAATCTCGATCGTCAATAACTTTGGAAATTAGGGTTAGAGATTTAGTTCAATGTAAAGTTATAAAAGCAAAGCTAGGGAGATGGGAAAGACACACTACAACAACACAAGATTGAGAGAGGCTTCTCAAGGAGTGTTGGATCCAAGGAAGGCCTACAAGGAGATTTGGATAAGCCATGGAGGGTTGATCAGCTGGATGAGATGCATGGTTGTAATTAATTCCTCGGTCCATTATCGCTGGACGAGAGACCAAGTAAGTTTGGATTATTAATGAAAAAAATTTAATTGGGCATAATTTGTGTGTTGATTTTTACAACATTGGTTATTTTATTTTTGCTTCTCCTGAATGTTAGGAACCTAACTATGTAAGTTGTTCAGTAGATCTGCAATTTTCTAGGTTAATAATTATTGGGTACTAGATTTAACAGAAATTAACATTATTGTTATTAATTTTTTATTTTTCTTGTGGGGCCTTAATGCCATTTTCTTGTGTTTTTGGTGCATTATATTTGAAATTTAAAGACTATTTCCATTACAAATATGCCAAAGGATTTGGACCCATTTTGGCAACGTGGGCAACCCAAAGATGGGATAAATCGGCCACAATTGAGTTGCAAATTATGAGGGAAGCATATGACAAGAGGGATTAGCAAGTTGGAATGCCATTTGGCTTAAGTCCATGGGCATGATGTTGGGAATCGAGATTTGTCTTGAATATGGTCTAGAAGGTTATGTGAGCTGTGTATGATTAAGTTCTTGCAAAGGATAGAAAGAAAGGAAAGACAGCTGCAAACAGGGATAAACGTTAGCCATAACTTCAAGGCTATCAATATCTACCATTGAGGGTAGTGGGAGGGGCTCCATGGCTTCACCTACCAAGAGGTCCTCATCTCTTTAGTTCCACGAATTACAGTTGGAGTACAACCTTCCATCAAATCAGTGTTAAAGAAGGGAGAAGGAAGAAGCGAGCATGGTTATGGGGTAGTGTCTTTTATGGAGTGGCTTACGTCTCAACATCACCAAAACAATCCATTTTGGAAGTCGATGTGTGATGCCATTACTGTTCTTGGCCCAAGGTATAAAAGTGCTACATATGAGGAATTGTAGGGGCCAATTATTTAAGCAGAAAAGGACATATGATATGTGATGGATGGACATATACGAAGTGTAGGACCCTTCTAAATTTCTTGGTACATTATCCTAGATTTACTTCTCTTTCTTTCTTATTTGTTGTAGATGTTTGGTGGCAAAAATATGGTACAAGGGCACCAAATTTATAGAAAATTTCCATCAGAATTCTCGGTCAAACCTGTATCACTGTGGGATATGAGTGCAGTTGGAGTCTATATGAAAAACTACACTCAAAGAAACACATCAACATGTTAGCACTGAGAACTTCAACAGAGCGATTACATTTATTGTAATTTATGACCCTCTAATATACTATGACCCTTTAATATACTATGACCCTCTTATAGGTTGGAGTTCTCATGTCTCAATGACTTGGTCTATGTTCATTACAATCTTCGACTATGGATGAGGCAAATGGAGAGAATATTGCACGTGGACGCCATTTCCTTAGACAATATTGATGTATTGTCTAAGTGGAGGGTGGAGTCTGAGGTGCCTATCATTGGAGGAACCTACATGGTTAGAGGAACGAGTACAACAACAAGAGGAGCAAGAGGAGGGCGAGGAGGGTGTGTTAGGGTCAACACCATCTTCTATAGAGATTAATGAACATAGTTCTACACCCATTAGTCACTATCAGACATTTGGTCCAGGGCCAGGGCCTTATGTTGTTAGGGATAGGCCTAGAAAACAACCCACGTTCTTTTCTTGTAAAAGTGGGAGAGAGCATCGATATCTTATAGCTAGCCGCAAGCATTTTTTCTTTTATCATTGTACATCATTCTTATGATGATGAGATACATTTATATATGTGATGTCATTTTGTATTGGCTCACCACTTTTGAGTCCTTGATTGGATAACTATCAAGGTTTAGGATTTAGTATCGACTTTGATGTATCATTTTTTTTGGCATCAACTACATCATATATCAATGCTTTCTCCATATTTATGTGTCAATGTGTTTATCTAACGTTGTTGTTGCTTTATATGTTTAAAATTTTGAAAAAAAATGAACATATGAGCACTCTATTGAGACCCTAAACATCACCTTTCTGAATGTTGACTTGAATTTTGATGAGCTATGCAATAAGCTTTCATAGCAGGATAGGTGGAAGAAACAATTTGGTAGTAGTAGTGAGACTAATGGGCTAAGAAGAAGGTCTAGGTAGTGGCGAAGATGCAAGCAAGAGCTTGAAGACCATCACTTGCCATCGTTGTGGCAAGGTGGGCGATATGAAGGTGCATTAGAGAAAGAGGTTGGTACAGTAGAAAACCAATTAGGGAGGGCCTCTATAGAAGGTTCATAATGTAGAGCATATAGAGGAAAAGTAATCAAGTTTTTATGCTTTCATTGTGAAAGAACCACTCAGTTAGCCTAGGGCATCTGCTTTGTATATTGATTTAGGTGCATCATGACACTTCAATAACAGGGAAGATTGGTTCACAAAGTATTTTGTTTGTTCCTCCTAGGATTAAATGCTCTTCGGTTGTGGGGAAGAGTACAAAGTGGTTGGCATAGGGAATGTGCAGATTTTATTTTGGAGGGAAAATGTTGATTTTCCTTCATGTGTATTAAGTGCCATTCATGGAGCTTATTCTATTGTTAGTTACTTAATTATGAAACATTGTCCCCAATTAGATGTCAATTTTAGCCATCACATGCAACCTTGTTAACAAGCAGGCGAAGAAGATTATTGATCTTGGTGTGGAGGATCATGGACGATCCAGGGTGGTTGATATTGGATAGGTCAGAAAAAATGTATTGGTAACGAAAGTTGCATCAAACATCAATACACTTTGTCATTAGTGATACATGCTTCTTAACTTGACCTATCTCTTAGTTATCTCAAGAGAATTTGGTAGATGGACTTCTTAACATCTAACAATATATTTATGGTTTATGTAGAAGCTTGCTAGGCAGGGAAGCTACATTGGGTGCTATTTGATGACAGACAAACTTGGACAACACAATGTGTTCATTAGCTAGTCCATGCAGACGTTTTGGACCAATGAACATGGCATAGAGTACTTCGTTCTATTTTATTGATGACTATAATAGGAAAATGTGGGTGTACTTTTTAAAATGGAGATATGAAATGTTTAATGAATTTCAAAAGTTTCAAGCATTAGTAGAAAAAGGAGACAAGGAAGCTACACTGAGTGCCATTTGATGCAGACAAACTTGTAGAACACAGAGTGTACTTTAGCTAGTTCATGTAGACATTTGTGGACCAATGAACACGACATAGAGTATTTCCTTTTTTTATTGATGATTATAGTAGAAAAATGTGGGTGTATTTTTTGAAATTGAAATATGAAGTTTTTTAATGAATATGAAAAGTTTCAAGCATTAGTAGAAAAAAGAGTCGGGTTGTCACGTACCACTCTTAGAACTTAATATTGTGGGCAATTTTGTTCAAAAGAATTCCATAACTGTGTACTAAACATGGGATCAAAAACATTTTACCATACCCTACACCCTATAGAGAATGGAGTAGTTGAGAGATAGAATTGTACTATATAGAGATGGCCCAATGTATGATGGAGGACATGTGTGTTCCTAAGAGGGTTTGGACAAAGGCGGTTTTTAAATAATATATTTGTTGAATAGATCTTGCACGATGGTGGTGAAGTAGAAGACCCTAGAGGAAGCGTGGTTTGGGAGGAAGCCCAAAGTTAGTGATCTTAAAGTCTCTACTACTTATGCCTAGATTTCAAATGAGAAGAGGACTAAGCTGGATCTTGAGAGCAAGACATTGATCGTCATAGTTTATAGCAGCAATCACAAAACTTGCATATGGATTGATGTTGATAATGCACAATTGAGCCTTAGTAGTGATGCCATATTTGATAAGGAAGTTGGACCTATCCCAACTACTTCAAAGATCAAAATCACAAAACAACCACTTGTTTTGGGTAGGGATTTAGGTATCAAGCTTCACGAAACTTCATTTAAAAGGCAGGATGATTCTGAGCATGAGGAGTTTTTGGGATCAAATTATAATGGTATTGGTATAGGTCCAGCTAGGCCATGCTATGGTGATAGCTTTGATGGGTAAGATCTAAAGAAAAGACCAAGGTGGTGGCACAACACCATTGGAGATGTTAAGGTGGTGAAATTGTCAAGGGATGATCATTAATAAACAAGAGGAAGAAAACTAATATGGTTAACTTTGCTCTAATGACTAGTGTTTAGGAAGTATATGAGCCACAGATTCTTGAGGTTGCAAAAGGAAAACCTGAATGGGAGAAGGCCATGGCAGTTGAACCTGAGAGTTTGATGAAAAATTAGACTTGGAATATCACAATTTTTCCATTAAGGAAGAAATCGATTGGTTGCAAAAGGTCAGGTACAAGGTAGATGGTACAATTGAAAAGTACAAGTAATGGTTGGTTGCAAAAGAGTTCTCTCAGTGATAGACCTTTTCTCCTTTTCTCCTGAAACAAAGGTGAGCACCATTTGATTAGTTCTAGCCATGGCAACACAATTTGGATGGAATCCATAAGATGGATGTGAAGAATGCCTTCCTTAATGGAGATTTGCAGAAAGAGGTCTACATGTATCAACCACATGGATTTCAAGTTTTAAAGACATAAAGATTGACAGGTACTTGGATGAACAAGGGTTCAAGTGGAGTCCTTCATAATACAATATATGCATCAAAAGCATTGGTAATGATACCATTCAATTGCTCAATTATGTAGATGACATCAATATGATAGGTGATGAGGCAAGTGCTATGAATAGATCACTTGAGTAAAGATTTTGACACGATCGATTAGTCCTACATCACTGTTAATGTGTAGAAGTTTTGCAAACATGTAGTATTTATCTCCCATATTGTGACATTAAAGGACACTATTATTGCCACTATGGGAACTCAGAGGGCTCTATCTATACTTTTTTTTGTTTATAGGATTAGAGATGCTTAGCCTTCTTCATTAGGGAAATCTTTAGCTACAGTTCTAATCTCTAGCATGCCATTCCCTACTCTGGGATGACCATGCCAATCACCTCATACTTCCCCGATGATTAGTTAGATTAGAGGCGAAAAGCGCTAGGTAGAGTTTTAGACTGTACCAGACAATTGAATGGTTTGATTGCATGTTTCCCCTCAACCACCTCCTTTGGATATCCAATCCCATGAGTTCCATATTGCTAGTTTATTTAATCATGTGGTATGTTCAGGCTCACGTCCTTGTGGACTAGACACATTTCATTTGATCCACAATTTAGGGAGCAATTTAGATCCAAACAATATCAGACTGTCATGGTGGGTCATGCATTCTCCAAGATTTATGCCACAATCGTACACTAGTGGCTTTTTGAAGAGTGCCAGAGCTATCACCTCAGGGCTAGAGGAAAAACAAGTTTTTGACATTTGTACCAACTACTCACATCTTCACACTCTGAGCCATTGTTGAGTAGGGTTTTTATCACTCTTCAAAGGCTTAAAATTGTTTTGTAGACTTTTAGAAAGTGTTTGACAGTGTTAAGGGAATCATTATTTTAGAGACTCTGTGACATTGGTATATTTAAGACCCTATTGGCAACCATCATGAGACTGTATTACTCAGTTTTGGGACACCTCAAGATGATATGCGACCTTTTTGACTTCATCCATAGAAAGACTGGGGTAAACTAAGGGTGCTTGCTCTTACCGTCCTTCTTTGCGATCTATATCTATGAGCTAGAGTCCTTCCTCCATGAGCATATCTTGGAGGGGGATGGTTGTCACTTACATCATGTGTTGATTTCCTAGCTCGTATTCCCTGTTGATTTCCTAGTTCGTATTCCTAGACGCTTATAGAGATAGATCAATGCATTGGCCAATTTTTATGATCTTCGACAATTGGTAGTTAATTCGGGAAAAACCAATGTTTTAATCTCAACACATCGAAGAAATCTCTTACAAGCATACATTTCTACTACTGGGGATAGAGATCAAGATCACCACAATTTACATTTACTTGGGAGTATAGTTCACAGGCCCCGTTTTGGTCTACTATAGGCCCTCCAGCGTCTGCTTAGTAAAGGGTATGCTTCCCAGGCCCTCATCGAGAGACAATGCTTCTACTAGGAAATAGAAACAAATATGGATCTAGATACAGATCTACCAGATTTTTGAAAAGCTAAGATCTGGATATAGTGGGGAAAGACCACATTTAGAAAAAGCAATAATACATATTTTTTAAAATTTTAAAAAACATAATGAATCACTACATTAGAATTGGAATCATTAGATAATTCATAAATTTGAAGATTGAAATCATAATGCATCATGCTTTATACAAAAAGGATAATTGTTAATACAAAATTGAGTGTCTCATGATCCATCAATGATTACTCTATTGATATGATGATGTAGAGTAGGTCAAACTACATGTCAAAAATGGGTCTACATGCTCATCAATTGAAAATTTCAACTCTACATCATGATCAACGTGTCACAGTCCTTAAAATTTGCCTTGAAATCTAAAAATTCCCATCTAGTTATAGTGGTAAATGAATATTGTACACTATTTGAGAACATGCTATAGTATATGTATCGTAATGTTCTAAGAGGAACCTTCACCTAGAGTTGGAAGAGGTTGATCTAATTAAATTATTAATGACACAACAATCCTTTATACACTATATATTATTATCAATGTATTTGTCTCAAAGCTTTCTTTTTAGCATAATCAAAAATTGAAAATTAGAATTTCGATGTCTTAGACCTTTACTGCTAGCATTATCATGTGCCATACAACCTATATGTGGTTGATAACTTGTGCAACTATACAATTTACATATTAGTAATAAATCAATCTAACTGAAAATCTAAATAGAATATTTGCTTTATAGGATTTCAAACAGGTGGCAAATATCATTTAAAAAGTAAAAAATAAGCCAAAAACTCTAATGTTATTTGCTTGGGATCCGACAAGTGAGGGTGTTTGGCATAGGATTTGTTTCCAGGTTTGAAGGACCCGCTTATGTGATATATCCTACGTGGATCTGTATTAAGAATGTGAATCCACAGATCCAACATCAAGACCTTGCAGATACGGTAACACAACATATCAACCAAACTATATCTCATGGAAGCGATTATGAGATCCACTGTTTTCTATGGCTCTGAGATATGGGAACTAGGTTTGTTGCAGACATATTTGATTAGGCCGAAGAGGTTACAAACCTTGTTTCTCAGCTGAATCATCCAATGTAAGTGGATGGTTCTATAGCCCATCATTCAAGTAGAGTTTGATTTTTACACTTTCTGCCTCGAGATCATTTTGGTCCCTTTTCTTCATAGAGTTTGATCTCTTAAAGATACCCCTACCTTGCTCTTAGCTCACTAGAGGATCTTGCTTCAAATCCTCCTTCAAATTGTGGACCAAAGTTGCGGGGGAGGGCCCCCCCCCCCTTTCGAACCTGCTCCCAATCCACGCTCCCGGCGAGAGCGAGTCGGGAGCGCGCTCCCGATAAAAAAATTTCCGCTCCCTTCCAAAATCAGGATCGATTTCGGGAGCGTCGCTCCCATCGCTCCTGGAGTGAAAATTATGATCGCTCCCGAGCTTTTAATTTTCACTCCGGGAGCGACGCCGGGAGCGAATCGTGCGAAAAAAAATCTGCGGATGCCAAAAAAAATTAATTTTAATTTTTTTTTTGTTTTAAAAGAGTTTGGGGGGCAAAAGATATTTCATTGTGACTTGAATGAGTTGAGGAGAGCCAAGGAGATTGAGCAAAGGAGTGAGGAGAAGCAAGGAGCGAGCGTCGAGGAGCAAGGAGCAAGCCTGCAAGGAGTTTAGTAACTTAGTAATTTAGTAGTTTAAACTTTAGTTACTTAGTAATTTAGTTTAGTTGAGTTAGTAATTTAGTAAATATATAACTTATTTAGTAAATAAATCATGAATCTAATTAACTTAAATTAATTAATCTAAATAAATTAAATTAATTTTTTCATTCCTATTCCCATTCCCATTCCCATTAAATTTTGCAGATTCAAAAGCCTACAAATATCAAACATCATGGACCTGGCTATATTTCTTGGCTTTTTCCTCTTCTTGGTCCCTTTTTTGGTTATTATGGTGCTGGAGAGTAGGAAACGGAGGGGCCAAAATGAAGAGGGGGATGAAGAAGTTGGAGAAAGTGGATTTGATGAAAACCCCGGTGAGGAGGAGCTGGAGGAGTGTGAACATGACTCTCAAAAACTAAACAAGACCAAACCCCATTGTGGAAATATGTTAACAGGCCTGAAGCAGGGAAAGGGGGTGGAACCACTAAATTTCATTGCCCCCATTGCAACAATAATTACACAGGTTCATACAGTCGTGCCAGAAAATACCTCTGTGGGAAAAGGCCATGGGATGGAGATAAACAAATAGGAATCAAAACTTGTGCAACTGTGTCAGCAGTAGATAGAGCCAAATACATAAGGGAAGAGGAGGAAGCCCAATACAAATCTAAAAAATCAAGGGGTTTCTTTGAACCAAGCTCACAATCACAAGCACAAAGAACTCCTTTAGCATCCTCCCAAGGCAGTGGATATGGAGGCACAGGGTCACCAGCTTTAAGGCGTAGAACCATATCAGATTTCCTTGATGAGGGGTGTAGGAATGATGTGGATTCAAAAGTTTACAGGTTTCTCTATGCATGTGGGATACCATTCAATGTTCTTCACTCACCTTATTGGCACGAAATGGTTTCTGCCATAAATGATGCCCCTAAAGGATACAAGAGCCCTGGGTATGACAAGGCAAGAACCGTTGGACTTGATCATGAAAAAGCAAAAATATCACATTCTTTGAATAGAGTGACAAGTTCTTGGACTGACCATGGGGTGTCCATTGTATCTGATGGATGGAAAAATGTAAAAGGCAAGCCATTGATAAGTGTTCTTGCTGTGTCTGTTAGTGGTGCCATCTTTCTAAATGCATATGATTACTCAGACAAGTTCAGGACCGCCATCAACATTGCAGAAGCATTACTTGAAACGATTGACCGTATTGGGCCATACAATGTCATCCAAGTCATCACTGATAATGCTCCTAATTGTAAGGCAGCGGGCACAATTATTGAGGATAAATACCCCAACATATTTTGGTCTGGGTGTTTGGTTCACACATTGAACCTTTTGATGCATGATGTTATCAAGAACAAAAATGCACAATACAAATGGATTGGTGATTTGTACAAGAAAGGCAAACAAATGATAAAATTTATTACAAATCATAGCAATACCCATGGCCTTTTCCACAGTCACTCAAGATTGGAGCTATTGAAGATTGCGAAGACTAGATTTGGTAGCTATTACCTCACCTTCAGGCGCCTTTTGAAGGTAAGAGAGTCATTGGATAGCATGGTATCAAGTCCACACTGGCAGGTATTAAAGGAAAGGGCTACAAATGCAGCTGATAGGCGAGGTTTTGAACTGGTGGAGGAGGCCGCTCTTGATGGTATGTTTTGGTCAAGTGTGAGGCAAGTATTGGATTTCCCCAAGCCCATTTATCACATGTTTCGGTTTGCAGATACAGATAAACCAGTGATTGGCGAGGTGTATGAGCAGATGGATACCATGTTGGGGCAAATAAAAGATACTGTTCATAACAGAGATCCCGACTTGTACAAACTGATTCATGATTGTGTGTGTGTACGGTGGAATAAACTTAATCTTCCACTACATTGCTTGGCATATATCCTTACGCCAAAATACTACTCTACATCTTGGTTGGGCCAACCTGCACCAGGGGGTGGGATTAGGACCAAACCCCATTTAGATGCAGAGGTAACTAGAGGATATTTGGATGCATTAGAAAAGTTGATACCTAACAGGGAGGAATGTGCCGCTGTGCGCCTTGAAATAGGCAGATACTTGTTGTGGACAATGTTGGTTCTCAGAGATGTGTCATCTTCTGTAGTTGATTACTATCTCCCCAAAATGCCTTCCCCTGTTTAGATTCTTCTTTGATGCGTTAATCCATATCTTGCTAACTAGACATGTTCTGATTTAGGCTATCAGAGAGGAGATATACTGATTGTACATTCATGGCACTTGGAGCTCATCTCTGACGAGCATGAGCTCGAAGATGTTATTTTATCTAGAGCACTTTTTGGAGTTGCGTTAAGGCATCATCGTTCACCCCCTTTATATGCGTCAGCATTGGATGCACTCACGAAGGATCCCTTTGGGATAGCTTTGGGTCGACCCTCATTAAATTTATATAGAGATAGATCACCACATACTACAATTTGATAAGATCTGTTGGGTGTGCCACCTTCAGGTCCTAAAGACAGAGACACACCTCGTCTTTAGGTGTCCCCCATACTATGAGATCAAAGGATGTTATCACCGCTTCTATAGGGACTCAGGGGGCTCCATCTTTACTTTGCTCAGTACTAGGACCAAAGATGCTTAGCCCTCTTCATTAAGGAGATCTTTAGCCATAGATCTCAACTCTTGCACTCCATGCTCCCCTTGGATGACTGGGCAATCACCTCATACTTGTTGATTTGTAAGATAATAAGAAAATGGTGACACCCTGGGTTTCTCCTTAGCCTCCCACTTTGGGAGACCAACCGACATTATTGAGATCATCTTGGAGGTGCTGGACTGTGCATCGAGCGACACGTTCTCAGAGTGTTAAAGAGATCGACTCTAGACGAATCTAGTGCAAAGCACGAATCTAATGTAAAGCACCTTTGACGTGTTTGACTACCTCCCACTTCTAAAGGAGCAACGAGAGATCTATTCAGAGTTTATTCTTTCGACCTTGGATGCTAGGAGTCTCCCTTGCTTGTACATCCTCACTCCAAGGATCATACCACTAGATCCCCAATGGTTTTAGAGGACTTTGGTCATGAGATAGTGTCCAGTTTGCCTCCTTGCCCTCAACCATTAGACTCTGAAGATCTTGATTCTTGACATCATTGGCTTCATCATTTGATCTCTCTCTCTCACACACTCTCTCTTGACAAGTTCGTGAGTTGTCCACCTTTATAGTCTTGGACAAATTCATTTAGTATTTTGTATCACAATACCTTTGTCACTATTCTCTATATATGTTCTGATGTTTTACTTATGTACATTTTTTTTCTATATATTATTTTTGGCATTTTCTAGGAGTTGTGCTTGCACTCCCACATTATATTCATATTGGTTCTACTCTTTAGTCCCATTGACCTACATTTGTAGTCATTCGTTGGATAGTACTAAATCTCACAAAGGAAATATGCTAGGAACTTGTTGGATAGGTTTAATATGGCCAATTGAAAGGGCTGAAGCTTTTGGCCAAGATCGAATCTAAGCTAGTTAATAAGTTAGTTTACAAGCAACTAGTGGGAACTTGATATATCTCATAAATAGCCCAAATTTGAGTTATGTTGTGGGCTTCATCTTTAGATTTATGACATTGCCAAAGGTAGAACACTAGATTGTAATAAAGTGGTTGTTGAGATATGTGAAAGAGACACTTGACTTTGGTATTTTGTACGATAGAATCAAAGACCCTGGGTTGTGTAGGTATACACATATGGTTTTGGTAGGTTTTGTGGATGATAGAAAATCAACTTCTAGATATGTTTTCAGCCTTGGCACAAGTGCAATTACGCAGAGTAGCAAGAAGTAGCATGCAATAGTCCTTTTATCGACAAAAATAGAATATCGATGAAAACACAAACATTTTCGACAAGTTTTTGGGTCCTAAAAAGCAAGTAAAATTCTTTGACAAGCTCGGTGCATTTGGTAGATTGACCATTAAGGGAGGGTGTTAAAAGTAAATATCATATTATAATGGTCAATTAGATTTAGACATAGGCATTAATAAGGTCTCTTGGACTACAAGATATTTTGTGTTTTTATGCTTTATTTCACTTTAGTGTGTTTCTTGGTATATCACACGTTTCTTGGTATATCACATATCCATAAAGTGGATTGAAACGCCTACCTTGTAACCCTTTATAAGAAATATTTCACTTTCTCATTAAAAGTCTTGGTTTCCTTTGTGTATGTGTTATCTTTATACAAAGTTCTATTGGAGTTTCTTGTGGAGGTTGCGGGAATGGTGTCTATGTTTTATGGTTGGTGTTATGATTCTTATGAATATATCTAAGGAGTCCTTTTAATGTAAACCCTGAGAAAAATATCAATATCCTTGTCAAACATCCTCTATTAGTTGATTTAGGTTCTACTTAGATGATAGGAGGTGAAGGAGGTGACTTGATGCAATAAAATTCATTTAGTATTTTGTATCACAATACCTTTGTCACTATTCTCTATATATGTTATGTTGTTTTACTTATGTACATTCTTTTCTTTATATTATTTTTGGCATTTTCTAGGAGTTGTGCTTGCACTCCATCATTATATTCATATTGGTTCTACTCTTTAGTCCCATTGACCTACTTTTGTAGTCATTCGTTGGATATTACTAAATCTCACAAAGGAAATATGCTAGGAGCTTGTTGGATAGGTTCAGTATGGCCAATTGAAAGGGTTGAAGCTTTTGGCCAAGATCGAATCTAAGGTAGTTAATAAGTTAGTTTACAAGCAACTAGTGGGAGCTTGATATATCTCATAAATAGCCCAAATTTGAGTTATGTTGTGGGCTTCATCTTTAGATTTCTGACATTGCCAAAGGTAAAGCACTAGATTGTAATAAAGTGGTTGTTGAGATATGTGAAAGAGACACTTGACTTTGGTATTTTGTACGATAGAATCAAAGACCTTGGGTTGTGTAGGTATACACATATGGTTTTGGTAGGTTTTGTGGATGATAGAAAATCAACTTCTAGATATGTTTTCAGCCTTGGCACAAGTGCAATTACACGGAGTAGCAAGAAGTAGCATGCAATAGCCCTTTTATCGACAAAAATAGAATATCGATGAAAACACAAACATTTTCGACAAGTTTTTGGGTCCTAAAAAGCAAGTAAAGTTCTTTGACAAGCTCGGTGCATTTGGTAGATTGACCATTAAGGGAGGGTGTTAAAAGTAAATATCATATTATAATAGTCAATTAGATTTAGACGTAGGCATTAATAAGGTCTCTTGGACTACAAGATATTTTGTGTTTTTATGCTTTATTTCACTTTAGTTTGTTTCTTGGTATATCACACGTTTCTTGGTATATCACATATCCATAAAGTGGATTGAACCGCCTACCTTGTAACCCTTTATAAGAAATATTTCACTTTCTCATTAAAAGTCTTGGTTTCCTTTGTGTATGTGTTATCTTTATACAAAGTCCTATTGGAGTTTCTTGTGGAGGTTGCGGGAATGGTGTCTATGTTTTATGGTTGGTGTTATGATTCTTATGAATATATCTGAGGAGTCCTTTTAATGTAAACCCTGAGAAAAATATCAATATCCTTGTCAAACATCCTCTATTAGTTGATTTAGGTTCTACTTAGATGATAGGAGGTGAAGGAGGTGACTTGATGCAATAAGTAACTTAAAGGGGTATACAGTTTGAAGAGATGACCTTTGTCTAAAGTAATTGAAACCTTTGAAAATCACATCTTATAGGCTAAGGTATTAGTGGCCTTCGCCTTTCAAGAACAAAATGCTAAATTTTCAAAAAATTGCCCAAAGGCTGAGTAACCAAAAATTTGGACTTCAACACATCCAATCAAAGGATGGCTTCGAGGAGAAGTGGGTAGGACTTTAACTTCATTTATTCAGTGGGTTGGGGAATAGTTTGCCTGCATCAGATGATGCACCTGAGGAAGGCATAGTCTCTTTTTGTCTTAGCCAAATCAATTTGAAGCAAACTTAGTCTCTGTTGTCACTCAAATTGTATAGGCACTGTGACAACGACTTAGGTCGGGGGTTGTCACCCTGATCCCCAACCTCTCCGTTCTAGCTGTCTGCCAACAACAAGCTATGGGGGGTAGACCCTATGGAAATGAGATGATGAAGGACAAGTTGGGAATCAACGAGTTCGGGAGACACAGTTGAGTGGCCTAGCTACTTGGTGAAATTTAGCAAGATTTTAGGGATTAGATTATATAATATTCGAGACTAGTGCCTTATGGAGTCAAAGGTCTTGCTTATTGAATTAATACCAGGAAACCGGATGGACAAATGCTGCTTAATGGATGATTGACTAGCCTATATGAGATGCAAACCTTACAACTAAGTGAAATGCAAGAATTTTGGTTTATTTTAGTTAGATGCCTAGTCTAAGTGTATCCCTTGATCTTTATCTATATTGAGTCTAAACCCTGTAGTAAGTGGTAGAGAGAAGTCAAGATGAAGCACACGAAGGTGTGGTTAACGATACCTCTCCTTGAAATCTAACGTACCTGGTGCCTTCGACGCTGCTGAGACCGTGGCTCTGACGACTGCAAGGTCACCCTTTTAATTACTAGAGGGGCTAGACTTTTCAAGTGAAGATGAATGATGTTCCTATCTCTCTATCAACCAAGCTTATGCTTGGACGTCAGTGATTAAATGCACAACTAATTCTAGAATGCAATGCAAGATGAGTGCTTCTTAAGGTGAGATTGTTCAATGTTCCTTTAAGTACTTAGTTATGTTTGATCTTTAGTTATGACAATAAGCACTTAGCAATGACAAACAAGAGACAATCTCAACCACAAGAATATGTGTCAATTTTACAAATGCCAACAAGATACGAAAGGTAACCAAGATGTAATTGCTCGCTTATTACATGACCACACTATGTATGCTCTAAAGAGTAATTTACCAATATGTCCAAAGGAAAGATTACCATCCACAATAGATATCCAATTAATGACAATAATGGCGATAAGAAAACTTATTCACATAGGACAATAAAGCCAATGATCTCTTAGAGGCAATGTAAGATACCAATGTTAATTATGAGATTATTAATGTTATCAGTCAGCACTCCTTATGTTAAGACTTCCCAATGTCAATTAGGACAATTAGATTTCCAACAAGAGATGCCAATTAACAAGATTGCTCAAGAGACTTAATGCTTAATGTTCCTTAAACCAACCAGAAATAACATTTTACCACAATGCCAATGGAATACCAATTGAATTGTTGATGTGAAAGAACAGCAGATGCCAATATGCTCATGTCCAATGGAAATCATTCAACAAGATATTTCTTGAGATTGATGTCAAGTGTTTCAGAGAGTGAATTATTTAGATCTTTAATTATCATTCACAAGTAGAGACCAACAAATGAAACAAGAATGATAATAATAAAAGCACTATTTGCCAAAGAGTGAATTACTTAGATCTTTAATTATCATTCACAAGTAGAGACCAACAAATGAAACAAGAATGATAATAATAAAAGCACTATTTGCCAAAGTTCTTATGCCAATTATGAAAATTAAATCTTTTCCCAAAAGATTAAATCATTTCATACAATTAGCATTTAACCAATGATACATCACCCAACAAGATAGCAATATTCAATAAGCTTATGACAGTATTAAATTAGGACAGCAGTGAGGTATTCTTATGAGAGCAACGAACTAACTGTAAATCACTTTTGTGCCAAATGCATTATACAGTCCCAGAATTGTTTGTTTTCTCAAGAATACATTAAAATGAGGATGCAATGCATGAAAGGTTTCCCAGGTCACAATTATGGGTCAGACCTCATAATGCATTCAGAACAGAGAACAGTCACCAAAATCATGAGATTTTACCGAAACAAAAGTGCCAAGCCTACTCAATTAATTCCTTCAGGTATGAGGTAATTTGTGAACTAATTTTATGTGTGTTTTATCACTGTGATAGGATGATTAGAGTGCTGTAGTACAAGACAGAGAGGGCTTTGAGAGTTAGAGAACCGAACCGATGAACCTAGACCAAATGGAGCACTTGCCCAAGACTTCTTCAGTAGATGGACCACCTGCAAGACACCCAAAGTTGCTCCAATTTTCTGCAACACTACCAACGTCAGCTTCAGAAAATGAAGTCAAAGAGGCTGAGTGGGCCACAGCAGGGGTAAGTGTTATAACAGAAGTGAATAAATCTTCTGTTTGGAGCACTCCTAAATGCAAATTATGAAATGCAAAACCTAAATGACGTGTCCCAAAGTCAGGACACTTAGCCAAGCAAGACTTTTGATGAATTTAGATGTAAATGTTACTTTTATGATCAGATCTGGAAATGCCTATACAAACAGTAATACAGTCATCCAAAGATGATGAAACAAGTTAAGTAATCACAGCCCAATTCTTTAAATGATCATTTGATGAACTCAGGCCTTTTATCAATGATTCTATACCACTTTAGCAGATCTGTTACCACTGTTTATGAGATGATTATCTTACTGTGTTATAATAGTGAGAAGAAAAGGGGTTTAGAAATCAGACACTTATGCTTAAAGTCTTTGAGAATTTTGGAGGCTTGCTCACAACATTCCTTGATGGCTAGATTGCCTGCAATCATGACAAAATTTAACTCCAAATTGCTACAGCACACCAGAAATAGCCCAGAAATCAAATTGTTGCCAAACAGTGAGGGAAGAGGGTACATGGAACAAAGTATGATCAAAGTATGGGCTGCAGAGGCCCTAAGGCCTACCGTTTGTGGCAAGTGAGGGCTGCGGTGATGGGAGAGGGACCTAGTAGTTCTGCCAAGGACGAGAGAGGGCCTGAATAGGCCTGCCGTAAGGCAAAAAGGCCTGTACAGGCCAGTGGGCAGAGGAGAAAACACTACAGGGCTGATGGCAAACAAAGGGAGGACTGCATATAGGCAGCAGAGGAATGGCAGAAGCTCGCGGTGGGTAGGAGAAAGCCTCTAGGGCAGCAGAAGGGAGGAAGGACTGATGCAAAGGGAATAAGGAAATGCGGAGGCAAGGGCAGAGAATGCAAGGGACACGACAGGCAGGAGAGAGCCTCTAGGACCTTCGGCAAGGGGCAGAGACTCTAAAAGAGAAGGAACAGGCCTGCGGCAGGCATATTGGAGGCTCCTTGGAACCACAATAAGGAGAATAAGAGTAGCTTATTACTGGAGGAGCAGGAGGAGACTGCGGTAGGGGTAGATCAGCACAAGATCAGGCCTCAGAGGCCTCAACATTTCGGATTTCTGCAAAACCCCAAAAAGAGTGGCCCAAAAATACCAAAACTTCAGAAAAAATTTACCTCTTCAGGCCAGCGTTTCTCTTCCTTGGCTGAGCGTTCAGATTCTGGCATATGGGTCTGGTAGATCTGGGCTCAAGGAAGGCATAGGCATGCCAAAACCCCTTGTGGCCCCTTTCCTTGGTGAAACACTGGTCAAAATATTGTAAGAAACCCTTAAAACCCTCACTGAAAGAGTGAAGAATTTCAGATTTTCATAATAGGTCGTCCTTTCTTCAGATCTATGGGGTTTTCACCTGCAAAGGAACCTTATGTATAAGATCATAGCAATTAAATCCTAGATCTAGACAACCCACATTAGATTTATACAAGATATGTACAAAAGAAGTCAGATCTATACAAGGGTTAGAAATTTAAATTATTTACAAAATTTTATTTTACAATATACACAATGATTTATGGCTCTTATAAGCAGATCTATTCGTTAAATGCACAATATATAAATATTAAAAATAGATGAGCAAAATAATTAAAATGGGTGAGTAATGGCCAAGATCTCTGCAAAACCAATTGTTAGATAAGCCTTGAGATTTAACAAAGTGGGCTCTTAAGCTTTCTTATCTTAGAAGTTGGCTGGTCCAACCGAAGACTTCCCTTCACGTGCAAGATCTGGATTCCTGTAGTCTCTACCAATGTTTTAAAACTCCGACTCCGGTTCGGAAACGGCCGAGGGTCGGCTTTGACTCCGACTCCGACTCGGTATCAACGCTGCCGGTTTGATTTCAATGACTCGGTCGTTGTAAAAATTACATTAAATATTTATTTTTTTAGAAAAAAACATAATTTTAAAGATTTTTTATGTTTCCAAACACAAAGCTTTAAAATATAGAGAGAAGACAACATATGATCAAAGTAGGCTCATGAATATGTCCATTATATCAAAATGGACCCAGTGCATTGTCCAATACATACATGATATAGAGATCAAAACAAAAACACATAACCAAGGAGGCTCTAAATGGCCTCTACAACAAAAGTAAACTGTAAAACATCACTAGTCACCAGTACTACTGGCTATTGCTAGAGGAGCCAACATCATCTAGCCCAGACTCTGAATCAGAGTCAGACAGGGAAACCCATGGCTCCTCCTCATCATCATCATCTCCAGTTGCAACTGTAGAAACGGTAGCAATAGCAAGCTGTGCATCAGCTGCACGCTGAGATAGATGAGATATGCGATTCTGTCGTGACTGAGCAAAGGAAGTGCCTGCAACTGGAGGACTTGGGGCTGAGCCTGAGGAAGTGGATCTACATTCAATTGGACATTTTTTTCAAGTGATGCCTCCATATGTAAATCCAAATCAAGATCCTCATCAGAATCAAACTTTGCTGGATGACTCTCCAATACCCAATCTGATGTTGGATCAATATCTTCCAACACAATGGGCTCTGAATCAAGTCTTTTGTTCAGCAATTGGTTGCGTCTAAGCCGGAGGTTGTATTGGACATAGACTAGATCATTTAACCGTTTTTGATCAAAATGATTTCTCTTCTTCGTGTGAATCCTCTTAAAGACCAATTGTGCTCACACCCAGTAGCACTGAAAGTTTGACTAAAAATACGAATTGCAAACTTCTGCAATTGAGGATAATGGCTACCAAAAGCCTCTCACCATTGTGCTGCAAAAAACATAGTAGTGTAATGAGTTAGCTCAACAAATTATATCCAACAGTCAACTTTCAAATTATAAGCAATTTAACAAAATAAGAATTTGAAAATTGAAATTTTTGTTTACCTAGCTCATCTGCTTCCCTTGCAATCTTTGCTAGGTTCTTGCCAAAGGTACCTGAGGCCTTACTAAAACAAGTGACTTGTTGGTGTATCTCCAGCTGATCACTCTCCAATCGGATCATGCGATCAATGGAGTCAATCAATCCATCTCTAACCTCCCCACCCAAAGCTCCTGCCTCCAGAGCTTTATAATGATACCTTGGGTTCAAAAAATACCCAGCTGCATGTATAGGGTAATGGAGTTGATTGTTCCATCTTTCATCTATGATTGCCCAAATGGGCCCATACTTAGCCACTTTATCCTTGTATGTTGTCTTTATTTGCTCCTTTGCTTGATCCATAGCCTCATAAATGAAGCCCATAGCCAATCCTTCCCCATCCACCAACCGCAACACCTTAACCAGTGGCTCAACCACCTTCACAATCTTTGCTGCCTTTTCCAAAATATTTCTTCATTAACTTTCTTTTTCAAATCTTTGCCACCCTGTTTGTGAGACCACTGGCTTTGATTCCATTTATCACTGGAAAAAATATTTTGCAATTTTCTATGTTGGGAAAGCATAGATTGCAATGTCAAAAAATGAGTTGCAAATCTAGTGATGGCAGGCCTAATAATATCTCTGCCCCCTGTGTGTCTCCTCATCAAGCTCAAAATCCATGAATGGTTGTAGATACATTTTGTTCTGTTTTTGGCATGATCTACATTGTTCTTGAACCAATCTAATTTGCCAATATTCTCAAGCATGAGGTCTATGCAATGTGCAACACATGGGGTCCAAAAGATGGTTTTGTGTTTTTCCTCTTGTTAGCACTTGAAATTTCACCTCAGGCTGAAAAGGCAAATCTCAAAGCTACATCAAACCATTCAGCTTCGTAGCTAGCCCTACGGGGCAGGAGAAGGCTCTCTCCGGTCGATCTCGGTAGATTTTCAATAGGATGAGATGACCAAACAAGGTAACACTGATATTAGGCTAGTACACTGATTTGAATGTTGATTTGGGGGTTTTTGGGGTTTTTGGTGGCAAATTGAGGAACTGCAATTTAGGGTGCGGGGATTGGACACAGTTTCTGCAGGGGGGTCTTTGGGGCAAGGTAGGAAGCTGTTTTGATGTCTTTAGCTGAAAGGGATGATTAAGAAGAAAGATGAGAGGGCTAAAGAGAGCAAACAATGGGTTTGAATTCTCTTTAGACAACAGAAAACATAGAAATTAAACAAATTTAAAAGCAGAGCATGGCTAGCATGAATTCTAACTTTATCACTTCATTTGTTTAATATGCAGCAGTATAGAAAGGAAATGAATCACATAACAAAGCTTACAATAACATGTAGAAACACACCATCAATACATGAGTCCACAAGAATCCCAAAGGTGACTGCAAAACCCTGGTCTTCCTTAGCCAAAAATTGCAGAGATACAAGTGAAATATACAATGATAGCTCCTCCCTCAAGAGTCCAACCATGAAAATGAGCAAAAGAGTGCATAATATAGATGATCTAACCTCTTTCCCCACCTCTAGGGGTCGAGCTCCCCTTCCTAGGAGCTGTTTCAACTACTTCTAAACTTAGCACTAGATAATAGGCAGTCATAACAACTTGCCTCTATAAGCTAGGAAACCTATCCATACATTAAATATTTACCATTTACATTCAAGAAACTTCTAGAAGAGTTAAAGAAGAGTAAAAGTGTCTTTGAGTCATGATAGTTACATAAAAATCCATCATCTAGAACCCCAAAAAGTCAAACTAGGTGAAAATAGTGATTTTCTGGCCGAACTGGTAAAATCTGGCACAAATTCCTCAACGGGTCGCGCACTTTGGAGCCCTGTTTGGAGGCCTTCCCGGTGTCAGAATGAGGTGCAGGATAGCTCGTTGGAAAGGTCTCTGAGTCTACTTTCCAACCCAACCGGAATTTTTGGATTTGGAGGTCATTTGCCCAGTCAAAAGTCAATTCTCCCAAGACTACTTCGGGGGTGAGACCCGTTGAGAAGCCAAAACCTGTAAATTTCCCAAAAATGCCAAAAATGAGCCAAAACTTCCAAAATTTTTTGTGCTTGGTGCTGTGAAGAGGCTAGTGGGTGTCATGATCCTTGAGGGATGCCTCAACCAAGATACGGAGGGGGTTGGTCTTCTTCTTCCGCCTAAGAGCCTCGGACAACCTCCTTTGGAACATTTTCATCTTGGCCTTGCAAACATGCATCCTCGCCCAATAATGTTTCTTCATGTTCCGTAGCAGCTTTTTCTCTTGGTTGGCCTTAGCCAACAGCCTCTCCAAGTGTGCATTCACCTGGATGAGCATGGACTGTCGTTCCGCAAGCAATAGGTCACCGGGCCTCCTTCTTTTCAAGATTCGGTCTCCTCGAATCCTCCATAGCTCATCAAGGACTTTCTCATATCTCCCCAACATTTGGAATCCCTGTAGCCTGTGCAATCACCTCGGGTGTCAAAGTGAAATCCACCCCGGCAAGGTTGACATGTCCTTCATGCAAGTGCAAGACAAAGAGGCGGGCCAACTCTCGGTGGTGTTGAATCCGAGAGATCCTCTCACAAAACTCATAACAGGACATGTACTGAAAGCAAGAAACTGCCAAAGGACAAGCTTGTAGACCTGCCAAAGAAGTAGGCTCCTCTCTCTTGTGATGGCCTCCCTTACCTCCTCTACGAGGCCTCCTATGTTCCTCAATCTCTGTAGATGATGAATGGTCATCACCTTGCTCATAAGTTTCGGTATCTGACATGGTTTTGGAGCAAGGTGGACAAACTGAAGGATAAATTGAACTGCTGCCTCTGCCTGCAAAAGTACTGAACTCTATGCTGTTTCAAGGGGAAAAAACATGAGGGGAATGTTAGGGGAGGGAACTTCTTAACAAGGAATGGGAATATATGAAAATAATCAGGGAATTTCAAGGGAAACTTTACAAATTGTCATGCATATGGGAACACATTTTAACATTGGGAAATCATTTGCAACAAACATCTCATATGGGACAAGAACATGTATGATAATGAACATGAAAGGGGCATACATGTATCAATAGGGACATAGGGACACCATACACCAAATTTGCTTATAGGAGTTCATGTATATCATAAGGCAAATTTTTTATAAGGAGCACATGTACATTGTTTTAACATAGAGGGAAAGTTTTCATGTACAAGGGGATGTCAAGGGTATATAGGGGTTATGTACATGACTCTAGATATACAACAACATTTATTTTCACATGACTCTTTTCTATATTTGCAAATGCATCTTTTCTTTTTGTTCTATTTTTGCATGTGTATGGTAGAGGAAATTAGGGTTTTTGTGTGCTTGTGAGAGGGGTAGGGTTTATAGTTTAGGGATGGGGAAAAAGTCTACATTTTATGTACAAATAATATGGGACAGAGATGAAAGCATGACTGTGAATACAAGAGGAAAAGAGGGAAGGGACCAAATGGGACAAAATCACTTGAAACAGTCACAAAACCCTAGCATTTTACAAACATTAGCAAGCAGCCATATCAATCCATTCATTTGCAAATTTGGAGGATGAAATCATAGCACACAACCTTATTTTCATCATCAATCTCCAAAACAATGAGTAAAGACCCTACCTCGAGCAATGAAGATGAGTTGAAGGGAAATTGAGGAAATTTGATTGAAGTTTGATGGCAGACAGCTGAACGGGTCGCGCAGGCTCCCCAACGGGTCGCGCCCGTTCAAATTTTGAACTGCGGGAGTGCGCTGGACGGGTCGCGCACCGCCCAACAGGTCGCGCACAGGCCTGGACGGGTCGCGCACCTGCAAACTGCCCGAAAACACTGTAATTTCGCCTCCTTCGCCTATCACTCTCTCACAACCTCTCTTGCAAGCTTTGAAATGCACAATGAGAGTGAAAGGAGGGAAGATGACTTTTTATAATCTCATTTGAAAAAATTTCATCCATAAACCCACTTTATAAAGTCTATTTTGACACTTTTTTAAAACATTGATTTTCTTGGTTTTCTTTATCCTGAAGTTGACTTCTTGAGTGCTTTGACCTGATTCTTTTGCAGGTAGATCATCTGAAGGACTGTGGCAAGGGGACCAGGGTTGTTGCTGCCCTTTTTGAAGAAATTTTGGACATTTATTCTTTTCACAAAATTTATCATGACCTTGGCTTTAAAAACAAAGTTTTTAAATCCAAGGTTAAAAATGAACTGTACATGATGAAAATATCAAAGAAACATTTTACCATCCTCCCTCTGGCTTACTGGTCACTCAAGGACTTTCAGAAACATGACCTTGCAAAGACAAATGACCAAAACCCTAGACCTAGACTTTTGACCCTAAGACCAAACAAGAGAAGCTTGACAAACTCAATGACTGATATGACCTGATCCAGCAAAGCCAAGAGGGGTATGAACAGACCAGCTCCTCCATCAGGGTTATGGCATGCCTAACGGGATGCAAATTTTGACACTGATGAGACACCTACTAATGCAAATGCAAAGAGCTTTGATCACTGATGGAGGGCTTTCAAGACCGACACTAACACCTCTAACAATTTACCATCAAGAACATAGTTAGAGGCATTATTTGTGATGATTTGAACAACATTAGCCTCCCCCACCTCCTCAACAACCTCATCCAATAGCTGAAACAACAATTGTCCATCTTTCACCCTATCAGATGCATCATTTGATTTTAGAAACATGGTTCCCTGTGGGCAAAAGATAAGAAAGTTTATGATGGTACGGTTCCTTTGATCAGTCCATCCATCTGACATGATGGTACACCCTGTTTTTGCCCATGAGTTTTTGAAATCTTTCAAATACTCATCAATGGAGGAAATTTCTTTCTGCAAACGAGACCCCCTTAACTCATACATAGTAGAGCATTTGAAGCCCTTTCCAACAACGAATATGGCATCAAACATAGTCTCATAATATGGTGAACGAGAAGCATTGAAGGGGATATCAACATCATACCACCATCTAGCTATGTAATCACAAGCAATCTCCATCAATTCTTTCTTCCAATGGTCGTCTAAAGTGGGCTGCATATGACTTCTACTGCCTTGAAGACCCCATCTCTGATGGAGAGGAGGGTGTGACAGTGAAATAACTTTTGATATTCATATCACCCTTCTTTTTCATTTTACGCTTACCCTTTTTTTCTTGCATGGACTCCAAAGAGGGAGGAACATGGTGGAAGGGGTTGGATGCATCAGTATAAGGGATAGATGAAGAGCCCTCAAAATCAAAATGGGGGTTGGTATCCATCATTTGTTGTATACTCCTCTTCCTCCCAATTTCAGCCTCTGTTTCTTTTTGCCTAGCTTTTTCTTCTTGAAACTTCTCAAAGCTATTTAACAACTCCTTCCTAATCTCCCCAATTTGTGGTGATTCACATGGAGTAATTTGGCCTCTAATACCTGCCAAGTGTTGTTTCAGCCTATGAATGCCCCCAGGACCCTCCTTAATTTTTCTATGGCAAAATTTGCAATGCATTTGATTATCAACCATTTCAGCGTATACCCAAGCAACTTATTTCATTCTAGGAGCCATTTTTTGATATGGAAATGAAAGGAAAAAAATCTGAAAATGAAAACAAAAAAAATAGCATTGCTTCAATGTTCATTTCTTTTACAAAAAACACTTTTTTCAATTTCCAGATTTGCACAAAAAAATAAATAAGCAAAAACATATTTTAGAAGTGAAAAAAATACCTCTCGGCACAAACTGCCTCCTTAATGCTGCTCTAACAAACCAACTCCTCAATGCTGCGCCAATGGCTGCCCAAGAAGCTCTTCACTGCTGCTCCAATGTTTGCCCAAGACTCCTTACTGCTGCTCCAAAAATAAACTCCACAACTCTTCACAAACTCCTCACAAATTCTCACACAAATGCAATGAGATAGCTGTGAGGAAATGAGAGGGTTGGGTAGCTTTTATAGGGTTGGGAGAGGTAAATGGACCTCAAAATAACCCCAAGCCAAATTAGAATTGGTTGTGGGGTCCATTTCCCCCCCAAAAAAATTTGCAGGCCGTCAATTTGCCACGGTGATCAAGCCAACTGAGTTAACTCGGGCTCTGCCGAGTTGACCGGGTTGTTATCAAGCCGACCTGACCAGGCAATGGCTCGGTCTGGCTTGGCCAAGTCGGAGTTGGCTCAACCGTTTTTTAAAACAGTGGTCTCTACACACTTAAGATCAAGCTATTAGATCAATAGGGGCTAGGTAGACACAATGGCCTCGAGATCTAGAGATACCTGCTAGATCAATCAAGTTAGGGTGCTTCTCTAAACCCTGTAACTAATGCAAGATACCTATGCTAATAGTTAATCCAATCAACGACTAAATAAATAATAACTTATAAAATATTCTTCAATAGAGCATCAAAAAAATGATCCAAAACTTACCACAAGAAGTAGAAGAGGAACACCACCATGAATAAACCCCAAAGTCTTTTGCTTTATTGATAAAAAATATTACAACCGATAGAGCTTGACTTAGAGCTTCTTTACAATTTATTTTTTTTTTTATTTTTTTGAGAAGCAAATAACTTCTAATTTATAGATAAATCCTCAAAGTGGAAAATAATGGCTAGTTGGCTTGATCCTCACCAAAATAATCTAGAATGTTTATAAATGTTTGATCATCTTTTAATCGCCATCGTTGAACATCTTTATTTTTGAGGAATTTTCGAATTCTCATTTAACCCATTTTTTATTAGCTCAAAAATAATTATTTTGAACGAATTTCCTCAAAAAATTGACTTGATTTAACCACCAAGGCCCAAGGGTCCATTTTTTTTGAAATTTCCAATATTCCCTGTGGGGACCTCCAAAAATTAATTTATTTAAACCCACAAAATTTTCCACTCGGAGAATTTAATTTCTCTAGGATTTTAATTTTGACCTTAAGTAATTAAATTTATGGCTTAGGTTTTTAGTATTTTTTTCCAGAAAATTTAATTAATTGACACTTGTAGGGATTAATAATTTTTTCCACCCTCTAATACTTTAGCCATGGTGTCTAAGTATGAGGGAACATGCACCAAAATATTTTTTACATCAAGATATTACAATTTCAAACCTCAAAGGGGAAACACTTGTTCGCTATAGATCACCAATTTATTACCCAATTCTTCGACTCAATATGATCTAGTAGACCAAGTGATTTGTAATAAAACAATTTAGCCAATTAGCTTAAATTATTCCCAAATCACTTTTACAAAGGATTCAACTAAAACATTAGGACTCAACTAAGACCTTGGCGATAAATTCCACCCTAGCTTTGGGGTGAGGCTGGAGGGAAAAACTTTGCCGATGATTCATGTTTAGAAACACAGATGAATCAATGAGATGAAAAACCTCTTAAGATGAAATTCGTCGACAAAATAATAGGCTTACCTAGGTTTATATATACATATATCGCCTTACTAGCATCATTTACATTATACTTCATTATACTTGCAGAGTTTGGGTTTACAACTCTGATAATATGACGAATGATGATGATGAATCCAGGATATCTGATTGCTCGAGCATGATGGAATTCCTTTGAAAAAAGGTGCACTGCTATAGGGTAGTTGACACAGAGTGGTCAACAGTCTCCAAACCTTAGAACCAAAAGGGGATTTACTTATTAAGTGTTATTTGCAAAGCCTAGCAATATGGGCTTTGTAGTGCACCATACAAATTGGAAAGAAATGAGGTATTTGAAGTGAGGACCAACAAATAATTAGCCATCGTCAATGAATTCAAAATCATCAAAAACTTGGTTAAGAGCATTCATATGAGTAGAATATTTGGGGTTGGAAAGAAGTCATAGATGTAGTTTTGTGTTGAATCATTGTTGACAATTGGTTTGCCATTTAAAGATGGTGGCACATATGTTGTTTGTTTTGAAATTGAAATTGTGTTAAGGGCCTTGAAAGATAAATGGGACTAAAAGAACAACTTAACTTGTAGTTACACCAAAGTACGAACTGCTAGGCACATCCCCAGAGAAAAGTATATAGGTAAGCTATGCATAATCTTAATATGCTTGAAAACAAGAAAGAGAAGATAGGGACAAGGAAAATAGAGTGTATCGATACAACAAAATTTTGAATTTCATTGCGCAAGCCTTAGTAGCATACCACTAAAGCAATTTGTAAGCTATGTTTAGAATGGCTTGAGACAGTTTGGTCCACATCTTGTGGGGCATTAGAGCATTAATAGGACCTTTCCTTGTATCAATGGAATCTTTCGGGAAATTTGGTACTTTATATAGGCAAACCTTGTCATTTTCATTGCAATTGTGCTTTATGGAGCTTAGTTGGTGTTCTACATAACTTTCAAAAGCTCTGTAATTACCTTTGTTCATTATTTTTCTTCGTACATTATTCTTCTTGTCTTTCTTATTTGATTACAAGGGCCATCTTCATAATTAGAAGATGATTTGGAAAAAGTTAACATGGGACTTATGCTTTTAAACATTATAACCCATAATTATTGTTATGGTCATTTTTTTGATTTAAATACATATTTATAATAGGGTATTGTTTGTGAACATCATATAGTCCAAATATCTAGTTTTGTTAGGGTTCAAATTCTTAATAGTTTAATGCCCTAGGGTGATTAATGGTTGATGAGTCCCCATTTTGACAATGTTTTGATAGGTAGATCCCTTTTTGTCCTAATATATAATTGTTTTGCTCTTGATCACTTCCACTTGTCATAGTTTTGTTGAGATATACAATTGCCATTGATTCCTCTCATTTTCTTTTTACTTTATCGAGCTTAGTTGGTGCTCTACATAACTTTCAAAAAATATGTAATTACCTAAGTTCATTATATTTCTTTGTACATTATTCTTCTTTTCTTTCTTGTTTGATCAAAAGTGGCATCATCATAATTAGAAGATGATTTGGGGAAAGTTAACACGTGACTTATTATTTTAAACATTATAGCCCATAATTATTGTTATGGTCATTTTTTTGATTTAAATACATATTTATAATTGGGTATTTTTTATGAACATCATATAGTCCAAATATGTGGTTTTGTTAGGGTTTGAATTCTTAGTAGTTTTATGCCCTAGGGTGATTAATGGTTGATGAGTCTCCATTTTGACAATGTTTTGATAGATATACCCCTTTTTGTCCTAATATATAGTCGTTTTGCTCTTGATCACTTCCACTTGTCATAGTTTTGTTGAGGTATACAATTGCCATTGATTTCTCTCATTTTATTTTTATGATTGGAATTGGATTAATGTGCCTCTATATGACTAGCTATGATTCCATGGTTTCATTGCTAATCTTGATTTCCACAAAGGTGCTTGTTACTTTCAGGTATACACTTTGCTTTTGTGTTGAGGTCAATATACCCTTAGCTTTTGTGTTGAAATCAATGTACCCTTTTGCTGTTGTGGTGAAGGTTAAAATGCCAAACCCTAATAGCAGGCTTCGATTAAAGGTTTCTTATGGAGTATGGAAGGGGCTTCACCCCAATCAAAGGTTTCTTATGAAGTATGGAAAGGACTTCGCCCCGATACAATATTCCATGAAGATAGGGCATATGCATCTCCGGGGTTTGTTCTCCAGTTAAGCAATGGCGTGTTCGATACTCCACACAACGTGTACGAATAGGGGATCGAGCTCTGTTTAGGTTTAACCACAATCACATGGAGAAAGACATCGTCACAAGTTGCAACCTATCACATTGGAGGAACTTGGAGAATTTAGTGACATGAGTTAATTCAAGAACCATCAAAAGAGACATCTGCATATGATCGACTAGGTTTCGAACCAAGCACATGCATGAATAGTTTTTCCTTTTGTTCTATGTGTTAGAAATGATTTCGTATTTCAAGGAACCCGTTGTTCAATTTATGGAACATGCAATGTTGCTCATAAGTTATAAATATGTAATGGTATTTGCAATGATGGTTACCCTTTTCTCGTGCAAGACATGAGAGTGTAACTTATGCCGCAAAACCAATTTCTTTTATTACTATAATCATAATACTTTTGGTTTGATGCGTGGAATTCAATTGTAGCTTTGCTCTGGTAACTTTGTGAATTTAGGCCGAACTTGGAGTAGGGCTTGTTACCCACCATTTTGTAGGTGATATCTCTAGGAGATTTTTTTTTCTCAAAGATGGTCCTTAGCTGGCAGCCAGTAATCCCTTGTAGCGACCAACTAGCTCGTCGAGCCACTTATTCGCCACCTGAGCCAACCATGTGGTCCCTCATCCATCTGCCGTGATCGTATGATTGAAGGTGGGCCTCCCGAACCTAAAGGTATGCCTTGTCATTTGGTAATTGAGTATTATAGTTTGTTTATCATGGACACTTCTGAGCATGGATTAATGGGGGGATTTGGCGGAAAGAATGGGCTAGGTCTGTGCTCTTGTCCCCTAGACACCTTTTGGATGTTAACCTTGGATTCTAGTCCAGTGGGATCTCTTTTACTGACCCTTTGGCTTTAGGGATGCTACTTCATGGGAAACCCTGATTTTGGTTGCGTGGTCCCGCTCCCTCATCCACATATACTACCCCCTTTCCACTCATTATAGCCCCATTTATCATTTCTACCACCTGGGTCCACATAAGGATAGTCTTACCCTTCCCCTCGCCCACACCTTGTGTCGGGCCTGGAATGATGCCCCAGAGGTTGATGCAGTTGAAAAGAAAAGGAAAATCATAATTGGCCACATTCAATAGGAAAATGCACCACAAAATGGAAAAGATCGTCAGGACAAACACATTTAGCATGTGGGCAAAAGCCAATACATGAGCTCTACCCCATCATCATGGCCATGACCTTGGTTCCTATAGGCCTTCGGTGAGCCTCCTTTATCATTTAGGAACCCATGATTGTCCCAAACCGTGGTTGGTAATGAACCACCCTACCTCAAAGGGGGTATCCACTGTTATATCTCACACATCATGCTTGTACCCCTTGAGCCCTGAGCAATTAACCAAAGAAAAATCATAAAAAGCAAAAAGCACATAAAGAAGGGTAGAAAAACCAAGGCCGAGGCACCTCCGGTACCACGATTGCTCCCTCTTATACATTATATACCCAAGTTGTGGGCTTCCCTTTTACCAGCTACCCTTGTACCCCAGCGTGTGGCCCAGGGTTACCCCTTTTCATTCCCTAACCCATTCATCTCTTTATCACATGCCACCACGTTTTAAAAGATGTACCTTGGACATATTATCCCCTTTAGAAGTAGAAACCACCTAATGGGATACTTGGTTAACCCCATTTGGAGCTTAGAGACAATTAGCACATGCCAAAACCCATTATGGAAGGGCATTCCATTATGAAGTCTCCACCTATTGTGCATGATTTGTAAGCTCTTTTACTCGATTTCCTTGATGACTTGTTTTTTTTTGAATCTAGGATAATTGGTAACTGGTGAGAGTTATCCTGAACAGACCCAGGATCAAATCTAATTGGCTGCCACTATAAACCTAGGCTACGTGCAACAACCTGCAAGCCGCACAATAGCAGGAAACTTATGCCTCAACAAGAGCCGAGACGTCCTCTATGGGGTCGCCTACTCTTCTAGCCAAGACACAACAGGTCAAATATATACTCAATGAGATTTGAACCCTCATCTCGTGGGTTTCACCCAGCGAAACTCACTGCTAAACCCCATATCACTGTATTCCTTGATGACTTGTTGTAATGGAAGCTTAGGGGACGCATTGGGTCTTATGTAGGATTGCATGTGGTTTCCATCTTGGTTTGGTCTGCCTATATGGGGTCTTGACCCTCTAGAGGGCTACATTGGCACATGTAGGGTGTGTGTTGAGAACCATGGGCCTCCACAACAATAGACAACACTCCATGGATCCCCATAGATGTTCAAAGATTGCTAGAGATTCACCTATTGGACGAGGAAGATGTACCTGGTTCACCTTGCCCAACCAACCCCACAGTGGTACCATGCACTTGGCAGATGACCCAGGACTTGTATGTTGATGTGGCATCACTCACACCATCATTTGAGCCCTTACAAATGATCTAAAGGCATCTTCGACTTGGAGACCCATGAGGTCACTTGTGTGCCCTCATAGCCATTGGGAGCACCACAGGTTTATTATGTGGAGAACAAGGGGCCAATCCCTTGTCCATTACTTTTGGAAGTCCAATTCATCATTATGGACTTCATCAGGCCTCTTGGAGGGCCCTACAACATGCATTATTTATCATTTGACCTCTTGAGAGGCTTATTATTTTATTTATGAGCTAGGTTGGTGGGCTTGTCACCAAAGGTTAGTTACTTTGCACATTATTTTATTTTAGGGGCTAATGCAGCCCCACTTAGGTAATTTGAACTCCTAATGAGTGTGTAAATAGGAGAGACATGAATTCATTTTGTATCATCACCTGGATTGGATCTTTCTCTCTTGAGAATTTCACATTTCCTTCTTGGTGGACGAAGTTGGAGCATCGATGAATTTTGATGTTTGGATTGCATTTTCTTATCTTGGAGCTTCTTATTTGGCAAATGGATTGATGGTTGTATATATTCTCTTACATGTAAGTACGATTTTGATGCTATTTTCTTTTACTTTGTCACATACAATGATCATGGGATTTTCGCTATTTTAGGGCTGATTGTTGCATGCATTTACTGCTTCATTGTGGAATTATGTTTTTATATAGCATATGTCTATGTATGGGCCATGTTTGTTGAACGAATTTTCCTAGAGATCGAAGTTATCTTCATAAGCCATCTTGTTTTGCAAATGAAGTATAAACACTTTAAGGTCACTCTTTTTTTTGCCCTAATGCTAAACGAAGTTTCCCTTAAAGCCTCTCCTTGAGCTAGAAACGAGATCCATTCTTATAATTCTTCTTGACATCATATCCCCAAAGGAATTTGGCATTGATCCACAATAAGATGATCACCTTAAAACCTCTTTTTATTCACCTTTTCCCCTTCTTTTCTAGGTCTAGCCACGTTGACTCACCTAGGGAATCATTTTCCTGACAAAGTAGCCATAGAAAAAGTTCGATCTCCTGGCCTCTACTGCGCTGATGTGTTCTCAAGGTCTCCTCCAAATTTGAAGAAATTATGATGGTGGGAATGTGAGATATCCCAAGCCCTAGCCCTAAGACCGAACTTTGCCCCGATGTTCCCTAGGCTAGTACCTCATACGATCAATTTGGCACCTTAAGTGGAAATTCTTGTTTTGATCCTTTCCCTTTCCTTGTTTAGGTTAAGATCATCATTGGTTGCCGAACTCCCTTCCCTTAACCTAGGCTGGGTCCACTTGGCTCCGTGTGGTTCCATTTCTCATCAAAGACACTTCTTCCAAGACAACTAGGGAATCCAAGTTTTGCAAGGATTTTAGGGATTGGGAGACTCCTTTACAAGTCATATTCCCTTAACCTGGCTCGTAAATCCTCATGTCCTTCTTCTAGAAAGCTTTGTACCTTGCTTAAAGAGCAAGCAAGATCCATTCTTAATCTTCTTCTAGGGAAAGGATCATTGAGGTCACTTCACATCCGTTTGTTGATTCATCCTTTGCAAGTGAATTTTTGTATACCGGGTCTCCTCCCATCGGTGAAAGTGTCCATAAAGAGTAGGGAGTCTTAGTTGAGGTGACAGTGGGCTAAGTCTGCACCGTTGCCCTTGATCTAACAATTGTCCCTTTTAGGCCACTGATGCCTAAAGAAATCGGAGAAGTAAATGGTGTTGCTTTTTCTAAATAGTGTGCATAAAGCAACGATCAACTTTAGCAAAAGAATGCTCTAGACTCTCAGTATGTGTTTTCTAGGTGTTGGCTCAAATTAAATGAAGTTTTGCTCCATAATCTCGCTAATCTCCAATATAGATGCTAAATTACCATACCTGTAACAATATTTTGACGCACTAAAAACTGTAACAACATTGTTACACTTGAGACAAGGTCTGGGTATCTATGAGCATTGTTAGGAAGGTCGTCAAACAGATATGTAAAATACTTCATGCATTTGTATTTCCATATTTTCTCAAGTAGTCAGAAAAAAATCAATACACTCGAGTAATTTTCCTACTTTCATGGTTTCCTTGTAGCGCACTCTTCAAAGCAGCGAACAACAACATGATTTTAAATTAAATGAAGTTTTGCTCCATAATCTCGCTAATCTCCAATATAGATGCTAAATTACCATACCTTTAACAATATTTTGACGCACTAAAAACTGTAACAACATTGTTACACTTGAGACAAGGTCTGGGTATCTATGAGCGTTGTTAGGAAGGTAGTCAAACATATATGTAAAATACTTCCATGCATTTGTATTTCCATATTTTCTCAAGTAGTCATAAAAAAATCAATACACTCGAGTAATTTGCCTACTTTCATGGTTTCCTTGTAGCGCACTCTTCAAAGCAACGAACAACAACATGATTTTAACAAAGTAGTATCTGTGATAGCTATCAGTGCCTATGGAATACACCATTTGCGAGAATAGACACCACGATTTTGCACCAAAGAACATGACTAGAGAATAGAGAGCAATTGCATGCAATATAATTGTAGCCTCTGCCATCAAGCCACACCTGAAATCCCGTCATAGCTTGTAAGTGGAATGCCAGGGGCAAGGAGGGGAATGGTATTAGAAACCACGGAGGAGGCCCCCACTATTAACCTACGCCTGCCACGTCTCTAAAGCAGGTTTGACAAAACAAGAAATCACAGACCCCCTCGCCCTTACTAAACATTGAACATGTAGGGGTTGAATATAAACCGTTGATCATAACTTAAACCATCCAACGACTGCAGATGACGATGTTGTGCCACTCACTGCCTCATGTAGCCCATTTCACTCCATATGCACCCATACACATTGCGCTCCACGTTAGCAAATCCTCTGTAAGTTTAGTTCCCTCACACAAGTCCTATACTCTTGAATCTAGTTCATCGATTGTGATGCCCCTTAAAACGTGAAACCACTAATAGATGTGATTAAATCTGATATTGTCTTGTACTTCCAAATGAATTTCACATGGAATTTGACATTGCCCTGTGTCTTTATCTTTAGTTGCAAATCATGATTTTGGCTTATGACATCTTGATTTCTATTATAAGGCATATCAATATACCTTACTAAGGTGTGAATTTCAGTGCAAACATTTGCGTCTGCTACTATGAATAGAAAGAAATTACCTCTCATATCATAGAACAAGGAAACCTTGAAAGGCATCTTTGAGGTTGAACTAGTAAGATTTCAGTCTTTAGCTACAATATGTGCTTTTGGGCACAACACTTAGCAGTATAACAACATTAACAAAATTTGAGGGTATGCCCAACAAAACCAATCATCAATGCTTTATCATGCCTATAATAAAGTGCTTCCTATTGTAAGTTTTGCAGATAGTTTCCCTGAAAATCATTCCCAAGGGAATGAGAATACTCTATAAGCAAGAAGTTGATGAAGCCCATTTTTTTTTAAATCCGTCATTTTGCCAAGAATATGTTAGAACAGGATGCATTACAATAGATTATTCCAATCCAACAACAAAGAGCCAGATGACACACTATGGTTTGATCATGAAGACATTTCAAGGAGAATGGGCTCTCCTGTTTGAGTCAAGGTACAAATATTTCAAAGGCAAGTTTTGTACTTGATGAATGGGACCATATGAAATAGACAATGCTTTTGATAACAACTTAGTCAAGCTCTGCATCATTGACAACACAAGGATCCCATTGATGGAAAATGGTCATTAACTAATGCTATATCAAAAGCCTAAGTTCAAGGAAGAGTTTATTTAGTTCGTTAGGAAGATTGGGAAGTTGTGTGCAAGGTGGTTGCCACCAACACCCACAACCTCCTAATCTCTCCTTTTCCAGTTCAAAAAGGAAAAAAGAAAGAAAAAGTAAAAAGGAAAAAAAGAAAGAAAAAATATCTAGTAGTGAAAACCTAGCTTTAGGTGCTACCATCTTTGATGCTATTAGAAAACTAGTTATTGGCTGATAACACCAAAAGAGTAGAAAAAGAAAAAAGAAAAATTTCAAGTTGTGAAAACCTTTTCAAGGCACAACTGGACAAACTCTTTTTTGAAAACTAAGCTTCGACAGGCAGGGTTTGGCAAAAAGAGAAAAAAAAAAGAGAGAATAATAGGGAAAAGTAATATATATTTATAATAAAACATCTAATGAGAGGCTCTTAATTCTATCTGATGCCTCCTTTTAGGATAAAAATCAAGGCTCTCTCTTTCCAATTGCTTTGAAATGACCAACATAAGGATCATATTCATGATGGTTATCCAAAGTTGCAAATATTGCAAGGAACTAGCAATGGCATGGAGATCACATTTTATTCTACAATGGTTCAGGGTCAATAAACACATTTTCAATTTTTCTTTATAAAAAAGAATCTAGGAGATTGAGATGGCAATATGTGATACCATTAAAACCACTTATCCTCTCTAAGCTCTATGACTAAAGGCTTGTCAATAACCTTCTGGCACATGAGACTTTTTTTCACATCATTCTACTTCTAGCTATTGCTTCTCTAACGTACATAGCTGGTCAACTTTCAATAGATTTTTGTTTTGAGGTTCTTATATATAGTACATAGGAGGCTTAAAGAGTTTTATTTCGAGGTGCTTAAGATCTTTAGAAGAGTGTCAAGCTACCTCTTATACTAAACTCTGTTAAGATCAAAACCTAATAATAGGTATATAATAAGAGCAATCTTGGTGCTACATAATTGCTTTTTGGGATAAATACAATAAGTCTGCTCATTTTGAAGCTTCTTAAATTTTTGAAAGTTGTAATATAATCCAACACCCTATGCCACCTCCAAAAGATTAAAATAATGAAATATTTTATGGAAACAATTTGGTTAAAATCTTCAAGGGACATTTGGTAGCATAACAATCTGTTAATGATATAAAATGGCTTTGAATTTTTGCAACATACCGCATTTTATAGAATGATGATTATTGTAGCATGAGCTTCTTGATAGTTCTTATTCGATTGAGAGCATTGCCATTTTTGGCATGACTTAAAACACGTGATTACTTTACAAGCTATTTAGCAGCACAAACAGTGATCATTTCACAGTTGAAGGTATAGGATCATATGACCACCTCATGTGAAGAATATGGTGTAATCCGACCCCAATTCCTTATATAGTTAACTGGAAAAGGGAGGATTATTGGTAAATGGACATCTATTGCCCATGAATCGAACTACCATTTGAGTTCATTGGCATACAGTCATGATAGGGGCCATCAACAAAACAAAGCTAGAATTTTTTGAAGAAATCAAGGGAAATTTCACAGAAAGGGCAATCTTTGCCGAGGTTGGATGGCTTGGGATTTTGCAGAGATTTTTGGGCTATGATGTTGAAATCGTATTTGAGTTCACTCAAAATTTTGACGGAATTTGGGTTTGAGTTCGACAATTGGTGATTGGCGTCATAGAGGGGTTTGTTAGTCAGGTTAGAGGACTAAATACTTTAGAAATCCAAATGAAAGCTCAGTGCCATTTTTACAAAACCCATCTTTGCTGCCAGACTTGAGAAATGAGGTTCAGAGGATTGCACTAGTAGAGCCTTGGAGTGAAGCTGCACTGTCCTTGTAGAGGTTTATTACTTGTGAAGGGTGGTACATCATAGTTTATAACTACCATGCCTGCATTCTCATGCACTTGAGAGGAGATAAGCTATTGAATATGCCATGTTATCTCCTCAAAAGTCTAACCAAGATGCCAGAGGGTATGCAGAAAAGGAGGAACACGAAAATAATGCTATACCATAAAGGGTTTATCAAAATGTTAATTGTAGCTAAATTGGAGCAATGAGAGGTCACATGGAACATGTTTTCGAAAGGAATTGTAGCTCAGGGGAGACCAAGCAAACCTAGAGCTAGGGTGTTTGGTCATCGAAGGTAGCCTTAGCCACAGGACGCTGCACCTTCGAGACATCGATATCCAACATAGGTATCAAAAAGGGTTGGAGGAGTGGCAAGGGTAGAACTAGACAACTCTAGTGTAGAGGTAATCTCTGAGCCAGAGGTCGAAAAAACCGTGGAGGGTGAGGAGTTTGAGGAAGTTGAGAAGGTAGAAGATATTGTAATAGGCTTAGAATTTGCCTAGATCAGTGACAATGTGCAATTCGAAGAGGAGTTCAAAGATTCTTCTTGTAGACATTAGTCCCCGCAATACCGATGCTTCAAACATCTTGACTTTATGTCGAAAAAATCATGAATTAGCGATTTTTTGACCTAGCTGATTTTATCAGTCAAAAAGATCGACAACTTTTTTAGGGGCAAAATTATCGTGATTCTATCATATACCATGTGAAAAAATTGTGATTTGATGGAAAAAATCGTGGAGTGATTTTTTTTTGACTTTTTCAAATTTTGTATTTTTTTTTTTAAATTTTGCCGATGTTTGTCGATTTCTTCTGATGTTTTCTTGTTTTTTACGATATTTTGGTTTTGTGGACCCTTGTTGATTTTATCCTGATGTCGATGTTTGTAACATTGCACAAGACCATTCGAGAGACTTCATGGTAGAAGAACATCCACAATTCGTTGCAAGACTAGGAACAACAAAGACCGATCACAGAAGGCAAGATAAGGCTAAGAAAGGTACGCTGTATCTAACCTTGGAGCCATTTAATTTTACTAGCCTGAGTTACCAAGTATTGCTTAAGTAGAATAAAAGGTTAATGCTTCATAATAAGAAATAGAGGAGTAAGCTGCGAACTCGTAAGCCTAGGATGTAGAGAATGTGAGATTTTGCTAAGGGTTATCAAATAGGAGGATACCCATAACTTAGAGCTGATAATTATGCTGAAACTTATGTTAAAGAAGCTCAACAATTTATCAATGCCCTCCTAGATGAGATTATCACTTGACACTAACACCTACGTCTTTCGTCAACTTAAACCTTACCTCCCTCAATGGAGAGCTAAGGGTGAATTATTTGATTTGGGAATTATTGACAAGGAATCTCACCTCCAGAGGGTTCTCGAATTGAAAAAATGTTGGTTTTTGTAATATCCCTTATCAGGAATATTCCTCAAACACAGGCAAACTCCAACCAGAGATGGACTGGGAGGGCATTTACCAGATATGTCGCCTCTCAAAAGAGGACGAGATTTGGAGGCTACCTAGCCCTTTCCAGACTTTGTCTAAGAGTATAGAAGAAAACACACAAGTGGTATAGTAGCCGGGAAGCTCAAAGAGATAAAAATAACAATGGTGCAACATATAACAATATAACAAGCAGGTACTCAAGAAATGTAGAGAGAAATGCTAAGCCATATTATTATACTGAGTTATAGAATGAGTACAGGAGGTGATCATAAAGATGGCACCTCGACTTGCACAAGGCAAGTGAAGAAATACACTCAGAATATCAAAGGATGGCCTCTCTTTGAACTGCGTCCAAGCTGCCGGAGAATTGCTGTGCTGTTGCTGCTGCTAGAAATCAAATGAGGATTTGGGGCTGTTCCCCTCCTCAGAAAATGCTGAAACTTTGGAATCGGATTCTACTAAAGAAACCTAGAAAAACCCAGAAAGCTTTTTTGAAATGGTCGACCCCCGAAAATCGCCCCCTTGAGGACCCACGCAATCCCTCAAGGCTCTGCGTTGCCACTGAAATAAACCCACCACAACTCTGCCTGAAACTCAGCGAAAATCCTCCAAAATGCAAGGGTTGATCCCCTGCTGAACCTCCCAGTTCAAATCCCCCTGCAAAACCTCAATCCAGAATTGCTCCTAGAAAGAACTGTGTCATCCCTCGCAAGACTGCGTAGTCATCCAAGATGCCCAATCCTCCTGCCAAATGCTGATGAAACTACTGCAAAAATACTGACGGAAATACCTTGCCCGAGCAGGCACTCGAAGTCCCCCGGGCTAAGGGTGAGATCTCCGAATGGAGACACCCAATGCACTAAACAGTGCTGCAGACTAGCTAAACAACCAGGGTGCTCTAAGTCGAAGTGACTAGCTCAAATGCTCATAATCGAATGCCAAAATGAGGAGGCTCCTCTCTCCTTTATAGTGTTGGCCTCTCTCAATCCCAAGGCTCACCTCCTCCAACGTAGCTTTCCTCTTGCCACGTGTTTCTCACCATATGCGCAGTCACTCCAAGTGTCTATGTGGGTCCCTCCTCTATGTGGTTCCTTGGCCCGCCTTGGCTCACCTTTTAAGTTACAATGTTGTGCTACTAGGGAGTGTCTTTATTCATGAAGTGAGTATGTCCCCCTCTCCTCACCTTTTTATTTATAACTAGCTATAGAAGGCAAAATTGAGCAAAATTGAATATTCCAATTAGCCATGGCTAATTAGGAATATTACGGTTTTCCATCTTTTTGATGCAAGAGAAAAAATGGGAAGCCAAGATTAAGAATTATAGGGATTAGTTGGAGCAATCCCAAAAATTAACTCAACAGGCTTCTGAATTAGCTTCAAAAACAATCCCTTGTAGAGGGCCTCTAAAGGCTTATCCTATCCAATGACATGATAGGTGGACCTCCTTTAGATTGAAGCAAATAACATCTGGGTAGCCCCATGAGGTGAAGTAGCCACAAGACTTTATAGACATGTTTCTCTTTACTGACACAGGGGACTAAAACTTGTTATGTGAACTTTGCCTCTTTAATTTCTTATTACAGGAATACATAATATGGAATCCTAATCCCTATGTTAGGGATGTCTAGTTGTAGGCATTCTCATCTTATATTCTTGGTCTGGTAAAATGAAAGAAGTTGACTTTTATGGAATAATTGAGTCAGACACGTCTACAGGTTGGGGATGAATACCCTCTACCTCACATAGTTAAGGAACATCTAGAAAGGATGATATAAGATCCAGGTAATGCTATTGCTGCCGGACACCGTCAGAGTATGTCATCACAGAATATTGAGAGACTGTGAGAGCTCATTCAGTAGAGGCACTTCTGATTTCACATGATGTATGGGAGATCCTTCCCAATTACTTGAGGAATGGAAATCCTATTGGTTATCCTTACTTCATCATGGCCCTCAACATGGCAGGATTTTATACTAATTCTCTATTAAGGTATGGTCCCAAATAGATTGGTTCACGTTTTCACATTCCTATCATATGGTGCCTCAACAGACTTTATAGAGCACTTGTTACCTCGAATGAGGGGGAGGAGAGAGTTCATTGGCTACAACTAGAAAGAGCTTTGGGTTACTATGGCCAGGGAGATTATGGGCATCCAACATTTGACTAGCGTGAATTAGATACAGGAACTTCTGATGAGGAATAGCTGGGGTGCATGATGACATGCAACTAAGCCAACTGGGGGGATGATGAACCCCCATTTTGATAGATAAATACTTACCATTTTTGTTGTAATATATAACAAATTTTCCCTTGATCACTTCTACTTGTCCTAGTTTTGCTGAGGTATAAAATTGCCATTGATTTCTCTCATTTTCTTTTTATGATTGGAATTGAAATGTGTTTTAGGGATTAATTGGATCATTGTGTATATTTATGTTCCTCTATGTGACGAATTAAGATTCCATGGTTTCATTGCTAATCTTGATTTCCACAAGGGCGCTTGTTACTTTTAGGTCAATATACCCTTTGCTTTCATGGAGAAAGTTAAAATGCCAAACCCTAATATCACGATCTGATCTAAGGTTTTTCATGAAGTATGGAGGGGCTTCACCTTGATCGAAGGCTTATCATGGAGTATGGAAGGGGCATCCCTTGATTGAAGGTTCCTCATGAAGTATGGAAAGCGATTCACCTTGATCCAAGATTCCATGAAGACAGGGGTACAGGCATCTTGGGCATTTGTTCTCCAATTAAGCAGTGACACATTGGATACTCCAGAGTCCAGACAGTGTGCGTGAACAGAGGATTGAGCTCTGTTCAGGTTTAACAACAATCACATGGAGAAAGCCATCATCACCTTGATCCAAGATTCCATGAAGACAGGGGTACAGGCACCTCATGGGTTTGTTCTCTAATTAAGCAGTGGCACATTGGATACTCCAGACAGTGTGCGTGAACATAGGATTGAGCTCTGTTCAGGTTTAACAACAAGCACATGGAGAAAGCCATCATCACAAGTTGTAGCGTTATCACATTGGACTAACCAGGAGAATTTAGTGACACGAGTTAATCTGAGAACCATCAAAGAGACATCTGCATATGATTGACTGGGTTTTGAGTCAATCATAGGCATGACTAGTTTTCCTTTTTGTTCCGTGGGTTAGAACTAATTTCATATTTCAAGGAATCTTTCATTCCATTGTGGAATAGGTAGGTTCCCTCATAAGATATAAATATGCTGATGCCCACCCTTTTCTCGTTTAAGACATGAGACTGTAACTTACGCTGTAAGATCGATTTTTCTTATGACTGTAATCATTGTACTCCTGGTTTGATGTGTGGAATTCAATTGTAGCTTTGCTTTGGTAACTGTGGATTTAGGCATTAGGCCGAACCTGGAGTAGGGCCCACTCAAGGTATAGCACTGTGCCGTCATTTCTTTTTGTATTTAGTAGCTAGTTTACATTAGATTTACAGTCTTATTTCTTTATTGTTTTGCGTATTTGTTTTCTTGTCCTATGCATTAGCTTTAGAGCTTTTTTTTTGATGTGTTGATCTGCTACAGAATGAGCTGTTTGTGTGAAAATGATCAATCTTTCCTTAATTGATGCTCGGTACACAATTAATGTTAAGGTGTGAATATGTTTTTCATTGACTATAACATTCAAGGCGCCACTAGCCAAGTTATAAATTCAGAATGATATCAATTTTTTTCTTGCAAGTTACTCTTTTTCAGTGTGATGAGTATATTTTAGATCATGTAATAAATGTCCTATTTCTGTGTTTACTGCATTGGGTGCCTTGCAATTTCCCAACAAACCTTGTGTTGACAAACTAAATGGTTGTGTTTCTATTGTTGGGTATGTGTTATATTCTTTGCATGACTATCCCCACGTGAAATACATTGTGCTAGGCTTGGTTTGGGGGGGCGGGGGCAATAGTCCCCCTGCATGGGGTTGGTGGCAGTGCCCGGATATTTTTTTGGCTCAGTTTTGCCCATGGTTTTGTAGATCTGGTCAAAGGAACTACAATTATATTCTAATCTAGGGTTAATGGATTGGGGGTTTATTAATGCTTCGGCATGTATATAATGTATTGTAACATTGAAAGGAATATAATAGAAAGTCAATCCGGTTTTCCCGGTTTTGGGTTCTAGGAGAAAAATATCTGTGCGTATTTTATATGATTGCCATCTATAAATTTATCCTAGATGTAAGAGAACACATAAAAACAGCTTGAAGTGGAAGCATAGTTTATGCAGATTGTTATTGTTCTCCATTTCTATCTCATTCATGTAACTTATAAATATGAAACCATGCTTGAGAATCCTTGATCCAAACTTTAGTCCAAGTTTTTCTTGAAGTGCCAAGGTGACACACAAACAAGTTGGTTTTTTTTGAAGGTTTGCATTATCCCTATGAATAGATCAATTGACGCCTTGCATCAATGGGTGTCCCTGATGGGTGGATGCTCTAGAGATATATATATATAGCAAAGAAGACCTAAAGGGATTGTGTATTAAAACCTCTCCATAGTCTAGTTCTTGTTGTACTTAGATGCTTGTTAAATTATCTGCTATTAAACATCATTCAAGGGACAGGAAATGCAAATGTTTTCTTTTCTAAGTTGCATGAAATGTGGAAATGTCTGCAAGTTTCTGAAACGGGAGTGCTTGGAAATGCCCTCCCCGCCCCCACCCTCCAAAAATAAAAATAAAAAATAAGAAATTGGAAACATTGGGTGAAATGCCATATATGTGTGGGTGATTTCTTTTTTTTTACAAAAGGCACATTGTAAGAAAAAGAAGAATGATACACATAAATGACATTTTAGAAGGAAAACCATGTCTATATTAACTCCCATTGATGATTACATGATACAAAATCCAAATTTATCCTTTATAGATGAGGGCTAAACATCTGAGTGATTAGAGATGAATTTTAGTGGTAGATTAAGTTTTTTCTTTGGCCATAGAAAGGTCCCATGCCCTTCGTAGTCGCTTGAGTAGCCCCCCACAAGCAAAAACAGCTAGTGAAATTCTGGGGATATGTGCCGAAGTAGTGTGGAAAATCGCTATCCTTATCATGTGATGTTTCCAAATTGTGAAATGGCATATGGTACGGTCGTTGGTGCTTGGGCATTTCTGCCTGTTTTCGGTATTGATATGTGGGGTTGAGGCCATTTCCTGTGGCATAGTGTTTTTGGGGGCGATTTTATAGCACTCTGTTGTTACTTCCTTGGCTTAGAGTGATTCTGTGCACTGGAAAGGCATCTCCGTTGCTCATATTCTCATATAGGGAGGTATATTGGGGTTTATAGTTGATGCTGTGGGGGTGTTTTCTGTGTCATCAGGTTGTCTCGATTAACACACTAATAGGGGAATCCTTAATGTATAAGCCTATGGCAGATGCATTGGAGTCAGTGTTCCTGAGTTCATATTGTCTTTGTGATGCAGGGCCGTGCAGACATCCCTTCATCAGTGCAACTAACTTGCACATGCTTCTGAAAATTGATGTTGTGACACAGGTTCGGCTTGCTGAAGATGAATCATATATCGATAACTGAAATCTTGCTGTTTGTAAAATGGTTTTTGTGTGTTTACTTGATACCTTGGTAATCTAACTAGCTTCCACCTTAGCAGGTATCGGGTTTATGCTTTAGTCAAATTTTATTTGTTTTCTGCATACATGCAGTTAGAATTATTAACTACTTAGACATAGGGTCGGGGTGAATTATTTATCTCAGTGATTTAGAACAATTTGTACGCAACTCCCAACACTTGGGGCCTGCGCACATACAGATGTTTTTATTTTTTTTTACCATTTTTTGTTTGCTTTTTTGGTTTCTTTAATTTAATTTTTTATTATATTCCATTTGAGGTATATACATGTTTTGGTCCTTGAGTGACTGCTCAGACAACAAGGTTTGAAGCCATTACAAGAAATACTCATTATGAATTCAACATGTCACATGCAGGATTTGAACCCAGGTGGAGAGGATAATAACATTTCTCCTAACCACCCGAGCAAAGGCAGGTTGACAGGCTCATACAGATGTTAATACCAACCCCTACAATAAAAGCAATGGCCTTTTGGTCATATGCTCACATTTCAATGTCTGAGGGTTTTGTCTCCCTCCAATGAAACATTGATCCTATTTATTACATATCCTTTCGCTGGACCCTCAGTAATAAAGTTGCCCATGTTTATTAGTCATCCAGCCAAGTTGCCCATGGTTAGTCATTCTGACAAGTTGCCTATGGGCCATAGGTCATTCCTTTCACAAAGTAGTTAAGAAAAAACCTTGAAGTACCCAAAGGCCTTCTTCTGCTAGTCACCCTCAGTTATACTGTCACCTACTGTATATTCCTAAGTTGAAGATCGTGACAGGAGCCAACGTGCTTGTTTTGCTAAAATGATCACTTGGAGTGCAAGCTCTGATTTCTTAAAGAAAAGTACCTGTCAGCTCAATCTTCTGCCAGTCATCTGAGCAAAGTGGTCTTGCTTTGAGGACATGCGATTGAATCACCCAAAATCTGTTGCCCATTCCCTGAATAGCCTCTAACTGACTTCTACTTGGTTTATGCTAGTGTCTAATATCACACTAGAACAAGTTGACCTTGCTTCTTTGGTGCAAGACAGCCTAGATCAAAGACATGCTTAAGTGCTGCAGTTATTTTTAGCATCATTTTTATGTGATAAAATTCAAACAGTGATTAGAGTAGTTCTTTATCAAATCTATGCCTTTGAGCATGCAAGTTACTTGACTAATGTAATCTAGGATGTGCCTTATTGGTTCGGATTAAAGGCTACATAAGTTAGTTTGGATTAAATGATTTTCTTCTGTGACATTGTTTTGAATGGCTTGCCTATGCCAGTGTTAAATTTTAATTAGTGAGATACTACTTTATGGAAAGTCCCATTTGCAACCATTGTAAAATTTAGATGGTTTGCTCTTCAATTTTGCTTAATGGGCATTCTACCGCCAATGCCCAATGCCTATTATGTAAACTGAAATTTAGTCATATAAAGTGAAATACTGCCATGTAAATCCTGTATGACCAGTGTGTAGTTGACAAAGAAAAATACTTATTAAATTGGGCATGATTATGTCATTGTCAGCTTTCATTATTGAATTATGTGGGGTGTAACTAGTTTGCCTTAAACAGGATCCAGATGATTCACTTAAACGGAAGACATTGGATTTACTTTATAAAATGACAAAATCCAGCAACGTTGAAGTAATTGCAGAACGCATGATCAGCTACATGATCAGCATCAATGACTCTCACTATAAAACAGAAATAGCATCAAGATCCATCGAACTTGCAGAACGCTTTGCACCAAGCAATCATTGGTTCATTCAGGTATTTAGTATTTACATTATAGTATTGTGTTCAGAATTTGTGCTCAATGTTTGCAACACAAAAACCTTTGTAAGGGTGGAAAAGGCAGTGTCTAAATATGTAAATCTGTTCTTGGACATGCGAGCAGACTATGAACAAAGTCTTTGAGCACGCTGGAGATCTGGTAAATATTAAAGTGGCACATAATTTAATGCGACTGATTGCTGAAGGTTCTGGTGAAGATGATGAGGATGCTGATAGCCAATTGAGATCTTCTGCTGTATGTGTTTCATTTTCTGTTATTTAATCTGCTGTGCTTTGACTAGTTCAAAATATATAATAAAATTCATTTTATATTTTTATAGTGTATGCTATAATGAGTATTTTCTATATTTGCAGAGGATAATTAGAGTATGAACGTGAAATCCACTAATCCATAGAATCTAATAGAGATCATATTTAAAAAGCTACAATAAATAGATCCTCAAATTATAACTTCTCAATTATGATATATCCTTCTTTGAAACACATTGGTTGGAGAATTTATTACTTTTTCAGTCAACAGAATTGCTTTATAATTAGCTAGTCCTTCAAGTAAATCTGTCTTATGTTTAAGAACTTGAAACTATCTTGCCTTGATGTCCTTAATCAGTGAACTTGACTGACTTTTATATTATCTATCTAGTTAAAAACTTGTGTTCTTTTAATCCGCCTTCCTCTAGGTTTGAGATAAATAACCATAAGGTAGTCCCATAACAGGTCTATATCAAGTTGCAACACCTCTTTATAGGATCTGAATACTATCAACAATGTAACAGCAACCACCTCTTTATAGGATCTGAATACTATCACAATGTAACAGCAACGGGACTGTTACCCACCAAAAGTGGGTAACCCCACAGGAGAGAAGTTTTCTGCTATTTTGGATATCCAGCCAGCCAGCAGCCCTATACATTTATCAATTATGATGATATGCCACATTCCTCTGCGATTTGCACTGGTCATACACCTCTCACGATATGGCTTTCCTCTTGAAGGACGGTGGGCTACCACTTGGCAGGTACTTTAACCATTTTGCAATCAAATGCTTCTACTTAATTTTTGGGCATTCTGACATGGATAAAGGGGTGATATGGATGATTGACCAATCTTGACTGTAAACTTGTTCTCTCACCTTTCTAGGGGGGCTAGTCTTGAAAAAATAGGCCGAGGAAAGGGTTAACTCATGCCTCCACAATTTCGCCCTCCATACATCTTATACATTTGGGATGTGGAACTCCATTAGTGATTCACATGGCCATGGCACCTAGCCTTGAAACCTTCCCCCTACATTGCTAATACTATCACAAGTACCTATGAATTTAAGGGTTGACCTTGGGCATGTCACCTTCCCTTAGGGGCTGGAAACACCTAATGGGGTTGATCATCTAGCCACCCTAACAAGGTAGGGGACACTTTTACGACGCTTGGTCTAATTAGATATTTGAAGGTGATCTTAGCTTGAAGTCTTATTATACTTTTAACAATTAAGTATGGTGCACTGTGATGCATCTATGGTCATTGTCTCTAATGAATGGTTACTTTCACATGAGTTTGTGTTAAAATTGGCAACTAGGGCCAAACTCCATGTGGGTCATCTTATTTATGGCAGCTGATATTTTTCTTGGATCCCTCTCATCGAGAGGTGTAGGATTGATCTAAAGATCATCCGATTCCGATAAGTATTCACGGAGTTATGAATTTATTTTTGTTATAAGACAATTCGTCAAGGTCGGCCAACAATAAAAGAAACCCCACACGTGCTCATCATTTTAGTATAAAAGGAGATGACTTGAGAGTCATTTCACACACACTTCTATCTTGATTTCTCTTCACTTGTCTTGGGTTTTAGTGGAAGAGAAATCTAGGAGTGGAAGCCCTAGATGTTGGAGGAAGAGAGGCTGCCTTAGACACACATGGAAGGCTGCCCTAGACGCAGATGGAAGACTGCCCTAGACACACATGGAATGCTGCCCTAAACGCAGATGGAAGGCTGCCCTAGACACACATGGAAGGTTGCCCCTACATTGCTACCACTATCACAAGCACCTATGAATTTAAGGGTTGACCTTGGGCATGTCACCTTCCCTTAGGGGCTGGAAACACCTAATGAGGTTGATCATCTAGCCACCCTAACAAGGTAGGGGACACTTTTACGACACCTGGTCTAATTAGATATTTGAAGGTGATCTTAGTTTGAAGTCTTATTATACTTTTAACAATTAAGTATGGTCCACTGTGATGCATCTATGGTCATTGTCTTTAAGGAATGGTTACTTTCACATGAGTTTGTGTTAAAATTGGCAACTAGGGCCAAACTCCATGTGGGTCATCTTATTTATGGCAGCTGATATTCTTCTTGGATCCCTCTCATTGAGAGGTGTAGGATTGATCTAAAGATCATCCGATTCCGATAAGTATTCATGGAGTTATGAATTTATTTGTGTTATAAGACAATTCGTCAAGGTTAGCCAGCGATAAAATAAACCCCACATGTGCTCAACGTTTTAGTATAAAAGTAGATGACTTGAGAGTCATTTCACACACACTTCTATCTTGATTTCTCTCCACTTGTCTTGGGTTTTAGTGGAAGAGAAATCTAGGAGTGGAAGCCCTAGAGGTTGGAGGAAGAGAGGCTGCCTTAGACACACATGGAAGGCTGCCCTAAACGTAGATGGAAGACTGCCCTAGACACACATGGAATGCTGCCCTAAACGTAGATGGAAGGCTGCCCTAGACGCAGATGGAAGACTGCCCTAGACACACATGGAATGCTGCCCTAAACGCAGATGGAAGGCTGCCCTAGACACAGATGGCTGCCCTAGACACACATGGAAAGTTGCCCTAGACGCAGATGGAAGGCTGCCCTAGACACACATGGAAGGCTTCCATAGACGCAGATAGAAGGCTTCCCTAATGCAGACCTAAAGCAACCCTAACGCTGGATGCCCTAATGTAATCTTAAGGTCTGAAATATAGTGCGAATTTGGAGCAAGGAAGGCTGAGGCAGATCCGAGTTTGTGGACTGTTTTGAGTGCAGATTTTAGAGAAGAAGAGCTGCAACTCTTAGTTATTGCATGAGGCAAGAAGGATGGCTTGAGGTGACACATTGGAGCAGTCTTACCGTGCAAATCAGGCCGCATACTAGTGGTGAGTTTCATGATTGTTTTATGCATGATATTGGGGTGTATATCTCTGTTTATAGGGACGCAGTAAGGGACTTTTACAACAACTGTTGGGAGAGAAAGGACCTCCTAACTAGGCCACAGTCATCTCTAAGGACAGCGAGGCAAACATGGGTATTCTCCCTATACGTTAGGCTTGTTGGTGTGCCCTAACCAGTCAAGTACATGCACAAAACCCTAGGCAGAAATCAACAGTAGCATGCAGTGAATTGAGGGTTGTTTGTGGACTGATAGTTAGATGCATGGGACAACAAGGCAACTAGTACAACAGTGCTAATATATGGGATAGCAAGGTACATAGTGCTGTCAAGATATATCGGATAGCAAGGTACATAGTGCTGTCAAGATATATGGGACAACAAGGTACAGAGTGTTGTATAGATACATGGGACAACTATGACATGGCAGCAAAGGCACATGGACAACAATAAGCATTGGGACAACAGCAAGACATAGTGCTGCAATAGCAATTGGGACAACAACAAGACATGGTGCTGCAATAGCAATTGGGATAGTAGTATGGTAAGCAAGGTGCAACAAACACATGGTGGCAAAATAAGGTGCAACTATGGCACATGAGGGTACATGATGCAGTACAGTGATGGGTATTGTCATGATTGATGAAGCATGATAAGATGCAGCATTGTGATGATGGGTGCAACATGGTGAGGTGCAACATGATGACGAGATGCAGCATGATGATAGGTGAAGGAGTCACCTTGGAGAATCAGTTGAAGCAGCATGTCTTCAACTGATCTCATGTATCATCTTCTTAGAGATGATCTATGCTCTTATCTAGATAAGTCGAAGTGTTGACTTCTGTTGTAAATGTATTATCTCTCTCTCTCTCTCCCTGTTGAACTATTGAAGAACATATAAGAAGAATTGATCAAGGGTTTCCCCACATTGGGGTTTGTCCTTGGCTAGCGGCACATCTTGTGTTTTCTTGTCTTGGTTTGTCTTCTGCGATTTATGTTTATGTTCTATCTGTAGTTTACTTTAATGCTGATGTGATTGCTAACCTGGAAAAGATATTGAGCTAATTGTGAAAATTGAAATAAATTGCTCTAAGCATAGAACATACCTAAACTTAACATGGTATCAAAGCTGAGGTGAAGACAAAGCCCAAGCAAGAGTGAAAGAGCAATCACCAAAGGAGTCACCTTGGAGAATCAGTTGAAGCAGCATGTCTTCAACTGATCTCATGTATCATCTTCTTAGAGATGATCTATGCTCTTATCTAGATAAGTCAAAGTGTTGACTTCTGTTGTAAATGTACTATCTCTCTCTCTCTCTCTCCCTGTTGAACTATTGAAGAACATATAAGAAGAATTGATCAAGGGTTTCCCCACATTGGGGTTTGTCCCTGGCTAGCGGCACATCTTGTGTCTTCTTGTCTTGGTTTGTCTTCTGCGATTTATGTTTATGTTCTATCTGTAGTTTACTTTAATGTTGATGTGATTGCTAACCTGGAAAAGATATTGAGCTAATTGTGAAAATTGAAATAAATTTTTCTAAGCATAGAACATACCTAAACTTAAAATGGTATCAAAGTTGAGGTGAAGACAAAGCCCAAGCAAGAGTGAAAGAGCAATCGCCGAAGATAGTTGGGAAAGGACAAAAGGATCAATGGGTTCTTAATCCCTCTTCAAATTCACCGAGGGTGAAGTCGGAGCAGAGAATATTGTCAGGGTGGCGCAACAGAAGCTTCTGATGGCCTACCTAAAGATCACTTTTATGGGAAGTCCGGATCTAAGGATGGAAGGAAAGGCAGTTCGACCATTATGTGAAGGAGTGTCCGACTGGTAGGGACACATCACTTGATGATGATAAAAATCATTCCAGGGGCATCTTCAATGATTGGAGGAAAGACAGGTAATGCAGGTCATCAAGGATACATCCGACTCTTCAATGAAAGCAAGGAACCCCAGGTATGAAGAATCAAATGTTGTTTCTGATAAGATAAAGAAGCATTATCTTGTATTGGCCCTCTCCTTCAGATTCTTTGGGAATATGGCTTATTGATTGTAGTGCTTCAAGGCACCTCATCGGATAGAAGGGTGCTCTCTCGAATCTGGTAGAGATGGAAACAATCGTGGGATTCTACTTGGAGCCGATGCCACCTATTCTGAAAACGGTGTAGGATGTTACTCCTCAATTAAATGAGGGTAACTCGATTCATTTACAGAATCTCATTTATGTACTTGATCGCAAGAAGAACCTGGTGTCCATTTCGACAATGGAAGTCAAAGGTTTCAGGGTGGCATTCATCGATGGAAAGATGATGACAGGGATGCCTAAATTCAAAAGGAGCATGAAGGTACATGTCTGAGATGTACCGAAGGAAAATCTCACAAGGGGACCATTCCCCTCATGTAGCAGGGCCACAGGTTTGGAACAACCCTAGGAGTTTGAGATTCATGATCGGGAATCTCATGTATACAGGTGGAAGAAATCCGTCTATGGCTTGAAGCAAAACACCTCGGGCATAGTATGAGAGGATTGATAGTTGTCTGATGAAGTTGAGATTCACTAGGAGTGAAACCGATCCAAACCATTGCTCGAATGTTGTGGATGATAGACCTCTCATAATGATACCTTCTGAGGACGACCTATTTCTGATAGGTGCAAACCCTCTCACTTGTAGAAGTAAGAGGGAGTTGGATTCCAGATGTGGAATGGTAAACTGCAAGCCAGTGACTACCTCGAGGATCTTAGCTTTTAGAAGTTATATGGTGGTGATGATGGACCAGATTTGGGAAATGCCTCTGAGTTTCATAAACTCATTTGCATTGATGTTCTTGGTGAACTTCCGTCTGGATATATGTTTTGCAGTTAACATGGTGAGCTCATATTTGGTTGAGTCTCATTGGATTGGTGCTAAGAATCTTCTGAGATATCTTCGGGGTACAATCTCATGGATTGAGATACACTACCGGAAATATGAAACTGCATGATTATTCGAATGCTGACTGGGCAGGCAATGTGGAGGATCACTAGAGCACTTCTCAGTGCTGGTTCTCTTTGGATTCTGCGTCAATATCATGGATGAGTAGGAAGCAGAAGTTGGTTGCTATAAGCACTGCCGAGACCGAAAACATAACTACGAGTATGATACGAGTATGATCTCGTGTGAAGCTGCTTGGTTGCGGAAGCTCTTAAGTGAACTGTTTGTACACATGATGAATATCATTGTGATTCTCTGTGACAACCAGGGGGGTGATTCGATTATTGAGGAATCTCGTATTCGATGATTGCTCCAGTAGATAGACATCAGATGCTGCCTTATTTGGGATATGGTAAGTCGATGAGCGAGGAGGCTCCATCGCATTGAGACTAATGTATAGGTCATAGACATTTTGCGAAAGGCCTAGGGAAAGTTCAAATCTGTGAATATCTCGAACGACTTGGAGTTGTTGAGAGACCTTCTTATAAGAGTCCTGCATGTTGCATGCATTGAGCTCTGGGAGCTTTGGGGGCCTTGGGGTACTTACTGGAGCAACATATGACCACAGCCTGACTCACCCTCCCCTGGTGGTGTGCTATGTACAGGATGACAGGTTCAACCTTCCCCTGTGATACCCCGTGGCGACTGTGGAACAAGATGATTAGTTCTCCTGTGGGCCGGGATGATTAGTTCTCCCGTGGCAATTGTGAAACAGGATGATTAGTCCTCTTGTGTGCCGGGATGATTATTTCTCCTGTGGCATCTGTGAAACAGGATGATTAGTTCTCTTGTGGGCCGGGATGATTAATTCTCCCGTGGCGACTGTGGGGCAGGATGATTCGTTCTCTTGTGGATAGGATGATTAGTTCTCTTGTCGAGGCATCCTACCCATGCAGTCTGGGACTCATGGGAAGTCCCTCTCATCTGATCAATGAGCAGGGAAATGGGGTTAGGGACCATAGTAGTACTAACGATGGACGCATCGTTGTATCTATCGTACTCCCTATGCTAGGATGATCTCCATTGATCTGGGATCAATGAAACTGATCTGAGATTAGTATGAGTGGTTTGAGAGACTCTCTTGTGATATTGATCTAGGAGTGTTAAAATTGGAAACTAGGGCCAAACTCCATGTGGGTAATCTTATTTATGGCAACTGATTTTTTTCTTGGATCCCTCTCATCGAGAGGTGTAGGATTGATCTAAAGATCATCCGATTCCGGTAAGTATTCATGGAGTTATGAATTTATTTGTGTTATAAGACAATTCGTCAAGGTCGGCCAACAATAAAATAAACCCCACATGTGCTCAACGTTTTAGTATAAAAGGAGATGACTTGAGAGTCATTTCACACACACTTCTATCTTGATTTCTCTCCACTTGTCTTGGGTTGTAGTGGAAGAGAAATCTAGGAGTGGAAGCCCTAGACGTTGGAGGAAGAGAGGTTGCCTTAGACACACATGGAAGGCTGCCCTAGACGCAGATGGAAGGCTGCCCTAGACACACATGGAACGCTGCCCTAAACGCAGATGGAAGGCTGCCCTAGACATAGATGGAAGGCTGCCCTAGACATAGATGGAAGGCTGCCCTAGACGCAGATGGAAGGCTGCCCTAGACACACATGGAAGGTTTCCCTAAATGCAGATGGAAGGCTGCCCTAAATGCAAATGGAAGGCTGCCCTAGACACACATGGAAGGTTGCCCTAGACGCAGATGGAAGGCTGCCCTAGACACACATGGAAGGCTGCCCTAGATGCAGATAGAGGGCTTCCCTAATGCAGACCTAAAGCAGCCCTACCGCTGGATGCCCTAATGCAATCTTAAGGTCTGAAATATAGTGCGAATTTGGAACAAGGAAGGCTGAGGCAGATCCGAGTTTGTGGACTGTTTTGAGTGAGGATTTTAGAGAAGAAGAGCTGCAGCTCTTAGTCATTGCATGAGGCAAGAAAGATGACTTGAGGTGACACATTGGAGCAGTCTTACCATGCAAATTAGGCCGCAGACTAGTGGTGAGTTTCATGATTGTTTTATGCATGATATTGGGGTGTATATCTCTGTTTATAGGGACGCAGTAAGGGACTATTACAACAGCTGTTGGGAGAGAAAGGACCTCCTAACTAGGCCACAGTCATCTCTAAGGACAACAAGGCAAACAAGGGTATTCTCCCTATACGTTAGGCTTGTTGGTGTGCCCAAACCAATCAAGTACATGCATAGAACCCTAGGCAGAAATTAGCGATAGCATGCAGTGAATTGAGGGTTGTTTGTGGACTGATAGTTAGATGCATGGGACAACAAGACAATTAGTACAACAATGCTAATATATGGGACAACAAGGTACATACTGCTGTCAAGATATATGGGACAACAAGGTACATAGTGCTGTCAAGATATATGGGACAACAAGGTACATAGTGTTGTATAAATACATGGGACAACTGTGACATGGCAACAAAGGCACATGGACAACAGTAAGCATTGGGACAACAACAAGACATAGTGCTGCAATAGCAATTGGGACAACAAGTCATGGTGCTGCAATAGCAATTGGGTCAACAGTATGGTAAGCAAGGTGCAACAAACACATAGTGGCAAAACAAGGTGCGACAATGGCACATGAGGGTACATGATGCAGTACAGTGATGGGTACTGTCATGATTGATGAAACATGATAAGATGCATCATTGTGATGATGGGTGTAGCATGGTGCAACATGGTGAGGTGCAGCATGATGACGAGTTGCAGCACGATGATAGGTGAAGGAGTCACCTTGGAGAATCAGTTGAAGCAACATGTCTTCAATTGATCTCATGTATCATCTTCGTAGAGATGATCTATGCTCTTATCTAGGTAAGTCAAAGTGTTGACTTCTGTTGTAAATGTACTCTCTCTCTCTGTGTCTCTACTGAACTATTGAAGAACATATAAGAAGAATTGATCAAGGGTTTCCCCACATTGGGGTTTGTCCCTGGCTAGTGCCATAGCTTGTGTCCTCTTGTCTTGGCTTGTCTTCTGCTATTTATGTTTATGTTCTATCTGCAGTTTACTTTAATGCTGATGTGATTGCTAATCTAGAAAAGATATTGAGCTAACTGTGAAAATTGGAATAAATTGCTCTAAGCATAGAACATACCTAAACTTAACAGTTTGAGATGGTTTTTCCAGGTGGTCCTTCATAGATCAACAAAGGCCTTGAGGGCATACATTACACGCTTACACTCCACATGACACCCAGGATGTACTACACTTGTAGAGAGAAGTGATGATCTTGTAGATGCCACGTTGTTGCTCCATAGAAAAACGATGGGCACTTTGAAGATTCTAGCAGTTGATTGACACCTCAAAGCACCCCCAGATGCTGAAATGTTGAGCTCACTTTGCTTTGTGTTGGATATTTTTGATGATGTACCTAGCGGGCACAACATGGCCCCAGGCTGGCCTTGATACTGTTGGATGGGCATGGCTTGATGCAAAAACCAGATGATGATGGTCATTTCCAAGATGACTAGGGAGGACTTGTACAACCTCATGGAGTCCTAATGCTTGAGAGGGATTGCACTATGTTGTCTTGATGGCCAACTTGGAGATGACAAGGGAACCCAGAGCTGGCTTTTGACATATGGAGACATTTTGAGGCTTGATTTGAGGGCTTATTTTATTGCATTGAGCTATTTGGTTGGCTTGTAACCCATTTTCTTCATGTACACCCAAAATTGAACTTGTCAAAAAGCTTCTAGGCTAATAATTAAGAGTGATTGACCTCATATAAATAGAGGATCACTCCTATGCCATTTTTTGATAATCATTCGAGGATTTTGGGCTCCTTTAGTGAGCTCGACTTAGCCTTGTGTAACTCACTACTTGTAGAGATGGGATATTTTTGGAGCTATTGCTATTGGAGATTGATTTTTGTATTGGAGATGTCTTTTTGGGATTGAAAGAACGCTATTTCATGGAAGAATTGTAAGTTAAATTGTAATTTTTTTTTATTGTTTCCATGTGATTAATTAATGCTAGGGTTTTTCTTGTTCCATATCTTAATGCATTTTGTTTATAGAAAATCTTGGTTGATTGTTGTGTTGAGAAATCTAGGGCAGCTAGATTAGGGGGATTTCTCTTACCTTGATAACTACTTGTGATGTTCTTTTATTGCAATTTGATGTACTTGTAGTTAGCTTCTTCTTTACTTGATTATTATTGTGTGTTTATCATCAAACAACTACCAAAACATGAAGATCAATGAAACAAGAGGACACAAGATATAGGCTGCTAGCTAGGGCCAAAACCTCACCCTTTGATAAGAAAACCCTCAAGAATTCTTCTCTTCTTATAGTATCTTCAAATGACGAATTCCAAGACCTAAGACCCAAGACAAAGACACCCCCATTAATCCATGTCCGGAAGTGTCCATGATAAGCAAACTTCAATACTCAATTACCAAATGACAAGGCATACCTTTGGGTTTGGGAGGCCGACCTTCAAACATATGATCATGGTAGATGGGTGAGGTACCACATGGCTGGCTCAAGTGGTGGAGAAGTAGCACAATGAGCTAATTGGTGGCTGCAAGGGGCGGCTGGCTGTCGGTTGAGGACCATCTCGGAGAATTTTTTTCTCCTAGGGATATCACCCACAAAATTGTTGGTAACATGACCTTCTGGAGAGTTTCCCCTATTTAATTTCTCCCCTCACAAAGAAGATATCTAGGGTTGTCAAGTGAAAACTAGGGTTTTCCCCCTTACTCTAAGCATTAATTCATTTTCTGTTAAATTTAGTCCTAAAGAATCCATCACCCATGTAGGAATAGGCACTAGGAATCCTCGTGCTAGTCAAAAAGTACAAAATCTCAAATATTTTCCTTTCTCTTTATTTTCTATTTCCTTTAGTGCAAGGCACTAGGGCTATTTTGTAGGGCCGAGTTCAATTAGGGCCTCCTTGTATGGACTTTGAAGCTTAATAGGCTTTGATTTTACCTTGTTGATCCTTTTCACTCAAAATCTAGCTGACGTCATCCTCCGTAATTAGTTTGTGCCCTAGAAAAACCCTAACCCTAGCTAGGGCTTCAACTTAGGGCTCTATTTGAGGGCTTGCTTTATCCTTTGTTGATTAAATCATTTGTAAACCATTTCTTTGGTGCTTGTAAGCCTAGAAGTTTCGTTGTTGATCTATATACTAAAACCCTACGTCATACGTGCCTCTTTTAGGGCTTGGCATATGATACCCTGCACCTAAACAAAAAGAATTGTGTCTTTATCCGTTGAAGGTTATTTGTACCTAGTTTGCATTTACATCACTTTGAGCCATATAACATAGAATACCTTTTAGGTAATACCTATAGAGCCTCCCTTGTGGTGCAATTCTAGTAAAGAGCAGGAGAAAGATTGCTGAGGTGACAGTGGCAATGTTCGTCATCATTGCAGCAAGGTCTGGCCCTTGCCTTGTGAGCCTCTCACAAGGCCTACTAGATTTTGAGGCAATAGGGACTACCCTATGATCATAGGAAAAGAAGAAATAGAAAGTCAACATTATATTGTATATGTTAATGTCCACCTTAATTTTGCTTCATATTGGTCTCTTAGGTGGAACATATATTAATTGAAAGATAGTTCTGTATGAGATTGTAAGATGGTTCTAGTGTTAAGATTACTTGTACATAGTCTACATTTACATCACTTTGAGCCATATAACATAGAATACCCTTTATGTGATCACTCGAAAGCCTCCCTTGTGGTGCAGTTCCAGTAAAGAGTAGGAGGAAGATTGCTGAGGTGACAGTGGCAATGTCCCTCGTTGTTGCAACAAGGTCTGGCCCTTGTCTTGTAAGGCCTCTCATAAGGCCTGCTAGATTTTGAGGCAACAGGGATTACCCTATGATCATAGAACTTTATTTTGTATATGTTAATGTCCACCTTAGAATGGGTCTATTAATGGAAATTTTACTGCATATTGGGCTCTTAGGTGGAACCTATACAAATTAATTGAAAGATAGCTCTGTATGACATTGTAAGTTGGATCTAGTGTCAATATAAGATTATCTCATGGGTCTTGAGATATTTTTAGAAATTAATGTGAGCTTCTTACTGGCACCTTGAAGTCTGATGCAAGGATGATTCTAACCATTTTGTTCATGATATTACTTTGGTGCAAAGCAGTGGCTTTCCTCTTTTATCCTTTTGCATAATGATGGAGTGATCCTTGATTTTTGTTAGGGTTGATCCCTTTCTGATCACTAATTTTTTGTTTGATTTCATATGTATTGCTTTTCTTACTTGGGAGCTTCCTAGGGACTTCCACATCATTATTGTGGCTGTTGCACTCTGTAGTGTCAATAACTTTTTTCGGTTACTCATGGACATTTATCCTTCAATCGATAAGTAGGTTACCTTTAGGGCTTATTTTCATTAAAATCTTACAAAACATTAAGAAATGCTGTAGAGATGTAATTACACTAAGGAACTACATCCCATCAAATGCTTTTACAAACAGCATTGCAAATATTGACGATATTTCGCCAACACCATGGTATATCACTATTCTCTTAGCTTGGCAATAATATTGCTGGAAAAGGTTGCTATTGTTTTTCCAATTTTGAATATATTGCGATATTTTGAAAATATAGTGATATATTGGCAATATGTTGTCTGAAAATGGAAAATATTGGCTGAGCCGAGAATTTTGGATTTAGATTTTTTTTTTGGCCCAGTTTGAAGAGGGAAAGTAGCGGATTGAGAACAAAAGGGATGCTCACTATTACATTTTCCCATATTAGGGCTAGAGGAAGGGGGGTATCTTTAAATGTTTAAAATTTTAAAAAGGAAGATTTTTTATTTTTTAAAGTTTGTGGATATTTTCCCCATTCACTGCTAAGTTGTTTTCCGGTCCCTCTAGTGAAATATTTCCCGACATGATGTTTGCAACATTGTTTACAAATTAGTCTTTTCTCAGCCTATAACTATCAAGGTGTAATGCTATAATTGGATTTAACATCAAGCAGTGCACAAGTCAGAAACATGTCAGGTGAAAGTTTTGGTTTTTATGTATTTTTGTATGAAAGGGTCTTGACTCTCGGGGATGATACTAGTGGAGTAATTGTACTAGTTATTGCTTTGACTTGTCTCTAGTACAAAGGCATGTTTGAATGGTCAGCTGGCCCTTATTGCTGTAGGAGAATTGGCTTGTATGTGAGTTATGACAGTTTCTAAAGACTAAGACTAACTGTGCTTGATGTTCTACGGCAGAAAGGGTATAAATGATATCAGTCACAAGTTGAGAAATTGGATGTTTGTGAAAATTCATTGTCACTCCTCTATCTTTGTAATTGTACAATTCTTTTTAAAATAAGAGTAAACTACAACTGAAAGCTGCTTATTTGATGGGAGGCCTTCATAAATTGCAGAGTGAATAATGTGAATAATTGTATAAAGTGAAGTGAGATACTAAGTGTACAAACTCAACCCATTTCTGGCAGAAAATCTCCCCAAATCTGGTAGGAATTTTGTTTGAAGTTATAGTTTCACCCAATTGATGGGAACTTTGATCACGGAACTTTGCCTGTAGGGGTATATTTCTAAAAGTATTAAAAGGCAGAAACAATGTTAAAAGTACAGAGCCGCAAAAGGACATTGCATATATGCATCATAATTTTTGCTTTTGCCCAGGATCATATGGCTGGACCAACCACTGGTTCCAGGGGATTTCCACAGTGAGCCAGTGCCCAGTTTGCCTCCCTTGCCATTGGTCATCAGACTCAGGGGCCCTTGACACCTTTAGTTCCATTTCCAGGTCTTGCTATCTCACTTACTCTTTCTTGGCAGGCTATTGATTATTTTGTATTGTGCCATGGTCTTTTATGCTTGTTGCAACACACTACCACTTGTTTATTTCTTTCTTATGTTATTTTCAGCGTTTTATAGGAGCTGCACTTCTTTCTTTATGTTATTTTCTGTAATATTCTAGGGCAATTTTTGCACTTAGGTTTTCTTAGGAAACTAGGGTTTCAACAGACACTTTTTAGAACAATCAAATAAACCATAACAGTAAGCATTACAGTCCTTAAATTCACAATGATTATGATTGGCCATCCATCAACAAGAAAAGCAATTCAAGTGCAATACTGTATCAGTGATTCAACAGTTCCAATGTTAAATGAATTCCAACTGAGCAGTAACAATTGCAATTTAATTCTGGACCTTCCTATACTAACCTACATACTAGAAGAGTAGATGTAATTAGACTGGTTACTGTCCTGATGAGGGCTGCAGCTGGTCCCTGCTACAGATATATTCCAAACACCACAGAAAAGGGCTTCTCCAAAGTTCCACCGACTTGCTACGGGTTGACAGAGCTGCTTCAGGGGTGACCTTGCTGTCTTATGGTAATGCCGAATTACCTCAGAGGAAGTTATGTTTCCTTAAAAATGAACTGGCTACCTCAGGAATGCCTTCAATGCTTCAGAGATGGCCTAACTGCCACAGGAACCCTTCCGAATTCTTGCCTCAGGAGCACCAAACTACTTCAGAACATTTTGGTCTTGTCACAGAGTATAGGTAGTCCTTCGCATAACCTCAGGAAGAAACCAACTTTCTACTCAGAATGCTCCCCTGTATTACAGAAATATTACTGTGTTGCCTGTGAGCAAGCCCACAGAGCTTAGGGTGATTTACAGTTGTCCTTGATATCTCTCACCACTTTGCTATCGTTCAGACAGACAATTTCCCTTAGGAAATAATCGAACTGTTCAGTAAGAAGTTCCAGCTCTGTTCAAAAAATGCCCTATTTCTGCCACCGAAATGTCACAGGAAACCCTCTGAATTCTGCACTGATTCTGCCACGGACTGCGACAGGAAACCCTCCGAATTTGGCTTCAGGTTTACTGCAAAACTGTCACAGGATATGTCCAAAGTTCAAACAGCTCTCAGAAGATGCTAATATCCTCAGTAAGAATACCAGCCCTGTCTCATTATGCACTGTCTTGAGAAATCGACCAATGTTGCTTCAGATGACTTGCCTTGCCTCAGAAAAATACCACTGCTGCCTCAGAACACACCAGCACAAGCTGAGGAAATTTTCGGTTGTCTTGCTTTAGGTTTTTTTTTTCCACCAGAACTTTGTTAATGCTCCAGACAGATAAAATCCCTCCTTCCACAACAGAACAGAACAGAAGATAGAAAAAGATTTACTAAGTAGGGTGGAATCTTTCACCACTGAAATTAGTAAAGGGGTCTTAAAACCATCAGAGCCACAGCCCAGGAAAAACAGACGTATTTGATCCAATTTGATGATGCCAAATTGATTTCAACTCTCTTCTATTTATAGATTTCTCCATGGGTTCCCAAATGTGAGTGGTTGTGAGTGCAACCCCCAATTTTGGGTGTTTTTGCCCCAGCCAACCCAACTTTTGCTCAATGTTGCGCCAACATTAGAAAAATTGGGTTTTTGCTACTTTATCAAGACTATAGCCTACAGGGTCGGATAGGGTATTTTGTCCTACAGGCAATCAATTCAAAGGGAACATTACATTTTCAGTGTTTTCTAGGAGCTGCGCTTCCACTTTCAAGTTGTATTCATACTGATTGTATTCTTCTTCAGTCCCATTGACCTACTTTTGTGGTCAATTGTTGGACATTAATAAAGTTTTGTTATCTTCAGTGTTTCATTGGCTTCAATTACCGCAGACCTGGAAACTCTCTTATAACTAGATATCATTAGCTGTGAAGTAAGATACTAAGGGGACAGACAGAACCCATTTCTTGCAGAAAATTTTCTCAAATTTCGTTGGCATTTTGCTGGAACTAATAGTTTCACCTGATTGATTGGTATTCTGATTATGGAACTTTTCCCTTAGGGGTATTGGCCCATTTTAAGATGACCTGTATCACCAAAACTAAAAAAAAAAATAAAAAAATTTGAGTGAATTTGAGTGGAAATTTGCCTTGTCAGAAAAAAAATGGACCCACTGGATGAGTTTGTCCACTTATCAACTCACTCTGTTAGTTGTCTATATGACTTGTAGGGGCAAAAGCCTTCCACAAGCAGTTTCTTCGTCTAGAACAGAGAAAGTTTGTGTGAAACTCTCATCTATTTATATACATCTCTCCTATTCTGTTAACTGAAATTGCATTTTCCTTTTGGTGCAGGTGGATTCATATTTGCAGATACTTGGAGAGCCGAAACTTCCATCTATTCTTTTGCAAGTAGTATTACATTACCTAACTATGAATCAGTTTGAAGCATATTAATTTCTCTTTTCCATTCTTTAGCAAGCTTCAGTTGCTGTTATTGCTAGCGATCTCTGTCATATATCAACTTATGATTACCCTTCTTAGATTTGTTGTGTTCTTATTTATGTTTCTGCAGGTAATATGCTGGGTTTTAGGAGAGTATGGAACAGCTGATGGGAAGTACTCTGCGCAATATATTATAGGAAAATTATGTGATGTGGCCGAGGCTCATTCGGGGGATAATGTGGTCATGGTAGGTTTAATTTTTAGCAATTTTTCTAGTATAGAGTTGGAGATGATCATTTCCAGTTTTCTCCTTCTACGTACTGTGGCATTTGTTATTGAAATAAGTGAAGCGAAGGTTTTGATGTGTTAGACATTGTAATACACATTGTAATGTTTATTTAGTTCCGGGTGGCTGTATTCTAAGGTATATTGTAAAGACATCAAGTTATAAAGTTAGATTATAACAGTCAAGTTAATGTTGTTTTGAGGTGATTTCTATGCTATAGTAGATGAATGTTGGGACATGACATGTTAAGACAACTTTGTAATAACGTGATTAGGTGAGCCATTCCTAACTTGAATAAGAAAATGTGCCTCACATGCCTCCCATTGATAAATATATATATATACAACATCGTTGGAACATTGCCTAAGTGCTATAATATTCACTCTTGCATACATTCTCACAGCATATATGTGCATTGTTTTTGACATGGTATCATAGATCTCTTAGTGATTCACGGGATACAGGATTGTGCCAAGCCAAAGTTTGGTACAAAAAGGGTAGGAGACAAACAAGAAGAGATAACCAGTTTTCTGCTCATTGAAGTTGAAATCATTAGTGAATTAAAGGCTAAAGCGAAAAATAAGGACAACTAAAAAGATAAGTTTGAGGTGAAGTCCTTTAATGTTGAAATAAAAAAGGGAAATGTACACGTGTTTGAAGTTTCTAACTAGAAATTTTAGAAAAGTTGAAACCAAAATCAAGTCAAAGCCCATGAAATGTTTGGAAAGAAGTGATGGCATACAAGTCCTGAAGGCTTGGGCGAATAGTTGACATGTAATGTTTTAGGGCAATTTAGGGCTTAATTCCTAGCTAGGGTTCCTGTTAACCAACAACAGTAGACATAAACTGTAGAATCTCTTATCAAAACAATTATGAGATTCAATGACAGTATAATTCTCCAATAAAATCAAACTGTTGTAGGGCTTATTGCCCACTGCATTGAGTTTGTATTCAATCAGCAATTCAAACCACTACAGTAAATCAGTACTATGAAACTCAGAGAGTCTATCACTAATCTACAACACAGCCTGGTCTTGTTGCCTCAGGGACCCAATGAATCCTGTCTCGAACAGCCTCAGGAGAGCTTCCGAATTATGCTACAGGAGGGGTCTATTATCCACCGAACCCTTCCTCAGTAAAAAGCACAAACTGCCTCAGAAATTGACTGGACTATCTCAGGAAAGACCACCAAAATTCGGCCCCAGGAAATGATCAGTCTTTGCCTCAGGAGGTCCAAATTGTCTTAGAGGAAGACACCGAACTGGGCGTTAGAGAGATTGATCTGCATGAAAGAAAGTCCACTGAATCTGCCTGAGGGCAGGCTGAACTGCCTCAGAGAAGGGAATTCTGCCTAATGGATGCCGAAGTACCTCAGAAAATGTCCACTGAAAATTTGCTGTAAGGAAGAGAGCACCGAAACCTGCCTTCCTATTGCGTTAAATAATATGTTGTGCCAGAAAAGGGGAAAATATTCAATGCTCAGACCAAACCAGAATTGTTCCAATAACCTGTGCCAGAACAAGTGTAAGGTTGACTAGGTAGGCTGAGATCACCTCACCACTGAAACTAGTAAAGGAAGAGAAATGGGTCTTGAAACCCTCAGAGCCTCAGATTCTACTCTATGATGATGATTGGTCCAATTCCATGATGGTAAAAATGATTCTGCTCTCTTGTATTATAGATTTTCTTGTGGGGGTTTTCCTTAATTGATTGAGAGGGGTTCATGGCAACCCCAACTTTAGGCCTTTTTGCACCAGCTGCCCCAAAACTTACCCATGCTGCCCAAACATTTTGGTAATCGGGTTTTCCCCTTTATGAAAGACTATAGCCTATGGGGACTGATAGGCTACTTCGTCGCTTGGGAAATTAATCCATAGGGGACATTACATGACATGGTTTCCAATGGTTGCATTTGTCTGAACTAGAGTAATTAAATTTTGTGAGAAGGCGCTTAACCTCCAAAACATCATTGGTGAACTGTGTGATTGATACCAATTATTATCAAGTAATTGGTTCAAACTCAAAGTTACAAGGTTAGTGTTAAAATGATGAATAAATTTAAAATTAAATTACAACATGAAAGTCAAGAGAAGAGATTGAAAAGTGAAGTTGGCATTAACTTGTGATACTCTTACAGTGCATATTACCTTGGTCAAAAGGTGTTAAAAAGATATATTAGAACGGAAGTATTATTACAAAGTACCCATCACCTAGATATCTAAGGGCAGTGTTTAAGTGAAAGAAGGGTGCAACCTATAAGTTTCCAAAAGATATATTAGAACGGAAGTATTATTACAAAGTACCCATCACCTAGATATCTAAGGGCAGTGTTTAAGTGAAAGAAGGGTGCAACCTATAAGTTTCCAAGAACGTCGTTGTTCACTAAGTGAAAAAAGTATCATGATTGGAAAATGCCCTATAAAAAAGCAATTAAATAGGATATCTTTTAGTGGGGAAATTCTAATACCACCACATATTTTTGGAATTAACCATAGCTCACTCATATGAAGAAACATACAAACAATTGTGACAAGTATGTGAAACTCTGAGTAAAATAAAATGACAAATCCACATAAAAGTCTAGTTTATGATTGGAATCTTTTTCCTCACTTTAGAGTTTGACGAGTTAAAATGCTAAAAGGTAAAATATCAACAAAACAAGCTAGATTATTGACAAACATATTAAGACCTTGAGAAATTTGGACAAATTTGTATTAGAGAAAGACAAGAAAATGAACCATTTAAAATGTCAGTAAAGATAAGATAAGATAGTATTATTAATGTCTAACAAGTGACCACAAAAGTAGGTCAATGGGACTGAAGGATACATCTTGTATGAATACAATGTGGCACTGCAAATGCAACTCCTAGAAAATACCAAAGCTAGCTAGAATAAAGAACACAACAATAGGAGGACAATCTCAAAAACATGTATATAACTAGATCAAAGTCCCCGATGATGTAGAGGACTAGGTGAGTAAGTCTAGGGCTAATGATGTCAAGGATGTCCAAGTCTGATAGCCGAAGGCGAGGAGGGTGACAGTGGCGCTGGCTCACTATTGGAGTTCTCTGGATCCAACGAGGAATTTGGCCGCATGATCTTCGACACCTCTGTAATGATCTCAAGGATATCGGTTGGCCTCCTAAGGGGGGGTGCGGCTAAGATGAAACCCAACGTCTCCCTGCTCTGTTATCCGAAATACTCCATCTCTCAAGTCATCTCTTGTTGTTTCGGTCACCTAGATCAACCTAAAAATATGATTTGATTGTTTGAGTCATCATTGAAAGAGTCGGTGCATGTAGGATTTGTGATCCATATTTGAAAATCTCCCCGATGAAGAGGGCTAGGCATCACTGGTTAGGATAGCGAAAGAAGGTAGAGAGGGATGCTCCTGAATCTCTATACAGGCAGTGATAGCGTCCCTTGATCTTGTAGTATATCAGGCACCTAAAAATGAGGTGTTTCTCTTTCTCTAGCTCTTGAAGGCGACATACCTGACAAATCCTATTGTTGATAAATCTAGGGCATCTAGATTAGGCGATTTCTCTTACTTTGATAACTGTTTGTGATGTATTTTACTAAACTTAATTAGCTTCTTCTTTTTCTTGATTATGTTTTGTGTTCTTTTCATCAAACAACTGCCAAACCATAAAGAACAATAAGACAAGAGGACACAAGATATATGCGATCAACTAGGGCCAAAACCTCTCCAACTGAGAGGAAAACCCACAAGAATTCTTCTTTTCTTATAGAACTTCAATTGGCGAATTCCAAGAGCTATGACACTTAACCCAGACCCCTCCAAGACCAAGTCAAACCTTTCCTCTTTGAAGAGTGTTCCTTCTAGCAACTTCGATCCCAACAGTTTCTTTTGGAACTTCGCCCCAAGCCCCCAACAAATACTTTTGCAATTTTGACCCAACAATTTCTTTTGGAACTTCGACCCAACAGATTCTTATGCAACTTTGACCCGACAGATTCTTCTGCAAGTTCGACCCCAACAACCATCCAACACTTCGACTTGCCCAACAACTGTAGAAACCCTAGCACAAGAGAGAGAGAGGCCCAAAAAATTTGATCTTGCTCTTCTTCTTTTTCGTCCTTTTTCAACTTCTATCTCGAGGAAATAGAACTTGCTTGAGAGTGTGTCCAAATGAGGTCGAGTTTCTTCTTATATATAGGCTTTTGAGGGGTACAAATTGCTATCTTTAGGCCAACTTGTCCCTTCAGGTAGGCCGACTTGTTGCTACTTGTTTGACAAGGTCTTGGAGGATCTTTGACTCTATTTTTGACTTAAATAAATTTTCTTCACAATATGTAACATGCCCAAAAGGGTCCTCAATACACGACAATGACTCAATTGACTTGTAGACTAAATGATAAGCCCTAGAAGCACTCAATGGGTGCCTGACCTAAAAATAATTTTCCTTTGAGCATGAAACCCAAGCCTCGAATAATATTAAATTTATTTTCTCTTTACATCAAATACATAAAATCATGATTACATATGTTATTATGAAGACCAAACCTAGTTGCATATTTCAACACTCCCTCTTAACTAGGGAGGTATTCATAATCCATACAAGGTACTTGGACATTCTCAATTTGAAGAATTCTCATAAGAAGAGTCGGATTGGTAAGCCATCTCTTTTTATCATTCCAACCAACATTGTCACATAACAAGGCCTTGACTAACAAGTTACAACTCTATCTCTCCACAAGATCAAAGCATAATGTTGGTGAGACCAATGATTGATAGACACCATCGTCATTGTCTCTCAAGGCACATACCCCACCCGAGTGTTCACAGGGTATGTCCTTCCAGGACTATTCTTATCTTGGATTCCTAGTTCTCAGATAATACCAATCCTCTTCGACTACTCTTATCTTGGATGCCCTACCACATCCTCAAAGAGTATCAGATGCTTACCCAATCCTCCATTCTTTCTTCACGAAGTGAAGACAAGAATGATGTGTCTATCTCTCCCTCCCAACTAGGTAAGACATACCCATTCCTATAGAAGGAAAGCACCCATTCCTATAAAAAGAATGTTCCCAAGCTCCCTCTTATCTAGGGACTTGTCCAAGCTCCCTCTTAACTTAGGGGCTTACTTCTAGCAACTTTCTACTCTTTGGTGGAGATCATGGTACTATCAACTGCTTGTGGGGCTTCTTCTTTCAATGTCATGAATTTCATCTTCTTCATTATGGAGCCTTCATCTTTTGTAGGGCATCGGTCATCCATCACTTTCCTTCACAAACATATCAGTCATGTCATCCTTCTCTTCATCAGGAAGTGATCTTCCAGTCCACATCTGGCTTTTCTTCATACAACTACCTCTTCCAAGTGATGTTTCCTTCAAGATCTTCCATCCAATCACATGAGTGCTAGTTGTAGGTGACATCTACAACTCTCTTTTGGTAGACCTGTATCAACCCATCATATGTTGTTCAAAAATAAAAAATGAACATAAAATCAAAGTTACCTTTTATGATGGCCTTTCATCATGACATCTGCTTTGTGCAACATAAACATCTCGCACATTAATAAACATATCTCCAAGATTTCCAATGTCAAGGGTCTTCTTCCTTTTCAAACTTTGTCAAAGTCTTCATACCTTCCTCATGGAGATGCCATACCAGATTCTTCTAGTCATCAGATGTTGATAACTTGATTCCTTATCTTATGTGACCATAATTGCAATTTTTCCAAGAATCCTTCTTCTTTTCCTTGCATATTGTATCCTAGGAACATAGTTCCTTTATCTTGTCAATCACCTCATATTCCATATGAGGACATATTATATTGACTTCATCTTATCAATATGTGAACTAGTTCAAGGTGTATACCTTTATGTATCAAGCAGAGATTCTTCTTTTTCCATCATGCTCATATTCAATCATGCTTTCTGCAACTATATGATGACATGACTTAATCTATCAAATACATGCATACATACCTCTTTTCTTCTTTTGGTCATCTAGACTTTCTTTGGCAACTACCTTTCCTTGATTGAAAGTACTTCAATTATCTTGACCTGTTGCACTTGCCTGCCACCATACCATCATCCTTCTAAACAATGTATCCCACACAAGGTGGAATGATCAGCGAGACACTTGCTTCTTCCAAGTAGAGGTGAATATTCTAATGAAGATTCCAACGGAGGATCTAGATTATCCTTATCTCGCAGAAGCTCCTTTCTCCTGATGATGATGTATGATGAATTTCTTCTATCATGATAGATGACTTTCTTTCAACTATATGCACTATATATGCTTTCAATGAGGTTACCAAGAGTTACTTCCTTTATATGATGATTGCTACATCCATGTAGACTTCTACTTCAACTATTCTTTCAAGCTTTTCTAAAGATGTCACGAGCTCTTGCTTCAATGGTATGCTTCCAATATGATGCCATCTTCTACTAAGATGTATCTAGTCATAATGCTTCTCATCTTGACTTCCATGGTGGAGGTTTCTTCACCCCTTACTTCTCCTTGCTATGCATTGGAGAAACCCTAATAGTGAAGATCTATCCCTTCAAACTTCTTCTCATCAGGTTCTACCACTTCTTCAATGACATGAGCTTCGTTTCTTTCTTTCCTCTTGTTGTCCTTCTTGAATTTCGGATAGTCTCTCTTGTAATGCCCATATTCTTGATAGCCATAGCATTAGATCTTTGACATATCATCCTCCTTTTTCTGAGAACCAGATTTCCCAAACTTTCCTTTTCTCTTAGCCATGACAACAAATGGTTGAACTTGTTCACCAGGTCCCACATCGCTATTTGCTTTTAACCTGGTTTCTTCAATCTTACATATGTCATAATGACCGAAGTTCACTGAATGGGGTTGCTTCCTTCTTTCCATAGATGCTTGATATGAAGTTGCCCCATTCATTAGTTAGTGCATTGAGCACAACTCTGGTCATCTCTTTATCGGACATTATTTCCCCCAACTCTTGTAGTTAGTCTCGTATTTCTAACACCCTCGTAAAGTATGAGGCTATTCCTTCTTCCTTTGATATCTTCATCTTGGATAGCTCGGTTCTTAAAGATATGACTTCTCCAGTGGTGCTTATGGATAACGATTCTACTAATTTCTCGTAGATTTCTTTTGATGTCTCCAACTTTGCAACATAAATTATGAGGGGATCCTTGATAGATTCTATAAGGATCCTTTGAGCCCTTCTCTCCCCTTTCATATACTTGGCTAGAGCTTGAGCTCCTTCCTTTGGAGGTTTAGTGATTGAACTCTTAACATGTCCGACAACTTCATTTTCTATGAGGATCAAATCTGTCCTCTTCTTCCATGCAAGGAAGTTTGATGACCCAACCAATTTGTTGCTCTCCTTGCAAAATGTAGTCATTTTAACAGATTCAGACATATATATAAATATACTTGTGAAGATACTCCTTGATGACAGTATCTTCAACTTGATGCCTTCTTGATTTTGATGATGATGTTGATAATAGAAGATGTCTTCCTTCAAAAGTGATCCTTAGCTCAAGGAGAGGGAGATCACCTAGATTCCTTGACGATGACGACCACGCCGCCTCTTGCTTCTTCGGATGATAGTGTAGAATGTGATGGCCTTCCCAAGGTACTTCAAATGTAGGGTCTTTCTTTGGATGTTTGGTCCTTGATGTCTTTTTTCCTTTGTGATGAAGATTGTAAACTTTCCAAGAATGCTTCAGTTGAATAACCCTTCTTCGAATGAGCTAGGGTTTTGAGGTCTTCTCGCTCTTAATTACTTTCTTCAAGACGATGAGAGGGCTAGCCCTTCTTGATGATTGATACTCATGATGTTTCCCGAATGATCTTCTTGTGCTTCAGCCCTTGAGTATCCTTCCTTAAGCTGTCTTTCATTGATGTAGTCACCTTAGCTCTCATACCATGTTGAGAAATCTAGGGCAGCTAGAGTAGGTGATTTCTCTTACTTTGATAATTGCTTGTGATTTATTTTACTTAACTTAATAAACTTCTTCTTTTTCTTGATTATGTTTAGTGTTCTTTTCATCAAACAACTACCAAACCATAAATAACAATAAGACAAGACGACACAAGATATAAGCGGTCAGCCAGGGCCAAAACCTCTCCAACTGTGAGGAAAACCCACAAGAATTCTTCTCTTCTTATAGAGCTTCAGTTGATGAATTCCAAGAGCTATGACCCTTGACCCAAATCCCTCCAAGACCACGTCAAACCTTTCCTCTTTAAAGAGTCTTCCTTCAACAACTCGACCCCACTAACTTCTTTAGCAACTTTGACCCTAGCAGTGTCTTCTGGAAATTCGACCCAACAGTTTCTTTTGGAGCTTTGACACAACAATTTCTTCTGGAACTTCGACCCAACAGTGTCTTTTGGAACTTCGACCCAACGGATTCTTCTGCAACTTCGACCCCAACAACCATCCAACACTTCGACTTGCCTAGCAATTGTAGAAACCCTTACACAAGAGAGAGAGAGAGAGGCCCAAAAACTTCGATCTTGCTCTTTTTTTTTTCTTTTTCGTCCTTTTTGAGCTTCTATCTTGAAGAAGTCGAACTTGCTTGAGAGTGTGTCCAATGAGGTTGGGTTTCTTCTTAGATATAGGCTTTTGAGGGGAACAAATTGCTATGTATAGGTCGACTTGTCCCTTCATGTAGGGTCGTTGACTCTATTTTCGACTTAAATAAATTTTCTTTACAATATGTAACATGCCCAAAAGGGTTTTCAATATATGACCATGACTCAATTGACTTGTAGATTAAATGACAAGCCCTAGAAGCACTCAATGGGTGCTTGACCTAAAAATAAATTTCCCTTGAGCATGAAACCCACGCCTCAAGAATAATAATAAATTTATTTTATTTTTACATCAAATACATAAAATCATGATTACATATGTCATTACGAAGACCAAACCTAGTTACATATTTCAACACCAATTGGACTGTGGTATATGGTGGTCAGTCTCCACTCGGAGTTGGTGAGAGCCAACTTGAAGCTGCCCCAAAGGTATCCTAAGTGAGTGCATCCAATGTTTGCATGTGTATGGGGGACAGATAATGATGCCATCCTATATCTCCAAGAAATGCTCGAGGTAGAAGGACATTTGGGCCCAGGTCTGTCGAGGGGGAGGTCCAGGTGACTTGAATGTACAATTTGAAGATATCCTCTTTGATGTACTTATTAAGTATTTGTTGGGCGACATGCGATGGCTCAGAGAAGCAAGGGAGAATATGAGGGGGGAAGCCACTTTGGGGAGATAGTCAATGTTTGGAGAAGTCGATAAGCATCTTAGAACCACCCTCATGTCCGACCTAAGGAGTGAGTCGAAGTAAGGGCCTTTGTTGAACAAAGTGCAAGATAGGGGTACCAGTCTCTCACGGCCTTTGAATCTTTGAAAGATCTGAGTCTGTGGAGGAAAGAAACTAAGCAAACGATGACCTCGAGTCGTAAGGGATGGGTGCCAAACTTTGCCTGGATAATGGGCTATGGAGTTGTACACTTGCATTTGATGATGCACCTGAGAAGCAAGGTTTGGACTCTCTCCATCTGGGCCCAATTTGTTTGTACCATGCTCGACCCCCAAATCTTGGAGCTGTAGAGAACCTTGGATCTTATAATCACGTCCATGAGGTGGAGTTTGGAAGAGATGCCCTGAATCTAACTCTGGAAGCACTGTCTCTCGATAAGGGCCAGGGAACCATACCCTTTACTAAGTTGAGGTTGGAGGGCCTGCCGCATACTAAAACGAGGTCCTGTGAACTGTACTCCTAGGTAGATGTATGATGTGGTGACCTCTATCTCTTCCCCTCAAAAGTAGAAATGCATGTTTGTAAGCATTTTATTCGAAGCATTGAAGATCATAACCTTGTTTTTACCTAGGTTGGTCATCAATTGTTGAAGGTCACAAAAGTTGGCCAGGGCATCTATTTGTCTTTGCAGTCCCTCGAGAGTAGATGCCAACAATATTAAGTCATCTACAAAGAGGAGCAGGGAGATCAACACTTGATGAGGAAGACAACCATTTCCCTCTTGGGTGTGCTCATGGAGCAAAGATTCTAGCTCATCAATGTAAATCCCAAAGAGGGTCAGCAAGAGGGGGCACCCTTGCTTTACCCTATTGTTACGCTGAGTGAAGTCATAAAATTCATGTGCCATCTGTAGGCGACCCAAAATTGACTCGTATAGTCTCATGATGGCTACTAGGAGGGTCTCTGATATACCGATGTCCCAGAGTCTTTGGAATAGTGCCTCCCTAGGTATAGTATCAAATGCTTTCCGAAAGTCTAAAAAGAAACAATAGACTTTCAAAGAGCAATGAAGTTTTGCTTAACGAAATGAAAAAAATTGAAGAGAAAGGACATAAATATTTTAAATTTCGATAAAGAAATGTTAAACAGGGTGAACAACAGTTGCAAGGTCAAAGAACAAAATGTAAAGAGAGAAACCTTACAGATAAAATTGGAGTGGAAAAGCTGAGTGATACTAATGATGAAAATTTGTCTATTGTTGAAGAAGTTAAGCCATCAACCAAGAAGGAAAAATTTATTATCTAGTTACAATTGAACATCCATTTGACATTGCTTATGAAACTTCATTTCATATCAACAAACTAGTGAATACTTGATAATAAATTTTTCATCTCAATATATCAGAGAGAATTTCATAGATCATGTCATCACCCAAATCAAAGGAATCATTGCATACAACAATCAATGGATCAACATTATTCAAAACAAAACTTGTTCCATATTTTTGAATATTAGGATGCTAATTCCACTTATATTGAGAAGTGCAACTGAGGAAGTTCCAATCAAATGTTTCATTGTTGTTGCAAATGGTGTAAATTTCACTTTTGGGCACGATGAACCTTTTATACCGTAATCATTATTGTATTTCTAGGTTTGTCTTAGGATGACATTGCACACATAGGTCATAAGGAAAGCACCCTACCTTTTGGGTTGCATATATAAATGCAACTCTCATTTGTAATTTATCATCTTGTGATCATTCATTCATTCATTCTTGATATGGTGTTTTGACTAATGTCCCTTATCAATTGCTGTACTCTCTTTTGATCATGTGTTTCTTTTTCTCTCTAACACATTTGTTCTTGGGTTATTTCTCTCTCTTGGGGTGCACCCTCTTGGATTTTTTTTCTTTGAGAGTTGGGCTTCTCTAGTGTTGGTTTATTTTCTGTTGATTGCAGAATTGGGGTTTGTGTTTGTTATTGTTTGATTCTCACACTATCCGTTATGAGTCTCAACATGGTATGAAAGTGGGTTGTAAACTCTATGTACTCAACTTAGCACCTAATCTAAAGATTTTCCACTAGTGGCATTGCCTAAGGATTGAGGAACTAAGGTTTTTGGATCATCACTTCTTAAGGTTTCTTGGGGTTTTTCCTGAGGTTAAACCCTCCTTTAAGGGTTAGTTCACGTCAGTGTTTGATCCAAAGATTTAAAACAAACAATTATGGTGAGCCTGTGTTCTTTTTTGTTCTTGTTTAATCTATCTACTTGGTGAATGCTTTCCTACTTAAATGGGGCTAATTATGATATTTGGGTAGATCAAATAACTACCTTTCTTTGGGGCAAGGGTTTGTATAGGATTTACCTAGAGAAACCCCTTCCTCTTGATGTTTAGGGTATGTCACCGTCACTTTAACATTTTAGATCTTTTGTTTCAAGTACATGAGCCCATATTCGGGAAGATTATCTATATGATCCTTCCCCTCACAAGGTGATTATTGATACAAGTGCTATCTTTAATGGAATTCCTATTCACGATTTGCCAAGATCTTTTTCGTTGCCTCTTACAGAGGATTTTCCTTTAGATGATCCTCAACATGGTTTAGTGGATATCTCTATATCAAATTATGATGTTGGTCCAAGTTGGATGTGCTACATTTTGGTAGTTCCAATTTTAAGGATACATTGTGCTAATATTTGTACCTTTAAGGGAATGACATGTTTTAGGATATCTATCTTTTTCACATTTTGATGTTGGTTCATTCTAGTTGCTATATAGTTGGCAACTCCTTTTTCAGGGTCAACTTGTGCCAATCTTTGCCCTTACTATAGACCAAAATGTTTTAGTGGATGTTAGTCTTTCACTTTATGGAGTTGGTTTATTATAGATGCACTACATTGGACAATGCCATTTTCAGGGGCTACTTATTTCAATCTTTGTTCTTTTGGTGGGCCAACTTCTGGACACTTCCCAAAACGTTTGCTAGAGTCCACCTTCACCAATGTGTGGAATTGCATTGGTGTGGGAGATACGATGCTCAAGGATAATATGGAATGTTCTCTATTTGAGTGTTGCTCAACATTAAGGTGGCAAGTGAATCTTGTGATACAATATCCTCTCTTTGTGGTCACCTTGTTCAAATTGAGTGTGGGATGTTGAAAAGGGGCAATCTTCATTTTCAACCACAATTGACCTTATATTGAGTTGGGCTTTTATCCACTCATTGTCATTCTCAACTATAACTAACATTATATTGAGTTGGACATTTGTTCATCCACTCTCATTCCTGGCTAGAACCAATATTGTATTGAGTTGGATATTTATATGCCCACTCTCATTTTCGGCTATGATCGACCTTATACAAAGTTGGTATTTTATTCACCCACTTTCATTTTCATTTGTATTTCAACCACAACCAATCTTATATTGAGCTAGACATTTATACACCCACTCTTATTTTTGACCATGATCAACTTCATATTGAGTTGTATATTTATACACCTACTCTCATTTTTTACCATGATTTCCTTTATATTAAGTTTGGTATATATACACCCACTCATTTTGTATTCATCAATTTTTTCTACATGTTCCCCAATTTGGCAAAAGGAGGGATATTGAAATTTAAGCTCACTTTTGATGATGATCAACTTTATATTGTAATTTGTAACAAAGAAGGTTCATATACTCACGAATATTTAAAATATCTGGAATATGTGAATATCCATTATAAGACAAGCAATATATTTATACAAAATATATGATTCAATACAATGAGGGTTCCTTGGTATATATACCATGTGGAAGTTCCCTTTCATGAAGAGTAACGTCTGTCAATAGGGACATGTCTTTTCATATGTGCCCCTTTATTAAATAATAAGCTATGATTATTAATGCTCATAACATTGCCTCCCCCCTTAGAAAATCTTGTCCTCAAAGCTTATGATGAAAATGATTGATATCTTTTTCTGTCTCGTAATGTCTTCTCATCTTTCTCAATCCTTGGAACCATCATCTTCGATGGTACAAGACGATATGAACTTCTGAGTGTGGTACATAATTGTTGCACCGTGAAATGATCTAACCATCCCAAATAAATATTTTGTAGAATGTTGCGCTTATAAGCCTTCCAAGATGAAATATTATCATGAGACTTGATGGTACTATCATCACTATTCTTCAAAACTTATGTTGATTGTTTTTCTTCTGATTGAAGCTGATGCACTAGTTGATTAATGTACTAGCTCTTGGGATTAGGATTTTGACAAGGAGTTCTTGTGACCTGCTTTCCTTTTAATGTACTTGTAGCATTCTCTTGACTTATTTTTGGCACATGACCTTTATTGCATACTGGTGTTGTTGATTTGATTACTGGGTCTTCACTTGGAACTCCCATTGCCCGAACTGCTACATTTGAGTATGTCTTCACTTCTATTGGATTAAAATCTTTCTGAATCGTAATACTATTTGAATCAATATTTGTTCCCTTTTCTTCAACTTGGGCTATTACGTCCAAACTACCAGATGATTGACCACATATTTACACTGCGAGCCATCGTTGAGGAGGCTCATCACCGTTCTTTAAGAGTCTCCAACTACTTTGTCAACTTCCGGAAAGCGTTCGACACAGTGCTGAGGGAGGCACTATTTTAGAGACTCCATGACATTGGGATTTCCGAGACTCTCTTGGCAGTCATCATTAGATTGTATGAATTTTTATATCATACACCTAAAGATGGCACACAACCTTTCAGATTTCATTCAGAGTACCATTGGTGTTAAGCAGGGATGCCCTCTCTCGCCTACCCTCTTTGGGATTTATATTGATGAGTTGGAGTCTTTCCTCCAGGAGCATATTCAGGAGGGGGACGATTGCCTTCTTCATCAGGTGTTGATCTCTCTACTCCTTTTTGTTGATGACTTGGTTTTATTGGCCTCTACCCTTGAGTGCTTCAGAGACAATTGGATGCCCTAGCTAATTTATGTGACCTTTGATGGTTGGAGGTCAACCTAGGTAAAACCATGGTTATGATCTCAACACATTGAAGAGCTCTCTTACAGACTTGCATTTTATATTCGGGGATAAGAAATTGAGATCACCACATCTTGTATTTACTTGGGAGTGTTGTTTACACGACGTCGTTTTGGCATGAGATAGGCCCTCCAAGCACGCCTCAACAAAGGATATGGCTGTATTTGCCTCATTGAGAGACAATGCTTCTAGAGTCAATTTCAGGACATCTCATCCAAACTCCACCTCATGGACGTGATTATTAGACCTACTGTTCTTTATGGCTCCAGGATTTGGGGGCCAAGTTTGGTACAGATAGATTGGGCTAAGACAGAGAAAGTCCAAACCTTGCTTCGTAGACTCATCATACGATGCAAATGTATAGTTCCATAGCCTATTATTCAGGAAGAGTTCGGGGACAATCCATTCTGCCTTGAGTTCATCTTCGACCTAGTCTCTTTCCTCCACAGAGTTAGATCTCTCAAGGACTTTGCAGTGGGGAGAGATCATTACCCCTACCTAGCACTTTGCTCCTCAGAGGCCCTCACTTTATAGCAGTCAACAAGCCGTGCTTGAGGGTGTTTCTTTGAGGCATCCCAACTCTTCCAATCCGTGGTCATTTCCCTAGAGCGCCTCCCCCCATTTAGATTCTTCTTGATGCATCGAGCCATCTTCTGCCAACTAAACAAGTACTGAATCAGTCCATCAGAGAGGATATTTGTCAGTAATAAACTCAAGTCACACGAATTTTTCCTCCAACTTGCCTTTGGTCCAAAGATATCTTTCTATTTGGAGCATTTCCTTAGAGTTTCAAGATGGCCTCATCATCCGACCCCTTATGCCAACATTAGATGCACTCACTTAGGATACCCATGGGGCAACGTTGTGCGGGCTCACATCGTCTTAGAGTTGAAACCGACCAACATATTCCTCGGTTAGACAAAATTTGCCAGGTATTCCATGTACAAGAGTTGGACACTGAGTGACACCTCATCTTCATATGCACTGTTTACTATGAGCTCAGAGGACATTTCCATTGTCTCTACAAGGATTCCAAGGGCCCCTCTCTACTTTTTTCCGATACTAGAATCAAAGATTCCTAGCTGTCTTTATCTAGGAGATATTTACATACAGATCACAACTCTTGCATGCCTTGACTCACCTTGTGATTTCTAGAACTATTACCTCTTACTTCTAGGTTGTTTCGTCTAATTGAAACAATAAGCGGTAGGCAAAGCCTTAGTATGTAGAAAATGGGAGAAGGGTGAGACCTCGAGGTTCACCGCAAACACCCTTTGTTACGTGACAAACATGTATCTTTGAGACTGGCTCGTAGAGGCAGTACTATGCTTTAGTTGACCTATCCTCAGAGAGTTAGAGGGAATGTTTTGAGACAAATAGTGCAGTGCGCCTCCCGCTTGCCAGTCCTCCTCCCAACCACAACACAATGGACAAAGAATAATCAACAACTTCTTCCTTTTGGCCTTCGATGTTAGGAGTAGCCCTCATTCCACTAATCCTTTCAGGATCGAGAGAACCTAGATAGGGAGAGATTGCCTTTCTCTCCCTCATCATCAACCATCAGATTTGGGAGATGCTGAACTCATTGGCCTCATCTTCAACCCCCCTTCGCTTCTTTGGGGTTACATAGTCCAACAATAGACGTACTCTGTACTTATTTTTGGTCATTTCATGTGATTTAATACATTATCTAATTGTATCTTTATTTCATTTGTCTTTTTAGCTTTGGGGTTACAATGGAGTGGCATTTCCACTCCCACATGTCTTGTATTCACACCAGATGTATCTTTTAGCCCCATTGACTTGCTCTTGTGGTCACCTTAATAAATTATCTTATCTTATCTTATGGTTACTATTTTATAGTAGAAGATGATCAAAGCAATTTTTTGCTTGAAAGCACATGCCCTACCAAGGGGTTTTTGTAAACATTGTCAAGGAAGAATGCCTTCATGTAGGAAATTATGATGTCTAATACATCAAGTAGACACTATTTCGTCAAGGTCAAGACCAATCTGTGTGGGAATACACAAATGCAATCCATGCCTTGTACTTGAATGATGGCATTTGATATTTAAAACACATTTAGTCTTGATTTATCACAAAAATATACATAGATACAAGAAAAAGGGGATGAATATTTTGGATATCCACTCTTTGGGGGGATCTTACAGATATGTGGTGGAAATTGAAGAGAAGTTCTAGCAAAAAACCAGGAAGAGTTTAGTTTCAGGAAGAAGGCACTAAGAACATGGATAAAGGCGATTCCAACTTTCCTCACAAAGAACAAGGAAAGGGGAAGAAACTATACTGGCCTCTCTGCAAGGAAGGCTGCATAGGAAGAAAAACCCAAAAAGAGAGATACAATGAAGTGATGTGATGTACATATGAGCAAATTGCACTTGAATGGAGCGTCGAGCATGACAAACTCTAATAGTTGAGATGTAGACCTTATACCTACATTAGAGATGGTATCATTGCAAACCCAAGATTGTGGGAAGCAAATCACGAAAGTTGACCCCTACACCACCAATGCCACCTCATAGGGCTTATTGGGAGAGCCTAAGGAGCTAGAAAAGGTCGAGCATCTTTTTCACCCATGGATGTGGGTGAAGGGAACAAACTTGCACTTCATTGTTGACAACAACTATTAGAAGGATTTGGTTTCTATAGAAGTGGTGGAAAGATTAAGACTACTAATGACATCTCACCCTTAGCCATGTACCATCAATTGCTTTAATCAAGGGAGAGATTTGCATGTCATCTAACATTTTTGTCTATCGTACAAGACAAATCATTAAAAAAAAAGTTACTTTGTGATGTTGCACTCCTTTAAGTTTGTGACATTTTTCTTGGTCAACTATACATGTTGAAGCGGCATGATGTATATTAGTGTAGAGCTCGAAGGTCATCATCACCTTTGGAGACCAACTTATAAGATTCTAGAGGTCACAACTTCCACTATGATATCCTTGATTAGCTAAGTAGTTTAGAAAATTGATTGGCAAGATTGGGAAATTTGTGCTCTTTATGGTTAGATCCCAAGGAGAAGGGAACGTTGCAATAACCATCCAAACCATGGTACTTTAACAAAGAAATAAAGATAGTTAGATCAACTAGTGGTTGTGCACTATGACATCTTCATGTCCCCCCACAAGAGCACCATTAGAAAATCAATTGAAGCATTCATTTGATGTATCACTGGGTGTCTCTTTGCTCAACAACCCTATATACATGGTGCTCTATTTTGGAAAGTTATGAGATCAAGCTATATGTCTAAAAATAGATGAAGAAAGGCCACATTCGACCAAACATTTCACTCTATGGAAGGACAATCATGTCGGTATAGAAGAAGGATGGCTCTTGGAGGCTTTATAATGATTACAAAGTTTTGAACAAGATCAAAGTTAGAAACATATACCCCATGCCTCAGATTGAAGACTTGCTTGATCAACTTAAAGGAGCAGATTTTTCAGCAAAATTGAATTAAGATAATGTTACGACTAGATGCTAGTGGAACTAACTTATGTATGAAGACAACATCTAAATCCAAAGAAGGCTTGTTTGAATGGTGAGATTTCCCTTTTGGTTTGACGAATGCCCCCACAATGTTCATGAGGATGATGGATGGCATCTTATGACCTTTTACTACGACCTTTATGATATGTTACTTGTACAATATCCTTGTCTTTAATTGAACATGGGAGAACATTCTCAATAAATTTTGAGAGCTTTGCCCCCACATAACCTATACACAAACTTAGAGAAGTGTATTTTTGGTACTTTAAGCTTCCAACACTTGGCATATGTTGTGGATGAGGACAATGTACATGTGGTTCCAACAAAAATTCAAGTAATTAGAGATTAGCCAATGCCAACAACACATACAAAGCTCCAAATTTTATTGGGCCTTGTTCTTTTCTATCATAGATTTGTGTTGAGGTTCTACCACAACTCATGGATGTCGATTTAGAAAATTAAAGGAAGAGATAAAACCATTTTTACTTGGATCACAACAAAAAAATAACATTGGAAGAGTTGAAGCAATGACTTTGTTAAACACTAGTCCTTGGACTTTTAGATTTGCAACAACCATTCTAGATGGAGACTAATGGCTTAGAGTAGGAAATTAGTGTTGTTCTCACTTAGAATGGACTTATGATTGTGTACAACAATGAGATCATCAATGACATTATCCTCATCTTCAATTGAACATAGGAGGACATTCTCAATAAATTTTGATAGCTTTGCCCCCACACAACCTATATGCAAACTTAGAGAAATGAATTTTTGGTACTTTTAGCATCCATCACTTGGGATGTGTTGTGGATGAGGATAGAATACATGTGGTTCCAACAAAAATTCAAGTAATTAGAGATTAGTCAATCCTAACAACACATACAAAGCTCTAAATTTTATTGGACCTTGTTCTTTTCTGCTCTAGATTTGCTTTGGGGTTTTGCCACATCTCATGGATGTCGAATTAAAGAATTAAAGGGGGAGATAAAGCCATGTTTACTTGGATCATAACAAAAAAATAACATTGGAAGAGTTGAAGAACTGGTTTTGTTGAACACTAGTCCTTGGTTTCTAGATTTGCAACAACCTTTCTAGATTGCAACAACGATAATCCTCAACTTCCGTGTATTAGATTGTTGGTTGGCCTTCATTGTATACTTGACCTTGCTTTTGCTAACATGTATCATTCGTTAGATGTAGGTAAATCAATTTCTAGTTTCCTTTTGTAGGATGAGTTTCTTTCCATTTGGGATATCTTAGTGTTCGTTCAAGCACAACTTGATTCCTTGCCAAGGCAACATTCAAGAAGTAGGAATTGTACACCCCATTGTTCCTCTGTGACAAGCCATGGGAGTCTGTCTCTATGGATTTTCTAACCAGTTTTCCTTCCTCGAAGTGTGGGGATGACTATGCCCATGTAATTGTTGATAGATTCTCTATATTGGCAATCTTGGCACCTTGTAAGAAGAGCATAACGTGAAAAGGCAATACTATTTTTTTTTGAGTATGTCTAGGTTTGCTTTGACTAGAACCATTGTGTCAGATATATATAAGTGCTTCTTAAGTATTTGATCTCTTGGTGAAACATTTGGTCAATGTTGGACACAAAGCTAATGGAGTCTATTTTCTTTCACCCACAAAGAGATAAGAAAATAGAGGTGGTCAATTGGACTATAGTGCATGTCCTTATAATGTACAATTCAATGCATCCATATGCTTGGTATGAGTCTTTGCCTATGTGCAACCAACTACCTGAAAAGTCTTCATTGTTGTATCGTGCACAAGTTACAACACCTTGGATGTGTGTTTTCAGTTCCAACATTCGACCCTTGTTGATGTAGCGCTACCTCTTGCATTAGCATAGGGGTCACTTCATGCACAAAAGAAAGTAGATCGAGCAATGAAGTTGGTGGAGTAGGTTGGACAAATGTAATAATAGGTATGTGACAATTTTGCAGAGGTCCAATGGCAAGTACAAACAATGACACAACCAAGTCGGAGCTCTACATCAATACGAGGTTTTCCTAAAGTTTGGTTGCATTAGTAGGTGGAGAGGTGAGAGGGAACATATAGAGAGATTAGGGCACTTTGATATGTTCCATATACCATCACCAATTAGGTGGGACAAATTGCCTTTGAAATCTAAACTAAATATTCCATCCTTTATTGGCCTTCATCCAATGCTTAATGTGGAATTACTTAGTCCATATTTTCCACCTCTGTTGGATAAGTGGATGTAACAAAGTACTTGGTCCCAACATTTTTTAATCCTAATTGTACAACCCTATCTACAATACATCATGTAGTAGAACTCACAATGAAGATGACCTAGGCATTATCCATTCCATTTTATCAAGTTACTAAGGCAAGGTAACTTATGCTACAAAGGAAGTGGTTCACAAAGAAGTAAGTTATGTTGAAGTTCCCTCACTTTAACACATTTGCGGCTGTAGATAATTTGGTGTAAGCCTGGTTTCAAGTTTTGTGAAATCTCATGAAATTGAATGCCCAACCCACATGTTTTTTGCTGTTGTCATAAAAATGAATATTTTTCAAACTTAGAAACACATGACCTTCCTCTGCTTTTTCACTTTTGCTTTTGCTGAGATTAAAATTCAAGCAACCCGCAAATTTAACACGATATTTTTGGTTCAATGACCTTGGAAAAACCCTGAAGGTAAAACCAGTGAGAGAGAGAGAGATTTTGTTGGACACCTAGTCCTCTATGGGTTGGTGTGGAATGTGAACAACCACCGGAGTCCAAGAGACGTTGGAAGAAGAATCCAACAGTCATGTACAATGTATTATAAATGAACATCTTGTGAATAGTAAAGGCAATCTAATGTTTATCTTTTTATTTGACTATTTACATTCCATGTGAGTTTAACATGGTATCAGAGCGAGTTCGTATTTGCTCAATCTTGTGTGAGCAATTTTTTTGTGGCCTGTGTAAATCTGAGCTTCTCCGTATCAATGAAGCTTGTGGGTTTGTATCTTATTTAAGCGTTTGTCAGGATAAAGAGGGACACTACAACCTTTTGATTACTTAAAATGCTTAGAATCACTCTCGTTCGAATGACTGTGCGTTGAATTTCGCCAAGCCGCTGAAGAAATCTTGAATATCCTGCGTTTGGTGAAGTTATTGGTTTATTTAAGGTACACTTCTGCTCATTTCAAAGCATGTGGTGTTCATTATAATTTCTCAGAAATTATTCTGAGACCGATATCATCATCTTAGCATCATTATAATTGTTTCTCATCTCACTACCACCATTGATCAAGCCTTCGAAAGAGGTAGTATTCGTTGATTCAGTATCTATCTTGGCAGTTTCCTTGGTCATACCTCCACAATCCGTAGACAAAGTTCTTGTAGCGATTGGAAAAGGTTTTGGCGTTCTATCTATTTGGATATGTTACACGTCTGGGCGTAAATGCCACAAGGCAAGTTGCTTCGAGGCTCATGATCAAGTGGTTACAGATCTTGCGTGGGCATTTGATGGACATTGCCTATACAACTGTAGCTAGGACAATTTTGTCCGCAGTTAGATCATACACGGTCCTCCTCTGGCATACAACCCACCAAAATTGTTGCGGTATCCTCCATACCACGTTTGGTCCTCCCAAACAGCGCTTTCACAAATACCACACTGTTATATAACGCTCCTACTCACCGTGGTATCACCTGTCGACCTCCCTTATACAACGCTCCTTTGAAACCACCCTTTGTGGGTCCATTACCAACCGCCCTTCTTTATATCGTAATTGGCATACATATGCTCCACTTGGTTAACGCCTCCCAAATATACGACTACATACTATCATACCTACGCTCCATTGGTGACCGTTTGCCTTCTCTTCTGACAAAAAAAAGGTAGAGGTTTTTTCTGGCAGATAGAGTGCTATCTATTTCAGTGATAATGCTCCCTGCACATGTTTTCAACATTTCAAATCTCTTTGTGCATGTTTGCGACATTTTGAGGACGAGCTCTGTGCACCCATTTCATCTAAGTGACATTCTGAGAGAGGAGCTTTGCATAATCCTAATTTAGGTTTGCATAGTCATTGCCAGTGCTGGGAGATTGCCCAATGGCACGACACTAGGAGACCTATCTTCGTAGGCACAATTAATATCATTTTTCCTAGCACTTTCTGTGCTTTTATTTTGTTGACCTTTAACGGTGATGAAACAACATTGGGAAAAGCAGCAACGAAGAAGGAAGAAGGGGAACTTGGCATATCTGGGAAATTTCATTCATATCCCATTATCAGAAAGAAATTGCTTCATGTATTGTCGGTTGCGCTCTGATTTTGCAATTCAAACAACGGTTCTGGAGCTAAATACGACCCAGGTTCCATGCTCATTGTGATTGTGTCTGATTTGAAGACTTTGGTTTGAAGTCTGTGGATTTCTTGGTTTGCCAGAACTGCACGATTTTGTTGGGTAAGCCGCTGATAGATAGAAACAAACCCAATTTTTGAAGCCGACTTGTGAAAATCGTGGAAGACTATTAAAAAATGTGTGAAGTCGAGGCCGTAGAGGAATGTTGAGAAATGCATTAAAGCATGAAGTTTATAAGTGCGCAGTATTCATGTTTCATTCCTGGTATGAGCGTTGAATGGTGATATATGCATTGAACTTTAAAGTATATGCTTGTGGAACTTTCATTGAACCATGTGAATTAAATACCGTACGTTTGGTCTGATGTCGACTGAATGGTACATGTCATATTGGAGTTTGGTACATAGTTATATAGCAGAGTGGCCAAGGTTTACAGAATAGAATGATTCTTTATAGAGGTGATGTATTCATATTGTGCGCATACAACAATTTTTTTGTGGTTTATTATCCATGTCAAGGTGTTGTATTCCTTTTGACAGTTTCAGTCTTGCATTAAATTGGTAATTTCTCCTAAAAGATCTTCATTAAAGGATGAGTTTAAGCAACGTCAATTATGACTTCGAGTTTGGTGAATTAGTCGATGATGTTTCCATTCTTGACTGAATTCTATAGTCCACAGTTAAACACAAAACAAGTTCTCTGACTGTAATTTCTAGTGAAGTTCGACTCTCCTTTTTTGCAACTTGAAGGAATTTGAATATGTTGAAGTTGTGATAGGTAAAGAGAAAAAAAAGAAGGTTCATCTGTTTCCCTATTGTTGCCTTGATATCTATAGTGAACACTTTTGGACTCTTTCACATTCAAGTTCAAAAGTGGGCAAATTAATTTTCTAAAACCATATATTTTTGGTCATTTGTTGACTTGAATTGTTTAAATAATGGAGTAAATTCATGGATTATTAGAGTTATTAAGCACTCTAATCTTATCTACGGGTGAAAGCACAGTGAAAGTCAGCGAAGACACTCAGAGATATTCAAACCTCTCTACAACATGCACAATAAAACATTGAATTTTTGCAGTTTGAATCACAGTTATAGCGAGAAGAATTACAATAGTGGAGTCATAATTCTGAACCTATTTCTGTTCAGAACATTAAGACAAACTCCCATCAGCTTCAAGAATATAAAGTTGAGGTTGAATCACATTCAATGCCTAGTTTAGAGTAGAGTTGCATGCAGAAGTAGAAGTTCAGTCTGCACTTCCCAAGTCGGTAATCAGAGCTTGGGAAGAGCTTGTCCATAACAAGCACAAAATGGTCTTGGATATGACAAGGACATGTCCTTTCATATTCCAGATTACTCAGAGTGCTGGATTCCTTCATGACAGTTCACCTTCAGGTGTTTCAGATTTTGGTCCTCCTACACAGCAGCCACGACAGATTGTTAAATGGCAACATTGTGATAGAGTTGGCCATGTGAAAGATCATTGTTTTGATCTTCATCCGTGCAAGCATTGTGGTCAATGTACTCATTCTTTAAACATATGCTTCAAAAGCAAGCCTCCTGCAAGAACAAAGATTCATCTTGGATGGATCGCTTCTTGGCAAAGGGCTTCAACAGCCAAGAAGATATTTCAATCATATGTCCGAATTTGTTCTAGACTACTGAATAGTCTTGCAGTTGAGTTTTCTCCATCATCTCACCTTGTATCTGATAGAAGGGGGAGTGATGGTCATCTACAAGCTTGAAAGCCACATCAAGCGAGCTTGAGCCACAACCTACCAATACCATACTAGATTCAGAGTTGTAGCCAGAGACAAAGATGCCCCTGAGCATGCCTTCGGTTGATGATCAGTCTCAAACCATCTATGTGGGGTTGAGACATCTCTTCAAAGAATTGGGGACACTTCCACTAGCAGAAGACTTCAGCGTCTTGCCAGTTTTGGAAGAGTTCCAGGTATTGCATTAAGCATTCCAGAGTTGGTGGTCATCCTTAAACCATCACAGGTTGAGACCTCCCTTTTCAGGTTGAGGTTCTCCCTTTTTATGCTGGGTAAGACCTCCCTTTTCAGGTTGAGGTTCTCCCTTTTTATGTTGGGTGAGACCTCCCTTTCAAGGTTGAAGGTTTCCCTCTTCAAAACATGAGGAGCACTTCCTCTAGCAGAAGACCTCAACTTCAGCCTTCATGCTAGATTTGGGAGAGTTCCGGGAACTGCACTAAGCGTTCCAGTGTTGGTGGTCATCCTTAAACCACCCCCTTATACCAACATTTCAGAGAGCACATTCAGCTAGTGCTGCCATGCATTTTTGCACATTTTGTATTACAGCTCTCTTCTTGGACTCATACATACCCCTTCAGATTAAGAGGGGGAATTTTGGATACCTAATCCTCTATGGGTTGGTGTGGAATGTGGACAGCCATTGGAGTCCAAGAGACGTTGGAAGATGAATCCAACAGTCATGTACAATATCTTATAAATGAACATCTTGTGAATAGTAAAGGCAATCTAATGCTTATCTTTCTATTTGACTGTTTACATTCCATGTGAGTTTAACAGATTTTATTTCTTATTAGAGAAATTATTATAGCAATAAATGACAGCAAACACAATTAACTTATCTCCCTGAATTCATGCGCAGAATTTTTTGGAAACTGTGTTGTAGTTGCTCCTTAAATTTTGTGTCTGATAGCTCCTAGATTTTTGTGCCCAGCTCACTCAGAAAATCTGATAGCAATGAATTCTCTGACAGTTCCCCTCAAAATTCGTGTCACTGCCTTGAAATTTGAACACCAACAGTCCTGAAATCAGCCCTCAATTTCAGTGCTCTGACACCTCGATTTTCATGCCCTGACAGTGCAGTAAATGCCCTCTGGCAGCCTCGAAAATCACACCCTGTCTGCTCAGAAAAATGTGCTTTGACAACCTTGCAGTAAATGCTTGTTAGTCCCCTTGAATTTTGAGACTGTCAGACTGCAATAAATGTGGTTGAGACCAATGTTGAACGACTCGTACTCGTATAAGACTCGTCATGCTATTGAATCGTCGACTCATATAAGACTCAGGAATGACCTGTATAAGACTCGTCAAAATACAAAAGACGTTAAAATATGGTAAATTTTAAGCACAAAAAAGAAACCAATGTCAATTCCAATCCTTATAAGTTCTAAAAACCACAATATATACAATAATTCATAACATAATCTGATATCTATAAAAGTACAACATAACATATTTGATTTTTGTAACCAAAACATTTAGATACTGAATAAGAAAAGGACTCATGATTCCATAATTAAAAATAAAAAATGTCAGCAAGTTCAAAATTCAAATACATGTCATAAATGATAAATGATTGTCTCATACCAATCTTTCCAGCATTTAGGATCACTGGCCATCTAAAAACCAGCAAACAAATCAATGTGAAAAGTGCCCAAAATGCTTTTGGAACACTCAAAATTGTTAGTATACAAAAGCCAAAAAAGCACCAAGTAAAATGAATCAAATGATAGAATGAAAAATATCAGTTTCTACACTATTCAACTAAGGAAAAGCCAAGGTAACTTAACCTTTTCATAGCTGATTTTATTGCTGTTAGAACTTAGGACAACAACTAATTTAACCTTCAAATACTAGATTTAGCAATGAAAATCTTCAAAATCAAACCATGAGATATTGAACAGAATTTTATGTGCAAGAAAAGGAGGAAATATCTTGGAGAAATCTTTGAAGGTTGGAGGTGAAACTTGGTGCAAGGTGGGAATGGTGCAAGGTGACAACACCCCTTCAAAGGCCTATTATAAAATAATAAAGCATTTTATTCCCTCCACCTCATTTCCAAAAAAGAAAAGAAAAATAAAAAAATAAATAAAAAAATGGCCTTTTGAGGGTCAACAGGTCTTATAAGGGTTTGATGTGGGTCTTATGGCAAACCCGCGGGTCTTATATGAGTAGACGGGTTTAATAAAATACCCGCAGAGTCCGGGTCTTAAGCATGGGTTCTATACGAGTGACCCGACTCGCTATAGAACCCACCAAGACCTGCAGGTACTCGTGGGTCTTATATGGGTGCTGCTTCACTGGTTGAGACTGCCTCAAATCCTGTGCTTTGTCTGCAACAATTAATGCACTGAATTTTCTCCTCAAAATTTGTGCCAGCTTGCTCAATATTTGCCTTGGAATTCGTGCATCTAGCCTTGTTGTTGTACTCTCCTTCCTCTGCTGTACTTTGTCCTCTCAACCTCCTCCCACTCTTCTCCAAATCTCATGAAGAAAGTGTGCAAATGGTGCCTTTCCCCCTTTGCTTACCCTTTTTGTTCTCTCATAATGAAGAGTGACCTTTCCCTAAGATCCAATGGCTGAGATTAGATCTTAGCCATTGAGATTAAGGGTGGGGATTTAATTCCTCAATGACCCATAATTCACTTTATCCCCTAAGTCCCTTTTTCGTTAATTAACTCAAAATGGTACTTTATGACTTTGTCTTATAAAGTCACTTTATGACTTTATATCATATAAAGTCGCTTTAACTTATTTTTCATAAAGTTAAGTCAAGGGGTCATGTTAGGACACTTTTTCTTAGGCTAGACACCAAGACTTAGGAACCCTTGTCCTTGGTACTCTTTTTCTAACAATGGCTATTGTTTTTTGGGGGGTGGGGCATTGATCCAGGTAATTTAACATTGTTGGACATCCAACTTGTTAATGACATTGACAACAAATGTCTTATTGAAGGTGTTTACTACAATGAGTTTTGAGTCATCATTCCCATGTGGACAGTAGCTTTTGAGGCTCACCTCTTATTGACAACACCTATATCGATACAACTCATATTGAATCAATCTTTCTCGATGATGCCCTTATTCACATCTCTTGTCAGTGGTGTCTTGTTGGTACATCCCTTGTTGACGAAACCTTCGTCGATGATACCCTTGTTGGTGCAATGCTTGTTGATGTCACTAGTGTTCTCATAAACATCTTTAGCACAACCTCTTGTTGAAGGCACTCTTGTTGACATGTGCCTTGTTAACATAACCTCTTGTCAATGGTGCCCTTGCCGATAAACTACTTGTTGATATGGTCACTTGTTACTCACGATTTGTTGTTAATATGGGCTTTTTTCCCACTTTGTCTCTTCATGTTGTTTTTTTTATTCTTTATTTTCTTACCATAGAAAAATAAATAAGGGTGTTATCCTCTTTTATTTGGCTTAAATTTCTGGCATTTGGCACATAAGTGCTGTAGACATCTCTTCTTTCACTTCTTATACCACTATTGACTTTCATGACAGTTTTATTGACTTATATGCTTCCTTCCTTTATTAGTTGGTCTGGTCTGGTCTCTTCCCATTCCTTGCTACTTTAGACCATTGTGGCCAAGTATGAGCTCCTCTCCAAGGCCATTTAGGATGTTGTCCTTGATCCCCAATCCCACACTATCAACTTCAAGGCACTCTCCTAGGTCCCTAATCTTGCTCCACGAATTGCGAGTATGATGAGTGTAAGATCCTTCATAGGCAATTCCAGTTTGGCTTTTCAAATGTTCCTAATTTTGCTCCTTAGCTTTAGAAAGCTTGACAGTGTCTCCTCTGTTACGAAAACATGAATCTTTTCCATGAGGAGACATAAGCCTTTTAGTGTACCCTTTTCCCTACACAAACCTCTTATTCACATTGCCTCATCCTCTTTTTGTCATATATACTCTCATGGTGACATCAGCAGCATTGTGGGCACTAGTTGCATTGTCTATGAGGAAGGCTTTCAGGCCAAATTCCTCAAGCATGGTGTAATATACATAGAATATATATTAATGACATAATGTTATGAACATAATAATAATAATATAATAAATAATGATAAGTTAATTAATTAATGAAAAGATGTCTTATCAGAAAGACATGTCCATTACTAAAAAGACACCTCACCTAGGCATTTATAATGGTGGCCCTCATTGCAATATTCAATCATTCTTATTCATTCTATCAATTAGTTATATCAATACATATATACAATTACAAATATATTGTCTACACACTTACAGACAGGAAGTGTTTGTTACATTGGTATCAAAGCCAAGTTTTGGCTACCGTTATGTTTTTAGATCCTGAAATTAGGGATCCAAGACACTTTTCGCTGAATTAAAGGAAGTCAATGAATCAAAAAAAGAATTGCTACAAAGTATCAAAGAATTAATTATAAAATGGAGGATCTTAAAATGGTGGATTTGGCACTTGAAATTAAAATTGCCATCGAAGAAGGGGAGTATTCAAGGTAAAGATATTGTATTTGCAAGATTGAATGCTGCTTGCCAAATGTCAGGCAAGGGCAGTGGCGACGACCACAGTAGCCTAGATGGAGAAGTTAGGGGAGGAAGTGTGATTCATGGCCTTGGCATGAGGCCATTTCACTATGGCTACTGCAACCCCTTTGGTCTTAATAATGTTACTGACATTGGCTACTTTCTATGGATAAACAATCTTAGCGTGGTGGATAATCAAGACCTGCTCAACCACGGCTGGAAAAAATCAAATGGTAGAAATATTGAATTACTTGAACCTCAACAGACTTGTTGCCCAATTTACACGATTCGCCTCAGGGCTGATGCATTTGTGGCATCTAAAGATCAAATCATTGTCAAGTGCTGGATGCAAAGATGCTTGGAAGGTACTTATATTCACAAAACCAAACCTAAAACAATTATTACGACTACAGGCCTAGGAAGATGCTTTAATAACTTTTGTGGTGGACTTGAGGGGTTATAATTAAGTCATGAGGGGAAAATGTACTTTTAATGTATTATGTTCCATGTACTTTATTATTAAAGTGATTTGTGTTATAAAATCACTTTGTGAGAAAAAAAATTACATGTGACACTTTATAAAATCAAAATGACTTTATTTATTAAAGTTCACTAGAGAAAAAGTGACACAGGAGAAAAGGCATTATAAAGTACTAGGAAGCTACTTAAAGATGGGGCCAATGTACGAGGGGTCCAGATATTGGGAATTAATCTTAGCGCTCCAATCTAAGATCTCAAGACTAAATCACAACCATCCATTCCAAAGGTTTTCCCCAAGAAAACAAAAGGAGAAAAGAGACCATTTATTTTGCTCATTCGATTCTCATGAGAACATAGGGAAAAGGAGCAAGGGAGAGAGGAGGAGCAAACTTCAAGAAGAAAATGCTACAATAAAACTTCGATTCTCTAGAGGCCAAGTTACAGCTTTTGGAGAGGCACGAATATCCAAGGAGAAGACTTATTATAACTCCAAAACCCAGGTTGAATCAATTTTCTGAGTTAATCTAGCGTACAGGCAACAACGCTTACACCTTTAGTCAGCCACTAGAAGGTTGAACATTTCGGGCCTGAATAGTTTAGATTTCAGGCTAGTCTTAGCTAGGCTCAGCGTAAATTTCGGGTAGCCTGTTAAGTGTTCTTCTGAGTGCACTTTGATTTAGTTTTGGGTGAGAGATGCCTACAAAACAACTATGTATAGTAGTAGTGATAAACCCAAGTTTCCACGAAGAAGGACAAAGTCCGGTGGTTTGCTTTCTGTGCACAGAGAGCTAATAAAGAGGCATTGGTATTTGCTGGAAAGAGAGGCTGTGAGAAGTTAACATCAATCACAAATTTTAGTCAAAGAAGGAACCTCTGAGAAGCAGCTAAAGGGAAGAGATAACCTTTTCCTGTATTTTGATGTACAAATTTCTTTCAATAAGAAAATAAAATCTCCTTCTCCATCACTAGTTTTCCCCAAGAGGCAGTGGAGTTTTTCCAGGGTCAATTTGATAAAAAATAAGAGTGTCAAATTGCATGTGTGCTTGCTATTAGCTGGCTCTGATACCAAATCTGGAGGCAAGATTTTAAATCCTTCAATTATACTAGTCTTTCTTGGGATTTATGTAATTCTTGAATTGCCTGTACCATTATTGTTTGGTACAGAGATGAAGTATCCTAATCTACCATCTTCAAGTCTTGTAGAGCCATGTGGCTCTACAACTGCCAAAAAGGGATTTCCTAAAATGCAGTCAATAGGAATGTTACCTACTGCAAATTTTACATTCATGCAGTATGTATCAAAACATATTGTAGCTTTAGGGACTTCATACTGAAAATTAAACCCTTGTGCCCCTAATCCAATAACTTCACGTATTGCCTTGGACCAATACTTAGCAGGGACAAATTTTTTATTTAGAACATTGATGTCTGCACCAGTATCTAATAAAGTCTTTAAATAAAAAACCTCATTTTGTACTCTAATCTGGAGCATAACATGAAATTGTTGATGTTGCACAGCCATAATCTTCATATTGCCCAAACCTCTGAAATCTGCAGGCTTGGTCTCATAGATTTCTATATTTGGATTTGGTTTAGAGAAGAAATGGGTTGTTTCTTCTTCAAGAGTCTTTCCTTTTTCTAATTTTGAGACCTGGGTTTTGAGCTCAGCTATTTCTTTTTTCAGACTTTGGATTTCTTGGCTAACTTCTGGGAGAGTAAGTGTTCTTTTCTTATCTGCCTGGTGGCTTCTTTGAAAGGATTTAGTATTTTTCTCAAAGGAAGCATCAACAAAAAGGGATTTTGGATTTGAATTTTTACTTGAGGAAGTGGCTGCAGATCCTTGGTTTTTGAGCATCGTTTGTAGAAAAGTTTCCATTAGCTTTTCTTTCATCTCTCCTTTGGGCAACATCTTTATTCCTGCCAAGACTTTGGCTTCTTCATCATCATTGAGATGAGCCATACAAATTTTAATTTTTTTCTGATGGCTTTGTTGGTGACTGTTATTTGTTAGAATTTTCTTCAATATCAATATCTGAGAGGGTGCAGTGACAATCATCATGTTAAATTTGGGAACTAGGGCCAAACTTCATGTGGGTCATTTTATTTATGGCAGCGGATATTTTTGTTGGATCCCTCTCATCGAGAGGTGTATGACTGATCTAAAGATCATCCGATTCTGATAAGTATTCATGGAGTTATGAATTTATTTGTGTTATAAGACAATTCGTCAAGGTTGGCCAGCGACCAAATAAACCCCACATGTGCTCAACGTTTTAGTATAAAAAGAGGTGACTTGATTGTCATTTGGACACACATTTCACTCTTGATTTTTCTCCACTTGTTTTGGGTTTTAGTGGAAGAGAAGTCTAAGAGGAGGAAGCCCTAAATGCAGGTCTAGAAGTAGACCCTATTCGTTGTAAAAGAAGGATGCCCTAGCGGGAGGTCTTGTGAAGGTTTGGCCGCAGTTCAAAGGGAGATCTAGCACGGTGAAGGAGGCCCAACTGCTGACCCTAAACGCAGTCTTATCTACCCTAGATGCCCTAATCTATACGCTGTTTGAGACAGCACTTAGACGCTGGAAAAGAGGCAGTAAAGAGGCTCTCTAACTCGCTGCCCTAACCAGCGAAGAAGGTAGGGACAGCGTGGGTGTTTTAGGGCTGTTAGAACCTCTTGGTGACTGCGTGGAGGGTTGTTCCATGCTACAAAGAGGCCGATTTAGGTAAGGAGAACTGCGGACTGTTTGTGGGCAGCTCTAAGGTAAGGGTGACACTGTTTGGTTGGCTAATAGGTGACAACAATCCCTGTGGCAGGCCTTGCCTAACTAAAATAGGGATGGCGTGGAGGCTTCTTGGGCTGAAAAATACTCAGAACAGTGACACGAATGGAGGAGACCCTCCCTTGACAAGGCCGCAGTTTTTGAGGGATGTTTTAGGTGACTGTTTGAGGGTTGTTGTAGCACATGGGTGCCCTAACCAGTCACAGTAAGGAACAGCAGCAAACACAGTCTTCTACACCTCCTATCTGCTGTAAGAAAGAGACATTGTTGTGTTTTAGGTGCACATCTTGTCCGCTGTCCTAAAGACCAGTCAAATTAAAGAGAGAGGTCTCTTCAGATGAGGAGATCCTATGTGCTGTCACAAAAGGTTCTTATCAGCAGTCTAGATAAAGGAATTGCTACCAATACCTAGCTCCTATAACACACAGATCAGCATTGTGTGTTTCCTAGGACTGTGGGATCATAGTCTATCTAGCTACTAAGGCTGTGTGGCAGCATGACTAAGGCAGTATGGCAGCATGACAGAAGTTATGGAGCAGCATGGTGGTCAATGGTACATGGTGCAACATTGGTACAACAATGGGAGCTGCAAGTACAGTGCAACATAGTGCAATGAAGAGCTCAGTAGTACAGTGATGGGTACAGTCATGGTTAGTGAAGCATGATGAGATGCAGCATAGGTATGATGTGTACAACATGGTCATGAGGTCCAACATTGTGATGATGGGTGCAGCATGGTGCAACATGGTGAGGTACAACATGATGACGAGATGCAGCACGATGATAGGTGAAGGAGTCACCTTGGAGAATCAGTTGAAGCAGCATGTCTTCAACTGATCTCATGTATCATCTTCTTAGAGAAGATCTATGCTCTAAGTCAAAATGTTGACTTCTGTTGTAAATGTACTATCTCTCTCTCTCTCTCTGCTGAACTATTGAAGAACATATAAGAAGAATTGATCAAGGGTTTCCCCACATTGGGTTTGTCCCTGGCTAGCGCCACATCTTGTGTCCTCTTGGCTTGGCTTGTCTTTTGCAATTTATGTTTATGTTCTATCTGTAGTTTACTTTAATGCTGATGTGATTGCTAATCTGGAAAAGATATTGAGCTAACTGTGAAAATTGAAATAAATTGCTCTAGCATAGAACATATCTAAAGTTAACATGGTATCAGAGGTGAGGTGAAGACAAAGCCCAAGCAAGAGTGAAAGAGCAATCATTGAAGGCAGTTGGGAAAGGACAAAAGGATCAATGGATTCCTCATCCTTCTTCTAATTCACCAAGAGTGAAGTTGAAGCAGAGAATATTGTCAGAATGACGCAGCGGAAGTTTCTAATGGCCTACCTGAAGATCAATTCTATGGGAAGTCCGAATCTAAGGGAGGAAGAAAAGGTAGATGCCTTGGTTGAAATAAGTTCGACTATTATGCGAAGGAGTGTTCGAATGGTAGGGACACATCACTTGATGATGATAACAATCATTCCAGGGACATGTTCAATGATCAGAGGAATGACAGTGTAGGTCATCAAGGAAACGACCGACTCTTCAGAGAAAGCAAGGAACCCCAGGTATGAAGAATCAAATGTTGTTTCTGATAAGATAAAGAAGTGTTATCTTGTATTGGCCCTCTCCTTCAGATTCTTTGGGAATCTGGCTTATTGATTGTAGTGCTTCAAGGCACTCCATTGGATAGAAGGGTGCTGTCTCTCTAATTTGGTAGAGATGGAAACATTCGTGGGATCATACTTAGAGCCAATGCCACCTATCTCAGAAAGGGTGTTACCCCTCAATTGAATGAGGGTAAATCGATTCATTTACAAAATCACTTTTATGTACCAGATCGTAAGAAGAACCTGGTGTCCATTTCGGCAATGGAAGTCAAAGGTTTCAGGGTGGCATTCATCGATGGAAAGGTATGTGTTTGAAAATAGAATTTTCAAAGATGCTTTTACTCGTGGGTTCAGGGTTGGCAATTTGTATCAAATTGCAGAAAGTCCATTGGGGACCATGTTAGTTGACACAGAGCACTGGAGGTCTGTGAATCAGATGATGACAGAGATGCCTAAATTCAAAAGGAGCATGAAGGTACATGTTTGAGATGTACCAAAGGAAAATCTTATAAGGGGACCATTCCCCTCATATAGCAGGTCCATAGGTTTGGAACAACCCAAGAAGGTTTGAGATTCATGATCGAGAATCTCATGTGTGTAGGTGGAAGAAAGTCCTCTATGGCTTGAAGCAAATCACCCCGGGTTTGATATGAGAGGATTGATAGCTATCAGATGAAGCTGAGACTCACTAAGAGTGAAGCCGATCCAAACCATTGTTTGAAGGTTGTGGATGATAGACCTCTCATACCGACACCTTTTGAGAACGACCTATTTCTAACAGGTGCAAACTTTCTCACTTGCAGAAGTAAGAGGGAGTTGGATCCCAAATATGGAATGGTAAACTGTAAGCCCGTGACTACCTCGAGGATCTTAACTTTCAAAAGTTATATGATGGTGATGCCGGCCCAGATTTGGGAAATGCCTCTGAGTTTCATAAACTCATTTGCATTGATGTTCTTGGTGAACTTTCGTCCGGATATATGTTTTGCAGTTAGCATGGTGAGCTCATATTTGGTTGAGCCTCACTGAATTGGTGCCAAGAATCTTCTGAGATATCTTCGGGGCACAATCTCTCATGAATTGAGATACATTGCCGGAAATATGAAGTTGCATGATTATTCGAATGTTGACTGGGCTGGCAGTATGGAGGATCAGTGGAGCACTTCTCCGTGCGGGTTTTTTTGGGTTCCGCTTCGATATCATGGATGAGCAAGAAGTAGAAGTCGGTTGCTAGAAGCACCGCCGAGACCGAATACATAGCCACGAGTATGATCTCGTATGATGCTGTCTGGTTGTGGAAACTCTTAAGTGAGCTGTTTGTACACATGATGAATACCATCGTGATCCTCTGTGACAACCAGGGGGGTGTAAAATTTTCTGTTTCCCACCCCGGTTTTCAGTTTCACCTTATTTCTCCCATATAGTTAAATGCCCATTCCCATAGCCATACATTTAACAGACTGAAAAAAATAAATATTGCTGAAAACACAAATTCTGGAAATTTTTCAGAGTGCTGGAAATTGCAGAAATAAAAAATCAGCAATTAAAATAGCCATAAAAACACATTTAAACTCAGTGATTTTTGGTCAACTTGACCCTGGAAAAACCCCCTACAACTCTTGGGGAAAACCAGTTTGAGAGCTCTTCTTTATTTCTGGAAAATGCCTTTTACAGAGAAAATATTTTCAGCAAAAAATCAGCAAAACAGAAATTTTCCAGCAAGCAAAACTTATCTGTTTTCAGCCCAAACGACAATCTGAAAACTGCTGGAAGAGCTGTACGGACCGTACGGATGTACGGACTGTACGGACGTACGGATGTACGGACCGTACGGACTGTACGGACGGCCGTACGGACTTGTACGGACAGCCCTCGGGAAAAGTGCAGAAAATCGCCTCCTCGATATTCGTGCTGAAAAATAAATTTTTCCACTATTTTGCTCACAAAAACTGCCTTTTTCTGCTTGTTCTTTATGCTGTTCAGATTTGCTGAAATGCTGCCTTGGTGTGTGTGCCAAACTGCTGCCTCTTTCTCCTCCTTGTCCAGAAATCTCCCTTGCTCTCTTGCTCTCCTTCTCCCAATCTGCTCATGAAAGAATGAATGATCTTTTGCTCCTTTTCCTCCCTTAACCCAACCCTAAATGACTTTTGGGTGATCCCTAAATCCAATGGCTGAAATAGATTTAGATCAATGGCTGAGATTAAATGCTCATTTAAATCTCACTTTCTATTTTTTAATTCACCCCACTTTAATAAAGACCCACTTAGTCATTTATTTCCAAAGTCACTTTTCCTTTCTAATTTTTCATTGACTTTATAAAGTCACTTTAAAATTAGACTTAGTAACTTTATCACTTAAAGTCACTTTCAAATTAGATTTAACTTTATAAAAATTATAAAGTTACTTTAGGAGAAAAATTAAATTCTTTTGGACACTTTTCCCTAGGCCAAAGATCAAAGCCTTAGGGAACCACCTGTCCTCCGGTACCAAATTTCAACACTCCCTCTTACCGAGGAAGGTGTTCCTCACCACACCCATCTTGTCTCTGAAGTAGACATGCTTGCCCCGTGGTAAGGCTTTGGTAAGAATATCTGCAACCTGCTCATCAGTGGAAATATACTCAAGCTTTACAGCTCCCTTCTGAACATGGTCTCTGATGAAATGATATCTGATCCCGATATGCTTTGACCTGTCATGAAATACTGGATTCTCCGTGAGTTTAATGCAACTCTGATTATCACAGTAAATCACTGAAGGTCTCAACGGCTGACCAAATAAGCCAAACAACATCTTGCGAAGCCAGAGGGCCTCACAACTAGCTAGACTGGCTGCCATATACTCTGCTTCCGCTGAACTCAGTGCTACTGACTGCTGCTTCCGGCTGAACCATGACACTACTGCTGAACCCAACCCAAAACAACACCCTGAAGTGCTCTTCCTATCAGAAGCACAACCTGCCCAATCAGAATCAGTGTATCCTGCCAATCTCACTCCATCTCCCTGCCTGTAGTCCAGACCATAATCCACTGTCCCCTGCAAGTACCGCAAAATGTGTTTCGCAGCCACCCAGTGAACCTTCCTAGGCTCACACATAAACTGACTCATCGTGTTGACTGCAAAACAGATATCTGGTCTGGTGTTGACCAAATACATCAAGGAACCAATCAGCTGCCTGTACAATGTGGGATCCACCAACTCGGAATCCGAAGCATGAAGCTTCTTCCAGTTGGTGATCATCGGTGTCGACATGGGTCTACAATCCTCCATGTGGAATCTGCTAAGGATGTCCACAATATACTTCCCCTGCCCTAGGAAGAAATGCCCCTCCTCCTGCCACACCTCCAAACCCAAAAAGTAATGCATCAAGCCGATGTCCTTCATCTCAAACTCCGCTGCAAGATCTCTCTTGCAGTGCTCTATGAGTCTCTCTGCACCTGTAATGATCAAGTCATCCACATACAGCACCAGAATGAGAGGCTCCTCACCAATCACAATAAAGTAAAGGTTCGGATCTGCCTCACTCTTTGTGAAACCCATCCCCTGCAAGTATGCATCTATCCTGGAGTACCAAGCTCTGGGAGCTTGCTTCAGGCCATAAAGGGCCTTCTTCAATCTGCACACATGGGACTTCTTCCCATGCACCTCAAAGCCCTGTGGCTGCTCAATGTACACCTCCTCCTGTATGAAGCCATTGAGAAATGCGGTCTTCACATCCATCTGGTGGATCTTCCAACCCATCTCTGCTGCTATCGATATAATGGAGCGGATCGAAGTATATCGAGCCACGGGAGCGAAGGTCTCCTCATAATCAACTCCCTCTACCTGTGAGAACCCTCTAGCCACAAACCTTGCTTTGAATTTCTCAATGCTGCCATCTGCAGCATGCTTTACCTTGTAAAGCCATCTGGAAGTAACCACGGATTTGCCCTCAGGCCTCGGCACCACCTCCCAAACATCATTCTTCATGATAGAAGAATACTCCTCCTGCATGGCCTCTCTCCAGACCTGCTGGCTAGCTGCCTCCTCATAGCTAGAAGGCTCAGAGTCAAGGATGCTGGTAACCATCGCCATATAGCTACAAAATCTCTCAGGTGGTCTACTCTCTCTGACCGGCCTCTTCGGCTCAGCAACAGATGTGGCATCTCTCAAGGTGTCCTGAAGCCACTTGGGCTTCCTCTTCCCTGAGCATGCTTCTCCCATAGGAGAATGAAACTCCTCCTCCTCATCCCCATCAGTAGCCTGAACTCCTGACTGTCTGTCTGCTGTCCTCCTGCCTGCACCTGAACCTGTAGAAGCTGAGGTACCGTGTGAACTGTCCATCAGTGGACTCCCTAGTGAACTGCTCTGTGAACTGCTCTGTATGCTGCCCGGAGCACCACCCCTCTGGCTCGGCGAGCCACTGCTCACTGATGGACCTGACATCCTCATAGATGTACCTCCGGATCCTCCTGATCCCTGCCCACTGGATCCCTGCGACTGACTCAACTGCTGCTGAGGGTCTGGCTGATCCAGATACTCTAACTCCCGTGACCTCCTAAAGGCCCTGTCCTCCTCGAACTTCACATCCCGTCTGACAACAACTTTCCTCTGTGCAGGAATGTAAATCCGAAAGGCCTTTGAGGTCTCACTGTAGCCCACAAAGATACCCTTCTCTGCGGTGGGCTCTAGTTTGGTCCTCTCCTCCTTGGGTATATAGGAGTATGTAATGCATCCAAGGATATGAAGATGACCAAGATCAGGCTTCTTCCCAAAGAAGGCCTCCTCCGGAGTCATGTGCCCCAAGGCACGATGCGGACTCCTGTTCTGCAAGTAAACAGCTGTGTTGCAGGCCTCTGCCCACAAGAACAATGGCAACCCCTGATCATATAACATGGCTTTGGCAGCCCCTATGATGGATCTGTTCTTCCTCTCCGCAACCCCGTTCTGCTGGGGGTTGTAAGGAACAGTGAACTCCCTCCTAATGCCTGCCTCTGCACAATAGTCAACAAACTCTCCAAGGGTGTACTCTCCTCCATTGTCCGACCTCAGGGACTTGATCTTTCGACCTGTCTGAGTCTCCACAAGAGCTCTGAACTCCTGAAACCGCTTGAAGACCTCACTCTTGGTCTTCAAGAAATAAATCCAGGTCCTCCTGGAGTGATCATCAATGAATAAGACATAGTACTCATATCCACTCAAGGAAACATGAGACATCCGACCGCTCACATCGGAATGAATCAAATCAAGTATCCCCGTCGCTCTGCTGTCACTGCTGGGAAAAGGGGATTTGGCAAACTTGCCCATCGCACAACCTCTGCAAGTATCATGGTGATCAGTACTGAAATCTGGCACACCTGTAGTGATCTCCCGCAATGTCCTCAAGGCTCCATGAGACATGTGCCCCATCCTGCGGTGCCAAATCTCACATAGCTCAGAACTGCTAGCTCTGCTGTCGGTACTACAGCTCAATGCCAAAGGGGGCTGGAATGCAAACTTGTACACCTTTGCATGGCGTACACCTATCACTCTAGCTGAATCAGCTGGAGAGCCCCTGGGATACATCAACACCTGTCCTTCCCTGAACAGTACCTCATATCCTCTGTCCTCCAACGCTGAGACGGATATGAGGTTCTTCCTCATCCCTGGCACATAAAGAACCTCTGACACCTTCAAGGGAGGTTTGGACTCCCTCTGAAATGTCACTGTCCCCACCCCGACTGCTCTAACAACTCTGTCATCACCGAGTACTACCTCAATATCAGTGCCACTCTCTGAAAGCTCTGAGAAGTACTCCCGGACTCCTGTCATGTGACGTGAAGCCCCACTGTCCACATACCAGATACCTGTAGATGCTCCGCTAATCGAGGGAAAAGCATGCTCCCTCTGAACCTGTGTGGCAGGTGATCCTGCACTAGAGGACTCACATGTAGTGAACGCAAACTCCCGGTCAAAACGACCTGCAAAGTCCTCAATCTCAGCTGACGCTGCCACATCCTGGGTCTTCCCCTTCTTCTTCTTCTTCTCCGGACACACAACTGCATAGTGTCCCATCTTCTGACAATTCCAACACTTCACTTTGGAATAGTCCTTTTGTGAGTTACCCTGTTTACCTTTACCTTTGCCTTTGCCTCCACCACCGCTTGTGGAAGCCTGCTTCTTCCCTTTGCCTTTCTTGCCTCCTGCCACCAGTGCTACGTCCTCATCCTGCTCAACTGGCTTGGCTGCCCCAAGCTGTCCTTTCCTGATCTCTGTCTGTATACAATCATCCCAAAACCTCTCCCATGTGGGAAGGGTCTCACGTGCACAAACCCCATCAGCAAAGTTCAACCATGAACGGGGGAGGCCATTCACTGCAATACGCACCAACTCAGTGGATGGAATGGCCTCTCCAATCGCTGCCAACTCATCTCTCACATTGGTAATCTTTGTGAGATATCCAGCTGCACTATCATTCCCCATCTTAATGTTCTTCAGCTTCTCCTTCAGGACCATCTTCCGGTTCTCATTGGTACTCTGGTAGAGATTGGACAATGCTGTCCACATCTCATGGGCATTGCTCTTTCCTCTCACATGAGGAATGCAATGGTCTTTGATTCCGTCTAGAATCAGCCTCTTACCCTTGTTGTTCTTTCTATTATAAGCTGCCAACTGAGTAGCATCAGTAGGCACAACAACAGGGTGCTGTGCTGTATGCACCATGATATCCCAGACTTCTGCCTCCTCAAAGATATTCTGCATTCTCTCCTTCCAAACGCTGTAATTTGTATGCCCATCCAACCTATCCTCCACCCTCAATCCCAATGACATCTTGCTGTCCTAAAACTGAAAAATAGCACTGCTGTGGTAAAGATAAAACTGCTGTTTATGAAAAATCAGCTTGCTGGAATTTTCTGAGTGAAAAAATCAGCAGCTGTATTTTTTTTCTTTTGCTGTCCCAAACTGCCCTTCAGCGCTCAAGCTCTGATACCATGTAAAATTTTCTGTTTCCCACTCCGGTTTTCAGTTTCACCTTATTTCTCCCATATAGTTAAATGCCCATTCCCATAGCCATACATTTAACAGACTGAAAAAAATAAATATTGCTGAAAACACAAATTCTGGAAATTTTTCAGAGTGCTGGAAATTGCAGAAATAAAAAATCAGCAATTAAAACAGCCATAAAAACACATTTAAACTCAGTGATTTTTGGTCAACTTGACCCTGGAAAAACCCCCTACAACTCTTGGGGAAAACCAGTTTGAGAGCTCTTCTTTATTTCTGGAAAATGCCTTTTACAGAGAAAATATTTTCAGCAAAAAAATCAGCAAAACAGAAATTTTCCAGCAAGCAAAACTTATCTGTTTTCAGCCCAAACGACAATCTGAAAACTGCTGGAAGAGCTGTACGGACCGTACGGATGTACGGACTGTACGGACGTACGGATGTACGGACCGTACGGACTGTACGGACGGCCGTACGGACTTGTACGGACAGCCCTCGGGAAAAGTGCAGAAAATCGCCTCCTCGATATTCGTGCTGAAAAATAATTTTTTCCACTATTTTGCTCACAAAAACTGCCTTTTTCTGCTTGTTCTTTATGCTGTTCAGATTTGCTGAAATGCTGCCTTGGTGTGTGTGCCAAACTGCTGCCTCTTTCTCCTCCTTGTCCAGAAATCTCCCTTGCTCTCTTGCTCTCCTTCTCCCAATCTGCTCATGAAAGAATGAATGATCTTTTTCTCCTTTTCCTCCCTTAACCCAACCCTAAATGACTTTTGGGTGATCCCTAAATCCAATGGCTGAAATAGATTTAGATCAATGGCTGAGATTAAATGCTCATTTAAATCTCACTTTCTATTTTTTAATTCACCCCACTTTAATAAAGACCCACTTAGTCATTTATTTCCAAAGTCACTTTTCCTTTCTAATTTTTCATTGACTTTATAAAGTCACTTTAAAATTAGACTTAGTAACTTTATCACTTAAAGTCACTTTCAAATTAGATTTAACTTTATAAAAATTATAAAGTTACTTTAGGAGAAAAATTAAATTCTTTTGGACACTTTTCCCTAGGCCAAAGATCAAAGCCTTAGGGAACCACCTGTCCTCCGGTACCAAATTTCAACAGGGGGGATTCGATTGTTGAGGAATCCCGTATTTGATGATTTTTCCAGCAGATAGACATTAGATACTACCTTATCTGGGATATGGTAAGTCAATGAGCGAGGAGGCTCCATCGCATTGAGACTGATGTACAGGTCGCAGACATTTTGTCAAAGCCCCGGGGAAAGGTCAAATTTGTGACTTTCTTGAACGACTTGGAGTCGTTGAGAGAGCATGTTGCATGCATTGAGCTCTGGGGGGCTTGGGGTACTTACTGGAGCAACACACGACCATAGGGCGACTCACCCTCCCCTAATGGTGCACTGTGTACAGGGTGAATAGCTTAGGCTTCCTCTGTGATACCTTAAGGCGACTTTGGGATAGGATTATTCGTTCTCCTGTGAGCCAGGATGATTAGTTCTCCTGTAGGATAAGATGATTAGTTCTCTTGTCGAGGCATCCTACCCATGTAGTCTGGGACTCATGGGAAGTACCTCTCATCTGATCAATGAGCAGGGAAATGGGGTTAGGGACCATAGTAGTACTATCGATGGACGCATCGTTGTATCTACTGTACTCCCTATGCTAGGATGACCTCCATTGATATGGGATCAATGAAATTGACCTGGGATCAATATGAGTGGTTTGAGACTCTCTCTTGTGATATTGATTCGGGATCAATGGAACTAACTTTGGGTTGGTAAGAGTGGTATGACACACTCTCCTCATATGAAACTGATTTCGGGTCAGTAGAGAATGGTATGAGACATTCTCGATCAATTCTTTTTCTTCATGGTTTAGCAGAGCAGAGCTCAACAGAGCAGAGCAGAGCAGAGCAGTGTAGTGTAGGGCACTAATGGCAGAGATAGTACAGTCGGACAGATGGATCAGCGGATGGAGTTCTCCCTCGTTGAGAGGGAGTGTTAAAATTGGCAACTAGGGCCAAACTCCATGTGGGTCATCTTATTTATGGCAATTGATGTTTTTCTTGGATCCCTCGTCGAGAGGTGTAGGATTGATCTAAAGATCATCCGATTCTGATAAGTATTTATGGAGTTATGAATTTATTTGTGTTATGAGACAATTCGTCAAGGTCGGCAAACAACCAAATAAACCCCACATGTGCTCAACGTTTTAGTATAAAAAGAGGTGACTTGATTGTCATTTGGACACACACCCTATTTGCTGTAAAAGAAGGATGCCCTAGCCACAGGTCTTGTGAAGGTTTGGCCGCAGTTCAAAGGGAGATCTAGCACGGTGAAAGAGGCCTAACGACTGACCCTAAACGCAGTCTTATCATACCCTAGATGCCTTAATCTATATGCTGTTTGAGACAACGCTTAGGCGCTGGAAAAGACACAGTAAAGAGGCTCTCTAACTCGCTGCCCTAACCAGCAAGGAAGGTAGGGACATCGTGGGTGTTTTGGGGCTGTTAGAACCTCTTGGTGACCGTGTGGAGGGTTGTTCCATGCTACAAAGAGGCCGAGTTAGGTAAGGAGAATTGCGGACTATTTGTGGGCAACTCTAAGGTAAGGGTGACATTGTTTGGTTGGCTAATAGGTGACAACAATCCCTGTGGTAGGCTGCAGGCCTTGCCTAACTAAAATAGGGATAGCTTGGAGGCTTCTTGGGCCGAAAAGTACCCAAAATAGTGACGCAAATGGAGGAGACCCTCCCTTGACAAGGCCACCGTTTTTGAGGGATGTTTTAGGTGACTGTTTGAGGGTTGTTGTAGCACATGGGTGCCCTAACCAGTCACAGTAAGGAACAACAACAAACGCAGTCTTCTACACCTCCTATCTGCTGTAAGAAAGAGACATTGTTGTGTTTTAGGTGCTCATCTTGTTCGCTGTCCTAAAGACCAGTCAAATTAAAGAGAGAGGTCTCTTCAAATGAGGAGATCCTATGTGCTGTCACAAAAGGTTCTTATCAATAGTCTAGATAAAGGAACTGCTACCCATACCTAGCTCCTATAACACACAGATCAACATTGTGTGTTTCCTAGGATTGTGGGATCATAGTCTATCTAGCTACTAAGGCTGTGTGGCAGCATGACTAAGGCAGTATGGTAGCATGACAGAAGTTATGGAGCAACATGGTGGTCAATGGTACATTGTGCAACATTGGTACATCAATGGGAACTGCAAGTACAATGCAACAGAGTGCAATGAAGTGCTTAGCAATACAGTGATGGGTACAATCATGGTTAGTGAAGCATGATGAGATGCAACATAGGTATGATTTGTACAACATGGTCATGAGGTCTAGCATTGTGATCATGGGTGCAACATGGTGCAACACGGTGAGGTACAACATGATGTCGAGATGCAACACGATGATAGGTGAAGGAGTCACCTTGGAGAATCAGTTGAAGCAGCATGTCTTCAACTGATCTCATGTATCATGTTCTTAGAGAAGATTTGTGCTCTAAGTCAAAATGTTGACATCTGTTGTAAATGTACTCTCTCTATTTCTCTCTGTTGAACTATTGAAGAACATATAAGAAGAATTGATCAAGGGTTTCCCCACATTGGGTTTGTCCCTTGCTAGCGCCACATCTTGTGTCCTCTTGTCTTGGCTTGTCTTCTGCGATTTATGTTTATGTTCTATTTGCACTTTACTTTACTGCTGATGTGATTGCTAATCTAGAAAAGATATTGAGCTAACTGTGAAAATTGAAATAAATTGCTCTAGCATAGAACATACCTAAACTTAACAGAATCTGTACAATTACAATCTTCAACAAAGAACATGTTATCTTGATCAGATAATTCAGAGTCAGAATTACTAAAACTGGAGGTTTCAGTAGAATCACAACAATTTTGTCCTAATATGTGTACTTCTTCCTTAATATGAAAATTAGGACAGTGGTCTGTTTTGTGCAGTTTGGATCCGCATTTGAAGCATTGAAGATGTACCAATGTCTTCTTCTCCCCGTGTTTTCTGTTTTCTTGTTGGAACTTTTGTGCTTTTTCTTGGGATCTTTTCCCTTTCTGCAATTTGGATTCTTCTCCAACATGACATCTATTTGAAGTATGGCCTTGTTGGCCACAAAGCCAGCAAGTAAGCTTGTTCCATGCTTCATGTTTATGTGTCCTAAGATGAATATCTTGAGGACTGTAATAATGAGTTCGGGGAACTCTTTTGTAATATCCTTTGGCTGTGTTTTTTCTATAATTGTTGTTTTGGCTTGAATATCGTCTGGGCTGATGAGAATGACTGATCCTTTGTTTAGAATTTTTCTTTATGGCCTTCTTTGTCCTTTTTCTATGTACAATAGGATCATCTAGATTTAAGCCATATTTGTTGCAAATTGATTTGCTGTCAGGAAGCTTAGACAATTTTTGGATGGACTTATTCATTTTTAAATTTGTACATAGGCCAACTAAGGCCTTGGTTATAATACAATAGATCTCACCCCATGTATAGGATTCATATGGCTGCGGGAAAAATTCTTGAATTCTTAAATAATCAACAAATTTGGAAGGAAGAGCAACAAGGTATACCTGTTTCCATAAGAGATTCTTACTGTCCTTGACTTCATAAATCCGCTGCACCCAATCTCTATGGAAATCTTCATACTGAGACATTTTTTTTCACTTTAGATTTATAAAAATCTGGGAATGTTTGTCTGATATCTCAACTTCAAAACCGCACTAATGTTCAAGAATCATTGATGTGAGAGCACCGATCATGTTGCTCTGAGCACTTCCATCTTCATGAAATACAATATCTCCTGCCTCATCTTTTACAAATTCTTCAGCCATTTTTTCTAAAGTTGCGGGAGAAGACTCCACTTCCCACCACCGTTGAAGAGTGCCAGTAAAACATTGGATTAATGTTTTACAGGCTTCTATTTCAGTTTTTCCCTTTATGCACATTAGTTTGTATTCAGTAAACATCTGGTCAATCATCTGCCTGATTTGGCCAGAACTGAGATTATCAACATTCCACTCTCTATGGGAATCGGGTTGGAATGTCTGGACAACTTATATCACCTGTTGTCGCCTAAGGTGTACACCTAAGTGTGGGAAAAGTTTCCAACGCCACAAGGTATCAACTTATATCACCCGTTGTCGCCTAAGGTGTACACCTAAGTGGGAAAAGTTTCCAACCTCACAAGGTATAATTTTTACGGCGCAATGCTCAGAGCAAGGGCTGTCACCTATTCCCTACTCAGTCCATTTAAGCTCTCTCCTAAACAAGCTATAGTGGGTTAGTTCCTAAAGATGACTAGAAAGGAAAAACTTGTTGGAAACAACAAGTTCTAGGAGACTAATGGAAACATAATTACTTTTAAATAACTTGAATTTAGGGATTATTTAGCAAGTGTGATGATTTAATTGAGCAATGTAAATATTACTGAGATGGATTCCAATAAGATCAATATGACAATGACGGGATAATAATGATAAACTAGTGCCTTAAAACAATGCTCAATAAAGAAATGCCACTTGCAAAATGGAATTGAAACTTCAAGCCACATCGATAAGCAATTGTTGCAGGACAATGTTAGTACAAGAAACCAAGAGATTATAAATAATTGAAAATATGAGCAACATGACTTGAAATATAACTTGAAAGAAAAGAAGGCTTGTACTTGCATTGGACAATGCTCAACAATGATATACATAATAGACACGTACAAGAGTATAAAGTAAAACTTGCAAGTAAATGAATTAGCCCCCAATTTCTATGACAATAACCAACTTAAAGATGATGCTAGATGAATGAATGCAAGATCTATCTATGTGTGATGCAATGATCTTGGTTAATTTTAATTAAAATGCCTAATTTAAGGTGAAGGCCTTCTCCTCAATTGTCGAAACATGTCTTGAAACAATGCTTCAAAGAGACAAAATTAAATCAAATGCTTCAAGATAAGATACTAATCCGCAAGATAATGACAAACACTTAAAAGAAGATAACATAACCAATGAAGCATATAATGACTACTCAATGAAACAAGAATGACAATTAGAATTAGATGTTAGAGCAACAACTCAAAATTCCTTTAAATAAAAGTGCTTTTAGGATGTTCTTTACTTATGTTAGACAATGAAACCAAGTAAGATTTATATGATGAAAGCACAATTAGAAGATGACAAATGAGATTACTACCCAAAGAAGAGAAAGACTGCTTTGAATCTACAATTGCAAGTGAAACAAAGACATGAAATATTTCAAATGAAATAGATCAAATATCCATTTAGAGAATGCAACTTAAAAGATTATATTTAGGATGCAAAATGAAAGCAAATTAGAAGTTATGAGTTAGATCTATGAGCTAGGTTAGTGAGAGCAAGAAACACAAAAGAGCCTTCCTTTCAAATAAGGAGGGATACCATGGAACCAAGTTCCAAGCCCCCTTAAACAAGAGGATCAATTTACAATGAGAAGAACCCTTTGATAGTGAGAAGGGTCCTAAAACCTTGAAGAGGGATTGAAAATGATGAATCTTTAGATAATAAAGGAGATCCTCTTCAAGTTAAAGAGTAGCAAATGAATTATACAAGAAACCTGCTCCAAATCTAAATATGGTCCTCACTCGAATAAAAAAAAATCCTCCCTTTGCTTTTGGCCTAAGTGACAAAAAGACATCAAATTTGTCAAATTCGAACTTCAAATAGTGTGATAAGCCCCCTCAAGGCAAAGGCTTGAAACTTGATGATAAATCCCTGCAAAACCACAATGTTAACCTCAAAGGGAACTCACCAGGTGAGAGAAAAACTCTCGGCCTAGAGGAAAATAAAATTCAGATGCTCACGTTCTTGGAGAAAAGGCATTTAAAATTTAAAAATTTTTTTAAAGGGAAATTTATTAAGGTTCCAAGTCTTGAGGCCTTCAAAATTTTGGCTCTTTGGCAAAACATTCAAGCCTAAATGAAGCTCTCGAACCAATGGAAGAAATTTGCCGTTTTAGGCCCTTGGCAAAAAACTCCAAATATACATGTGGCCCTGCCAAAATATGCAAGCTATCAAACAATGAATTTCTAGCCAAAATTTTGATAAGAAACCCCTTCAAAATGAGCAAAATTTCTGCAAAACAATGAAGGGTTAGTTGATCAGTTCACCAAAAGAAAATCAGGCCCTCCTAGGCTTGCGGCCTAGAGGAAAAATGATTTGTGGCCTTCCTAAAAAATTTTCAATTAAATTAAGCCTTCACGAATGAAATTTTTTGCCCATAAAAAAATTTATGGAACCCCAGCCAAAAAAATATGTTATCACTGCAAAACAACGTTTACAAGATAAAAAACATGGACAAAAAGAAAAAGCGTTTTAGAGAGCTTGTGGTCTACCAAAGAGGAGCAAAAATGAATGTGGCCCTCAGTAAAATATTGCAAGAATTTTTTTGAGCCATAAAGTTATGCCAAGCTCCTTGTCAAACAAATGTGAGGAGGCCTTCAAGCTAGCAACCTCTTTTCAAAAAGAAATGGGCCTGCAAAAAATGATCAAACCCTAATCGAAACCCTTTAAAAAAATTTGCAAAACAAATTCTAATTTGAAAACCCTTGAAAAAATTTCAATCTAGAGGCAAAAAGGGCCTCCCAAAGCTGCGGCTTCAGAGAAAGGCTAGGATTTGATGGACAACCTCTCAAAATAATTCGTTTTTTTTCAAACCCTTATTCCTCCTCTTTAGATCTGTAGATAAACTATATACTCAAGACAAAATGTATACAAAGGTTATGCAAGTAAAAATATTATTTACAAATCTACAAAGGCTAAATCGATGAAATATGAGCACAACTCAGTTCCATGATTAGCAAATACTAACTCTATATTAGCAGATCTATTCAATTTATAGCACAATAATAAGAGAATAAGTGAAGATTAATAATTTTTTTTTTCAAGCAATGACTAGGAAGTTCCCGCCACACTCATTAGATAAATATTTGGGGAAAGACAATGTAGCCTCTTCAATCTTTGTCCTGAGAGTTGGCTGGTCCAACCAAAGACTTCCCCTCACGCCCAAGATTTGAAAGTGATTGATCTCTACACACTTGAAATTTCAATTGTTAAATCACAGGAGTTAAATAACAAAATTGAAAGAACAAATCTAGAGATACCTGCTAGACCTATTAAATTCAAAATTGATTCTCTAACCCAAAAACTAATGCAAGATACCTGTGCAAATAGTTAGTCCACAACTGGCTAGTGAAATAACAATATATCAATTTAGATCCAGTAGAGCATTAAGAGCATTATTCAAAATACATTACCATAGAGGAAAGAAGAGAAACACCACCATGAATGAACCCCAAAGACTTTTGCTTTATTATTCCAAGAAAAATTACAGATTCCAACAGAGCTTCGCTAGTCAAGAGCTTGATTACAATGTATTACAATGAGGAGCCTTGAGCTCAATTTATAGAAAAATGAGAGATCTAGATCCCTCTCCAAGTGAAAAACTACTAGGTGTACAAAGTTGACTTGATCCTAGAGAAAAACGGCTAGTTGAAAGGCTGCTCCATGTCAAATTAATCTTGACCCTTGATTGCCTTGGGAAAAAAATTGATCTCCTTGATGATGAGCTAGATGGACCAAAAAAATAAAATTTCTAATTCCTTTTCTCAAAATCCCATTATTCAATTTAACCAACTTGGTCCACAAATTTGATTTTCCTAAAAAAATCATTTTTTCTTGGGAATTAAGTCCCTTTTTTTGGCCCAATGATTTTTTTTGGGGCTTTTCGTTGCCTGATCTGTGGAGATTCCTTTCTTGGAAAATGCACATTAATTTTTTAATATTTTTCACTTGGAAAGAATTTTATTTTCTCTCAATTTTATTTTTTAAACATTTTCTGGCTAGTTATTTCGCCATTTTTTGCAGGAAAATAGAAAATTTGACTCTAGAGGGTTATAAACATAATTTTCCGCGCTCAAAGTGTGTCTAAATAGAAAGTTTATGCGATGAGGTCTAATTATGATTACTCATACCACCTATAATGTTATAAATAAATAATCCTTAATAAATAATTGATAAATAATACATATAATAATAAATAAATAAAGAAATAATTAATTAATTATTATAAATAATTTAATTATTATTATTATGAAAGGTCACTATCCAAAAGGCATGGCCCATCAAAACTTGTGACCAATCACTGCCTATTTAGGCATACTGTCCGAGTGAATGTAAATCATCATTCAAGTACTCAATTATTAATAAAATATTACATTTTAGTGTAAATCTACAAGTGATTTCAGTGTGTTTATGCCTAGTTCTTCTACAGTGGTATCAAAGCAAGTAGATCCTCTGCGTGGAACCGTACAAATCATTGTCCTGCGGGCACCTTGTTCCATTGTAGTGAGCTCCGCTGGTTTCTTTGTCGTGTTCCATCTACTCGACGTCCTAACTCTTGCTGTTGACACCCCCGACCATCATTCAACATCCAAACCCTCCCTTTCGCGTGTCCGACCAGCCGAGGCGCTTCTCTGTTCGTTGTACCACCTTCCGACTACCTATGCTCTCTCCCGTTGACGTTTTCCTCCCTACAACAGTGCCATACATCCACGGATTTGTTCCGTGTCGCCAAACTTGTCAAACGACTGATCAACCGTTGTGACAAATTGAACCGTTCATCGTCCAATTGTGACTTAATAAGTCACGTGCTCCCTTTCGCGTGTCCATTCGTTCCATTTCTGAGTTTTGATAACAGTACAAAGTTTATATATCTTAAGTTATATAGTGACCCAAATTATATAACTAAGTTAATTAGCTATATAGTTAATTATATAACAAAGCTAAGATGGGGAATAATAATGATGACGCAAAAAAATATCAAGAGGAACTCAATAAAGAATGACGATGCTTTGATAATGTCGAAAAGAAGTAAGCAAAATTAGGAGAGGGTCAAAATAGGCTACTTGCGACTTAGGAAGGAATGCCAAACGATATTAAAAAAATAAATAACATTGAGAGAATGTTGCTAGGCATACAAACCCAGTTAATGGGAGGATTTAATCTAGTTTTTAATCCTTTAATTACTCAAGAACCAACATAAAGGGCAAAGATTTTCCAAATCAGGAAATTCCGCAAATGCTGCAAATACACTTCTCAGGAAGTCAGTGGTATACAAAATTTCTAGAAATAGACTATCAATGAATTAAAAGAGGATTACCTAAGTACGATGGTAAAGATCATATAGGCGCTATTGTGTGGGTTAATAAAACAAAGGCCATTTTTGAGTCAAACCCACCAATATTTGAGCGAGAAAAGATCATGACCGATCCAACAACTTTGAAGATGAAGCATATGATTGGTTTCTATGGTTGTCCAACAAATGTGAAGCTCATTCATTCCTTTGGAAAATTTTTGTGGATGGCCTGCTAAAAAGGTTTCATGACGAAGAAGAAGATGATATCTACGAAAAATTCATTCATCTCCAGCAAAAAGGGTTTGTAAGCGAATACACTCATGAATGGAAAGTATTCGCTGTAAGACAAAGAGGATTTTTTGATGAAGAATTGCTAAAAATGTATAGATGTGGACTTAAGGAGTATATCCGAGCATAATTGAAGTTGTACAAGCCCCAAACTATTGATGAAGCCAGAGACACAACAATACTTATTGAGCGAAAATATAAATTCCATAAAACACCATATGCCAGTAATGAAAAGTTAAGTAATTACTCTAAAGGGAAGTCAAGTAAGGCTTCTTCAGAAAAGACTAGCAAGTACATTCCACATAAGCGTATAAACCCATGAATGGGAAGTATTCACTGTAAGACAAAGAGGATTTTCTGATGAAGAACTGCAAAAAATGTATAGATGTGGACTTAAGGAGTATATTTGAGCGGAATTGAAGTTGTACAAGCCCCAAACAATTGAAGAAGGCAGACATGCAACAATAATTATTGAGCGAAAATATAAATTCCATAAAACACCGTATGCCAGTAATGAAAAGTCATACAATTACTCTAAAAGGAAGTCAAGTAAGGTTTCTTCAAAAAAGACTAGCGAGTACATTCCACTCCCGTTGTGAGGAGGAAACTAGTAGTCAAGTTTTGAAAAGAAAAAGGATGGCAAATGCTGGAAGTGTGGAGATAAATATTCACTAGGACACAAGTGCAACACATAAAAACTCTACAATTATGAAGCAGAACAAGAAGAGGAATCTTTAGATATTGACTCAGACAAAGAAACTAACGAAGAAAATGAGATTACTAGTCGAGGTTTCGAAGAAGAAGATATGCCGAGAATCTCCCTAGTTGCAATCATGGGAATAACACCACAAACCCTAAAGTTGAAGGGTCATATTAAGAAGGAAAATGTCATTGTACTAATAGACACAGGAAGCACCCACAATTTTATAGATGTTAATGTAGCAAAGAGGCTAAATCTATTTGCATATCCTGTAACAGATATAAAGGTTATGGTGGCAGATGGTAAAAAAATAGATGGAGTGGGGAAGTGCCACAAGGTTAAATTGCAACTAAGCAATTACGAAATGGAGTCTAGCTTTTACACAGTTCCCTTGGGAGGTGTAGATGCTGTCTTGGGAATACAATGGTTGCAAACTCTACGAATGTATTCTACAAACCAACATAAGTAGTTGATCAAGTTTAAATGGGTTGGAAGGAAATACGCACTGTTTGGTTTTTAAGCTCCGCCTACTCAGATAATCTCTGCACAACAAATGAAGAAGCTTATTCGAAAGGGGGCTCCAGTATTCATCGCACAATGTCAACAATTAGAATTGTTATCTACAGAAGGAACTCAACAACAACCTGAGGTTACAACCTTGATCCAAAAATATAACAAGGTATTTCAGTCAAGCTAGATGCAGCACCCGTGAATGTCAAGCCGTATCGCTATTCTCATCATCATAAAACAAATATAGAAAGGTTAATCCAAGACTTGCTAAGGTGTGGAGTCATTACAAAAACAAAAGTCCCTATGTAACCCCGATAGTATTAGTCTGGAAGAAAGACGGATCCTTCAGATTGTGTATAGATTATCGAGGATTAAACAAGATAAACATCAAAAAAAAGTTCCCCATTCCATTTATAGATGAACTGTTAGATGAGCTTCATGGCACGAAATACTTCTCAAAATTAGACTTGAGATCAGGTTATTATCAAATACGGGTAAGGTTAGAGGATATTGAGAAGACTGCGTTTAGGACACATGAAGGACATTATGAGTTTAAGGTGATGCCATTCGGATTAACGAATGCTCCAGCCACATTTCAAGCAACCATGAACGAACTCTTTTGTCCACAATTGTGAAAATTTGTATTAGTCTTCTTTGATGATATCCTCATCTATAGCAAGACTTGGAAAGAGCACCTCAAGCATTTAGAAGAAGTACTATCTATATTAGAGAAGAATCAATTCTATGCTAAATTTTCAAAGTGCACCTTTGGCAAAAAGGAAGTTGAGTACCTCGGGCACATCATATCCAAGGAAGGAGTCAAAGTAGATCCCAACAAGATTAAAGCAATCAAAGAGTGGCCCAAGCCAAAGAATGTATCAAAACTTAGAGGATTCCTTGGATTGACCGGATACTTAGAAGGTTCATAAAAAATTACGCACATGTGATTGCTCCACTAACAAATCTACTAAAGAAAAATTCATTTCAATGGGACAATAAGGTAGACAAATGCTTTGAATCCTTAAAAGAGATAATGTCATCTACCTCGATACTAGCATCCCTAGATTTCTCTAAACCTTTTGTGGTAGAATGTGACACTTTAGGATTTGGGATTGGAGCAGTACTAATGCAAGACAGTCGCCTTATAGTTTACGAAAGTCGAAAACTTAATAAAAGGGAAAGCTTAAAGTCTACCTACCACAAATAAATGTTGGCCATTATTTAATACCTATTAGGAAGCAAATTCTCAATCCGCATAGATCCCAATAGTCTGCAGTTTCTATTACAACAAAAGACCTCATCAACAGAAAAACAAAAGTGGATAGAGAAACTAGCTGCATTCAAGATGGAAATTTTACACAAAAAGGGAAAATATAACGCTGTTGCCGACGCTCTCACAACATGCTCCACAATGGTAGTAGTTCCTGATTGGTTGGACGGGATTCAGATTGAATATGCCAAGGATCCAGACTCTTGCTCAATAATTGAAAACATCAAGCAACATCCCAATTTTGAATGGAAAAATGACATACTATGGTATAAGGGCAGAATTTATTTAAGTCCTTCATCCAAATTTAAAATAAAGGCTCTAAAAGAATCACACAATTCCCTTGCAGTTTGGCATGTTGGGTTCTTCAAGACATACACCAACACACGTCAATCATTCTACTGGAAGGGAATGAGTAAGGAAATTCAGAAATACGTCGCCAAGTGCGACATCTGTCAGAGAAGTAAAAGCAAAAATGTCCCAACTCCTGGATTGTTACACCCCTTACATATCCCAAATCAGAAATGGGAGGAAATTTCAATGGATTTCATCGATGGTTTACCTATCTTTGATGGTAAGGACAAGATATTTGTTGTAATAGATAGACTCACTAAATATGCACACTTCATGGCAGTCAAGAAAACAGACTCAACCAAGCAAATTGCAGAAGTCTTTTGCAAAAAACATTTACAAGCTATATGGTCTACCCAAAGTCATTGTTAGTGATAGAGATGTAAGATTTAAGGGAAATTTCTGGAAGGATTTTTGCAAACAAGTTGGGATAACCCTTAACATGAGTTCATCATATCATCCACAAACATATGGACAAACATAAATAGTAAATAAGTGCTTGGAAACGTATCTATGGTGCTTCATATTGTTGATTTTTTGGGTAGCATCAGATGTGCTCTAGCTCTGAAATTTTGTGGAGGGGCTAGAACACATGAGATCTCCAAGACCCAGAAATAGTTTGGAGAAATTCCACCCGGAGTGCATGTTATTCAAATAATTAATTATTTTTAATGGTGCCTATGTTAAAACTTAGGAAACAAAAATAATTAAAGTGAATTAATATAAATGTGGGTGAGAGCTTCTAAGAGATGAGGATCAAGTCTATTTTAATCTTAGCTGTTGATGAGAGAATTGATCACGACCGTTGATATCTCAACAGGAAAAGTATAAATGAAGACTTGAGGGTCATTTGGAGACACACCGGGGAAATACTCAGTAAACCAAGGGAAGTCGATTCTCCAGAAGTAAGAGCTCGATTTCAGAGGGAGAGTTGCAGGGTGAAGGAAGAGGAGTGTATCAACATCAGTCGGAGACAGAGGAGGAGACGCAGTGCATTAGAGGGACAACGCAAAGGGACAACTTAGAGAGGCAGCACAGTCCTCATGCAGAAGACGACGCAGAGATGATGTAGTGGAGGCTGGAGGGTCTCTTGAGTGTTAGAATTTCTCCAGTGATTGGAGGAAAATTATCTCAGATGTTTTCGCAAAGGTTTCTTTATGTTCTGCAAATCATTCCTTGTAAAGAGATTGTTGCTGAAGAATAATAAATAAACCCTCATCCGCTGCATCAATTTTTCCGCATTGGGTTTTTCCGGGGAATACTGTCCAAAAAACAACTGTGTTGATGTGATTGATTCTTGTGCTTGTACTTCACTGTTCTTTTCTCTATGCTATTATGTGACCACTGCAGTAGAATTTATTTTGATGTTTGCTGAAGGGTTTGTAAATAACTTATTGTGGAAAATAAGTAGGAGAAATAAATCAATTGTTGCATTAGAATTTCATGTTAGAAATTTCCACATGGTATCAGAGCTGAGATTGGGCAACAGGATTAGAGAATCTGCAATGAGTCATGGACATGATGCTGTTAGAGCAACGACTCAAAGGGGCTCACACAGTTCTCCCAGGAAAGAGGAAAGCACGAAGAATATAATGGATCACGACAGTTTTGTGTTGGCGTCTAGACTGGAGGAAGAAGTCGCATGCTTGTCAAGTTCTACTTCCACTTTTGTTTGGTATATTGATAGCGGGGCTTCTATGCACATGACGAGAATACGAGAATGTTTCTCGAGCTATTAAGAAGAACAAATGAACTTCCAAATAACCATGGGAAACAAGACAAAATGTACCCCCATAGGAAGAGGTGCTGTAGTTTTTCAAACAGAAGTAGGGGATCGACTTCGAGCTACCAATGTGCTGCATGTGCCTGGATTGGGATAGGACTTACTCTATGTATCTCACCTACATAACAAGGGCTATGATGTATACTTCATTGGACAGAAAGTATATGTCAAACATTTGAGTTGGAAGAAGAAGGCGCAAATTGGAGTCAGAAGCAACAAACTGTATAAGTTACAGCTAGAGTCTCCAATGTCACTAATAGGCAACAATGATGAAAAAGATTTGAATGGACTATGGTACAAAAGGATGGGGCACTTACACCATGGGGCTCTAAGAATTCTCAGAGAAACCGTCACAGGAGTTCCAGAATTAAGTACCAAACGAGACAATGTATGTAGAGGTTGCGTACTTGGCAAGTATGCCAAAGGGACTTATTCCAGAAGTAACAATAGGGAAAAGAGTGTTCTGGGATTAATACACTTAGATATCTGTGGACCAATGTCCACAAAAGCTCTTAGTGGTGTCGAATACTTTGTCATCTTCATTGATAACTATTCTAGGAAGACTTCGATCTACCTTCTAAAAACCAAGGTTGAGGTTTTTGATCGATTCAAAGAGTTTAAAGCTCTGGTTGAGAATCTCAGGGAAGAGGATAAAAGTGTTGTGCTCAGACAATGGTGGATAATATATTGACAAAGACTTCGCTAAGTTCTGCGCAAGGGAAGGCATCAAAAGAGAATGGATAACTCCATATAATCTGGAGCAGAATGGAGTAGCAGAGAGGAAAAACAGAACTATTGTTGAAGCAACGAGGGCAATGTTGTATGATTAGGATATGCCCAAATTTCTATGGGCAGAAGCATGCAGCACAATAGTATATGTTTAGAACATGACTCCTCACAGGGCATTAGGAAGGATTTCTTCGGAGAGTATCTTCACCGAAAAGAAGTCTGAAGTGAGTGACGTCATTTCAAGATATTTGGGAGCTTGGCATACTGCCATATCCCTGAAGAAAAGAGGAATAAGTTGGATCAAATTGCAGAAAAATGATATCTTATGGTATATAGTGAGAATGCTAAGGCATATAGAGTCTACCTTCCGGGCAATAGAAAGATCGCAGTACGACGGGACGTAAAATTCATGGATGACAAAGCTTTCAGGAAATCCCGAGAAATGCCTTACGAAGATCAGTCAAAGGATGATCCGTTGGTCCAATCACTTCAACCAGCAGAAACCAACACCAATATTTCTCCAGGGCACAAGAATCCAAAAGCATCACATCAGGTGGAATCTCAGGAGGAGGAGAAAATACACCACCCACTACCAGTGGAAGAACGAGCCAGGAACTTCGACAGATACTATGGGACGCAAAGGATTTCATTGGAGCTTCTAGGAACAAGAAAAGGGAGCGAAGACAACCAAACAGATACCAAGCCTTTGTGGCTCAAGTTGGAGAACCCTCTAGTTTTCGAGAGGCCGTTAAACATCAAGTATGGGTAGATGCTATGGTGGAGGAATACAGTTCTATAATGACCAATGATGTCTGGGAAGTGGTACCTAGACCTCAAGACAGATCAATTGTAGGTTCGAGATGGATCTACAAGGTCAAGGATGTTGGAAATGACAACGTGGAAAAATACAAAGCCAGGTTCATGGATAAGGGGTATGCTCAGAAGGAAGGGATAGACTATGAAGAAACCTTCACCCCAGTAGCCAGATATACTTCTATTAGATCCGTGATATCCCTTGTAACACAGATGGGGTGGGAGATTCACCAGATGGAGGTCAATACTACGTTCTTGAATGGGGTGATAGAAGAAGTATACATTGAACAACCAGAGGGCTTTGAGACACATGAGAAGAAAACTCATGTATGTAGGCTGAAGAAAGTCTTGTATGGGCTTAAATAAGCGCCTAGAGCATGGTATGGTCGAATTGATGGTAACTTGCAGAAGATGGGATTCATTAAGAGTGACGCAAATCCCAACCTCTACTATCTGACTGTAGAAAATGAGCCTCTAATTTTGGTGTTATATGTAGATGACCTTTTTCTGACAAGTTCATCTAGGCTCATCAAAGATTGCAAGGAAAACTTAGCTACATAATTTGACATGAAGGATTTAGGACAGATGCATTATTTTTTGGGTTTGGAAGTTTGGCAGTAGAAGGGTGAGATTTTTCTTGGAGAAGGGAGATACTCTACAATTTTTTTAAAGAAGTTCAAAATGCAGGACTGTAGACCCATGGCTACTCCAATGATTACCAACTAGAAGGAGATTGATGCGTCTGATGATAAATAAGTAGATCCCACCTTGTACAGGCAACTCATAGGATCCCTAATGTATCTGGTCAACACCATGCCAAACATTTGTTACGCTGTCAACATCCTCAGTTAGTTCATGGTGGAACCAAAGAGGGCACATTGGGCAGTAGCCAAGCATGTTCTCATATATATACGAGGAACAATCGAGCATGGATTAATGTACACCCGAGGCAATGATATCAGACTGAGTGGGTTCATTGATGCAGATTGGGCTGGAAGTTCAGTAGATCGGAAAAGTACCGCTTGGTACTGTTTCAACATTGGATTAGGAATGACCTCCTAGTGCAGTAGGAAACAAAAGTCCGTAGCTCTGAGCTCAGTTGAAGCTGAGTATATGGCACCTAGCACAACATCGTGTGAAGCCATATGGCTTAGAAAGTTGCTTGTGAATCTTATTCAGGAGAAGGATGGAAGCGACCAACATTTTATGTGATAACCAGAGTTGCATCAAGCTCTCTGAGAATTCAGTTTTCCATGAGCGGTCGAAGCACATTGACATCATGTGTCACTTTATTGGAGACTGTGCCTAGCGAGGTGCAGTACAATTATAGTACACTCCGACAGGAGAACAGGTGGTAGACATTCTCACTCACTAAGGCTTCAGGAAGAACAAAGTTTGTTTATTTAAGGGAGAAGATGGGGATGATTGAGAATCTGTTTCAGTAGCAGAAACAGATAGTGCAGTACTTAAGAGGGAGCTGCAGCAGTGACAACAATAGTGTCATGGGCAACAGTACAGTGGCAACAACATCGCAATAGATGAAGGGCAACAGACCGAGCATTAGCAACATAGAGGACCGATGCTAGGAAGTATTGCTAGAGCACATTCCTCGCTAAGAGGGAGTGTTGATTTTTTGGGTAGCATTGGATGTGCTCTAGCTCCAAAATTTTGTGGAGGGGCTAGAACACATGAGATCTCCAAGACCCATAAATCGTTTGGATAAATTCCATCCGGAGTGCATGGTATTCAAATAATTAATTATTTTTAATGGCGCCAAAGTTAAAATTTAGGAAATTAAAATAATTACAGAGAATTAATATAAATGTGGGTGAGAAGCTTCTAGGAGACGAGGATCAAGTCTGTTTTAATCTTTAGCCGTTGATTAGAGAATTGATCACAACCGTTGATATATCAGTAGGAAAAGTATAAATGAAGACTTGAGGGTCATTTGGAGACACACCGGGCAAATACTCAGTGCCCGAGGGAAGTCGATTCCCCAGAAGTAACAGTTTGATTTCAAAGAGAGAGTTGCAGGGTGAAGGAAGAGGAGGGTATCAACATCAGTCGGAGATCAAGGAGGAGGGGACATAGTGCATCAGAGGGACAGCGCAGAGGGACAACTCAGAGAGGTAGCGTAGCAGAGGACATAGTCCTCACGCAGAAGACGACGCAGAGGTGATGCAGTGGAGGTTGGAGGGTCTCTTGAGTGTCAGAATTTCTCCAGCGATTGGAGGAAAATTATCTCAGATGTTTTTGCAAAGGTTTCTCTATGTTCTGCAAATCATTCCTTGTAAAGAGATTATTGCTGAAGAATAATAAATAAACCCTCATTTGCTGCACCGATTTTTCCGAATTGGGTTTTTCCAAGGACTATTGTCCGAAAAACAACTGTGTTGATGTTATTGATTCTTGTGCTTGTATGTCACTGTTCTTTTCTCTATGCTATTATGTGACAACTGTAGTAGAATTTATTTTGATGTTTACTGAAGGGTTTTGTAAATAATTTATTGTGGAAAATAAGTAGGAGAAATAAATCAGTTGTTGCAGTAGAATTTCATGTTAGAAATTTCCACACATATCTGATAAGCAAAACAAATGGACACAATGGTTGCATCTAGCATAATGGTGGTACAATACCACCTATCATGTTGAAGAATGTAACTAGGTTCGGTCTTCATATTTATATTTGAGTCAAAGAATGAAAAAGATTTTACTATTATTATTACAAAGACTTATTAAAGCATGGGTTTCATGCTTGGGTCATCATTTTATAGGTCAAAGTCCCAATTCAAGACTTCTAGGTTTTATATTGAGTGGTCATTAGAGTCATTGTCCATTTACTGAGACCCTTATTGGGCTTTTGAATCATGTAAAAAGAATTATTATCGAGTCAAAAATGTAATTTGTCAGCTCCACACCAAGTTGGCCCTTGCCCGATGAAGTTGGCCTACAAGATGACAATTTGACCCAGAAAGAGGCTATATATACAAGAGTAGTTCGATCTATTTGGACATCAACGAGTTCAATACACATCAAGGAAGTGCAGAAAAAGTGGGAAATTCAAGGAAAAGGAAGAAGTGCAAGTTGAAGTTTTTGGGCTATCTCTCTCTCTCTCTCTCTCTCTCTTTTATGTGAAGTTACTGGGCTATTTGCTGGATCAAAGTTCTACTACTAGGAAGATCAAAATTCTGAATGTGCTGGGTCGAAGTTCTGCTATTGGGAAGGTCGAAATTCTGAATTTGCTGGGTCGAAGTGCTACTGTTGCAAGGTTGAAGATCTAGATTGAAGTTGATGGAAGGAAGGGATGACTTGGTGGTTCAAGGACGTCTGTGTCTAGGTTGAAGAGTCTTGGATTATCTCAACTACTAAAGGAAGAAGTTTGACTGGGTTTTCCCCTAGATAGGGGTTTTGCCCTGGCAGAGTGCCTACATCTTGTGTCTCTTGTTCATGTGATCTTCATACACATAATTTTGTAATTGCTTGATGAAAGATGATATAATAAAGAAATAAAGAAGCCAACAAAATTCACAAGGAATTATCAAGAAAGAGAAATCTAACCCTAATTCTACTAGCATTGATTTCTCAACATATCATACGTCAGCTAAAATGACACCATTCCAAACCCTCTATGGTTATGAATCCCCCGAAACGGAAGGATTTTGCATTAAATGACTCCAAAGTTCAAGCAGTGAAGAATCATTTTGAAGAAAGTCAAAATATTATCCAAATATTGAAAGAGAGCTTAGCATCCCGCTAGCAATTGAATGAAGCAACAGGCTGATCAACACCGTTCAGAAAGAGAATTCGAAGGAGACTAGTTCTTCATAAGACTACGACCCTACAAGCAGTTATCCTTGATTCAACAATGAAAGAACACACTGGCTCCAAAATTCTATTGGCCTTTTCAAATAATGAGGAAGATGAATGATGTTGCTTATGGATTGAAACTACCAGACAACTGTTGAATCCATAACGTATTCCATGTTTCATGCCTCGAAAAAGTACTAGGTCAAAACCAATCTGCTCAAACTGAGATACTTGAAGTCGACATTGTTTTAAGAAACGGCCGTTTCGAAACCGAAACGGCCGGGTTGATCCGAGCCAATACCTTTTTCTATGACCCGGCCTTTGGAACGGTTCGATTGGCCGAGTCAGCCATGACTTGGCCGAGTCATTGAATGACTCGGCCAAGTCATGGCTGACTCGGCCAACTCGGCCGTTTCCGTTATGACTCGGCCGAGTCACAAAAAAATGCCCAGCATCACGTCAAACTGCGATTTAATAAAATTTTAATGGATTTTTAAATTGTTTTTTGGTTGGTTTGGACTCCAAGTAGTTATAAATTTTCATGGTAATGTTAAATTCTTGAAGTAAAAGTGACATTCTCCTTAATCTTCATTTTCACCCTTTTACTTAAATTTTTAACATTACCATGAAATGACTCAGGATGTTTGAGAGTGGTTTCGACCTCATTGGATTTAATATGGAGAAAGTAGAATTTTAGATTTCATTCAAAATCCAGCAGACTTATCAGTTTTTCAGGGTTTCAGGATTGGAGGATTGCAATGTTTCCATTGAATTTTGTCATGTATTAGGGTATGGATTCTGGAACTCGTATTTAATCAAGAGCACCAATCCCTCTATGTACCTTGATGTTAGTGACATTGGTTGTCGAACTCCTCTGGGATTTGCTCCCAAACCAAGAGCTTCTCAAAATGTCGCTCCCGCTCCCGTTTTCGCTCTCGCTCCCCACTTTCGCTCCTGCTCCCAAGTAACACTAAACCAGATGATGTTGGCAACTCTATCAGTAGCCAGTAGTACTGGTCACAAAGTTTTGTTGTAGAGGCCATTTATAGCCTCCTTGGTTATGTGTTTTTGTTTTGATCTCTATATCATCATCGTGTATGTATTGGACAATGTGCTGGGTGCCATTTTGATATAATGGATATATTCATGAGCCTACTTTGATCATATGTTGTCTTCTATCTATATTCTAATGCTGTGTGTTTGGAAACATGAATGAAAATCTTTAAAATTATGTGTTTTTATAAAAAATAAATATTTAATGTATTTTTTACAAGGACCGAGTCATTGAAATCGAGCCGGCCGAGTCGATACCGAGTCGGAGTCAGAGTCGGAGTCAACCCTCGGCCGAGTCGGAGTCGGAGTCGGAGTTTTAAAACATTGGAAGTCGATGAAGAAGGAAGGATTATCCTAGAACTCGAAGGTATCCTCACAACTCGTGAGAAGGTATTGCGCTCCAAAACCATAAGAGAATACCTGATCAAGTGGAAAAAACTCCTAGAAGAAGATTCATCATGGGAAACAGAGAAGTTTCGACAACAGTTCCCGTTGCTACCTTTGCTTTGAGGACAAAGCAATTTTAAGGATTGGGCAATGTTATGAATAAATAAGCCATAAAAATTACCACTGAAACCAACAGGGGACCTAAAAGGGGTTCCTAAGAGGGCAACTGTTAGGTTAAGGGAAACGGTGGAGGCTTAGCCCATTGTCACCACAACCATGTCTCCCTGCTCTTTACGGACTTTCACCAATGGGAGGAGTCCCGATAGTGTAGGGATCACTTGTAAAGTATATGTCAATGGATAGGTGGAAAGTGACCCTAGGAACCCTTTGCCAAGGATGGAGTGAAGAATGGAATTTGCTTGCTCTTTAAGCAAGGGACTTGGTCCTCCTGGGGTAAGGGGTGAGGATTGGAGGGTTGAGGGAGAAGGAATGGGCTTATAGACGAAGTTATCAATCCCTATAATCCTTGTGAAACTTGGATTCCCAAATAGTCCTTGACAAAAAATCTTTATTGAGAAGTGGGACCACACGGGGCCAAGTGGACACAACCCAACCTCGAGGATGGAATGCAACAACCAATGATGTTCCTATCCTAGACAAGGTGAAGGGAAAGGACCAAACAAGAATATTTACTTCAAAATTCGATCTTAGATCTAGGGCTTGGGATTCCCGACATTCCATTGTTAGAATTGCAAATTTGGAGGAGAGGGAGGGGACCCACCAATGCAGTAGCCTGTAGGAGATCAAAGTTTTTCCTCGGGTCATTTCCTAGGAAACTAATGCCCTAGGCGACCCTTGAGGGCTAGGAAAAAGTGGTAAAAGGTGAAAAAGGTGAAGGAGATGACCACCCTTTTTAGGGATCAGTGCCTAATTCTCTTGGGGATATGGAGTCAAGGATGACGATGAGTAAGAACTTGGTTTTATGATCAAGGAGGCCGGAAAGTTAACTTCATCCAATGTTGAGAGAAAGAAAAGAAATGTGACCTTAAAGCATTTTTACTTAAAAGCAAATGATGCAAGCTTATTGAGACAAATATTCTCTAGGACATTTCATTCATATAACATTGGCCCATATATAAATTAGCTAAAACATGCTTAATTCCACATTTCAATTAAAACAAGAAAAATAGCCTAAATGAAAATCCATACATCAAAATTCATCCATCTCCAAAAATATCCTCCAAGGAAAAAATGCAAAGTTCTCTATGATTAGAGAGATCCCAAGTCAAGTGATGATCCAAATGAATGTATCTAACATCAATATATAGCCTCCTAAGGAGTTCGAATTAGCCTAAGGGCCTACATTAGCCCCTAATGATAAAATAATGAGCAAATAAAACCCCTTTTGGTGACAAGCCCACCAAACTAGCTCACAAGTGTAAAAATAAGCCTCACAAGGGGCTAAATAATAATATGTATTTGTTGGGGCCCTCCAAAGGCCTAATAATGTCCTGAAGTGCCATACTGAGGAATAAATTCCTCAAAATATGATGGACAAGGGGGTGGCCCCTTGTTCTCCAAGTAGTAGAGCTACGATGCTTCCAGCGGGTCTGAGGGCACATAAATGACCCCATGGGTCTCCATATGAATTAGAGATGCTTGTAGATCCTTTGTAAGGGTCCGAGTGGTGGAATGAATGTTGCCATGACATCGTACAAGTCCTGGGACACCTGCCAAGAGTGTGGGGTTCTCGTGGGGCTTGCTGGGCATAATGTACCAAGCATATCACCATCATCCCAAAAGTGGATCACTAGTAGTCTCTGAGCATCAATGAAGATCTGTGGAGTGCTGTCTGCTGCTGTGGAGGCCAATGGCTCTCTATGCACACCGTATATGTGCCAATGTAGATCTCTGGGGGTTAGGATCCCGTATGGGGAGACCAAACCCAAATGGAAACCACCTGTAATCCTGCATGAGATCTAATGCAGCCCCTAGGCTTTCAGTACAAGCAGTCATTAAAATAATTAGGTAAAAGAGTTTACAAATCATGGATAACAAAGTGGGCACTTCATAATGGCATGCCCTTTCGTAGTGGGCTTTGGCATATGTTAGTGTCTCCAAGCTCCAAAGGGTGTTAACCAAGTACCTTATTAGGTGGTTTCAGCCCTTAAATGGGATAGTATATCCAATTAACATCCCTCTAATGGGGGTGACAAGTGATAAACAAGTGGAATGGAATAGGGAATGAGAAGGGCAACCCTGGGCCACATATTGGGGCATAAGGTTAGTTGGATAAGGGGAAGCCCACACCTGGGTATGTAATGTGTAGGATGGAGCAATTGTAGTACATGAGGTGCCCCGACCTTGATTTTTCCACCCTTGTTTATATGCCTTTTGCCTTTTATGAATTTTCTTTCATTAACTGCTCGAAGCTTAAAGGACAAGAGCATGATGTGTAAGATATAGCAGTGATTACTGCCTTTTAGGTAGGGCGGTTCATTGCCCTTCAGGGGTTGGGACAATCATGGGTTCCTGAATGATAAAGGAGGCTCATCTAGGGCTTATGGAACTAGGGTGATGACCATGGATTGGGGTAGAACTCATGTATTGGCCTTTGCCCACGTGTTAATTATTTTTGCCCCGACCATCTTTTGCATTTTGTGGTACAATTTCCTGTTAAATGTGGCCAATTATGCTTTTTTCTTTTTCTTTTAGCTGCTTCAACCTCTGGGGCATTATTTTGGGCCTGACCCAAGGAGGGCAAGAGGTTAGAAAGGCTGGCCCTATGTGGACCCAGAATGGAAATGTGGACCTAGGTGGGAGAAATGATGAATGGGGGTATAGTAAGTGGAAAGGGAGTAATATATGGGGATAAAGGAGCGGGACCATGCACCCAAAGTCGGGTATTCCCAAGTAGCACAACCCTAGAACCAAATGGTCAATAAAGGAGATCCCACAGGACTAAGATCTAAGGGTAACATCCAAAAGAGATCAAGGGGACAAGAGCACAAACTAAGCCCACCCTTTCCGCCAAAACCCCCCATCAATCCATACCCAGAAGTATCCATGAGAAGTAAACCCAATACTCAATTACCAAATGAAAGGTCATACCTTTAGATTCGGGAGGCCCACCTTCAAACATACGATCAATACAGGTAGGTGAGGGACTAAATGGCTGGCTCAAGTGGCAGAGAAATGGTACAATGAGCTAGCAGGTGGCTGCAAGGGGCTGCTGGTTGCTGGTTGAGGTCCATCATGGAGAAATTTCTCTTGGGGATATCACCCACGAAGTGGTGTTTAACAATTACCTTTGCTTTGAGGACAAAGCAATTTTTAAGGATGGGGCAATATTATGAATAAATAATCCATAAAAATTAATTGATAAATAATACATATAATAATAAATAAATAATTAAATAAATAAATAATTATTTTAAATAATTTAAGTATTATTATTATGAAAGGTCACTGTCCAAAAGGCACGACCCATCAAAACTCTTGACCAGTCACTGCCTATTTAGGCATACTGTTCGAGTGAATGTAAATCATCAGTCAAGTACTCAATTATTAATAAAATATTACATTTCAGTGTGTAAGTCTGCAAGTTCTTCTACATATAACTTCTACATGTCTGGTTCTTCTACATATAACTTCTATAGGCAACACCTTTTTACATCTTTACATCAAATGTTACGTAAAAATCCCGTTTAAAAGGGGAAATTTGACAATTAAGAACTGACCCTTAGACACAACTAAATTCTGCAAAACTTTAGGCATGATCTAATATGGTAATTTACATCGATTCTATACACTAGGACTCACTTAATGCTTCATCATCAAGCTCCACTCTAGCTTTGGGGTATGTTTGGGAGAAAAACTCATCCTATTATTTGCAGTTGAAAAACACAAATAATTAGCTGAGGAAAAAAAGCTCCCGAGAATGAAACTCTCTAGCAAAACTCTTAAGCTTACCTAGATGTGTTAGATGGCTTTATAAACATACTAGAATTATTTTTACATAATGGCCCACAGGATTGCAGAATTTGGATTACATTGGAAGACCAGAAACTGCAGATGATGATGAAATCTGAAAAAATTCTGACTTCTCTGACATGTGTTCTGCTGATGGGGTAGTTGTTACTTGGTGGTCAACATCCCCATCACTTTTATAATTTGGAACAGTAAACTTTTTCCCTTTCATACATGTTACATAGTGTTTTGTGGAGTTTTGAAAATAAAAAATGGTGTTTTTTTGATGGGTTTTATTAGTTGTGTTCTCAAGAATTGATTGTGTGATGTATATAATTTAGGCTATTGTGGAGACTATCTTTTGAACATTAGAAATGAAATTATATGGCTGAATTCCTAAAACTTTCAATCATTTTCCTTTCAGCTTTATACACAAGTGATTATGTTGCAAGACATGTTGGTGTCAAAACATTCTCTTTCTTCCACCTTATAACGCTAATAGTCTATGAAATCTGACCAACTTTAATCGAATTAATGGCAGGGTTATGCTACAACTGCCATCATGAAGATCTGTGCTTTTGAAATCACAGCTGGAAAGAAAGTGGAGCTATTTCCAGAGGTATTGAGAATTGATTTTTATCTATGTTATGTCTTTTTCTAGACTAACTATCTGAGAGCATTACAGTATGCAAGAAAAATTGTGACATTGTATTGTTTAGTTCAGGATTCTAGTAATTATTTCAGGATTGTAGTAAAGCATGTGGTTCTAATGATTTTTTGTCACTTCGTTGTGTTCCCAGATACTATCCCTTTGATAGAGGATAGTTTTTGTCCTTGGAAAACCTTTACAGTTTGCTAGCTGTTGTATGTATATCTACTGTTCAAGTAATAGTATGCAGTTTTTATTATATATTTATATATTCGCTTTATCATTGTTCCAACTGTGAGGAGTAACTTTACATTTGTTTGGCATGACGTGGTGATTTGTCAGAGTAGAATTTGGAAAGGATACAAATCTGTGCCACATTTATCTTTTGTTGACACATTCTTTATCCATCTCTGCGGCCTTTGTATGACAGATCAGTTGATTTGTCAAAATGAACTTGTGTTGTTGCTCATTTCTACACTGCTCTAGTGAGTGCCATGGTTGCTATATGATGTGAACTTACCGAGTATGATAGACATGCAACCATCTATGCTGCAAAAATGAAGTATATTCTTCATTTCTGAAAACATGTACAGCCTGGATAACTACCACCATGGTCTACATAGAAGGACAAGCTGCTTATTTGGCAGAAATCAACTCTTAATTATAGCAACTCCTTCAATCTGGATAAATTAGGTAGTGCACTTTCAAGAAATCATAAGTAGCATATTAAACACCTAAAACACTAAGAACCTGGACTGGTGGTCTGCCAAGAAATCCAACTGCTTTATTGTTGGCAGACTTCTGGTATTGAATCACAAGGTGGAACTCCTACAAATAAGCTTTGCACTGCAGATGGACTTGCTGTTAAAGTTTGAACTGAGGGTTCAGGAGCTGGAAAAGTCTGTGATCTGTATGCAAGATTGGTTCATTTCCAGAAAAATAGCATTGCAATTATTTTGATCCCCGGATCAATGCTTAAAACTGTATGTGTTGTAATACAGTTTAGAATGATAGTCAATAAGATGTCCTTCCTGCATAAGAATTGTGCCCATGGCATACTGCGAGGCATCTGTCACAACCATAAAAGGCTTTTACAGATTAATGAAAGACAAAGCAGGAACTTCAACATTTGAAATACAGTTTCATATTGTTGTCCTAGATTTTTTTGACTAGTATGTTTAAGAGAATGAGCAATATGTGAGACTAGCTTGCATGATATGTGGAAACAGGTATGAGTTTTCAAAACAAAAATGTGACCCCTCAAACATTTGGAAACTGGGAAACACAGTGTTTCTGTGTGTGTGTGTGTGTATAGGATGTGCCATTTTATAACACATTATATTGGAACCTTGAAAGAAAGCATTATGAATAAATGAGCAAGAGCAATCAGGTGACAAACATAAATAAGCATTATTCCACTATAGCTTATACTGGGATCCTCATCATTAGAATTTAGTATAACACTTCACCTCTTGTCTAGTCTTTGCCTCTACCTTGATCTTGTGGGACATCAATGAACTCCACTCAATTTTGGTGAAACTGCCTAATCCAAGCCTTAAAATATGGTAGAAAATGTTGGCAAATGTAACTAGTTTCGGTCTTCATAATTGTAATTATACTCATTTTATTATGTATATCTTCTATTACAAGAAAAATAAGAAATACAAATATTATTTTCAAGAATGGGTTTCATGCTTATTTTGATTGGTCAACCAAGTGTGAAAATTCCACAACAGGAACCCCTACTGCAGCAACTAATGATATTACTCCTATTTGTTAAATTTATTTAAACAAATTACTTGCAGTTTCCTACGACAAATATCGTAATACATACACTGCAGCCTTCAATTAATTAAATATTATGCGGAAACAAGAGACTGAGTAAGCAAGAAAATACAACACAATAGACACTGTTATTTTTGGGTAAATGTCCTTGGAAAAACCCAATGTTGGAAAACCAGTGCAACAGTTTTGAGGGTTTATTATTATTAAGCAGTAGCAAATTTTGAATACATCTCTGAATACCTCTCAGGTTATTCAGTTACAGAAAGAGAAATACTGGCAGAAAGATTTGTGAGATTACCTCACACAATCACAGAGAAAATCCCGGCTGATCTGGACACTGAATGAAGTGCCTCTGGCAAGCCCTACGTTGCTCTGCGCAGTCCTCACGCAATCTCCGCGTGAACCTCTCTAGGCTTTGTGTCACTCAGTCTGCGGATCGATTTGCTGCTTAGAGTCTCTGCTCTCAGCCTCCCGGTCTCACACCTCGGCTCTCGGCTTCTGAAACTGACTCTCTTCAGCAAAATCTCGAACTCTCTCTCACCCTCTGCGTGGCCCTTCGTGGCCCTGCGTCTGGGCTAGTGGATCACTCTCTGCCTCTCTCTGCTGATGATTCTCCGGCTGAGAAAATATCTCTCTCCGAATGCTATCCCTGTCCCTTGACTACAAGAAATCTCCTTGATTGAAATTTCCTTCTGAGAACTTCTCACTTCAAAAATTTGATCTCTTGGTCTCTTGGTGTGTTTTCCAAATGAACCTCAAGCCCCTTCTTATATCTTTCTGTTGGAGAACCAATGGCCTAGAGTAACTCCCAATCAAAGGCTCAGATTGTTTTGGCTATATCTCTGTCTTCTTCTAGAAGTTACACCCACAATTAGATTAATACCCATTAATATTTTTAATTTCCTAAGTTTAGACTTCAGGTCCCATTAAAAAATATTAATTATTTTAATAAATTTTTATCTAGGTGGAATTTCCCAAAACGCTTTCTGGGTTCTTTGGAATACATGTTCCCAAGGCTTCCTGCAAAATTTGAGGCCTAGAGCACATCCGATGCTACCCCAAATCAACACTCCCTCTTAGCGAGGAATATGCTCTAGCAATATACTGCTGCTGCATATTGCTCTGGTTTTGAAGCATCGTCCTTTGTGTTGCTGATGTCCGACATGATGTCCACCAACTACTGTGCTGCTGCTGCAACTGTACTGTTGCTGACACTGCCACTGTCAACACCGCATCTGTACTACAACTCCCTCTCAAGTGCTGCATCTGTGCTGTTACTAGCACTGCCACTGCACTGCAAACCGTTGCTTATAGCAACGGAAAAACATCCAAAATTACTGAACTAACTGTGTTCCGTATGATACCGCGTGAATGCTGGAGCTTGATTGCTGCTAGTCTCTACGTTGACCCTTTGAATCTATTGCGCTGCTGCTGACCTCTTCTCTATGCCATTTGCACTGCTGTCAACTCTGCTCTGCGTTGCTTAGACTCTGGTGCTCCTAGCCACTGCAACTGTCTCCCTGAAACTCCTTGGCACCATCTGTCACTAGTCCATCCAGCTAATGCAAAACTGGGCTCTTGTAGCAAGGTTTTGATCCAAGAGGTGGACTCCTTAAGGATCCTACCCATCTGTAGCTCTTTCCAACTACATTTCCAAATCAACCCACCTCCCTCCTGGAGGTGTCTCGGCTGTCATGGCGAACTCCTCCTCTTCGATCTTCGCGGGTGTAGCCTTTGGGTCGTGTTTCTCGTCCTTGTCCTTCTTCTTGAGAGGACACTGAGTAACGTAGTGACCCATCTCACCACACCTGAAACACTTGATCTTTGAGACCTCCTTACATCTCCGCTACTCTTGCTGTCCCTTCGATGAAAGGGTTGCATTATCCTCCTCCTTTGGCTTCGATCCACTGCTGCTGCTGCTTCTGGCAAGTTTCACCTTGACTAAGTCTCTCCTCAGCTCCTCTTGTTTTAGAGTTACTCACATCTCATCCCAATTTGGCCATGCTTCTCTGCCTAGGATACTCTGGACAAAGACTTGCCACTCATCTGAGACAGAATTGAGGGCCAGTCTAACTAACTTTGAATCCTAAGGTGTATGCCCCGCAACAGACAATTCATCACAGGTTTCCTTCAGCTTCGTGAGGAATGGATCCACACGCTCTCCCTTCTGCATCTGAGCAGATCTCAGCTTCTGCTCTAAGTACATCTTCCGCTGCTCGGAAGATCCTTGATATAACGTGGCCAAGGCATCCCACATCTCCTTAGCAGTCCCTCTACTAGCAACGTGACACACCACGTGATCCTTGACTCCATCCAGGATCATCCTCTTGGCCTTCGCCATCTCAGCCTTGTACTTCTTCAGTGGATTTGGATCTGCTGGTTCAACCACCACGCTGTCGACGTATGTCTTGAGGGCATGCTCATCTAGAAGGAATGACATTCTAGCCTTCCAGATGACGTAGTTGGATGCTCCGTCCAACTTGTCATGATCCCTCAAGCCACTGGTTGCCATATCTACCAAAACAAATGTCGAAAATCTCCTCTCTGCTTCTCAGTCAATGAGAAAATGAACTTCTAGGCGAGAAGTCTGTTGAGGAAAGGTTCCCTCATGGTGCTTCTCTTCTCTCTTCTGACATTTTTCAACCCATCAATTTGCATGTTGAAAATTTGTGTCCCACCAGCTCTCCTCACCCTGAGGCTTCAGCGTTGCTCCCTCTACCTTGACAAAAAAAAAATTCGAACTAGGAGTCCTTCTCTCCGTTGACTCACTCAGAGAGAGACTGCCTCGAAAATCTGCCATCCCGGCGTGGACTATGCAAACCCTCTGGAGTTTCGAACTGCTGCTTCCTGCAGCTTTTTGAAATCCCTCTTCTACTCAGCGCTGGATGTACCGACTCTACTCTTCTTGCTTTGCCTACAGCTCTAATACCATGTGAAAATTCCATAACAGGAACCCCTATTGCAGCAACTGATGATATTACTCCTATTTGTTAAATTCCTTTAAACAAATTACTTGCAGTTTCCTACGACAAATATCGTAATACATACACTGCAACCTTCACTTAGTTAAATATAATGTGGAAACAAGAGACTGAGCAAGAAAGAAAATACAACACAATAAACACCGTTATTTTTGGACAAATGTCCCTGGAAAAACTGAACGCGGGAAAATCGGTGCAACAGTTCTGAGGGTTTATTATAATTAAGCAGTAGCAAATTCTGAATACATCTCAGAATACCTCTCAAGTTATTCAGTTACAAAGAGAAATACTAGCAGAAATATTTGTGAGATTACCTCACACAATCACAGGGAAAATCTTGGCTGATCCGGATATTGAATAAAGTGCCTCTGGCAGGCCCTACGCTGCTCTGCGCAGTCCTCACGCAGTCTTTGCATCAACCTCTCTAGGCTCTGCGTCACTCAGTCTGCTGATCGATTTGCTGCCCAGAGTCTTCGCTCTCAACCTCCTGGTCTCACACCCCGGTTCCCGACTTCTGAAACTGACTCTCCTCAGCAAAATCTCGGACTCTCTCTCACCCTCTATGTGGCCCTTTGTGGCCCTGTGTCAGCCTCTGCGTTTGGGCTACTGGATCACTCTTTGCCTCTTTGCTGATGATTCTCCGGCTGAGAAAATCTTTCTCTCTCCGGATGCTATCCCTACCCCTCAACCGCAAGAAATCTCCTTGATTGAAATTTCCTTCTGAGAACTTCTCACTCCAAAAATTTGATCTCTTGGTCTCTTGGTGTGTTTTTCAAATGAACCTCAAGCCCCTTCTTATATCTTTCTGTTGGAGAACCAATGGCCTAGAGTAACTCCCAATCAAAGGCTCAGATTGTTTTGGCTATATCTCTGTCTTCTTCTAGAAGTTACACCCACAATTAGATTAATACCCATTAATATTTTTAATTTCTTACGTTTAGACTTACGGTCCCATTAAAAAATATTAATTATTTTAATAAAATTGCCTCTGGGTGGAATTTCCCAAAGCGCTTTCTAGGTTCTTTGGAATACATGTGCCCAAACCTCCCTACAAAATTTGAGGCCTAGAGCACATCCTTTGCTACCCCAAATCAACACTAGGTTAAGCATGTTCGTCATGCTTATGGGTTTGTCATGTCATAAGAATAATTATCATGAGTTAAAGAGAGTCATTATCAATTGTATAAGACCCTATTGGGCAAGTTGTAATAGGGAAAGAGTTTATTTTTGTGCCTAGAAAGTCAAGAAGACCTCCAAGACCAAGTCGGCCCTAATTGTGAGAAGCCGGCCTAGAAGAGGCTATTCGACATCATGAAAGAGACATATATAGAAGCAACTTCGACCTCATTTGACACACATTCGTTCTGTAATCATAACAAGTTCGATCTGCAGTAGAACAAGAAGAAATTCAAGAGCGAAAGTCAAGGGAGGAAGGACAAATATAGAGCGAAGTTGGAAGACCTAAAATTTGGACCGTATCTGCTCACACGTGCGAAAATTAGGGTTTTCTGGGCAAGTTGCAGGTCGAGTTGCACACCTAAAATTGTAGGACTGAAACATTGACTGGAGCAATTTCACCTTCGTTGACTTTTTTGGAATTTAACTTGTTTGGAAGAGATCTTGTTGGAGGGTTGAGTTGGTGCTTGGAGGAGGTTTTGACTTTGGTCTTGGGGCCTTGGATTTCTCATTTGAACTGATTCTATAAGAAGAGAAGAGATTATTTCTAGGTTTAGCCCTTGGAGGGGTTTTGCCTTAGCTTAGAGCTTACTTTTTGTGTGTATTGTCTTTATTTTTTGTTGAAGTTTGATGACTAAAATGTTTCCTGCAATCCCAACCCGGTTTTAATTTCACCTTATCACTCCCATTCAGTTAAATGCCCTTTCCCATAAACATACATTCAACATATAGAATTCTGGAAATGAAATTTTTAGATTAAAACACATGGCATTGTCAACACATGCTGAAAATAAATATGGACATAAACAGAGAAGCAACGCACATAAAAGTACAGAGATTTTTGGTCAACTTAGACCTAGGTAAAACCTCTTCAATCTTCTCCGAGGAAAACCTGTTAGAGAGCTCTTCAAATTTATTTATCTTTCAAGTTCAGGAAAAATACATTTGCATACAAAACAAAACATCAAAATACAACTTATCTCTTGAGCTCAAACCTCCTTGAAAACCGTGCTCACTTTGCCTCGATTTCTGTGCCCACTTGAAGTTGAAAATATGTACTATACAGATACAAACAATATGGACTGTACTGTATGGATTCTAGAATCTATACAGACTGTATGGATTTCCATAGTGCTGTACAGACTGTACGATTTTTTTCCTTGTTTTTTCTCAATCTTTTCTCGAATGGCTTGCAACTCACAACATTAAATGTTGTTCGTACTATACCTTATGTTGTCTTTGATGCATCGATTTTCGTGCCCATCTTTGCCCATAAATCACTCCTTCAGCTTGCTGCAACAAATTTCTCCTTCAAAACTTTTCTCCAGCTCTCAACCTCCTTTCTCCAATCTGCTCATGAAAAATGAATGCAATCTCTCTTTTCTTTTCTGCAATTTGTTTCTCTAAATGACTTTTGGGCAACCCGAAGATCTAATGGCTCAGATTCATTTAGATCAAGGGATGAGAATAAATGTGCATTTAATTCTCACTTTCTATTTTTTAACTCACCCATTAAATAAAGTACCCACATTGTACATTATGTCTAAAGTCACTTTTCACTTTATAATTTAACATTGACTTCACCACTTATAAAGTCACTTTCACTTTATAAAGTCACACTTAGGAAAATAATTATTTTGGACACTTTTCCCTAGGTAAAGACTAACCCATGGGAAACCACTTGTCCAAGGTACTTTAAAAATCAGCGTTTTTTATGCTCTTGATAATTGTTTGATGAAAAGATCTAAGAAAGAAGAATAAGAAGATAACAAAAGTTCACAAGCTTTTATCAAGGTTAAGGAGAATTGTTTTTTATCGCTGCCCTACTTGATTCTCCATCCAAAAAAACTTAACGTGCATAATCAATGATTTTGGCTTGAGTGAAGGGACATTTTCCTTAAGGCCATCACAGAGGAGTTCAACAGTCAGCATCACCAACATCGAGGTACATAAAGCGCTTGGTGCTCTTGATTAAATGCCAGTGACCCATACCCTCATACGTGATAGAATCCAATGAAAATGCTGCAATCCTGCCAATCCTAAAATCCTGAAAACTATTCAGTCTACTGATTTTGAATGGGATATGAAATTCTACTTTCTCCATATGAAGTCTGATGAGCTTGGAAGCACTCTCAGACATTCTGAGACTATTAATGGTAATGTAAAAAATTGAAGTTCAACTTTTAGTTTAAGAATTTGACATTACTGTTATTTCCTCTCAAATTGCCCTTTCTCAAACAGTGTGAAGCAATATGAGAGTGAAATCCTCTTTCTAAAAATAAATTATGTTTTTAGAAGGCTTCTAGAAGTCCCATTAGGCTTTGGTTAGTAAATCCAAAATTGTGTGTCCGAGTAGTCAAAATCAATCGAATTAGTAATGGAAACCTATTGTATAGATGGGGATATGGCATTATGATGCAGGTCAGAGGCACAACAAAATAAACATACAAAAATCAAAACCTGAGAATTGGAGGCACATAATATCACATGTATTATTATTCCAATTCTTCTTGCTTATTACAATGCATACAACCCCTTATATAAGGCAGACTTAGATCTTGTTGAGACCACCTCAAATCTTGAGAAATCCAAACCACTCCTATTCTTGTTCTAACTTCTAATACCCCTGACCATATGCTAAAACAAAATACATCATATTTATTTAGCTCTTTGCGTCACATTTAGGAAGTTATGTACAACCAATTCCCACCATAAGTATATGAGTCTAGTATTATCTAGAAGAAAACACAACTTCTCTCATGCTCCTGGATTAGACTCCCAAGGTAAAAAAAATTTGACATGGCCTCCTGGCCATGATTCCACTTGGATCCCAAATTTTTTGTTGTTGATGTTCAATTTGCTTGCTTTCACAAGCTCCTTCAGCAAACTGATTCTTGCTGCTCATTTTTGTCATTATCCTTTGACTTTCCCATTGTTTCAAAACTTGTTCAATCTCCCTTTTCTCCTCAACTTATTCAACTATATCATTGTAGTTGTATATCCTTGGATGCTTCCTAACTCGAACTGTGTACAACCCCTGTGTAATCTTCATTAGTCTTGGGATTTGCTAACCATTCTTCCTCAAGATTTGTTGTCGCTTTTAGTCCATATGCGAGAATCTTCTTGATTATGGCCTCTTCTATGCCTTCACGAGGCACTTCTTCATCTTCCTTTATGATAACTTTTTGCAACTGTTCATCTTTGTAAACTACATAACCTGCATACAGACACACATTCTTAGTTTCAAAAGCATGAGTCCTTGGTCTCCATTGATGCCTCTAGCATCTCGGCATTGTGCTAGTCAAAATCCTCCCAACACTTCATAAGACTTTCATCATCTTCTCCAAACATTGCTTTCTGCTCTAGTTCAAAACAACTTCAAAATCCTTCGTCTTTCATGGATCTCTATTTGTATGCTGTTTCACTGAGTTTTTCCTCTGCTTTAACCCAAACTTACACCCTATGTATCACTTTCCTTGCATACAATTGCACAATAGGCCATTTAACTCTTGTTTTAAGCTTCCAACCATAACTTTGGTTTCTTTTTTCTTCTTCCTCTTGTATTAGCTCCATTAGAATACTGAGTCTCTCCTTTAATTCAGGTATCTCTTTTTCTCTGCCCAAATCATTATTCCTGTTATTTACTTTCACCATGCTCTTTATTTTGTTATCCATATTCTACACAATCTTTTGTACCTTCTTTTGATCTCAATATGATCACCACGCTGCTACTGCGCCATGCAATTACCAAAATCACACAAGGGTATCCATATCTTTGTCTTATATCAAAAATATTTCACCATACACACCAACTGCTCATTGCAATTCCAGTAATGACACCTGACTTCAAACCCTAACATCCATCACTTTGATAAATCAAATATATCATTACATTACTTTGACATTCTTTTCATCACCAATATTTTTATAATCATTAAATAAAAACCTTTTTAAGCTCAATTACACTCAAGAACATGGATTAAAAGAATAAAGAACCCTTAATCTCATTCCTCCACATACAATATAATGGAAATAATGTCAACTTTAAATTTTAAGTATTAATTTCAAAGAGTTCCTACCATCACATTTATTGCCATATCTTAAAGAAAAAAATTATTATTATTATTGGTATTTTTTGACTCCTAAAATATATCATATTAAATTTTTTTCTTTCCAAATATGACTTTCCTCCATAAAAGTACACTTTTGAAACATTCCACGTAAATTAAAAAAATACCTTTAGGTAAATTGAAAATATCTTTCCCTCTTTTGTACATCCTTAGAAGCTGTGTGTAGAAAATTGTTTTACTTTCAAGCCTATTTCTCTGTTTATCGCTCTCTAATGAATTGATGCACCATTGCACTTTATCTCTCACTAGTCCCTTACGAGTTGGTTGCTTACAAAAGCTAGGCGACTTATAGAAATGTGAGCGCAGACTGTTCTGCACAGATGCAAGCTCATTCACAAATGTGAGCTCATCGATCCTCTCAATTTGAATTCTCAAAGGGAGTTGTTCTGCAACCTTGAATTGGTTGCATTCAAATTACAAACATGTAGCTCCTTTTTAACTATAATTCTAATGTTCAAAACCCAAATTTCTGGCATCACAAACATTGCAATTTCATGACAATGTAGCTCCAAAACTATAATATCCAACATTAATTATAATAGAATGTGATCACTAATGCAATGACATGGCTCTGCAAATTATAGATCAAACCATAACCAGTGGTTTCACGTTCCACAACCTCCACGTGGATTCTTGCAATGCTTGTACAACATCTCAAGCATATGGCAACATCCAACCTTTGCACATGTTATGTAGCAGCATTCAAACTTTGTCCAAACTCATCCGATTCTTTCTAGCAATATACAACTCATCCAAATCCACATGTACGACTCCATAAAACGCACCAATGCTCTGCACTTAATCATACTATGTCAACTTTGGGACAATAATTCTAATATCCAATACTTGTATAGCATTCAGAACTGCATAAATCTTTCTCTGATAGAAATGATGTAGGTTAGAGGCACAATAGAATAAACACACACAAACCAAACTTGTGAATTGGATGCATATAATATCACTGGTATTATTATTCCAATTCCTCTTGCCTATTACAATGCATACAACCCCTTATATAAGGAAGACTCAGATCTTCTTGAGATCTTCCCAAATCTTAGGAAATCCAAAACACTACTATTCCTGTGCTAACACCCCTAATCATATGCTAAAAAAATACATCATATTTATTTAGCTCCTTACGTGACATTTAAGAGGTTATATACAACCAACTCCCCCCATAAGTGTATGAGTCTAGAATTATTTGGTAGAAAACACAATTTGTCATGCCCCTACATCACCTTGAAGCATGTTTAGTACAAAAGGCATTTCCCTCTAGTGGGACACATCCACGTGACTGAAAATGTGTTTCAAAGCCTACCTACACATTTTGTGTCCTTACAGAAAAGCACAATGTTCGACCAAGACTTCGGGACAGGGGGACGTGGGTTTGGGGGGATGCACAAGGGGGTTGGCGCGTATGAGAGTACCCTCAAATTTTAGTGAAATTTAGGGGGGATAGGAAGATTTATAATGAAAACATAAGTATATTGATCCATACATAATTGAATTAAATAATGAAATACATTGATCCATATTCATCATTCATACTAATACATGCATCATTCATACTCATCATTCATCCATACACCACGAGATTCAATAACAAAATTCAATAAGGAAATACATTGATCCATATTCATTATTCATCATTCATCATTCTAGAATCTACGTTGATTTAAAAATTAAATTCATCATTCATCATTCTAGAATGTAAATTTATTTAATATTTAAATTCATCATTCTAGAATCTAATTAGTACCAAGCAAAATAGACTATAGTAGATACTGAAGTCTGAAGATTGGAATAGTAAATTGATATAACTCAAATTGAAAAGGGGTGCTTGTGGGTCGTCCCCCCCTCAAAAGGGGTGCTTGTGGGCATCCCCCTTGGGGAGGTGCGCACAGAAGCACATGTTTTGAGAAACATGCCCCCCCACATTGGGGAAATACTTTCCCCTGCATCTTCTTGTGTCTCCCCAAAAGGGGGATGTGGGGAAATGTTTCACTAGGCATCCCCTTGTCTCAGGTGTGTGGGAGGCAGTGGGTGCGTGCATCCCACCCTGGGGGATGGATCCTCGTGGAACACTGCAAAAACATGCTTGGTATGAACCTAAAGTGGCATTTTTGGCAACATAGGACTACTATGTAGTATGAACTTACTAAGGTGACGTCTAAAGTCTTCATTTGCGATCTGCAATGATAACTCCAGATGACAACACCAACCACTTGGAAAAGGTTGAACTTGGGTTTGAAAGCAACTTTTCAGGCGTCGTAAAGTTCAACTTGTATGTAATGATAGTCTAATGTGAAGTCAATGTAAGAGATCATCAATCTTGGGAAGTGAATAATGGTTCTCAACTCTTAATCTTGTTCAATTGTATTTTGTGCATGATCTCTTTTCACATTGTTCTTTCTTAGTTATGATATGTGCAAGAGAACCACATGGTGAAGTATTAGGGAAAATCTTACTTGCTGACATCTTTTTGTATGTGCCTCTCAATTTTGTTAAACTCGATAATTATAGTTATGTAAGGAGGTTGATTATGGAAAAAAGAACCAGGAGCAAGCTCAGTAGAATGATGTATTGCCTACATGGACAAAATTCCTTAAGGTTCTTCAAATACATCTATAATAATAATAATAATAATAATAATAATAAAATGTCATAGCCTAACTTGATGCCAAATCAATGACGGGACCCCCTTTGTTTGTGGGACAATGGCCCCCCTTTGTGCAGTATTTTGATTGCTTAGTCTATTGAGATGTACATACTACATATGCTATCCCCTGCACACTTGAATATATGGCCTCCAAGTAGAAAACACATGTTCTTAATTGTTAGGCCCAATCATGCATTTAGGAGGGACTTCATAGCGATAAGTAGTTTCTTCAAATTGTCTTCCTCAACTTCTTAGACACCACAAAGACCATAAACTTGGGCAATTTGACCTGTTTAACAATTGTCCTTCCTAACTTCCCGAGTTAAAAGGAATTGAAAGGTCAAAGGAACATTTCAATTTATATATCTTGCCATCTTTATGAATCCAATATGTATTCTGAAAACCATCAAATATTGCCTTTGTCCCATTCTATTAGGTATGAAGGAGAAGATCATGGCAATCAATATCAATGACATCCCAATCTACAATCATAGGAAATTGCTCCATAAAGCTGTAACAAAACATCTATGTGTAGTAGGAGTAGGTTGTTTTGCTTCTTTGAATTGTTCAACATGATATGGATGGAAATCTATCATTTTAGGACATCAACATGCCATTGAGAAACTAGAAATTCCCAATTTACATTAGTAATGATCATGTTAGCTATCTTGTTCTCAATTCGGTAGCTGTGCATAAAGTGAGATTTTAGATTGTTGGTGGACTAGTCCTCGACCATAAGAATCAGACTGGGATATTGTTGATTTTTAGGATTTTCTAAAATGATAATTACTTCCAATGGTTTTAATCATTAGTTTATCTTATTCTGCTTTCATCATTAAGCAATTATACAAGAAAATCTTAACAGTAAACAAGAATGGCAATACGATCAAGAAGCGGCAGGCAAACACAAGAGACACAAAAATTACCCTGGGAAAACCCCAAACTAGGGGAAAAACCCAACAACCAATCATTATAGAAATTTGTCCATTCAATAAGGAATACATATGTTTTTTCCAATCAAATAAGAAATAAGAATAATAAGAATCAAGTTCAGGTCAAACTAGCATAGTCTCAGAAATTTCATCTTTCTTTCCAACCATAGATTAGGCCTCAAATTTGTCTTCCTTTCTTTGCCTCAGATTAGCCTAAAATTCTCCAGTAGATTGTTCCGAAATTCCCCTAAGATGAGATCCGAAATCTTGTCTTAGATGACTCAAATTGGATGCCAAGATTGGAGAGAATGAACACCAATATGGTTGTGCCCCTTCACTGGGGCTGACTAGAAGTCGACCTAGATTTGGAGGCAAAATTCATAATTTGAAAATTCAAATTCCATTTTTTTTTGGAGTCGACTTGTAGCGTAGTTCGTATTAGAAAATTTTGGAGGGCTAATACAAATTACGACGACTAACTGAAGCTGCAAAACTTCAACAAATATGAAGATTTATGGTAGGTAGTGTTACCCAGTAGTTTGTGTGTAACCTCCAGGGGATATTTTTCCTCATTTTGATCCAACTTGCTAGTCAATAGCCCCACTTTGATCCATAGTTAGCCACTTTTAGTTACCTCTTAGCCACTCTTTGGTCATTGATTTCTTTCATCTAGCCAGTTCACCCAATGAAAGTGGTTCTTCAAATATGAGGTATGCCAACCATTTCTAGTATCAAGTGCTCTCATCTAATGGTTCAAGACATTCTAGTGTGGATTGCAAGATAAATTGGATAATTGAATGCTTTTGAATGTATCCTTGTTCCCTTGCTTCACCTCGGTGGTTATCTCCCACCCCTAGTCCATTATAACGCTCCTTGCAATCTTCTTTCCATTGTCTAGGATACGAATAAGAGGCCTTGATTAATTATGTATGCCCCATGTATTGTCCATGTTTTCCACTTTCTGCTCTTTCCCTTATATCATCTCCCTTGTTCATTTTGATTGCTTATTGCCCACCTTCCTTAGTTTCCCCTGTGTACCTTGTCTTTGAGTAAGAGCCTAACAAATTGGCCCTAAGAGGTTGATGTAGCTGGAAGAAAGATAAAATCCTATGTAGTCACATCGAAAGAAAGATGTTAAATAACAAAAGATGGCCAGGCCAAAATAAAAGTCTGGACAAATCCTAACTTGAGCTCTATTTCACCCCCCTCACCCCCATTATCCCTCACCTAGTTCTGGGCATATCATTATCTATCTAAATGAAAGGAATTTTTGAATGTCCCAACCTCGATGAGCAATGAACCACTACATCTTAAGGGAGTATTTCATGTATCTATTGAAGCTTGTAACCCAATCTATCCAAGAAAAAAAGAATATTATTGAAGAAAAAGGCACACTGAAGGAGTGGTAAAAATAGGACGAGGAAAGGTGTAACTTAGGTCCCATGATTACTCCCTCTTTACATCATATTACTCAATGACATTGGTTGCATAGATGGTACACCATAGTGGCAACTTCCATGAATTCAAATCTCAAACCATTTCTCTTTCATTTACACCTCTGATTGATGGGTCAAACTAGAAATTGTTCCTCCCTTGAGGTTGGAAGCATTTAATAAGGTTCATTGATATCCCTCACATACCTAATCAGGTAATTTGTTTACAAGTTGTAAGCTAGAAAGATGTTTGAATATGATGCCTATGTGATGTACTTTAAGGCCTTGTTCCATTAAATATGACTACTCTAATATATTTGTGGTTTAAGGTACCTTTAATGATGATCTCACTTGATTCCATGAGTTGTGTTAGGTGCTTGCTATAAATTTCATTGGCCATCTTTTTGTGGGATTAGAGCTAGCTTCTTTAGTATTCCAGAGAGAGGACATCTGGCCCACATTTTCACTCCACTAGAGCACTTCTATGCAGGTTGTTTCCCACTTTTTGAGGGACGTTGGGCAAGGTGATGATTTAGTAGCATAGATGATGTCGTCCTCTTTCCCCAGTACCTTGGACATCGAGCATTAGGTTTTGAGACTTTTTCTTCACAAATGTACCCTAGGACCTCACAACATGTCACTATGCTGGCTTTGTACGTTTCTTGATGGATGAAGCCCTTTTGATGATGGCTTGATGATGATGACTCAATGAGACCCGTTTGGAGGGGCATATACACCTTCTGGATTGATGACATTACCTACTTAAGCTAAGACATCACCATTCTTGAGCTTGGAGATAGGATGTTTGCACCGACTAGCATGATGTCATGGAGATGATAGACCATTTGGTTTTGTTGACGGTTTCTTGATGATGGAACACCTTCCTTGGGCCATGGAGATGTCTTATTGATGATTAGCACATTTTGAGGTGCCCCATGCAAGTTTTCATGAGAGAGAGGCTCACTTAAAGCATGACATCACCATTATTTTCATTATTGCTCACACATGTGGGTTAAATAAAGGCTTTATGTTATGTTTTTGAGTTGAGATGACTATTATGTGGGTTGGCATGTGACCTTAGCACCATATTACGTGGACGTATTTTGGGGCTCTTTTAGCTTTCTTAGTGAGGAATTGACCTACCTTTGTATTGTATAAATAAGAGGGCGAATTCCTCCATTGGATCATAACAACACATTCATTTATCTCTTGTATTGATTTCTATTGAGCTAATGTGCAATGGAGGCCTAGTTGAGCGACTAGTTTTATGGTTTATCTCCTTGTGGAATGAGCTCTTCTCATAGTCTTTCTTGATGAATCTTGAATCTTGCATACATTGCAAGTTGGTTTATTTGCTACACTTGGATATTTTTCATGGGAATTGTTCTTGTTAAGTAGGTTAATTTGACATTTGTGTGCATGTTCCTTGTCAAATTTGTCCTCAATTTCTAAAGATTCGAGGAGGAGAGTAGTTTAAATTTTTAATTATTTTTCCTTGAATTTCTAGAGAGCCGAAAACCATTATTTAAACCCTAGGGAAAGTAGGTTAATTTGCCATAGTATGTTGAAATGTAGTGGTTTATATCCTAGACAACATTGCCCCGGGTGGGCAAGGCACTATTCTTCCTTCATCTAGTGGATAGGTTTTAGTTTTAAGGTTAATTTTGTAAACCGTATTTTAATTAAAATGATATTTTATTATTTTGTGGCATTGATTCTAGGGATAATTTTCACCTTAAATGTGCTCTATTGATTTAATAATGCTCTTTGATGAATGCCCTATGGTGTAGAATCATTTTAAAGTGCATTGGAGAAGCATATTATTTTTTTCATGGAATTTTCTTCATTTTATTAGCGCTGACGTCAACATTTGAATTGCATTTATTGGCTAATTGAACTGTGGAAAGTTGTTGAATTTGATTACATAGGGTGTTAATTTTCTAGTCTTTCAATCCATGTTCTTTTCACGCAAATTGAATTGTTAGTTTTGCTGCTGTCATACAATATTGTTTTCTGTCCAAAAGTGCAGATTTTTGTTCTAATTACAGCGGCCTTGTCTCTAGTAAGCTTCGGGTGCGTTTTGGCCACTGTTTTAAGAAATGGCCGAGTCGAAACCAAAACGGCTGAGCCAGACTGAGCCATTTCCTGGCCGGGTCGGCTTGGTGGCTGAAATGGTTCGGCTGGCCGGGTTGTTATCAAGTCGGCCGAGCCGGTGACAGACTCCGCTGGCTTGGTAACAACCCGACCAGCTCGGCTGAGCTCGAGCTGACTTCGCTGGCTCGGTCATCGTGGCTAAATTGCTATTGGGTGTGAGCGCAATTGGCCTGTCTTTGAGAGGATTGACACGAAGAAGAGAAACTGTTTGGATAAAAAGCGGTTAAATGATCTAGTTTATGTCCAATACAACCTCCGGCTTAGACACAACCAATTGTTGAACAAAAGGCTTGATTCAGATCCCATTGTGTTGGAAGATATTGATCCAACATCAGATTGGGTAGTGGAGAGCCATCTAGCAGAGTTTGACTTTGGTGAGGATCTTGATTTAGATTTACAGATGGAGGCGTCACTTGAAAAAATGTTCAGTTGAATGCAGATCCACTTGTACTAGCCTCAGGCTCAGCCCCAAGTCCTCCAGTTGCAGGCACTTCCTTTTCTCATCCACGGCAGAAGCGCATATCTCGTCTATCTCAGTGTGCAGTTGCTGCACAACCTGGTGGTCTACCATTTCTACAGTTGCAGTTGGAGATGATGATGAGGAGGAGCCATGGGTTTCCTTGTCTGACTATGATTTAGAGTCTGAGCTAGAAGATGTTGGTTCCTCTAGCAGTAGCCAGTAGTACTAGTGACTACTGATGTTTTACAATTTACTTTTGTTGTAGAGACCATTTAGAGCTTCCTTGGTTAGGGGTTTTTGTTTTGATCTCTATATCATGTATGTATTGGACAATGCATTGGGTGCCATTTTGATATAATGGATATATTCATGAGCCTACTTTGATCATATGTTGTCTTCTCTCTATATTCTAAAGTTATGTGTTTGGAAACATGAATGAAAATCTTTAAAATTACGTTTTTTTTATATAAAAAAAAATATTTAATGTATTTTTACAACGACCGAATCAAACCAGTCGAGTCAATACTGAGTTGGAGTCGAATCCGACCCTTAGCTGTTTCCGAACCGGAGTTGGAGTTTTAAAACACTGGTTCTGGCAACCTATTTGAGACTCCCTTGGTTTGGATAGCTTTAGGATTGACCCATAGGTCTTGTGAACCCTATTGTTGCTTTTGAGTCAATCTGTAATGTTCCTTCCTAAAATAATTTTTGCGAAAGAAAGATTCACAATTTTGCATTTTTGGCTATTATGGGGGACCTACATGTTTTTGGGAATAATACTCAAGAGAAGGGGAGGTCGAAATCACTTAGCTAGTAGAATGTGGGTGCCACTCCCTCATGAAATACACACCCCTTGGAGAGAAATTTAAATTGCTAAGGAAAGGAGGTCAAAATGCTAGATGGAGGTACCCACATGAGGAGGCAAGGAGAAGATTATAAATAGGAGGATGATGGCATCTAATGGGGCTTTTTGTTAACTCAACTCTTTCCATTGTTGCTCAAGTTGTTCAACTGGGTCACAAGTGCTGCTTAGCACAAAATTTTCCAAGGGGAGAACTCACCCTTCTTTTGGTGGACTTGGAGTGCCACCCTAGGGAGGTAAATTCTACCATAGAGAGAGGGATTTATGGATTCTTGGAGTATTCTTTAGTCAATTCCCTTAGCCAGTTTGTACTCCAGGGAGGACACAGAAGCTAATTTGTGCCACTCATTTCTGCGAGTTCCTAGGGGTGTTTTGCCGGGAGAAATATGGAGAAGTTGTTTCAGGGGTAGGCCAGCATTTGTGGAGAGTTTTGGAGCTGAAGGTAAGTGCCTTTGAGGGAGATGAATTTGTCAAGTTTGGGCCTGCGCAGGGGGTCACTGGACTGAGATTTCGTGGTGTTGGGGCTTAGCCATTCGTGCTGGAAACTCATGGTGGAGTCTCTCTCCTGCATCAGGAGGAATTTGCCGGAGGATTTCTACAGCCGCTTGGGGAGGAATAAGGAGGAATTTTCAGCAGATTGTGCTACTGGGGACACAGTCTTTGGCTAGGAGGGCATAGCTCCAAAATAGGGTAATTCTGGGAGTTCAAAATTAGCCCAAACTGTGGGTTTGGTGAGAGATCGGGACTAATTTTGCAAAATTTTCTGAGCACTAGAAGTGGGTCAAATCTTCAGTTCTTCCAGCCAGCAGTGCAGTTCCACAAGGGCCAGCGCAGACTTCTTGGAGGGGAGCCATTCTACAGCATTTGGGCAGTTGTTATTCATCACCTGAGGCTTGTAGCTTGCTTTGAGAAAGCCCAAGTGCATTCCTTCCATTTCATATTGTACTCCCTCTATTATATAATGAAATTGGCCCATTTTGGTGTGTTTCTGGAGCATTTCTGGTTATCTGATCGTGTGTGCAATTTATTGTGTTGAATGTGCTTTATTTTCTTTGTTTATCACTGTTAATATCCACTAGGAATATTACACAGTCTCCACAATACCCTATCCTTAGTTTGTGGAGTTGGTGGATTAGCTTGTAGAATCCTTGGGGGGCACTTAGTTTTAGCTGTTTTAGGGTTATTTCATCCCTGAATCCTACCAGGAAGCCTTCCTTGTGGTGGCTGGTAGTCAGCACTAAAATAGAAGAGGGGTTGTTGCTGAGGTGACACCCCATCTTGTTGCACAATTTCCTTGCTTGGTGAGGCTTTGCACCAAGGTGCAAAATTTTGCAGCAATAGGTAGCATCAACCTCACCAGCTTTTTTTGGCTGTTCTGAAAATAGAACTTTAGTAGTCTTTGCTTGGAACTTGTAGCACTCATCACTGGAATGCCCATACCTCTCTGATACACACATTACTTCTTATTCAAGCTACCTTAATAAGATGTTAAAACTTGGTTCTGACTATTGTTGCCTTTTCTTTTGTTTGATGGTTGAGAAAAAATAGACTTTGGAAGAAAGCCCTTCTTCTGTGATTGTTGTTGACAGGACCGAGTCTGTTTAGAAGGTGCTTTTAAGAACTTGGATTCTACCTTAAGCCCAAATTTGCCAATGCAAACCAAAGATTTTGTGGCATGTTGGAAATCGCCCTGCGCCCAATTTTGGACATGCAACAAGCTTGGCCTGTTGTGGCCTATATTAATGTTCAATATATAAGCATTAGAAACTGGCCTTCCTTTAGTAAGCCGATACTCTAGAGGGCTTTGCAGATTCTCTGGCACTTCAGAATTCTCAAAGTTCTCTTAAAAAATTTGTTCTTTGCAGCAGCTAGATGGGTCCCATTTTCGAGCATAAAATTAGCTGTAAAGCAAAAATATATGAAAGAAGCAACTGTTTTGGCAAAAACTTAATAATTGACCTTTAATGAGGCATTTGAATTGCATTTGTTTTCCCTGTTCTTTTTGTTGAATTTTGTAACTATGGTCAGTCTTCATAATGTATATTTTCATTATTTGTGTATTTGTTATGCATGTTCTTCATGCTCAAAAGGAAAATTATATTATTTGTATTTGCAAAGAAGAAGTAGAAGACTTGTTCTTCAATACCTTCCAAAAAAAATTGATTTTTGTATTAAATGACTCTGCAAGATGACCAAGTTGGTCCCTCCTGTTCAAGTCACCTTGGCCCCTTGTGAGGCACCCATCTGACCCTCCTGGACGTCTATAAATATGGATTCGTTCCTCCTCCTTGTGAAACACATTTTGACTCACATACAAGAAAGAAAGTATATATCTGCTCCCAAGTGAAGAGAAGAGGCTGAAGTAGAAGAGCAGTTGACAGATCAAAGGAGGAAAGAAAGTAGCTTGTATGTGTGGAAGGAACAGACCGAATTTTCTGAGATGGTTTCTCTGCGATCTTGCCCAATTTCAGTGGAGAGAGAAGGCCAGCTTTCGGCCTTGTATTGCAGACCTTGTAGCAGACCTTTGACAGTTTTTGTAGAGGGCTGACTTGGCATCTTGGTGGCTAGCTGGTCTTGTCATCTTTCTGGACAGTCTGTCTTTGACTTTGATGTCTCTCTTGTTGAATTGATTCTATAAGCAAAGGATTGCTGGGTTTTTACCCCCATGTGGGTTTTCCCAGGGTAAACTCTTGTGTTATTGTGTGGCTCTCTTTATGATCATTATGGCATTTTGCTTTTACTGTTGAGCTCCTCTGTGTAATTGCTTTATGATTAAATTGATCACAAGTAAAAGATTTCAACACTTTTCGGTTGCTTGAGTTGTGTGGGTGTGCATTTTAACTGCATTTGTAATTTCCTTTCTTTTAAGTTGGCTGACTTGCATGGCTGCGAATAATTTAACTCTTTGGGCGCCAGTCTTATGTGGCTCTGATATCTGTTATTGACTGGTTTTGGGCACTATTCATTGGCCCTCTGGTTTCCTAGTTGGATGCTTCAGCTTTTGAGTGCCAGGGAAGATCCTGGTGCTGCTCCAAGGCACTTTAGGTTAAAGTGCATGCTTTCTGGCTAATTTTACTGTGCTTCTTTATTTCAACACCATTTTTGTTTAGTTTATGTAACGACTAACAATCAAGATGATGATTCCTAGATTGTGATCAAAATAGGGTAGAACAGCATGATTCCTAGATTGTGATCAAAATAGGGTAGAACAGCAAACTTTCAAAAATTCACTCAGCCTCATTTGCTTCATTATCATGGTATGGGCCTACTATGATGTGTATTGAACATTGGCTATGGTAAATTATCTTAGTTGAGAATATAATTTAAATGGGATTCATATTATAGTATGAAATAAGAACCAAAGATAGCAGATCCTAAATCTGAATTAAATGGCACACAACCAACATGAATAGTCATTTTCTATTTACAAAGAGCAAACAAGTGATGGAACGTATTAACATAAACTAGCAGAGGATGAGAAAACAATACATCATAAAGAACTGGGAACTTAAAATCAATATTAGCAGAGAAGATCCAATGCACATAAATATGGCATATTGTAAATATTTTAAAGAAATCTTTTTGGCAGTAGGGTTTTTAGGATTTTATTGCTTAAAGAAGCAAACCATGTTCATCAAAGACCATATTGAGCACAAAATCTTTATATAATACAAGGCTGGGATGAACTCTATGTGAAGAGCTGATATATCTGTGTTCTTAACATTATTTATTGAGCGGAAATCATGGCTGGATGTTGATCTCAGTTATAGAATAATGTTATTCATTTGCAACATTCTGTGTTTTCCTTCATGCTCTTTTCCTTGGACTCACCTCCAGAGCATTGTATTTTGCTTTCGATTGTGATGGTTGCACTTAGATCATATAGATTAGCTTTGTTTTTTTCTTTTATAGGAGTGCAAAGCTTCATATTCCACCATGTATTGCGACTTTTGTACTGACCAATCCGGCTGACCCACTTTCAGTCATTTGTTGGACATTGATAAACTAATCTTGTCTTGAAGCTAGTTTCTTAGTAAATGTTGTTTGGAAAATGCATTTGCCATTTATTCTGTCATGTTATTCCGACTTGGTTGATGGTTCATGTTTGAATTATATTGCAGTGCCATTCCTTAATTGATGAATTATCAACATCACATTCGACAGACTTGCAACAACGTGCCTATGAATTACAGGCACTGCTAGGGTTAAGTGCTGATATAGTTGAATGTGTAATGCCATTAGATGCAAGCTGTGAAGACATCGAGGTAAGCTTTTATCTGTGTTTTCTTGATATTTTAAAAATCTTCAATGCAGATCAAGTAATTCAGATTTTAGGCTTCTGCGATCTGAATTCTGTTGGCGATTTGTTTCTGGATCCATCACATGAAATTTAGGATTATCGATGTTTCAAACCTGCTTATGAGGTTTATCATGAGGATGAGAATGTGAAAGAATATGATCCTGCAAGGCAGTAATAAATAGGAAATGGAGAGGGGTTAAGTGTTAAAAACCAATGCATAAAAAACCCTAAAATATAGAAATAAATTTACAACTAATGATTATTTATTTTAGTATTAAAATTAATAATAATATTATTTAATGTTAATAATAACAATATTGATGATTAATATTAGGGACTATTAATCAGCAATATTATTAATATTAACATTAATTAATATATTATTAATTTTAATACTAAAATAAATAATCATTAGTTGTAAATTTATTTCTATATTTTAGGGTTTTTAACTTTTTTATGTGTCGGTGTTTTACACTTTAACACCTTTCCATTTCCTATTTATTACTACCTGGAAGGATCATATTTTTTCACATTCTCATCATGATGATGAACCTCATAAGCAGGTTTGAAACATCGATAATCCTAAATCTCATGCAATGGATCTGGAAACAAATTCCCAACAGATCAAGTAATGTTTAACATGTTTGATTTCATTCCATTAGTCTTTTATTATAGAGTATCTTAACAGTTTGACAATGTCCACTACTATTTAGTATGCTCATCAATATGTATCTTTATGAGAGTGCTAGAACTCAGTATTTGTCGGTTTCCTACCAAATTCTGGCTTGAAACTGCCCCATTGACAATATTTGGACGTTGTAGTGCACCTAATATAAGGTAAATTAACTATATAATAGTATTAAAACATAATATAGTGTCACAACCAATCTACCCTTGAGAATAAACAATAGAAAATGAGAAACAGAAAGAAACGACTATATAGAAATAAGTTGCACAAAACATGGAAATGTCTACAAGTTTCTGAAATGGGAATGCTTAGAGACGTGACACAACCCCCTTCCAAACCAAAAAAAGATATGTTGAGGGAAACACAGTATATAAAAATTACAATCAGTCTTGAAAACATCCTGATTTTATTACGAAAAAAAACATGAAATCACGATTTTTTGGCCTAGCCGATGTTTTCCAATATTTTGGTGGTATCTTAATTTTGTTGATGTTTGCTGATTTTTACCAGTGTTGTTAAAATCGCGATAAAATCGCGATTTTTTCACCTTGCCGATCAAATCGCGATTTTTATACGAAAAAATCGCCTACTTTTTTTTTTGCCGATTTTTACTGAAAAAATCGCGCTTTTTTCAAAAAATCGCGATTTTTTTCGAAAAAAGCGCGATTTTTAACGAAAAAATCGTGGGGGCTCAGGACAACATAGTTTTATAACTTTTTTTTGGGTTTTTTCATGCAATGTTTTTTGAAAGAAACAAATATTTTTTGAGTGGGGTAGCTTAATGATCAAGTCTAGGCCCTAGTATGGATATGCTATTCATGGTAATGTTAAATTCTTAAAGTAAAAGTGACATTCTCCTTAATCTTCATTTTCATCCTTTTACTTAAATTTTTAACATTACCATGAAATGACTCAGGATGTTTGAGAGTGGTTCCAGCCTCATTGGATTTCATATGGAGAAAGTAGAATTTTAGATTTCATTTAAAATTCAGCAGACTTATCAGTTTTTTAGGATTTCAGGATTGGGAGATTGTAATGTTTCCAGGTGACACCACCTGCCCGGTCTACCTCCTATAGCTCCTACTTCTAGTTCTTCAACGTCTAGAGCACATCAGACTCCACTGCCATTTCCACCTGCACGGGCACCAACATCTACATCTAGAGGGAAAGGGAAAGCTGTGGCATTTTCTCGCAAGAGGGGCAGAGGAAATCAATAGGATTAGACTTTCATTTTATTGTATATGACATTATGACATGATGAGATACATTATCATATTTTTTGTTGATATTTTGAGGCTGAGTTGGGACTCAGGAGTCAGGACTTACTATTCAGGACATGATTCAATGTCATGTGTGATTTTAGCGCTAGAAATGATATTAAACATCTTATATATTAGTTTTTTTATCATATTTATGTGTCAATGTATTTATTTTATGTTGTAGATGGTTTAGATATTAAAAAAATTGAAAAAAAATGAAAAAAAATGAATATTTTTGTACCAAACGATTTTTTCCCGCTTTTTTCCGATTTTTTCCTGATTTTTCCGATTTTTTCCGATTCGTTCCCCGCGCCGATTTAATCCCGATCGCGCTTTTAACAACACTGATTTTTACTGCTATTTTTTTGATTTTTACAAATTTTTGGTTTTCTGGACCCTTGTTGATTTTATCCTGATGCTGAATTTTGCAACATTGATTACTATATATATCTATATATATATAACACATTATCTTGCAATAAAATAAGAATGATAAACATACACGACATCTTAGAAGGAAAACCATGTCTATATTAACTCCCATAGATGATTCGCCTTTATATCTGTTAGATACCTGATTTGTTTGGATTATGGTGAGAATATGAGCAGTCAAGAGTCCAAAAGATCTTGGAATATGAATGCAAGTCGCAGGCATGTATTTATATGTCTGTCATTTTAATGATAAAGTATTTCATACTTATCTTTCAATCTGGTGTAGTTTATCAATGGTATCAGAGCAGGTTTTGCTTAGAAATTTCAGATTTGCCATTATGGGCCTGTCTTGACATCATTGTTTTAAGATCTGGTCGGCTTGGAACCGACTCGGCCGAGTTGGTCTGAGCCGGGAAAAAAATTTCAACCCGGCAGAAAATTCGGTTCGGTCGGCCGAGTTATGACTGACCCGACCGAGTCATAGCATGAATCAGTCGAGTCAGTCATAACTCAGCGGACTTGGCCGGATCCATAACTATTCGGTCGGGTAGTTGACAGTGGCCAGTTAACCCTAAAAACACGCCTTTTTTTGATTTTTTTAAGAATTTTTCTAAGTGTAGGGGACTCCAAAGGGGTTTATGAATTAGTTTGCTGGTCTTTGGGGTCCATTCCTTGATCTTCATTTTCATCCTTTTACTTAAATTTTTAACATTACCATGAAATGACTCAAAATGTTTGAGAGTGGTTCTGGCCTCATTGGATTTCACATGGAGAAAGTAGAATTTTATATTTCATTCAAAATCCAGCAGACTTATCGGTTTTTCAGGATTTCAGGATTGGGGGATTGCAATGCTTCCATTGAATTTTGTCATGTATTAGGGTATGGAACTCGTATTTAATCAAGAGCACCAATCCCTCTATGTACCTTGATGTTAGTGACATTGGTTGTTGAACTCCTCCGGGATTCGCTCCCAAATCGGGAACTTCCAAAAATGTCGCTCCCGCTCCCGTTTTTGCTCCCACTCCCCGCTTTCATTCCCGCTCCCAAGTAACACTGAGCCAGATGATGTTGGCAACTCTAGCAGTAGCCAGTAGTACTGGTCACAGACTTTTGTTGTAGAGGCCATTTCTAGCCTCCTTGGTTATGTGTTTTTGTTTTGATCTCTATATCATCATCGTGTATGTATTGGACAGTGCATTGGGTGCCATTTTAATATAATGGATATATTCATGAGCCTACTTTGATCATATGTTGTCTTCTATTTATATTCTAATGCTGTGTGTTTGGAAACATGAATGTAAATCTTTAAAATTATGTGTTTTTATAAAAAATAAATATTTAATGTATTTTTTACAACGACCGAGTCATTGAAATCGAGCTGGCCGAATCGATACCAAGTCGGAGTCGACCCTCGGCCGAGTCGGAGTTTTAAAACATTGCTTGACATTCCCTTAGCCAAATTCATGTTTGTTTCCTTGCTCACCTCTTTTGGCAAATGTGTTCCTCCTCATTTGTGCATATTTCCTAACCAAGAAGCCCTCGCATACCTAAACATTTGTTTCATTTCTCTGCATAACTAATTCATCACTCTCTTGGCATGGAAGAGACTTAGGCAAATGCTTTTTGTGCCTTTCTTTGTAGCTACCTGTCTCTATGTATCTCTAGCGGGTCCAAAATCCGGACCAAATAAGCATTTTTTTCTCATGCGACTCTAAGCCAATGGCAGCCTAGTTCTTGATCTGGGCGATGGCTACTACAAGGGTCCTTGTGATATGATGGAAAAATAGTGGGCCATATGGAAAAGGCTGCCAATGCGGTTGGCACAACTACCAACCAAGAGCTTAGGAAGAAGGTGTTGCAGGATTTGCATGCACTTACTAATCCCAGCGCTACTGGGGACATAGATCTGACAATTTTTAGGAGACGACACTACAATAGGTGGGGAAGTCACAAACACCGAGTGGTGTTACAGAAAGGTCTTTTTCAATCTAGGGGTTTCATGGTCCCCACCACTTCTCTGATCTCACGGAGATGCTAGAGAGTAATGATATCATTCAGTCGCCAGACAAATGGAGTGTGAGTGAAAAAAGACAATTATTTTCTGAACCCCATTCTATAACTTGCAAGTCATTTCTTTTACCCTCCGTTTCATCACATGAAGTATCATAGAAAGAATCAAATCCATTTTCATCTATGGAGGGCACAATAGCTTTATGGAACCTTTGGCCTGTATTGTTGCCTAAGGAGGTTTTGCTTGTGAAGTATTCATATGGGATATTGAAGCAACAACGGGTCTAGTCTCATGGGCTAAGTGAATCAATGCGTATGACCTTTGATCTTGAGCCCAATAGGAAGTGATGCCTATATAAGGATGAGCTTCTTCATGTGATGCCCTAATTGTTTGATGAGCAGTATCTAGATTGTTCGTGTGAACATGATTGGTAGGTTCCATTTGTATTCATTATTGTTAAAGTCTGGTTCTTGTATTGTCCTTGTTAGACACACTAGCATTTTCTCCATGTAAAGAACATGAGCATTTTTATTGCAAAGGCGCGTCTCTAGGGGAACTTGGCACTGTTCTTATATTCACTTCCAAAGATTAATTCAGATTCATAAACAAGAATATTGGTAACTTGCAAATAGTTTTTTTGTAAGTTTACTAGTTAAATTGCATTGTAAATGGGTGCATTTTCAATAGAAGTTGATGCCCTCATTGAGTTAGCCACATGGAGGATCATAGTTTTTGATTTCCATGTTTGTGAGCATTGCGGAAAGATTTTGTCCTCTCACTTTGTATCTTAAGGTGGGAATATGACCAGTGATTGACAGTCAGGCTTCTAGTTTTGAAGCCTTATCAATCAAGCATGTACAAGTGAGCCTAAGCTTGATATTAATAAAATTATCTTATCTTATCTTATAGCCAAAATTAGAGGCTCAAGCCTGAGCCCAAGTCAATGCTGTAACCAGAGTTTGTGCATGAGCATGATTCAATTTGTGGTCTTCCTAAAACCACGATTTAGTACAGGACTTACAACTTCTACTAGACATCAGTTTGCAGTTATCTTCAAACCATCATTTGTGAGCTCTTCCAGTTAGCAGGAGACATCAACTTCCATCTAAATTAGTAAATGTTTCGAGAACTGTTGAGACTTAGAGCTAAGTTCCAATAATTTACTGTCATCTTCAAAATTCCAAAAGTTTGTGGTCATCTTCAAATTGTCATTTGTGAGCACTTCCAACTAGTAGAAGACATTAACTTCTAGCCAAAATTTGGAAATCATTTGGGAACTGCTCAGCCTTAGAGCTGAGTTCCAGAATTTGTGGTTAACTTTGAACCATTATTTAGTAGAAGGGTTTAGCTTCTGCTAGCCATTGGGTTTGTGGTCATCTCAAAACCAACAGATTTAGAGAGCACATTCAGCCCTTAGCAATGACTCTCATCTCTTTTCTTGGTCTCACAAGAACACCTTTGGATTGTGTTAAGGAGGGGGTTGGAATGTTAGACACCTAATCCGTTTGGGTTATGGTGTGAAATATGAATAGTCAAGAGTCCAAAAGTCCTTGGGATATGAATCCAATGGTCGTAAGCATGTATGTAAAGTTTTGTAGATGTTCTATGCTAAGAGCAATTTCACTTTTCTCACAGCAATCATACAAGTAGATAAGCAAAATGCAGATAGAACATATAAGCAGATCTTATAGAAGACAAATCAGAAACAAGAAAAATGTATGTGTTCGTTTCGGCGGTCAGCAAGATGCTTCAACCAGCAAAGTCTCCTTTGGTCAGCCAGCCCAGCATGTGTCACAACAACCCTCTAACCAGCATGTGTCACAACAACACTCAACGCTGGTCAAACTTCTGCGAAACCCTAGCAGCAGAAACCCTAGCATGTGAGTTGTGTTCTCCTCAAATTCTCTACAACTTTTCCTGTATATATATCCATCATTGAGGGTGTGTGACACATCTGTTGGGCATGTGAGCCTACATTACAAAACTGGCTGACCTTGCACATATAATTTATTAAGAATAATAAATTCAAAATATAAGTTCTGCTCATCGGATTAAGACTATTTTTATATGGATTTTACACCTCTCAGAAAGAGGAATCCAACAAAAATATTAGCCTCTTAATCTGAGCATCAGAACATGGAGTTTGGACCTAGTTGTCCAAATTTAACACTCCCTCTCAACTAGGGAGAACTCCATCTATTAGTGCAATTAACATCGTGAGTCATCCCGCCGAAACTTGCTTTGCTGGCTTCTTTATTTCAGAACAGAAGTGGGTCAGTCACAAAGACATCATTCCCCGACTGACATAAACAGTCCAGAGGTCCCAGACCTCACAAATCTTGATCCCAGATCAAGTGGTTGGACCATGCCATCCTAGATAGAGAGTACGGCAATCTCTGATGCGTCCATCAGTCTTTTGCTAATAGTCTCTAGCTTTTCCACACCTCATTGGCCAAATGAGAGGTACTTCCCATGAGCCCTGAACTCAATGGGTAGGATGCATACGGGGCACAGATTAAATGAGTGGCGAACCAGCTCAATAATCACAAGGGTGGGGCAGAAGCATTATGAGTGCTTATAGCTTCGAGAAGCTATCCCCAAAGCCCCCCAGAGCTCCCAGAGCTCATCGTCCAACAGGACCCACATTGTAGGGTCTTTCCACGACACCAAGATTCTCACGGAAGGTTAGGAACTTGACCTTCCCCAGGGGCTTAGTGAGAATATCCGCGACCTGCTCATCAGTTCCTATATGATCGAGCCTTACGGTGCCTCGCTGTACCATATCCCGGATAAAGTGGTACCTGATATCAATATGCTTGGATCGGTCATGGAACACAGGATTCTCAGTCATACGAATCCCACTCTGATTATCACAGAGTATTACAGTGGTATCCAGCACATGTTGGAACAGCTCACTAAAGAGCTTCCTCAACCAAACTGCTTCACAACAGGCCATACTAGCAGCAATGTATTCGGCCTCCGCGGTGCTCAAAGCCATCGACTTCTGCTTCCTGCTCATCCATGAGATCGAAGCAGAACCAAGATTGAAACAACATCCAGATGTGCTCTTACGATCCACCACACTGCCAGCCCAATCGGCATCAGTATATCCCCGGAGTATCACACTCCCGGCAGTGTATCTCAGCCCATGGTTTATCGTGCCCCGAAGATATCTCAAAAGATTCTTGGCACCAACCCAGTGAAAATGATGAGGCTCAACCATCTGTTGACTCAAAGTATTCACTACAAAACATATGTCCGGACGGGTGTTCACTAAGAACATCAAAGCTCCTATGAGTTGACGATACTCAGTAGGATTGGCCAAGATAGGCCCTGCAGTGCTGCCACTCAACTTCTTAAAGTTGAGTTCCATTGGTGTCGACACGGACTTACAGTCCACCATCCCAAATCTTTCCAGAAGCTTCACAATATACTTTCCTTGAGAAAGGAAAATCTCTCCAGGTCTCTGCCAGACCTCCAGGCCTAGGAAATAGTGCATCAGACCTAGGCCTTTCATCTCGAACTCAGCAGCAAGCTCCCTCTTACATTGATGAATGAGAGGGTCATCACCTGTCAGGAAGAGGTCGTCCACATACAGCACTAGAATGAGAGGCTTTCCTTCCACAACCTTAAGGTAAAGGTTTGGATCAGCATTGCTTCGAGTGAAGCCCAGCTTCATCAAGTAACTATCCATCCTCTCATACCAAGCTCTGGGTGCTTGCTTTAACCCATAGAGGGCTTTCTTCAACCTGCAGACATGAGTGTCTCGATCTTGAACTTCAAATCCCAGAGGTTGTTCTACATACACCTCTTCCTTTATTGCATCATGCAGAAAAGCGGTCTTGACATCCATCTGATGAAGACTCCATCCTTGCGTAGCAGCAAGGGCTATGATGGATCGGATGGTGGTATATCGAGCCACAGGTGCAAATATATCGTCATAGTCAATACCTTCCTTTTGAGAGAAGCCACGGGCAACAAATCTTGCCTTAAACTTTTCAGCACTCCCATCAGATCCATGTTTAATCTTGTAGAGCCATTTAGCGGTGACAACAGATTTGTCCTTCGGTCTCGGGACCACATCCCAGACATCATTCTTCATAATAGCCTCATATTCTTCATGCATAGCATCCTTCCAGACTTGATGCTTGATGGCTTCCTCAAAAGATCCAGGTTCAGATTGTATAATAGTACTCATGGCAGCTAGATACCCTTGGTATCTACACGGCTTCTTGCTTTCCCGGAATGTTCCCCTTTGTCTTGGATGACTTCTTCCGTTCCTTTAATATCCAATGAGATTCCCAAGAGCTATGTTCTTCATGATTCCAATACGAGCTCTTGTTTCCATGATGCTATGATGCATCTTCTTATCATGATCATATCTGCAAGGACTTCTGATAGGATCCTATCGAAAGGGATACCATCTCATTCATACTGGAGATTTATTACTTACTCCCTCTTTCCTTAAGATTCCTCTATCCTTCAGATGATATGAATTCTTCTTCATAACCTTCCCATAGCATTGAGTCTTAGCTATACTAAATTGTCTTGTTTGAGTACCAAACCTTTATAACAATGAGGTCTTTATGATAGCTACACCTAGATAGGGATCAGGACCTTACCTTCATCATAGCCAGGATCATGCTCAGGACCTTGTCTTCATAACAGAATAAGATCATGACTGCTTGTTTTACTGTACCATTCTCACTGAGAACTTTACTGTTCTTTTACTGAGATAATCTCTGTGCTTTTACCGATGCCATAGCTATAACACTGAGATCTCAAGATCTTCTCATAATCAATACTAGACCGAGATCATGATACAAACTTATTCTGCCACTCCAAGACCAAGATCATCAATCCCTTTCTCAGACACTGCTGAGACCATCATGACTGCTGCATCATTGAAGTGATCACTCTACTGTACAGCTGAGATCTTGCTTCTTCATTAAGCAACTGAGGTCTTCGCTGTGACTCATACTATGATGACTGATTCATCATATCTCCATCACCATACTCTAGCTGAGATCATATACCAAGAGTGTATTTCATGATCAAGACTGTAAGGATAACTGAGGGATCACTGTGATCCTCCTTATGCTGAGATTGTGAGTCTTACATCTATCAAGACTGTGATAACGTTATGGATCCTTACCATTTCTCTTGATGCAGAGACCGTAGTTGTTACTATTCACAGAGACTGTTTCTTCTTATCACAGTGATATTGTTCATTGCAACGAGATGACAGTGATTAGCAATGTGCCTTTGATCTCATCGATACTGTAGCCAAGTGTGTCACTGCGCTGAGATTTGAGTAGAGTATAGATACACTGAGATTATTAATCTAGACTTCATGCTACAACTGTGTCCTGATCCACAGTCCTTTCTCCATCATCCATCTGAGATCTACTAGGAATGTTGTGTATGAGATCTTTGTACCATCCATTCGAGTTCCATCTTGACGGCACCTACAGGTATGTCGAGACTGTTACTCTCCTTCACCATCATGATTCTAATCAACTATGTCACTGTTGTGACTGTGGTTCTTTAATACGCCAAGACTGTACCTCAGAGACATCTCTATGCTGAGACTGTCTATCCATTCAGAGATCTTGCTACTCCATCAGTAGATCAACGCTTACACAGCCACGTGCTGTTCTCCAATACAGTTCTGCACGATCGCCGTGCTGTCCACGTGCCAGTGTTTAGATACACCAGCGCAATCCAATCTCTATTACACCGTATACCTTAGCCTCACGTCAGTCCTTCGGCAACCTGCTCCACTGATAAGGCAATCGCAGTCTTTCTGCAGCTCTTTAATATTTCCGCGCTTGTGTTGTAAACTTTGACCACATGACAGTCTTCTGCGTGGTATTACAGATCTCTGTCCGCGTGGCTGTTCCCCAACAGTCAACTGTGTAAACTTCGTGCTGTCTATCAGACGTTCCGCGTCCTCAGCGCAATGACACCTTCGCAACTATCCACGCGTCCGCCTTCTAACTTATCAATCTTTGGCTTATCTACGCACCAGCGTATCTAACCCGCATATGTGATTGCTGTCCACGTGTTGATGGCGCAACTTCTTTGCTATTCACACCAATATACCTGCGTATATATAAACCAGTGTGTACAGCCCTGCGCAATCTTTCTACGTGTCCAAACGCACCTCCGCATAGATGTATAACCCTGTACATATATATCACAGTCCACGTGTTGGCTTGGTAGGCATGCGCGTTTTTCCCTTCGCTGTCTGCGTCTTACGTCCTGACGTATATATATAACCCGATGTGTATATTTCTCTGTCCACGCGTCAGGCTGTTAACAACCATTGCTAACTGACCACGCGTCCATATCGAAGACTGGCAGCTCACTTCGTATGCGTTTTTTTTTCCACGTAATGTTTCAACCCGACAGTCAACCATATAAGTAGCCTTGCGTCTGCCCGAGAACTCCAACGCTGCGCCTCTATATGCTGTCCGAGTCTATATAATTGTATTCTGCCCGAAGGCAGTTTTCTCCCTACGTGATTCTTATCGAACCCCGTAATCCTGTATATAGATTACTGCGCTTACTCGAGAATTATTACCCCAGGCATTCTTATTCTCTGCGCATTCATTTAGTTACTGACTGTGTAGAGTCTCCTTTCAAACCCCTCGTGGGTTCACTGTACTTCCAGGATATCTCGGCGCATGCAACCCCGCAAAACGCACGAGAGAGACGCATTAGAACTGTGCTCTTATTCTTCCGGAAGTACTGTGTGAAACTCCGATTGCTTTCCCGCTTCTGCCCACCAGCTACCTTCGCTAGATAACCGACTTCCGCATCAGCCACAGCGCATTCACTTTTCCGCACTCCTGAGCCGTGCGCATTAGAACTGCGCCATCGTTCTCTAGAATTCAGAGCGATGATCTCCGATCCTTCGATGATGATTGCTATAGATAGAGTTTGTCTTCACCTCAGCTCTGATACCATGTAAAGTTTTGTAGATGTTCTATGCTAAGAGCAATTTCACTTTTCTCACAGCAATCATACAAGTAGATAAGCAAAATGCAGATAGAACATATAAGCAGATCTTATAGAAGACAAATCAGAAACAAGAAAAATGTATGTGTTCGTTTCGGCGGTCAGCAGGATGCTTCAACCAGCAAAGTCTCCTTTGGTCAGCCAGCCCAGCATGTGTCACAACAACCCTCTAACCAGCATGTGTCACAACAACCCTCAACGCTGGTCAAACTTCTGCGAAACCCTAGCAGCAGAAACCCTAGCATGTGAGTTGTGTTCTCCTCAAATTCTCTACAACTTTTCCTGTATATATATCCATCAATGAGGGTGTGTGACACATCTGTTGGGCATGTGAGCCTACATTACAAAACTGGCTGACCTTGCACATATAATTTATTAAGAATAATAAATTCAAAATATAAGTTCTGCTCATCGGATTAAGACTATTTTTATATGGATTTTACACCTCTCAGAAAGAGGAATCCAACAAAAATATTAGCCTCTTAATCTGAGCATCAGAACATGGAGTTTGGACCTAGTTGTCCAAATTTAACAATGTATTTATATGTCTATCATTTTAATGGTAAAGTAATGCACACTTATATTTCAATCTAGTGTAGTCTATCAATATCAATAGCAAGAGCAGCAAGACAAAGTTCCAATCTTGGGCATTCTATGTCCACATCCCAGTCTCTATGGGGGTCACTTGTATATTCTTCATCCGAATGAGACATAAGGCATAGTTTTGTATGCACAAATGCAAGATCCTCAACCATTTTCCATTACAACCTCTTGCGCTTCATGGAATGAATGAAACCGTAGGTACTCCAATTTCGTTTCGTTGATTAAAAGCTTGCCACTTGTGATAGAGTACAAGTGACAAGGTTTTGCAAATATACATTGTTTTCCCCATGATAAGTCCACCATTTAATCACGTTGATGCTTATCTCATCCAAAGTTGATATGACTGCAAAATCCTCTAATCTTGCAATAAAACAAGCAAATTCTTCCATCACTTCAATTTGTAAAGAAGCTAGAAACAACCTCAGATGATTTTTTCACTTCATTGGCCACCAGCTTGTTCTTATGTGGGCCCTTCCTCTTCTTATTGCTTCGAGGAATGCGTTCTACATCACAAAATCTCGGATTTAGAGCATGTGCCAAAGTGTGTGATGGAGTATTAAAGCCATTCCACCTTGTAACAATGATGGATCTCACATGCTTTGCAAAAGCAACATCAACAAAAAGAAGAGTGGGGACCTTCCATGTAATAACTTCCATGTTTTTTTCAGCGATTGTGTCCATACTATTATAAATCTCTCCCAAGAAACATTTGTTTGTTTGCTTCTCTTTAACCCTTATGTATCCCTCTTCAATTGAGTGATCTTCAAGCTGCCTCTTCTTGTCACCTTAGCTCTGATACCATGTTGAGAAATCAATGGTTGCTAGATTAGGGTGATTTCTCTTTACTTTGATAATTGCTTGTGATGTTCTTTACTTCAATTTGATGTACTTATAGTTAGCTTCTTCTTTACTTGATTATTATAGTGTTCTTATCATCAAACAACTAACAACTATGAAGATCAATAAAACAAGAGGACACAAGATATAGGTTGCGAGCCGGGGCCAAAACCTCTCCCTTTGGAGGATAACCCACAAGAATTCTTTTCTTATATAATCTTCAAATGACGAATTCCAAGACCTAAGACCCAAGACAAAGACCCCTCCAAGACCAAGTCAACCTCTCCTTTGACGAGCTTGTCCTTCACAAAGTCAACCCAAGTCAAATTGCTTCAAAACATCAAATTTTAGCCTCTTCTTTAGAACTTTGGCTACTACTTTAGGTGTGCAATTTTTGGCCTCTACTATAGAAACCATAACTCACACGTGTGCGAAAAGATGGTGAAATTATCCTTCTCTTTGCTTCGCTGGATCGCTGCTTCCTCCTTAGAAATTTGGTTTGCAAACTTGATCCCTTTAACACTAAATTCAGCTCCTTGATGTGACTGCAATTCAGTGTTGCTGCAACTAAAAGATGCCCTAATTCCTTCATATGTTTGAGAATTTGACCCAAAATTCAGATTTTTAAACTTCGATTTTTCTTCTTTTGTTCTCCTTCTTCGCTCACCTTTTAGGTTTCTTTCTTATCCTTATCGAACTTCTTGGATGATCTCTTCAAATGAGGTCGAGCTCCTATATATCTAGGCTTCTTGTGAGATCAAGTTGCCCATCATGAGGTTGACTTGTCCCTTGTAAGCCGACTTCTCATCTTGCAGGCCGACTTGGTCTTGGAGGGAGACTTTGCACTCTTTGACTTACAATAAATTCTTTTTACATGATACAAAATGCCCAATCGGGTCCTTTACATATGACAATGACTCTTTGACTTCTTTGACTCTATGACAAAGCCCTAGAAGTACACAATGGGTGCTTGAATTGTAAATAAAATGACCTTGAGCATGAAACCCATTCTATAAAATAATAATAATAATTTTTCTTTATCTTTACATCAAATACAAAAATCAAGAGTACATAAGACATTATGAAGAGTGAACCTAGTTACATTTTCCAACACTCCCTTTTAACTAGGGAGGTATTCATAAGACATATGAGGTACATGGACATTCTCATACTGAAGAATTCTCATAAGAAGAGTCGGATTGGTAAGCCATCTCATAAGCTATCTTATCAGCTTAAATCAGAGCATCTTCATCATATCAACCAACATTTCCATATAAAAAGGCCTTGAATAACAACTCTATCTCTCCACTAGATTAGAGCACAATGCTGGGAAGATAATGATTTATAGACACCTTTATAGACACCTTCATCATTGTCTATCAAGGTACATACCCCATCCAGATGTTCAAGGTATGTCTTTTTATGACCATTCCCATCTTGGATTTACCCATCCTCATGGAATTTCCTCTTTGACTACTCTTGCCTATTGGATGCCCTACCTCTTCCTCAAAGAGTATTGGTATCAGCCTCAAATGCTTACCCAAACCTCCATTCTTTCTTCATTATATGAAGACAAGAATGATGTGTCTATCTCTCCCTCTCAACTAGGGAGGATCTACTCATTCCTATAAAAGGAATATACCCAAGCTTCCCCTTAACTAGGGACTTGTTTCCAACAACAACTATCTGCGCTTCGGTGGAGATTATGGTACTATCAACTATTTGTAGGGATGCTCCTTTCCGCTTCATCATGTCATGGATGAACTTCAACTTCTTCATCATGGAGCCATCTTCTACATAACTTCTTTGTAGGGCTTCGACCATCGTCTTCATCACTTCTCTTCAACGAAACATAGTGTTGAACCAGTAGTCATGTCATCCTTTCACTTCATTGGGAAGTGACCTTCTTCGTCATCATTTGGCTATCCTTCATATCGCTACCTTTTTCCAAGTCATGTTTCTTTCATAGTTATCCATCCAATATTGTGTGTAGTATTTGTAGGTGAATTTCTACAATCCTCTTCCGACTGCCCTGTTTCAACCCAACCATATGCTTTCTTTCAAAAAAAAAATGAACATCAAGTCAAATTTAACTCTTTATGATGGCCTTTTGTGATGACTTCAACTTTCACAACATCAATATCCTGCATATTGTACAAATCCATCTCCAAGACATTTACTATCAAGGTTTTCCTCCTTCATCATACTTATCAAGGTCTTAATACCTTTTCCATGGAGATGTCATAACTAATCCTTCTAAAGGTTTATCAGATGTTTGATTACTTATCTTATCTCATGTGACTATAGATACATCTTTCACGGACTCTTCTTTCACCTTCTTCACATATTGCTTCCTCAGGATCTTCTATACTTAGTTCCTTCATGATAGGAACAATGGTTGCCAACCACCTCATATTATTCATGAGGTCATGTAATTTTGATTCCATCTTGTCATCACGTAGAAGAGTTCAAGGCACATTGTGTTCATGCCTTCATTTGTCATCCATAAGGAAGAGTCCCTTCTTCAATAATGCTCATGAGATAAAGCATTCTCACCATTTTATCTGCAATTAAGTGATGACATGGCTTTATCCATATATAAAAATTAACAAATATGTGGATACCTCTTCCTTTATGTGATCATCTAGGCTTCCTTTAGTAGCTTCCCTTTTCTTGCTTGAAGATGAAAATACGTCAACTTGTCATGCCACACTTCCCTTGTACCATACCTTCATCTTTATAGATTGTGGATTCCCCACTAGGTGGAATGTAGACTATCTGTGTGACACTTGCTTCTTCTAAGTAGACGTAAACCTTATAAACAAAGATTCCAATTGAGGATCTTCATGATCCTTATTCTGCAAATGCTTCTTCCTAATGATGATGAGGTGTAACATACTCTTATCTTCCTATCTTGCTAGATGACTTGCTTCAACCATGCAAACTATTGCTTCAGTTATTCTTTCATGCTTTAATGATGTCATCCCAATGCTTCCTACCATTACTTGCCAAATTCTATAAACTGAAAATAAATTAAATGTGTGAAAGACCAATTCAATAGTAGAGTTCTTTTACTTCTTCCTTTGAGTTCTTCTCTTTTGGTTCTTCTACTTCTTCAGTCACATGGGCTTCGCTTCTTTCTTTTCTTTTCTTGTTGCCCTTCTTGAATTTAGGACAATTCCCCTTGAAGTGCCCATATTCATTGCATTCATAGCACTGGATCTTAAACATGTCAATTTTCTTTTGAAATTTCTTTCGAGGCTCAAACTTTCCAAATTTACCTTTCTTTCTTATCATAGATGCATATGCTTGTGTTTGTTCATTTGATCCAACATCTTTCTTCGCCTTTAATCTAGATTCTTCAATCTTACATAATGACCACGTATCACTGAATGGAGTGGTTTCCTTCTTTCCATTGATGAATGATACAAAGTTGCTCTATTCATCTGGTAATGCATTGAGTATAAGAGTGATCATCTCAGGGTCTAACATTGTTTCTCCTAGCTCTTGTAGTTGATCTCTTATTTGAGATACCTTCATGAGATATGAAGCTACCCCTTCTTCCCTTGATACTTTCATCTTGTATAGCCCATTTCTTAATGATATCATTTCTCATGTAGTACTTACAGAAAACAACTCCACCAACTTGTCATAAATTTTTTTAGATGTCTTCAACTTTACTACATAGGGGATGAGAGAATTCTTGATTGATTCAAACCATTTCACACAAATATGCAATGCTTCTCATGCATATAGCAAGTAAGGGTGCACATAACCAAAATAATACTAGTGTAATATATCTGTGAACCAAAATACATCAACATGTTGGAAATTTAGTAGCCATGGTCAGTATTTTCATCAAGAAAGGAAAAGAAAAATTAAATTTGAATTAATGACCCCACAAGTGTCAAGTCAGCCCCAAGTCTGCCAGGCCCCTTTGGAGGCACCCATTCGACCTCCTTTTGAAGACTATTAATCGGAGACCACTTTTCCTCATTTGCACATCGAATGATCTATTGATGATCTCTATTCCAACAAAGATAGGAGGACAAGGCCATAAATCATAAAGAAGAGGAAAGAGGTTGGCTTGATGGCTTGGCACTTGTGGAAGGTCTTGTTCTGGTTAGCTATTATCTTGATGTCTTATTTTGACTGGATGAATTGATGAACTGAATATTCTCTCATAATGAAAGATTATTGGGGTTTCCTGTTGTGAGTTTTGCGTTGGTCATTGACCCAAATTTTGGTGTCTCTTGTCTTACTGTCTCTACTGTGATTTTCTATTGCTCTATTGTGATTAATGGTTGAAATTTTCTTACGTATAATTGCTTGATGATGTGAATGCTATATGGAATTAATAATAATGAATTATTTAAAGTAGTTATCATTAAAAGAAAATTGTTCTAGCTTGTCACAACTAGAAAAATCAACATGGTATCAGAGCTAGGATTGAAGAGTAGTTTGAATTGGGATCGAAACTATCTTTGTTTATTGATGATGCTCCGAGTTCTCTTTAAAGGGCTGCGTTATGATATGAACTATCTCTATTTTATGAGCAAGTTCGAGGTACTTATTCTCTGTGGAACCATGCAAACTTGAGGCACTTATTCTATGTGGAAGTACAAGTCTTTGACATGTGTTTTCGGAAGAAGGACCGAAAAGCCTGCGTTGAATCCAAGGTATTTGAGCTATATGTGAAATTCAAGTTTTCTCTGTGGTAACATTGTTCAAGGCTTCGAAAATATACGAGGCAAGTGTTGTCATATGAATCTCCATGGAAGTATTATTATTTCTGTGAAAATGTAAGTGTGAGATGATGATCTCAGCGCTGAAGAAGATGCCTATATATGATGATTATACGCCCTTTTATCTAAAATGGTCTAAGCCGCCTCCTTAGTATCTAATCCTTTATGGTCCAAGTAGTAGACCGAGTTTGTCATTGCAATGGAACGGTAACAAGTTTGAGTTAGTATACTTTTGTGGAAGGAGACTAGTCCGAACCTATTTATCTTTGAGAAGAATGACAGGTTTGAGCCTTGTTTGAGATCATTTTTTAAAGAAGACCTTTTATAGGCTGAGGCTCTGAGCACAAGTCTGTGGTGACATCCGAAACCTAAGAAGTCCAAAATCATCTCTGTGGTATGTCTAGTAGTCTAAGCTCATTATATTTATGATGTTCAACACAAAGTTTTATCTCTGGGGTTGAAGCTTCAAGTTCGAATCGATGGCATCCGAGTTACAATTGTATTGTTCAAATCAATTTTTAGATGATCCAAACTATGGAAATCCAAAGTTTGTCTGAAGTCTAAGGAAATACGAGTCTTCTTTCTGAGCTAATACCAAGCCTCATCTTTGTGGTATGGTAAGCTGAGCTCCTTGACATGATCTAAAATATAAGACATTTGAACTTTGTAATATGACTTGTGTAGTGTCATTCGAATTTGTCATCTTTGTGGAAGAATGGCAAGTCTATTGAGAAGGATAGATAAGCTATTGTATCAAACTACTATAAGAGACTAAGTTTCTCAAGAAATTTGCATAAAAGAGGAAGAAAGTGCCCCATTATATTTAAGAAATTTGAAGACAGTAAAGCCTAAAGAGGTTGACAAATCCAAACAATGTCGTCAAAGGAAAGAATTTATAATGTCTTAGGATCCAAGAATATGATCCAAATTGTTGTAATGACTAGTGAAGATTCACAAATGATCTCCCACCATGATCATTTTGGTTGAAGATATTATGTGACCCCTATTCATTTGTTGAAAGGTTGAAACAATCCTGGAGTCTCAAGTATTGACCAAGGAGGATCACGAGCTGTCCCTAAGATCGTGATATATCATATTATCATTAAAAGATAGGTCATCGTATTTGAAAAGGTCTGCGAAATATGATAGGGTCCTAAATGACTAAGAACTTGCATATTTGAGTATAAGCCTTAGACTTGAATGGTTGAATTTATTGCAAGAAAATATGTTGCTATTACAATGACCTTGTAACAAGAAGGTAGATATAATAAGAGGTCGAAGCTCCTCTTCAAAACCTGAAGTCTGATCAGATTATTGCTGAGGAATTGAGAGTTGATAAAATTGCAAAATCTAGGGTTTGGAAGACTGAATGTTTTGGCCAGATTCTAGGGATGTTTTGGGTTTGTAAACATTAGAAAGGGTTTAAACAAGAGAGCCCTATGATTTGTGGACAATTCCCTAGGACTGATCATTCATTATGTTGATATTGAAAATGAGAATAATGAAGTTGGAAAAGAATGCAAGGATGAGTGTTACACATCTAGGGTTTGTAAACCCTAGACTAAACTTGAAGAATTATTAGGGTTTGGAGTTAAAACCCTAGCTAAACAATTCTTAACCCTATATAAACAAAAAGGGTTGGAGAAGAAAGCCTAGGGCTTATGGATTGATTGCTTCTGCTTGAAAGAAGAAACCCTAGCTCCAGGAAGAAATGACATCTTGATGATGAGGTTGATTTGCAGGTTGGATGCAAGAAGGCTAAGATTAAGAGGGAGATGACATATTCTCAAGAGATAAGTACTTTATATCTCTCTTTCTTGATTATTACTATTATTACCTTTCTATGTTTTCGCTTGGTTGTATTTGTTCTTCCTTGGCCTCCTTGTGAGGATTGCAGGTACACAATGAAGGTTGCAACTTTCCATAGATATGATAATAGATGAATGGAAGAACAAAGTAAAGCTTATGACAAGAATACTCATATTGGATGAAGCTTTGGACTTAGAGGGAGCAGAAAAATCAATTAGATTGAAGCATGTTTTGATCTAATGACGAAAAGAAGTTAGTTGGGACTTCCAAGAAGAAGATGGCTAGAAGTTTTGAAGAGCAATGCTGATCTAAATCTGTTAAAGATGAGCCCATGATTCTGCTATGTTTCACTGATATGTTTCTAACAAGGACTTAGGATCTCTTTCTCCAGTGTAAGAGGGAGCTGCATGAAGAATTGTAAGATTGAAAGTGTGGCATGAGCCTGGTGAAATCCTTACTGCAATTTGGCATAATGGACTGCGAGTCCATGGACATATCTATGATGGAAAATTTAAAGAAGATGCAAGACTTTGTTGCAGACTTGGTTGATCCTACTGATTGGCTCGTTGAACTATTTGCTGCATGGATTCAAAGATTCTGATTGGGTTGAATGTTATGATGATAGGAAGAGCACCTCTAGATGTTGTTTTAGCCTGGATATCATGGATGAGTTTTGTGCAGACCTTTGTTTCATTTAACACGACTGAAGCTTAGTATATAGTTGATTGTTCAACCTATTGTGAAGCAGTTTGCCATCAAAAGTTGTTTGCTGGTTTGTTTGATCAAGTGTTGGAATCCATTGTGATATATCCAAAACTCTGTGAAGCTTTCTGAGAATCTTCTTTTTCATGATAGGTCGAAGCACATTGAGATCATGTATCACTATTTCTGAGATGTTGTCCAAAGAATAGCTGTGAGACTTGAATACATTTCTGTTGATGTTGTTGATGTTTTGACAAAGCCACTATCTTGGATGAAGTTTGTTTACTTTTGAGAGAAGCTTGAAATGATTGAGAATCCTTCTCTTGTAGAGAGGAAGCATTGATTGATGAATCTTCCTTGGGCTTGGCTGAAAATCCATGATTTATGGTCGGGAAGATTGTTTTGGTTACTTCCTTGGGTCGTTGAGTAACCTTATGCTCGGGGAAGTTTGTTATGAGGCTTGGAGTGTCCCTTAGGTCATTGTGTTTAACCGAGAGACCAGTAAGCTTGGTCAGGGACCATGTGTACTCTCTTAGGTCATTGTGTTTGACCAAGAGACCATTGGTATGGTTGGAGAGTTTGATCCTGGTTACTCCTTTAAGTCATTGTGTTTGACCGAGAGACCAATAGGCTGGCCGTGGAGATTGATGTTGAGTTCTCTCTCTTGGGTCATTGATTTTGAATGAGAGACCAGTGGGATGGTCAGAGAGGTTGACTTTGGTTACTCTCTTGGGCCATTGTGCTTGATTAAGAAACCATTGCTTGATCCCATGGTCAGTTGGGTGCTGATGTTGATGCCATTGGGTTTTGCCTTATGGGATGAGTTTTATGCTATGTATCTTTCCTTATGATGAGACTTATCTCTTCCTTTGGTTATTATTGAGAGACCAATGGATTGATCGGGGAGATTTTTCTTGAGAGAAATTGAAAAATACCTCCTTGGCTAAGAGGGAGTGTTGGAAATTTAGTAGCCACGATCGATATTTTCATCAAGAAAGAAAAAGAAAATTAAATTTGAATTAATGACCCCACAAGTGTCAAGTCGACCCCAAGTTGTCCAGGCCCCTTTGGGAGCACCCATTCGACCTCCTTTTGAAGACTATTTATAGGAGACCACTTCTCCTCATTTGCACATCAAATGCTCTATTGATGATCTCCCTTCCAATGAAGATAGAAGGAGGACAAGGCGAAAATCAGAAAGAAGAGGAAAGAGGATGGCTTGATGGCTTGGCACTTGTGGAAGGTCTTGTTCTTGTTAGTTGTTATCTTGATGTCTTATTTTGACTAGATGAATTGATGAACTGAATATTCTCTCATAAGGAAAGAGTACTGGGTTTTCTCCTTGTGGGTTTTGCCTTGGTCTTTGACCTAAATTTTTGTCTCTCCCATATTACTATCTCTATCGTGATTTTCTGTTGCTCTACTATGATTAATGGTTGAAGTTTTCTTATGTATATCTGCTTGATGATGTGAATGCTATATGGTTTTAATAATAATGAATCATTTGAAGTAGTTATCGTTAAAAGAAAATTGCTCTGGTTTGTCACAACTAGAAAAAATCAACTCAACAAAGAGGCTCTAAATGGCCTCTAGAGTCCAAAAAAAATCATAGTACTAATAAGTAATTATAGTTTAGACTCTAGAATATACAATCTAATAATGTTGTAGAATCATTAGAATCCTCCTCCTCTTCATCCTCAACATTACTAGACTCTACAATGGGATTCTAGCTTGATTCCCTTGGTCTTGAAAGTAGTGGTACTCATCCAACATTCCGATCCCCTAATTGTGCAAGTGGGTCCAAGTCCATCCAAGAAAGGTCTTCATTGTCAAATTCTAGCGCTTGACCCTCCACAATCTACTCTGATGAGGGATCAAATTCATCCAAGAGTGTGTTGCTCGATTCAGGGGTCTTGTTCAACGACTGGTTGCGCCTCAATCTATGGTTGTACTAAACATAAACCATATCATTCAACCTTTTTTGTTCCAAATGGTTTTGCTTTTTGGTGCGTATATGCTCAAAAACGCTCCAAGTACATTCACGCCCAAAGACATTACATGATTAGCTCAATATCCAAATTGCTAACTTTTGTAAATTACGCCACTAGCCACCAAACTGTCCCCACCAGTAGGCTGCAATAAAAGTTGAAGACATAGAAGCTTCAACAAACTATAGCCCCTTGAAATAGATCCAAATTTGCCCAAGAAAATCAGCCCAAAAACTCTCCACATCAACCCTTCAACCAACTCTTCAAACCTACCCAAGAACTCATGAATTTGAAATGGCTCAAGTGAATTATGTGAGTGAAATGGAGGGGGATGTCCTCAATAAATAGCTTTAGCAGGGCCCTGGGGTTAAATATTTGGCTTGCCCTTTGAAGTAATTTATTTATTTTAAAATTTGAGGTTTGGTGGTCCCTAGTGATGTCGTATGGCACCGTATGGAGCTGTTTGATTTGGTGTTTTAAGGCTGGTTTGGTACAGAAATGGCCTTTTTTGGTCTGAAACCCTAAGCCAAACTGGTATGGCACCGACACTGGTTATATTGAAAATATTGTTGCTGCAGTCGGTATTTATGTCAACAAAATCAAAGGAATTAAATGGATATTTTATTCTTCATGTACACTGCAAACTGGACAGGTTGGCCCACCAAGAGAAGGGGCTTGACGCTTGGTCAAAACCCACTTGATATGACACATATAAATTGACAAAGAGACCTCCTCATTTGGCATCATCAACTCGACTTCTCTCAAGCGAATATGATCTTCTATTCACACATACGAAGGAGGAAGAAATCTGAAGTTTGACCAGTCAACCTTGACTTTGACCAGTGACCTTTGACCATCATTGACTTTGATTATATCTGGCCTTTGTTGACTGAGTCTTTGACTGTCCTTTGGAGTGAATACTCTGGCATATTTGACTGAAGAAGTTGACTGAATTTCTGGGCAATTTTTTTTGTGTCGACTCTTTTTGAGTGCAGGTCAAACTGACCTGTTTGACCAAATTGTCTGTGGAGCAGCAGGGCTGAAATTCAGCCCTTTTGACCTCAGTTGATCAGGATCAGAAGCAGGTCCAATTTTGGCCTCTTTGACCAGATTTGACTTGTGAGTAGATGTTTGACATTTTATCTCATTTGACTGGTTTGCCTTGGAATTTGGTTTGGTCAATGGAATTATATTTTGACTGGAAAAGAAGATGTACATATTGATTGAATGGGATAATTTCTCCTAAGAAAATAATTTCTGGGGTTTTCCCTGGTTTGGGTTTTCCCAGGATAAAAGTTTTTGTCTCTTGTGCATCATTGTTTTACTGTGATCTCCACTGCCCTATTGTACTTATGGTTGAAATTTTCTGAAGTTTTATTAATTAATGATCTGGAATGTGCTAAAGACATAATTGTATCATTGGAATTGGGAAGTAATTATCTGACAGAAAAATGTGCTTGTCTTAATTGCACTAAAAAAATCAACAGGTTAGACTGGTCAGTTTTTCGGTTTCCAGTTTGAATAACACTGGCCTAAACCACCTTATGAGAATTTTTCCATTGTGGCATGGTATTTTATTGGCTTTTTCCTATCTTTTGAAAAAAATACAAGGGACTGATTTTTTCCACATTGCAATATTTTCAGCAATATTATGGGGAGGGTTTCACATTGCTATGTTTTCTAATGTTGGTGAAAAATCACTGATTTTTTCAACAATGTTCTATATCAAGCATAATGGTTACTGATTGGTTGCACCATCGCCTCACTTTGTTCATGTCATCATTTCAATTGAACACCTCGTATTTTCATATTCATGTGGATTGTGGATCTGATTGAGCAACTAGACTTCCATCATGAGTTTCTTCTTCTCAACGTCAAATGTTACAGGTTCTTTTGCTCTAGAACTCCCCCCAGGATACACCCAGCTAGACAGTCTTGGCTCCCAGTATCCCCCAGATGATATCATTAGGTTTTGCATCGGGCCAGTATTTCCCAGATGATATCATTAGGTTTTGCATGGGGCCCTTCACATTAATAGATGAATACAGTGAGGCCTATTTTCCCTTTGCTTGCCCTCTAATTTTATGTCAACTTCCTTCTCTGAGCAATGCTTTGCGCCTTGGAATTATGCACTTTTATTTTACCTAGATCAGGTTCTTCTCTTTTGTTTTCTGACATATGTATCTCTTTCACATTGTTAGCTTTTCTTCAGTTTTAATATTGTTCTTGACACTCCCATAGTCGTTGGATTATTCATTGATTGTACTTTCTAGTCACATTGACCTTTTTGCTGGTCATTAATGGACAGTAAGAAAATTAACTTAGTTTCTTGTCTTAATGATTTCCACTCCATATTGTGATTAATAAAATTGATATTAGCCATGAACAAATGAACCTGTTATACTCTTCAGCACTAGTCAAAGAAATAATTGGGTTCAAGATTGATGTTTGAGAAACAACTTATTGGATACTATGACCCTAAAATCCTTAGATTAGAGAAGTGATTTTCTGGTTGCCTCTTTTCCAAACCTACCAGAGATCTATTTTATTTTGTAGTTCAACTCTCTTGGTTATACCAGTAACTAAACGATAATAAAGCAAGCATCCTGACTTTTACACACATTAGGGCCTACGATGATGTAGTGCTATATTTTCATGGAAACCTTTCTTGAACAATATCTTTCTTTCTTATCTCAATGCTTTCTCCAACATATTGTGATTAATGAAATGAATATGAACAAATGAGCCTGTTATAGTCTTCATCACTAGTTAAAGTTCAATGTTGTTGTTTGAGAACCAACTTATTGGCTTCATGACCCTAAATCTTAGATTAGTGAAGTGATTTTTGGTTGCTCCTTTTCCGAATCACCAGAGATTCTTCCCTTACACCAAACGATAATAAAGCAAGCATTTTGAATTTAGCACATGGGACGACCTACAACAATGCATTGCTATATTTTCATGGACAAGTTAAATGATCATTTCTGCTATAATTTTCTTTTTTTGCCATTGATGCAGGTTTTGATGATTGATTATTCTTCTTATGCAGAATGGGCATCATCCTTGAATCATTTGCTAGCTTTCTATCACATAGTGTTATGTTTTCCATTCTGGATTTTTCTAATTGTCACTTTGGCACTTCTCAGGTAGACAAGAGCCTATCATTTTTGAATGATTATGTGCAGTCATCTCTAGAGAAAGGAGCAAGGCCTTATATACCAGAGAATGAACGTCTGAACATGGATAATGTGAATGCTTTCCGCAGTCATCAGGACCAGAATGAAGGTGCTGGTCATTCTTTAAGGTTTGAAGCATATGAAATTCCAAAAGTTCCAGTACCAACAAGAGCTGTCCAAGTCTCTGTTTCAGCATCAACTGAGTTTGAGGCAATGGCGGAGTCTAGTTATGCAAGAGCAATGCAGCTGGCTGCACCTGTTTCATCATCATCAGATACACAGTTTTCCATCACTGATGGTATCAAGCTACGATTGGATGGGGTACAAAAGAAATGGGGTCGACCAACATATACTCCCACTTCATCAGTATCTTCTCCGGCCAACACAGACAAGTCCAGTAATGGGACACATGAAGGTACACTTGGTAGACCCATCACTATGCAAAACAGGGAGAGCTCATATGAGTCGAGACAAATTGATCGAAGGCAACAGGCTGAACCCTCTATAGAGAAGCAGAAACTTGCTGCTTTATTTGGATCATCTTCTGCGAAAACTGACAAGAGAGGTGCAGTAGCCAAAGCTCCTAAACCAGTTGATAAGAAGAATAATCCTGTGCGGTCAGAGAAGAGCCAGACAGTTTCCAAAGTTTCTTCTCATATGATGGACACAGCCATGTCTCAGCAAACTGTTAGAGCTCCGCCTCCACCAGACCTCCTTGATTTGAGTGAAGAAAGCCCTGCTGTAGAAGTATCTTATGACCCATTTAAGCAGCTTGAGGGCCTCCTTGAACCCTCTGAAGATGCTGCAAATCCTAAGCTTGCAGCTTCTGTAGTTACCAGTCCACCAGTGGATCTCATCTCTTTATATACGACCGCACCAATTACAGGCCTGTCTTTAGACCCCACTACCTCTGTGGGACAAATTACTACAGGTATTCTACCAAATGATGGCTTTGGTGGGGCTTCGGTCCTCCAAAATAGTTTTTCCGGTTTGGGCAGCCATGGTGTGGGTGTAGCTGCTACTTCTGGTCAAGCAATGCCAGTTGTGAAAAAGGGGGAATCTTCCCAGGATTCTTTACAAAAAGACGCAGTCTCTAGACAAGTTGGAGTGACTCCAACGGGCAAGAACCCCAACCTTTTCAAAGATCTGCTTGGTTGATTAATAAGGTCCAATACCAGACAACTTGGAGCTACATTTGTGGCACAATAATTGTTCTTTTACATCTTGAGGGTTTAAAAATCAGAGGCAGGTATGTGATTGGAAGAATTATTCTGATTATAAAGGCCATCTCTGTCATATTGCAAGGAAATGCTTATTTTCCTTGTTGAAACACTGTGAGTTGGTAGAATTCTAGAGAATTTTATGGGATGCAACAGGTGGGATTTTCAGAAGCATCCCTATTGAAACGTAAAGTTTCTAGGATTTAGCCATACAAGCTTCTATGTGTCCATCTCATAAATTGTATTCCCTGTGTATTTTTATTCAAGCATAGATAAATTCTCCAAATAGGAGGATGATGGTTTTGGGTCTTTTGTTGGAACATTATCCTTGAAATTCTTCTTTGAGTATTTTTTCTGAGATCTTTGTTGTTCTGGTAGCACAGTGTTTCACGAGTGTAAACTGTTAGTGGATTTTGAAGAGGACAAATAAATGTGCTGAGATGTTGTAAGGAATGCACTCTGCTGTGTCGAGTGGTATTATTTTCCCACTTAGTGTTTTCAACTATTGATTCACCTGGTTCCGCTTTTTTAAATTATCTTATCTATAATTAGATATCCCACTATCGCAACATTACCATTTGACTACATTACCAGGGATCTTATGTATCCTTCGAACACATTTGAGTGTTCCAGTGTTATTAGTTGTATTATTTGAGAACCTTTCGACATTCAACATTGCGGGCAAATAAATGTCTTTTAACGTCTACAAATTGAATCTTGAAATGCTTCTACACTTTCATATTTTTGGTTCTGCAAGGTAGCTGTTTTTATGACGTGATTTAAAGATAAAATTTGATGAGTATCTGAAGATCAAAATCTTCAAACAGAACTTGACAGCACTTGATGAGTATTTGAAGATCATATGCATTTCAAGAGTTGGTGATTCTTAACATATTCGATGCAAAACTTCTTCAATATTCTTCGTTGTCTATAATGCAGTCATGTCAATATCAACTGAATTCTTTTTCTGTCTTGGAGGATAAGCTCACTCCAAAATTTATGATTCAACCTAATACATAAACGAATGCTTGGCATTTGATATTCATTGATGATTTTTCTATTGAAAGATAAGCTTGCCACAATTTTCTTTTGGACTGCACCATGAATACCATACCACACGGGCATACGCAAATCTTGCATGAGTGCGTTCTCACTTCATGGCCTGGATGGATGCACGGAGTGCAGATACATTATTTGGTATTCTAGACATTTGAGTCAACTGAGCGAAAAACCCACTGGTGGAAAAATCTTTTCAGCTTGCTTTTTGGGTAGTGGTATGCTTTAGCGGTCAAGAAGAGGGAATATCCAGATATTTCTCTAATGCATGCAGACAGCATGTGATATTGCATTAATCTAATGCATGCAGACAGCATGTGATATTGCATTAATGGGTTAGCCTCGTAGGCAACTACAATAAGTTATTAATAGACTTAATTTGTTAGCATTGAAAAATATTTGTTACACTAATCGCATTTTAATAAATGATAGCGTACTATTATTGACCAAAAAATTGTTTATGGTTATAATATATTATATTATTATCACATTTTATAACCTGTAATAAATTAGTTAGTTAAGTTAGTGTATGTATATATATATATATATTCTTTTTGTTTGCACATCAGCCAATAACCTGTAATAAATTAGTTAGTTAAGTTAGTGTATGTATATATATATATATATATTCTTTTTGTTTGCACATCAGCCAAAAGATTAGATACTTATCTTACTAAATGTTTTTAGTATCTACACAATGGAATTTTGTTTCTTGTTTAAAGTTGATTAAAATTATTGTTTTTTTCTTTTGGAAAAGAATATAAATAATGAAATTAATTAATAATTAATAATTAATATAATTATATAGAAAAGAATATAAATAATGAAATTAATTAATAATTAATAATTAATATAATTATATAGAAATGATAAAAATGTTTCTTGTTTAAAGTTGATTAAAATTATTGTTTTTTTCTTTTGGAAAAGAATATAAATAATGAAATTAATTAATAATTAATAATTAATATAATTATATAGAAAAGAATATAAATAATGAAATTAATTAATAATTAATAATTAATATAATTATATAGAAATGATAAAAATAAATTTACAATATATTTTAAATAACACTGTTATATACAAATAATAAAATAAGCAATAAATTTAATAAATGATAAATAACATTATTATATAAATAATACATTTATTAAATGATAAATATTATTATTGTGGAAAACTGATAAAATAAATAATAAAAAATAGGAAGTAGAAAGAAGATAAAGGGAAATCTATTATCAAAAGTTCTTTATTTGAGAATGTTTTATTTGAGAATGTTGGTCTTGAGTAAAATGTTAGAATGGTGATTTGTCAAACCCAAGTCTATTTTGTCTTGCCTTTTTATGGAATAAAAATTGGTGTTTAAAATCTGTGTAGAATAGTGAGAATTAATTTTAAGGAAATTTTAGAAATCAGTAATCAATATGATATTAAAATCAAATTATTAAATACAAATTAAAATAATAAATTCAATCTTAATATAAAAAATTACCCTTAACAATGATATATCTTTATATTTATAATTGGTTGTCTTCAACAATTATATTTGAAATTATGTTGGCTATACTTCAACATTAAAACAATGATAGCATTTCAAATTTGTCATGTTGCTAGTTGGATGTTTGTATTTCTGGTACTCGTTTATGATAGGTTGAAATTCTCTATCATTTAATTGTAGGCTTGCACCTTTTTCACTGTTGCTCCCATTGGTATGTTGACCACTACGAATTGTTGGTTCACTAACTTTTGTTCTACTTGAAATTCTCTATCATCTGATTGTAGGCTTGTGCCTTTTTCATGGTGGCTCCCATGGGTATGTTGACCGCAACTACAGTATTGATTCACTAAAACTTGAAATATTTGTTGAAAGTATTGGTAAGAGTTTCGGAAGGATGAAGCATTTCCATCCAAAGGATTTTTCCATGTTTAAGTTGAAATTTTCGAACTTTGTATCCATATCCACCATTTTGTCCATTTAGCTTTGTTTTGTGTGTGTACAGTGAATAATTTTAGTTACATTGTTAACATGAACAACCTAGTAAGGATGAAGGTTAACACCATAATCTAATAGCATTGTTAATGTGAGCAACCTAGTAAGATATGATCTATCACTTCTATACACAATGAACAACAAAACAATAGATATAATAATAATTCAAGTAATATAAACAAAATGGAAAAAAAATACCAGAAATAAAAATGAAATTTAATTAACATGAACCTTTTATTTTGCACAGTATATTTGAAGGTGAATCTATAGTTCAATATACATATAAATTTATAAAATTGTCAAATTCATGATTTATTGGTAATTTTACATAGATTACATATTTGGACTAGAATAAAAAGATAATTTAAAAACTATAAGTTGATCAATCTTTAAGTATATAGTGGAAGCAAGAAACTCATTAAAAGGGAAAATTATACATTAGAAAAACAAAATATAGGAAACAACTAAGTGTAAGGATTTTACATATGGAAAAATTCAAAAGCAAAGAAAATAAGAAAAACAATAAAGGATAAACTCTAATTAGGCCGATAGGCCTTCCTTTGGAATAGACTTTCGTCGTTCCTTTGTCTCCCGTGTTGACACGTGGCATCGGATTCTGAATGGCCCCTTTGTTCCTCATACTGACACGTGGCATCAGATTCTGAATGGCATAACCAGGAGTTTTTCAGTCTCGTGCAGGTAGTGTCAGAATAGAGCGGGACAGTTCTGCGAGGGAGTGGTTCTGCGAGGGAATGACGGGTCGTGTTAACTTCCTGCAGTTATCTTCCACCTTATGCATTAACTGTTTTGCGGTTCCTTTGGATGTTAGAGCAGAACCTGATCCACGGTTTGTTTTCCAGTTTGTTCGACAGCCTCACGCCCTGAAGACAGTCCTCAGATTTTGCAAGCGCAAGGAAAAGTTCATCAGCCTATTTTTAGCTGCAAATTTGGCCATGACAGAGGTGATCTCTCCAGGCAAGTTTTCAAACCTCTTCACCTCATAGCATTTCATATTCAGAAGAACCTGTCTTTTGTTTTCCGAAAAACTGTCGGTACATTCAAAGTGTAAACCTATCAGATTGTCCATGTAAGGAAAACTTAATAAGTTTAGCTATCTATCTATCTAAGGCAGGGGAGTTGCATTTGGATGTTAGAGCAGAACCTGATCCGCGGTTTGTTTTCCAGTTTGTTGGACAGCCTGAAGCCCTGAAGACAGTCCTCAGATTTTGCAAGCGCAAGGAAAAGTTCATCAGCCTATTTGTAGCTGCAAGTTTAGCCGTGACAGAGGTGATCGCTCCAGGCAAGTTTTCAAACCTCTTCACCTCATAACATTTCATATTCAGACGAACATGTCTTTTATGCCGGCCGACTAGAATTTGAATGGATTCTTGATATGAAGAAAAGGGTCGAGTAATTCTGCGAGTGTATAATGTAATTTCTTCCACAAATCTCTTTTAATTTAGCAATGCCAGTTCACATTATAAGAATCAAGGGTTTCTGTAGTAGGATTTCTATAGTTTTATGCTTAATACATGTATAAATTATATAACTTCTAGAAGAGTTACACTATGATGCCTTAACCACCTATCTTCTCTGTGGTTATGGACTGTTATCTTATTCAAACTCTCCGCAATACTAGATTAATACACGCCTTTTTTATAGCCTCCATGAAACATACACAATTGCATATGTTCCCTCTTCTACGAAAGGGTGCAGTTGGAAAGCCATGTCCTGAGGCATGAATGCGTAGCTTTATCCCCAAAGGTTGAATGCTTAATACAAGTTATATTCTTTGTTGAATCCCATATTCAAATCCCAAGGGATAAACTCAGGATATAATCAATGTAGCCCCCTAAATGGTTAACTTCCAGTCACAGTTACTGAGGGTAAACTTTGATCTGTCTAATAAAATAGCAGGTACCAGTTCACATGATGCCAAGTGTATCTAGGGGTTCAGTGCTTTGAGTGGGGTGCTAACTACTAACTTAGGTTAATGAAGCCATTCAAGTGACTTGGAGATCTTCTTTGTACATCATCCATAGAGAGATTATTATACGCATATGAGGACGCTTCAAACCATTCTGTGGGTTTTGACAGGTTATGTAGCTTGCTTGGCATATATGTTGCCCATGCAATTATTAATGTGCAGATGCACAGTGATCAGGATACTAATGCTGAGTAGGCTCCTATCTATGTCTCAACAGTATCTGGGATTTTGTTTATTTATGTTGGAAATCATACCCTGTTTGACTCAGTTGCTCTGAATTTTTCTGGACATACCTAGAAGTTTGGATCTGCCTATTACTCTCTTACAAGTTAGAAGATGTCATTGCAGCTGCAATGATATCCTGTGTGACTTTTGGGGACTCAAGGAGCAGTGTTGAAGGCTCTGTGAATGCTTTCTAAGATGCAATGGAGCTATCTAATATTTGACATTTTCCTGGGGGAAAACTATTGATGATCAATTGTCAGCATCCGATTGTGTGGCTGCACATGCATAAAGTGAATAATCTTGTGGAAATGCATTATGAAAGGCTAGAGCTGATGCAGATGGCTAAGTTTGCTTTTTTATAAAAGTTCTATAATAGGAGATAGTTAAGTCGATTGCATTAGTAGCATTAAAAGTCCTGGAAAGGCAATGTAACACTTGAGCATCAACATTTACTTCAGTGTCAAAATGGAACACTCAGGCTTTATAATAAGCTGGGATGGTGGATATATTGGTGCATGATAATATCCTGTGAGCTTGGATGGGCATACACATCATTCCCTCTTAAAATCTAAAGCTGAGTTGATATTATGAGGAACACAATATTTCTGATAGATTAGGGAGATTATTGGTTATGTATGTGTTCAAAACTTGCTTCATTGCTAGGAAGATAAATTGCTTTACATTGAACAACATATTTTTGTCATGTATTTGAAATGAAATATGCTTTTGGATGATCTATGGTGAACACGTCTCCCACATGAACATCTGCTGGTTTCCAAGGAGAACACAGTCCGTAGTAGGGGCAAGTTCTCATGATCTATCTATTTCTTGGGCTGAGGCTCCTCCCTAATTCTCTTCAACATATGTCATTCTACTCTGAATTCTGCATGTGTGGTGCGTAAGAAACTGACATACTAACAATTCCACACGTAAGGATAGGTAGGAGGTGAGGTCATACTAACAATTCGACACCTAAGCATAAGTATGAGGTGAGGTCATTCAAAGCCCTTCATTTCAGGGCATGAAATTACATGGGTTGGTAAGGCTAAAATTATATTCAAACTGCCCACATTCTTTCTCCTTTCACATCATACTCCATTTCCCTCTTTTTAACTTTGTACAAAAAGAAAATGGGAATTGAATTACTCCTCTTTTCCAGATCGCTGCATTTAGGTGGATTGGTCAGGCTGCAAATAAATAGAAACTGCCCATGATAGTCCGCAATCTGGCCATTGTTATGTGACTGATGGAATCTGATTGTTGGTATGGTCTGCCCGCTGTTTTCAGGGTCCTGTTTCTGATAGTTCTTCTATATGCCTGGACTGAAGGAATGTGTGAACTTTCAGATTCAATAGCTATAGATGGTGTTTGACGAGCGTGTTCACTATATGCAATGCCTGCTTTTCAACATCCCTAAAATGTGCAGAAATGCACAAGCCCAGTGAGTACACCCGAATATAGCATATTAAAGAAAAAAAAATTGTGCATTGTTCACATCATACTTAATATATCATAAATTATTACAAAGCCATATGGAGTCCAGTCAGCCTTTTAGAAGGGTCTGGAAAGGGTAAATTAAGTGAGTGAAATACATGGCAAATGCCTTGATTGAACAACATCTCTTAATGTGTAGGATTAGTATTAGGATTGGCTGAGAAATTTTCCTATTTCATTGATGTTTTGCCGGTACTGTAAGACTATAAGCATTTTTGAACCGCTTGAGGTGCTTCTAAATTCCAACAAAATGTAGCTTTTCCCTGAATCAAATAACAAGCATTTCGTTAACGTGGATTACCTTGGGTGGTTAATATGAGAGGTTATTCTCCTCCCCGTGTAGGTTGTGCCCTTATTATTGTTTAACCATCAACAGTTAGCCTTCTTAGATTAGATTACGCATTCATGTCACATCTTCTTTGACTAGAATTCTGTATTGTGGTGAAATTGATGAATTGCAGGTACTCCTATCACGGGAAAAAGAAACCTCTTGTTCTATTATGGAGACAACCTTGACACCGAATGCCATTCCTCTATTGCTGAATGGTTGCACCGAGATTCAACCATACTTCAGATAATCGATGTAGGTTCCGTTACCTCATTGAAAACAACATCCTCGCACTTCCACATTACTCTATCTGATGGAGCACATCAACATAAGACTTTGCTACCATCCGCATATGGCCCACAAGTTGTCTCTGGAGACATCCAAATTGGATCAATAATTCTGCTCAAAAAAGCAGCTTGCACAGTGCTCCAAAACTCCTCGTAAGGCCCACCATTTGAAATCACCCTCTTTTACTTTTTCCCGCCTAGCCGTTTTTTGCATCAAAAGAAGGAAAATGGAATCTTTATTAATTCATTTCTTACTTGTTTACATAAGGTCCATCCGAGTCGTTGAGCTTGAAGTTGTGAAGCGCTCAGCAACGTTGATGAAGGACACATCGACGCTGCAACATGCACAGGCGGGTTCAGCCCAATTTAGCTCTTCGTCAGCTGAAGATACCTTGCCCTCTTTAGTTACTCCACCACCTTCGGCAACAACTACAACAATTCCATTCACGGCACTCAACCCTTACCGAAAGTATTGGTCTATCCAAGGTAGAGCATCTGCGAAGACATCATTGAAGGCATACAACAATGTGCGAGGCTCAGGAAAAGTTTTCGGATTTGACCTTATCAACCGTGATAAGGAAGAGATCCACCTTTCTGCATTTGCTGAACTGGCCGAATCTCTTTACAATCTAATTCAGGTTGGGCAACTATACATTGTATCAAATGGCACAGTGAGAAGCAAATCCAAACTACAACCACCTCAAGAACAAATGGGAGATTTACTTGTCTGCTGCTTCCACTATCAATCCATGTCCTACAGATGATCCAACGTTTCCCTACCAGAGCTTTCACTTCAAGAATATTGCTGAAGTAAAAAATGCAACTCCAAATACAAATGTAGATGTCATTGGTGTTGTTACTTCCACGTCACCTGCATCAACAATTCGACGAAAAGATGGAAGTGAGACATTAAGGAAAACACTCATACTAAAGGACAGGTCAGGTTTTAGCATTGATGTAACATTATGGGGAGACCACTGTGACTATATCGGACAACATCTTTCTGAATTCTACTCTTTCGACAACCCACCAATTCTTGCAATCAAAGGAGGCCGCGTGTCTGAATTTAATGGCACCACAATAGGGACGATACCAACGAGCACTCTCACAATAAATACACAGGTTGAAGAAACTCAGCAACTACATGCATGGTTCCGTGAAACCGGCTGTAGCTCTTCTTCTCCATCTTTGAGTAGAAACTATGGTGTTGCTTCGAAACGTGCCCTGCCACGAAAGACGTTTCATGAAATTGCTGGCATGCAGCCCTCTGATAAAGCAATCTGGGTTTCAGTTCGAGCAACAATTACTGCTCTTCATATGGATGACTTCTACTTTCTAGCATGTCCACTAGATTTCAATGGAAAACAATGCATGAAGAAGGTTGTGGAGCATTCTAACAATCTTTGGCATTGTACAAAATGTAACGGTGACTTCCCAGAATGTGACTACCGTTACAAACTCAAAATTGAGCTACATGACCACACCGGGAATCTACAGAACGTCACAGTTTTCAATGATGCAGGGAACGAGCTCATGGGCATCATGGCTAAAGACCTGTTCCTACTTTCTATCGAACCAACTGATCTACAGGAAATTTGTGGCCGGATTTCAGGGCACCGTTTCCAGCTAACACTTTCCATTAAAACAGATTACTTCAACGGTGTTCAACGCTTGCAACCAATACTGATCAATTCAGAGGAAATTCAATATGCCTCTGCATGCAAGGAAGCGCTCACTGACATTCAAGCACTGTCTGCTCCAAAACGACCTATTGTTCGCCGCCTGTGAACTTTTTCTTAAGGCTTCATCTACCACGCCTGTTTGTACATAAACAAACATTTCCACACAACTAATTGTCTCATCTTTGTAAATTACACACCCATGTTATTATGATGAAACCTGTAGTTTTCATTGCAAATACTCTCTTCCAGTCATTCCAACATATGTATGTTTGCCATTTACATTTTACGTAATATAAATATCAACATTTGTAAAGAGTCACTACATATGTGTCTCGTTCGTTCTCTACATGCTACACATTGATCCCTTGCTTGCTAAGCTATTCATTTTATCGCTCAAACATGTCAAACAATTTTTTTTTTAAGAAAAGGGAAAGAAATATTTTGAATCTTGTTTCTCTCCTCTCAATGAAAGATACTAAAATAACATATGATTTCATAGCATTCCTAATTGCATGTTTTCCCTTCTACCTAATCTACCTATCTTCACCGATGTTGGACTAAAAAAAATTTAAATCTATGTTCAAAATATAATGTTCCAATTTCACAATGGATGTGCACCCAATAAAATGAGATACCAAACATGCACTACTTGTTTACGAAAACTAACAACTATTACTTGTACTTGTTTAGATATGCCACGAAACAATCAACTTGCGGCCAAAAACAAGCGGCGACGTATTCTTTATGCACAACAAAAGGATCGAATAAATGCACGACGTCGACTACTTTATGAACAGCACAACAACCCTACTACTTCCTCTACATCCCTTCCCACCTCAAATGCTCTCCCACCTATACAAACCAACCCAGCACACATTCATCATATCCAATATAACCCTCCCCTTAACGAAGAACACCGTCGCTTTCGAGAAAGGATTGATGGACTTTCTACCTTGCATGTTTGCACAACATGCAAGGAAGCATACCCAGGAATGAAAACAAAGCTCTTCCACAATAGACTCTCTTGTTTTCGTTGTGCATCATCTAAATCTACCAATCGTTTTTCTGAACTAAACAACATGGACCCTGGAGAACAACCCTGTGTCCTTCACCAATTAACCCAAGTTGAAGAAATGCTCATCGCACGTGTCAACCCCATTCTACAAGTCACTCATTCCCGTGGTGGTCAATATAAATATAGTGGCCATACAATTAGCTTCCCTCAAGATATCACCAGTATTGCCAAATACTTACCCCGGATGCTCTCTGACTTAGACATCCCCATTGTGAAAAGGAAAAATCCATCTGAAAAGGCTTACGAATTCTACGTTTGCAAATCACGTGTCCTTGCAGCCCTTGAATACAAAATAAAATATGACCCTTACTACCATGATGTTCAATTGAATTCATCTACAATTTCTACGCTGCCAGATCTCCCTACAGACATTTCTTCTCTTCTCCACAGTGTAACCACCTCCTCTTTTGAACCCCATCAAACCACTACTGATACCACTTATAATCCTGATGATGTCATGCTACCTCCATTAGAAATCCAACCCTCTTCTTTCGTTCCAATCCTCCCAAATTCATGTACCGAGCGTGACCACATTTGTAACTATTTGCACTCGACCCATTCAAGTTCAACAAGCTCTATCGATTGGCCTCCAATATCTCCAACCGCTATAAATGAATACAACACCATCGACCTCCTTGCCATGGCATTCCCCACACTCTTCCCTACATGCATTGCAATGATCATGCAACCAAGACTTACAAAAGTTGAAATGCATGAATATGCTTTGCACTTGCTTCACTACCATGATAACCGCTTTGGCCAACACCCAAGATTCCGCTACTATCTTTATAACATTCTAATGCGCCATCGTAGCCAAGCAACAGCTAGTGTCTTCGTGAAGAAGTACATTGAGAACAACTTGCCAACAACGGTATCAGACCTACGCCAGTGTCTTCATGACTCTCCGGATTCAAGATTGCCAGAGCAAATAATGAGGTTTGGGTCAGCTCTACGAGGAACACGGTCTTTCTGGAACAAACGCCGATCTGAGCTGACTGACATGATCACACAAATAGGAAGCCCAACATTCTTCTTCACTCTCAGTGCAGCTGATACTAAATGGCATGACTTGCACACGATCATGCCCACAAGTGTTCATTCCACTTCAGTCAACCCCTTCCAATGGAAAATCCAAAACATAATTAAAAACCCACATCTAACAGCCCAATATATGCATTGTAGATTTACAATTTTCCTTGAAGAAATCCTTCAAAAAGGCCTCCATGCAACCGACTACTGGTGCAGGTATTATTTAATATCCATATCCCTCTACATTAATTTTATACATTGCATATACATGTATTAACTAAATGTACCCTTCATGTTATATTCAGATACGAATGGCAACATAGGGGATCCGCAAACATTCATGGCTTCCTTTGGCTACAAAATGCACCAGACATGGACAGACTTGATTGGGACAATGCATTAGAAGTTGCTAATGCACAGAAATATTTCAACCACTACGTAACTGCTTGGAATCCACGTCAGGCAGAACATCGAACTATTCCGCTTCACCAGTCAACAATTCATAACCCGTGTCTCCTTGACACAGCATCAATATTCGCATCCAATCAATTTGAAGACTACACAGAGCTTGTCAACTGCGTTCAATGTCATACAAGTGTCATGAATCTTCCTGTCTTCGTAAGAAAGACAATGTGCTTAGCTGCCGATATGGAGTACCGTGGGAATTGAAGTCCACTTCTTCACTTTTCATTGATGATAAGGGTCATAAAACCTATGTCCCTGCTGGCAATGATGAAAGATTGAATATTCACAACGCCGATCTACTCTCTATTTGGAGAGCAAATGTTGATTTCCAACCAGTCCTTTCTCGCCATGCTGTATTGAAATATATTTCAAAATATGCAACAAAAGCAGAGACAAGATCTGAGAGCTACCGTCAAATGCTATCGCGACTATCACAAAGTGCCCTTCCAGAAGCACCTACTAGTGGTGTCATCCGGAAACTCCTTACAGAAACCATTGCAGATAGAGACATTGGTGCACAAGAAATATGCCATATGTTACAAAAGTTACCTCTCTCTCTTTGCAGTCGTACATTCCGTTCTTTGAATGTCAACAGGGCTATTTTCAAACGTGTTTCGCAAGATACTGAAAATCCTGGTTCGACACCAAACTTTATCGTTGCGTATATGAACAGGCCTGCCTCACTAGAAGCACTGCCCCTCCTTGAAGTTGCTCGCTCGTGGTCATATTCTGCCCAGCGGAGAAGAAACCACTGGAAACACATATTCCCCCCAATGATTGTACATGTCTTGCCCCATTACAATGTCATTCCTTCCTCTACTAATCCTTCTTATGCCACCTTCTGTTGGAGTGAATTACTCTTGTATTTCCCCTTCCGAACACTCCCTGATGATATCGGTTCAAATGATGCAGATATTATTGCACACTGGGAACAAAAAAAGGGTGCATATACACCATGGCATGTCCATCGCGAACCCGAAAACCCATAAAGCCCACCTACTGAAGATCAACCTACCCCACACACCCCCCCTGATTCCATTCAGCTGGATGAATGGCAAATCCTCTCTCAACTACACCCAGGTTACAATATTGCAATTGATGACCTCGACATGATTGGCTACCGCGACTTCGATGTCAACCACAATTGGTCACAAAATACTGTCCCTCCCCCCTTGCAAGAAACTGCCATCAATTTCATTGAATTCAACCGCTCACCCATTCAAAACCAACATCATTCATTTTCCAACCTTCCCCATGAGCATACATTATCCCCTACCCAAAGCATAGCTTTCACCGCTGTTTTTTCACACTTCAAAACCCCTTCGCCAAAATCCCCACGGAAGATCATCGTACAAGGAACAGCTGGCACAGGAAAATCCCATTTGATTAAATGCCTTCACCAAGCATTTGTGGAAAACTCGCCAGCCAACAAAAACCCTTTATTGTTACTTGCACCAACCGGCGTTGCAGCTTTCAACATAAATGCCCTCACAATTCATTCTGCCCTTCATATCCCTATCCAGACAATGCATCCTCTCGAAGGCTAGCCGCTCCTACACCTGCAAGAGCAACTCTGTCATGTAGAATACATCCTCATTGACGAAATGAGCTTCATTGGTCCAAAAATGCTTTCTCGCATTGACGATCGTCTAAGAGAGGCATTCCCTCTTCATCGGAATACACCATTTGGTAATCACTCAATTATCCTTGTCGGAGATTTAGGCCAACTCCCACCCGTGAAAGACATTCCTTTATATGCTGGGACATCGCGTGGCACTGCACTTTGGCGCAGCTTCGACATATTCATAACACTTTCAACCGTTTTCCGTCAACAAGGAGCTAGCTCGTCCCAGGTTGCTTTCCGGTAAATACTTGCAAATCTTAGGAATGGAATATCTACACTTGAAGATTGGCAACATCTAATGTCAAGAACAAGTTCCTCTCTTACACATGAAGAGAAATGCACATTCGACGAGTCCATGCACCTATTCGCAACAAACAACGCAGTTGTCTTGCATAATAAGAAAATGCTCAAACAATTGAACATCCCAGTAGCACTTTGCTCTGCGGAACAACAAAGACAAAAAATTCCTACTACAACAGAAGATGAGCACCTACCTGCAAAGGTGCTCTTATGCAGTGAACAAAAAGTTATGCTCACCAGCAACTTATGGGTACATGCAGGCCTTGTCAATGGCACACTTGGGAAGGTCATCTCAATATTTTATTCAACTGACTCAAAGCCCCCAACATTACCATCCTTTGTGGTTGTTGACTTTCAACAATACAGAGGAACACTGTGGGACATTTCACACCCAACATATGTACCCATTCCTCCCATCACAAGGGGTGCACGCTGTCAGATACCACTTCAAATGGCATGGGCTTTAACGATACACAAGTCACAAGGAATGACATTAGACAAAGCAACAGTGGACATCGGCACCAGAGAACGCCAAGGGCTAACATTCACTGCAATTTCAAGAGTGCGGTCACTAGCGGACATACACATCAATCCAGCATTCCCATTCTCCCGCATTGCACAAATGCACAAGAATCCATATCTTAAGCGTAGACAGCAAGAGGAATCATTCCTTGCATCAAAATCTATCCAGGATAATACACTTTAGCCAATCATACAACCTGCCTTCCAGAATTACCCACATGGTAAACACCACTCACTACATAACGAAGTTTCACATACATTTCTTGCTATTACATTTAATTTCATATGATTTTATACTCATTTGGAATCGTTTAATTTATTTCGAATATTCAAACAAAATCGTCAAACATATTCATTGTCAGTTACAGTGTTTCCTTTTTGGATGCCAACAGGTATGAATACATGCTACCTACGACAGTTGTACGAGTGTTGCGAAGAAATTCAACAACAAGAACTTACATTACAAGATATGCAGACAAGGATCCTGCCACAGCAATCCATGCCACTTTACCGTTTGCGCCCAGCAATTACGTTGTTAAAGAATATAAGGAAACTACTTAAATTTACAATTCACATCCATGAAAGGGATGCACACAGGAAGATGCGACATCAACTGCAGGAACAACTCGCACAACATGGCACCACAATAAACACTAACTGGTGTTGCCGATTCCATGGCCCATCATGCATATATGATTAGCGGCTCATTCTCAATTACATCTCTACATAATGCTTTTATTGTACATATGCTTACAAGCCAACGAATACTTTCATTGTATATATCTTTACTTATATCTGGCATGTTTAGTTATATCTTAATAGAACTGTTCTCTGTTGTATGAACAAAGAGAATTCAAGTACGTGGTCCACTGCTCTTTGTTTTGGGTTTTATGATTCAACCAACAACTTTTTTTTATAAAGAAACACGTTTCTCACTTTAGATAGGTCGATGTTTACAACAACCTATTAGGGAAATTTTCATTCAACTCTTTAATTCTCTCTATTAGTGTTGATAGGGTCAAAATCTGCATATTGTTTCTTATCATTTACCCAGTTGATGACTAGCTCTGTCTCTCCCAGTATCTGGATTTGAGCAGTACCTTTCTTAATTGTTAAATTTTCCAGTATCGAAAATGCACTTAACTCTACCCAGTAGTTGGTACCTTCTGCCACTGCAGCTTTGAAACAGAAACTATGGTTTTCCTTCAGAAATAACACACGTCCAGCACCACAAATCCCTGGAATTTATGGGAATTTTATCTCTCATGCATTTCAGATTCATATTTGCAATTAAAATAGTAGATGAGGATAGTTCTTGACAGTAGAGATTTCTTTTATTCTGGGCTCTTCACATGCTTGGTGATGCATGTTAGAGTGCCAAGTATTGTGAGTTCAGTTATTTTAGTTTCATATTGTCTAGATATGGCTCTTGGGCCTTTACTCCTTGGATTTTAGAAGTGCTATCATTTTCGTTTTGGAGGACAAGTTTGTTCAGTTGACATTCTTTACTGTAGATTACAACTGCTGGCTTATAATGTGGATAAGTTTAGGTCCTGTTCATCTTTTTGAAAGGTAAATGAAATGGTGTCATTGGTTGCCATCTGAAAGTTTTTTATCTCAATTGGATATGTTTCTCGAATGAGTTCTAGAGTTTTACTACGCATTGGTGCTAAATATGTCCTAACATATGTAATATCGTTAGGGTCTAAGATTTGATAAGTCCTACATTGTACAAAAGAGTTCAAGAAGTTGGAAGATATCACAAAACTTTTGTTTCATGAATAGGATAGCAGGAAGTTGCTCATCTAATAATGCACTGCCATAAAATTTAGCAAATACTACTTTGATTAATTCTTCCACTGATTTCTCGGAAGTCATTATTCTGAACTTTTATTTAGATGGATTCTCTCCCACAAAAGTTCAAGATTGTTAGTAAACCCACATGTTAGTATTTGCACCATGTCACACCATGTGATCCTATTCTTAAAGATAGACTTATGGGTTTTGGCCCAAGCATTCCATTTTTGGAAATTCATTAATATTTCCCTTTGATATCTACAATTTAGATTTGTGATTGATGTGGGATCTATGTTGTCATGGGAAATACTATTGAAATCTTCTGAGTTACTAGGACCATAAGGATTTTTTATATTAGATCCAAACTTTGTTTGGCACCATTTTTCCATGCATATTAGAAAGGTTTTACTACTACATCATCCTTTATAGATCTAGGAGGATGATTGATAATAGAAGACTCAAGGAAATCAATATTCAATGTTTTAATGAAAAACGTATTCAAATTATCTACATCGTCTTTCAAATTTTCAAATTGAGATTTCACTAAAGAGGCATTTTCTTTTGCTACATCAGTAGCAACAATTACTTTCTTGCAATTATTTAAGTTGCTTTATAGAGCATTTTCAGCTGCAAATATCTATGTTTTTCTCTTCCATAAGTAGATTTGGTAAATTTAGGAAATTGAGAATCCATTTCCTTTATTGTATGAGGAGACAAGGATAAGGATCTTTCTCCTTTTAAGATTCTTTGTAGTCTGTGTATTTCTTTTAAAATTAGACCAGAGTTTTCATTAAGCTCATGGAATGACCTTTTTAACTCCTGTGTTCTTTCTTCCATCTCAGTGGATTCTACGTGTCTACCAAATATAAATTGTTTCATTTCAAGGATATCTTGTGCCATATCATCAAGATTTTGTGTTAAACAAATATCTTGGTCATTTGACTAATTTTGCAGGCACAAAAGATTTTGAAGCTTAACTGTATTATTTTAATAGCTCAATGGAGACCGCATTCGTAAGTGTTAATCTGAAAGCAGTCATAAGCAGTCATAAGCAGTCATAAGAAATAAACTAAACCTTGATGCCCAAAATCATAATCCTAAAATAATCTGATAGCCAGCACAACCGAACTTCATAAGATAGTATGGCCAAGGTCTACTAAATTTAAGGCATCCACAACACGGTGCATTTTCTGTTCTCTAAATGGTTAAGCAGGTAGTTGAGATGAATTGTTTTTCCATTGAATGCAGTATACCCCAGAACACAAACTTTGTACAGAAACTACATGATTTCTCACAGCTGTCATTTTCTGCAATCCAGTACATGGTCCACTGCTCTGTGCTTTTTGTTGGTTAAATGATCTGTGTTTTGCAATACGAGAGAGCAGGTTGGGCTCTAGAGCCCAAATGGCAAGATTCCTTCTACATTAAACAACAAAAACATGTCAGCATTTTACCCTTCCATCACATTCACAAACTTGAGTTTTATACCATTTGGATGTTCAGCTTTCGAAGATGCTCCAGACACTCACAATGGGTTGCACACTGCTATTACTCTGTTTTCTAAAACTCTCAATTGCTTAGAAATTTGCAGATATGGACATAAATCCAATTCCAATATCAATTTACCATGTCCAATAATCTCAACATTACAAATGATAAGAAGCCATCAAATGCATCTCTTTTGAATTTTCACGACAAAAATATGCATACCATTCAAAAGCCTCTCCATTTCCTCGAATTCTCCATTATAAACTGTCAATAGTTAATTAAAAGGTCAATACTGAGAGTCCACTTGAACAAAATAAGAATTAAGTGACAGAGTTACCATGTGGTGTCAAAATCAATTCATAACTTTACACAGAATTACAAGAAGAATAGCTCCTGTTCATCACTTTACACAGATTACAACAAGCATTGCTTCAAACGCACAAAATGCCCAATCTCTCAGCTATACAATAGATTATAAATCTATAAAGAATTTAGTTTTACTCCACCCCAATAAGGTGTGGAATGTTATATGCACAAGCCAGTACAACTGTTTATAGTTCATCACTTGAGTTAATTGCTCAACGCCATGATTAGTGTGAAATGGATGTTATTGTTAAGATGCTATGCTGAAAGAGTTCACTTTCTTTGGTGTTGCAACCACAAGTGGAGCTCCTGGAGAATTTGTAATAGCAATTTGCTATCCACACTGGATTCATCTTTTGGAACAATCTTGTAGCAATAGCAGCTTTTTAGCCCATTCTGGCCCTTGTAACACACATGTCGCTGTTTTTTACTTGCCGGGAGTTCCAGATGACAGAAAATTTACCAACAGTGGCAACTAGATGGCACTCCTGCCTTCCACTCTCAGTAACCTGCAGTGATGAAGAGAATAGATGTCAGAAATTAGTACACTTGAAGAGCTAATAAAGGTTATATTGCAGGCCAACGGTCCTGTAAGGTTCAATTGCTACATGTTATGAAGTTGAAGTCATTTTTTGTGTACCTTATCCCTTCATATACAATTGCTAACTTTTAATACATTATTATTTGTTTATAGTGGTGATATTCAAGAAGCATATGGCCAAATTTTTGTGTATCTGTAAGGCCATGTTTGGAATTTGTGTTTGGGAGAATCGAATGAAGTGGAAGTTAGAGACATAGAAACTTTGTACAAAAAATAAATGATTTCTCACAGCTGTCATCTTCTGCATTCTCTGATTATCGCTACTTATACTCAACATTCAATGGTTATGGTCAGCTGCTTGATGTGGAGTAGTCTTTTCATGACGGTACAGCTCCAACACTTCCACTGTCGAAATTGGTTGGCGATATTTCTCTTTTGAAAGGATATACGCAGATTACATAATTGATCTTAGTTAATTCGAATCTATATTATCTGGATTCGTAAGCCCAAATACAAGACCTAATTGCTTTTACGGTAATTTGAATCTACAATTCCTGGAGTAGTATTTGGCGGTTATGAGGTTATCTCTGTTTGCAATTTCATGACTAAGCGTTATTGCTGTCTACAGATACTTGTATGGTGTGATGTTAATAATTATTGCAGACACGTTGGTTATACTACCAATTGCATTCCTTATTTCACAAGATTTCCCAAAATACTTTGAAAAATATAATACATGAATTTAAAATCGGTTTCAAAATTTTAATAACGTTAATGTTTTAGTTGTAGTGTCAACTAGTAAAATAAGTGATTTGTTTTAATATTTGCAAATCACAAATTTCTTCACTTTTCATTTACCATGTACAACGTTGTAATTTACTTTTTACTTAAAAAAAAAGCATGTTGCCAATAATCTTAGTAAGTATGAACGCGTTCTACACTTACTATATTGATATGAATGGTTTGGTTTTGGTTTTGTTCTTTTAATATCAAATGTACTGGTACAGGATGGTCAACGTGGTTATTGCCTTCGTCACTACTCAACTTTATATATGCCTGACTATCTATAGAACTCTCTTCCTTTTACTAATCCTATCGGCCTCTCTTTGTACCTTTTGGGACAATTGCTAGTAATTAAAATGATGAAAGTGACAATGATGATGTTTAGATGTAAATAAAATCAGTGCAAAAAAATTAATGTTTTATATAATTTTTTTGAAATTTTGGATGTGAAATGGGAATAAGAAATATACACGGTCAATGAAAAAGTTTAGAACTTAGAATTCATTGAAGCACATGCAATAAATAAAATCTAAGACCTATTCAAGGAAGCTTTTGAGACCATAAACATCAAATATACGGGTGTTTGTTAGCTCACAAGAAGTTAAACAAGAGTTGCACTAAAAACATAATAGATAAACAATTAGTAGATAATTTTAACTATTTTACATATCCATCAAAATCTTTCAAATAATGATAGCTACTACCTATTGGAGCTTTTGTAAATTGTGGAGGAAAATGTTATAATTACAATGAAAATATATAATTTATCAACTACTACGTACCTGTGGGTTTTAACCCCGTACATAAATTACTAGCAAACGAATTCTTAAAACAGAAAAAATATACAATGGTGAGAACATAGAACAAATGTACCCAGAGGTTTTCCCCTAGATCCCAAAATCGAGAATACTAGATTGATTGATTGATTGATTGATTTATTTATTTATTTTTTTAATGTTACAATACATATATATACATGCCAAAACATTCAAAAACCTCAATCCACTAACCTTGGATTAGAACATAAAAATAGCTCACTTGAGTGGATCTACAAATACCATGGAAAAAAACCATCATGCCCAAAAAACTGTGTGCAAAAGCCATGCACATAACCATGGGTAGGTCTGCCCACCATCTTTGGGTCTCCCTCCAATCCTTGGGTCCACATAAAATAATTTTTTTTTCTAGGGCACTATGTCAGACCTCATGGCGTGTGGAAAGAATATAACAGACACGAAAGAGTACCCCATTTCAAATAAGGTGAGTTGATGTTGTGTTAATAGTAGAATGGTTAAAGATGTCGAGAACTTTTGCTATGATTTAAAAGAATGTTTATTAGGTGCAAATCAAACGGTCAAACCTTTCAATTGAATGTATTTATTCCATTGTTCTACCACCACATAGGGATTTATCGGTTGGTCAAGTGGGGGTGGTTATGCTCGTGTGCTTTGTCATGTGAAACAATGGGACCATCATCATTGTTGTGCTAAGCATGGTGATTTCCATCAATTTATAAATGACACCCCACCTCTTGATAAGTCTTGGGTGCTCACACACATTTAGATTAAGCATTTTGCATTTCCTCCTATTACACACAACCTATCAAGTAAATAGCCGACACAATGAGTTAGAAGAAAATGGAGTTCAAGGAACTATAATGTGATGTTCTATGAATAACATGAATGATAAAGCTAAAATAATGGACCCAAAATTACTCTACGTCATGAGAAATCACGAGGGTATTTTAAGATCTTCAAAAATGTTTGCGATCCAAAATGAGGAGTGTTAAATAATTCCCAACCAAGGCAATTGACAAGGATAAATTGTGATACACGACTTAACAATCACCCAAAGTGAGAGGAGTGACACAATTGTTTGGGCAACAATTTGTCCATTAATGAACTATGTACTTGTCATATGATCAATATGAAGCATCTAAACAACCGAGAAACTCATTTTCAATGTTAAGGCCAATATAAATGCCTAGCTAAGGGAAACCAAAGTGTTTTGTCTTTCATTTCCCATAGACACAATATTAGGCATAAATGGATAATACGATGAGACATGATTATTGAAATGGCGCCAACACAAACTTGTACAAAAAAGTAATATGGTGACCAAGTCATGGTGCAAGTTTACTCATCCAAAGTATTGGCACATCTTGTGACAAAACACATCTACTACTTTGAAATGACATAAGGATTTTTCATTATAATAATGCAATACTTGTACCAATTGCTTCTACAAAAATCATCCTAATGAAACACATCCAAAGTAAAGACTTACTGAACCTTTTCTCTCCTTTAGGATCAAACTTGCCCACTTTAGAATTGGTATTCCTTAAAACCTATTCTTCTAGTTAAATTCTTGTTGATAGAATCTAAGTTATGTTACTAGCCAAATTAGATTGATTTCCCTTTGAGACAAAATATTAAGGTTGTCCAGTCCTTGTCTAGAGATTGCTCATTTTTTGGGATGTGAAGTTGTTTCTTCTAGGGATTTTCCATGTCAACAATGAGTTCTTTAGGAAGTTGTAAACTAAATTCCTCTTCATCATCATTACATTAATGGCTTGTAGAGTTGTAGGAGGTTTGTGTTTGATCATGAGTTGGATCCAAATGCGTAATGGCAAATCCAACTTAAATGTGTGCTCTCCAATCTAATCCTTTTTTGTGTAAGAACCATATCTAAGAAATTTGAATTTTCATTCTCCTTGAATTGCTCTTTTGGATGATACACATGGGCTCTATCTCTTGTTCAATATTGGTGATATGATATGAAGTGTTGATCATGTCTTAGACTTGTGTTTTTGTTGATTGTTTTATAGAGATTCATAAAGAATATCATATATGTTCTGGATGTCCTAATTCTTGGGCCAGAAACCAAGGTATGTCAGTGCCTTGCATAATTATAAATATGATGATGTAGGTGATATTGGTATCTCAAATCTTTGCATGTTGATAGTTAAAAATGCAAAATAATTGAATAATGGTGCTATGTACTACCTTAATTGTTTCATTTGTCTATGGATGGAATGAAAAATTCCTCTTCAATTTGATGTTAATCAATCTTCATAATGATGCCTAGAAATAACTTATGAACTCATAGTTCGATATGATTAATGGTGGTAGATAAAAATTTCACTCAATATTTGTAAAAAAAATAAATTGATTGTTTAACTATCTTAGTCTTCATATATGGTATCATGAAAACGATTTTGTTGTAGTGTTTCACTCTACTATAAGTACACTATTACAAATGGGGCAAAAATCCGACATATATTCATTGAAAAAAATAAATTGATTGTTTAACTATCTTAGTCTTCATATATGGTATCATGAAAACGATTTTGTTGTAGTGTTTCACTCTACTATAAGTACACTATTACAAATGGGGCAAAAATCCGACATATATTCATTGACTATTCGACTCATTGTCATTGGCTATTCGACACATTAGAGTCATAATTTTTGTCAGTGGGATTGCATTGAATAATCAACGCTTTACTAAGCGTCGGATATTCAACACCATATATATCAAACATCTGGCACCCAAGATGGCCAAGAATGTGTTTAATCATCCAATGCTTTGCGTTCAAATAGTCGACGTCGATAGGCATCAGATATCTGACGGTCCTAACGTCGAAAATTCACCGCCAAAGATGCCAAGAATGTGTTTCAACATTCGATGCTTTGTGGTTGGATATTCGACACAAACACTTTCGTTCCTTCAGATATTTGACGTCGGATAATCGATGTTATAATTGTCTAGTGCAATGACAATGTTATGGATTCAACGATTTGTTCCATCGTTATGGAGTTAGATATCCAATGGTTCAACATTATATCATCAACATCATAATAGTCTAATGCGATGGGAGTGTTATGGATCCGACCGTTTGTTTCATCGGTATGAAGTCAGATATCCGACTGTTTGTTCCATCAGTATGGAGTTGGATATTCGAGGATTATAACTTAACGCCGAATATCCGGTGGGTACACTAGCATTAAAAAAAAATTATAATTCAAGTCTGGATGTTAAATTAGTGAAGGCGTTAAATAAGCCATTCCAAAGTGTAGTCGATTCTAGTACATTAGTTGACTATCTAGTCAATGATCATGTGTAGTAGTCATTCAATCCAAAGTGCTATAAAATCTCTAATGGATCATTACTAAACAAGTTATAAGAGGAATTCAACATACTGAAGTTTTCTCATCAAAGCCACATTTATCCAACAAATAATTTCATCTTTGATTATATCAAACAATCTATAGGCCTATGACTTGAAAGTAACCCATCATAATACAAGTTTGACTCTTTACATCAAGCTTCTTCCCTTTATCATCTAGAATATGAGCCCACAATATGCATCCAAATGTTCTAAGGTATTTGACTAAGGGTTTTCTCCCACTCCATTTCTCAAAAGGGGTCATAACCCTCACCACTTTGGTTTTAATCAAGTTCAAGAGAAAACTTGAGTAGTAAACAACTTTTGTCCAAAATCTAGTCAACAATTCTTTAGCTCAAAGTAAACAATGTGCTATTTTGACCAAGGTCCAATTCTTCCTTTTAGCAAAACCATATTGTCAAGGTAAGTTACAAATATCTATAAAGAGTTACCATTCTATTACAAGTAGCTTTCAAATTCCTTGACAACATGTTCTCCCGTGTTATTTAATCTTAAGCATTTCACAGGTCAACTGCATTATTTTTCAACCAATGCCCTAAATCCCTTGATTTTTTCAAAGACGTGATCCTTATTATTCAATCAACATAACCAAGTAAACCAAGAAAAGTCATCAATGAAAATCAAAACATAACTTGCACCTCCTAGTGATGGTCTCTTAAGGGAACATAAGTTACTATGGACAAGTTCTAGTTAGGTCTTTGCTTTCCAAAATTTCTATGTTTCAAGGGAATCTCGATGATACTTTCCAAGCACACTCTGTTGAAAATGCAGCAAGAAAATCTAGTTTTGACTTTGCCTTGGTCAAACTAGATTAAAATTCAAAATTCTATTTTAGGAGAATACTTGGAGGTAGTAAACTAAGGTGACATGGCACTTGTTACTCAGTTAATTGAGTAAATTCGAGTTGGAGAATATTGAGTTCAGTTCTACATGATTGATTGCTAATTTTTAGCAATCTATTTAAGTTAATTTGAGTTATTGTCAGTTTAACTAGTTCTAACTGTCAGAAGAACTAGTGGAGGTCAAGTTGTGGAAGTGGAACTTCAACCACACTTAGTGATCAACCAATTAACTGATCAATCAACCCAAAATAATTGTTGCATGTAGAGAATTCGAGTTACCCAGTTGAGATGGAGATTCCAAGGCAATGTACTATCAGTTGTAGCATATTCCCATGTGTACAGGTGGTGCATGCAACCAGAGAATGAAATAAGGTAATTGTGCAATTCCTCTGTGTGAAATTCCTAAAAAATAGGGGCAATTTCCCAAGGGAACAACGCAAGGAAATAGGAGCTTGGGAAGGCTTGAAATTGGCTAAGTGTTGACCAGGTTCAGTCAGTCAGGCAGAGGGATAGACTATACACTTGCAGGGTGTTTTCAAGCTTGAGTAAGCATTGTATTTTTTCTCTATTCTATGATTAATGCAATATAGATAGTAAGGGGGTTTGAGCAGTTGCTTTCCCCTAGATAAATATCTTTGCATGTGTGATGTTTCCTTTTTCATATCTATGATTCTTGTTTTAAATGGTGAATTAACTTAAATATTGTGATTTAGCAAATTTCATGAGCAATATTGAATCTACACATTAATTTCTACATGGTATCAGAGATGGAATCACTGTAGAGCAAAGATTTCGAAGTTGTCATCGCAGGAGGTTTAAAATTGCAGATCAAGGTTGCAGGTTTTATTCAAGACTGAGAATATGGATTTCAATGGACTAAGGCTTGAGTATTCCCTTGAGGGAAGCTCGAATTATGTTGCATGGAAGGACCGCATGGAGGTAGTATTGGAGGATAATGGGTTGAAGGAATTCATTGATAATGGTATTCTGAAACCAACAACTTCTGATGCAAAGGATCTGACATAATGGAAGAAGTGTGTTGCTAAGGCGAGGAGGATAATATTAGAGGGAGTACGAAACCATATTGTCTCAAATATCCATCGGAAAGAGACTCCGTATGCAATGTGGCAAGCGCTGAGATATTTGTTCCAGAAAATTAGTGACCACAGGAAATTGGCACTTAAGGACAAACTTCGAAAAATCAAGGTGCAGAGGAATGAGACCATTCCACAGCACTTGAGCAGGTTCACACAGTGTCACAATGAACTTGGTCAAGTTGGTGTTACTGTAGCAGAGGATGATTTGGTGAGCCTATCCCTTCTAGGCCTTCCCAAGAGATGACACAACTACCAAGATTCGATGAACGAGAGGGAGGAACTACCAAATTGGTAATGGTTGTGGTCCGATTTGGTAAACGAGGAGATAAGGTGGAATACTAGAGACAAGACTTCATCTAAGGGTGAGGATGAGGACAACTGTGCCTTGGATGGAAAGGAAAATAAAGGAAAAGGGAAGAAATCCCAATCCAAAGTAGAATTAAGTCAAGGGTGCAAGAAGAAAGACTTGTCCAGAATCAAGTGCTTTCACTACCATGAATTTAGGAACTATGCAATGAAGTGTCCACATAAGAAGGCAAGCAAGAAAATCGCAAGAGGATCAATGGGTGAACCATTGGCTTCACATTTATAGCTCTATTTTACTCTCATTTCATGCATGACCAACACGGTGATAGGAAGCATGTGGTATCTTGACAGTGGTGCCTCGTTCCATATGACGGGGAATAGATATTGTTTCAGTTATTTGGAGGAGAAAGATCTATAGATGCACATCAAGATGGGAGATGATGGAAAGTACAACACGATCGGGATCAGTACAATCATCTTTCAGAGGGAATCAGGCTCCCCTCTCAAGCTCAAGGGTATGATGTTTATACCGGGGCTAAAGAAGAATCATGTCTCCGTTGCAGTTTTGGAAGATCATGGCTACAATTTGATCTTAAACAACGAAAAGACATTCTTGTGACACATCACCATGGGACAAGTGAAGCAGATTAGGGTTCACGTGAAGAACCTCTACAAGCTAGACGTGGAGGATTATGCTATATTGAGTACAAAGGCGGAGAAGGTGCAGAGCCATGATGTCGACGAACTTTGGCATAAAAGACTTGGCCATTTTCATCACGGATCTTTGAATATAATGCAACAGATTACTGCATGCCTCCCCAAAGGAGCACTAGAGTAGACATTAGAGGAATTTTCATTTTAAAACGTTAACATTGAATTTCCATGTCATAATGTATAAGCCAATAAAAATCCTTTAAAATTTAAAAGAGATACAGGGGTGACTAGGCACTGGGATTTTTTTAATAATATAACTTACCTAATTTAGGTGTGAATGGTGCCCAAGTGACCCAAAACTATATTAAATAGTAAAAACAAAATTAATATCTTAATCTATAAAAGTTAGAATATCGAAAATATTTTTAATGAAGGGTAAATCATGGCGTGTTAAATAAATAAATCTAAATATAAAATCCTAAATCTTAAATTTAATTTAAATTTTAAATTTACTTTTTTAGTTTAAATTTTATTAAACCTTGTATTGATAAATTAATTTAAATATAAAATATAAATATACGGTTATTTTGATAAAAATGCATTTATTTGCTTATTTGGGTAATTTAAATTTAAATTTAAGTTTCCTTTAAATTTTGTTTGTTTGTTTGTTTTTTTTTGTTTTTTGTTTTTGTTTTTTGTTTTGTTTTGTTTGTTTTTTTTTGTTTTTTTATTTTTTGTTATTATTTTTTTAATTTTATTAAATCTTGTGCTAATATATTAATTTAAATATAAAATATATATAGTTACTTTGATAAATGTGACTTTTATTTGGGTAATTTTGGTAAAATAATAATAAAAATGATATATTAAAAAATTGTCTACATGACATTATTTTATTAGTTTCCTAATTTTTTTTTAGGTGGCTATTTTTGAGTTTAAAATTCCTCTAATGAGGACACATCCAAAGGGTGTACCTTGGGGAAGTACACAAAAACCACTTTCCATGATCGTGACATCAGAGCACATGCAATCCTTGAAAGGATCCACTTCGATGTTTGTGGAACTTTCTCAATAGCCTCCACTGCGAGGCACAATTATTTTGTTATCTTCATTGATGAATTTTCGCAGAAGTGCTGGATCTTATTCATGCGGAAGAAGGATGATACTTTCTGCAAGTTCTTAGAGTTTAAGGCGCTGGTGGAGAAAGAAACTAGAAAGAAGGTGAAGGCTCTTAGGAGTCATAATGGAGGTGAGCGCGTGTCGAATGAGTTTAAAAATTTCCATGAAAAATAAGGCATTTGACGAGACTTGACAACACCCCACAACCCACAGTGGAATGGGGTGGCTAAGAGGAAGAACCGAAGCATTGTGGGAGAAACACAAGCGACATTGCATGAACAAAGCCTACCTTTGCACTTGTGGGCTGAAGCATACAACACAATAGTCTATTTGCAAAACAAGAGTCTTCATCGGATTCTTGGCATGATCACACCGTAGGAGGATTTCTTGGGGAGGAAGCCGAATGCGTCACACTTCAAGATCTTTGGAGCCTCTGTCTTTTTCCATGTCTCCAAGGAATCAAGGAAAAAGTTAGAGCTGACAATAGAGTTAGGGGTATTTGTGGGATACACAGAGACTATCCACAACTACCGTGTGTATTTTCTATCCCTTAGAATGACATTTGTGTGATAGGATGTCAAATTTGATGAAGACAAAGCCATGTGGTGCTCTCTTGAGAGGAAGCTTTAGATCCTACTAGAGGAGGAGCCTCATGATGTTATGTAGTAGCCACAAGTTGAGGAGTAGAGAGTGGAGACATACACTCAAGAAGAATCATCTAGAGAAGGCATGAAGAGAACCAGAGAATCTAAGAGACTTGTGCAGGATGCGAGGGAGAATGTGGGTGATCCTTCAAATTAGCACAGGTAGAGAAGGTCACTAGATCAGTACACTGGCTACACGGATCTTATGACTGAGATAGTAGAGACTGAGCCATCCTCTTTCGAGGAAGCAATAAAGAAACTGATATGGTTTTGATGCAATGGCAGAGAAGTACGAATCCATTGTGAAGAAAAGTGTTTGGGAAGTGGTCCCAAGACTAATAGATAAAATAGTTGTGGGTTCAAGATGAATATTCAAGGTGAAGCATGCAGTAGACGGAGGAATATAAAAGTACAAGGCTAGAATTATGGCCAAGTGGTACTCTCAGGTGGAGGGGATTGACTATGAGGAGACCTTTTCTCCTATAGAAAGGTACTCATCCATCAGATCAATCCTTTCTTTGGCTGCGCAGATGGGGCAAAAGATCCAGTAGATGGATGTGAAAACAACATTTCTCAATGGATTTATTGAGGAGGAGGTGTATATTGAGAAACCAGAAGGCTTCAAGACTTATGATAGAGAGTCTCATGTGTGCAGACTCAAGCGAGCATTGTATGGTCTCAAGCAAGCACCCTGTGCTTGGTACACCATGATCCATAGTTATCTCACCCATTTGGGCTTCACCAAAAGTGTAGAGGATGCAAACTTCTATCATATTTTGGTAAAAGGTAAATTATTGATTATTGTTTTATATGTTGACGAATTGATCATTACTAGTGATGAGAAACTGATTAGATCTTGCACAGAGGACCTTGCAAGAGAGTTTGAGATGAAGGACATGGGCTCGTGCACTACTTCCTTGGATCGGAAGTATGGAAAGGTGATGGGGAAATGTTTGTCTCTTAGGAAAAATATGCCAATGATATACTTCAGAGGTTCCACATAAATAGGTGCAAACCCATGGAGATTCCTCTAGCGACCAATTGGGGGAAAGAGGATGCTACTTCAGGTGAGGAAGTGGATGCGACTATTTACTGACAGTTGGTGGGTTCACTCATATATCTTGTGAACACACGACCAAACATGTGTTATGCAGTCAACTAGATTAGTCAATCTATGGTTAGGTCAACCAAATTGTTTTGGAGGAAGCTAAACATGTTCTAGGTACCCCAAAGGCACTACCCAATTTGGAATTTGGTACAGATGGATAGAGGGAGTGAAGTTGTGTGGCTTCAGAGATGCATATTGGGTGGGAAGTCCATCAGAACAGAAGAGACATCAGGTGGAATTTTGAGTGTTGGGTCCACAACAGTTTCTTGGTATAACAAGAATCAAAGATCAATGACACTTAGCTCAACAAAAGAAGGATACACGGTTTCAAGTCAAGCAACATGTAAGACGATATGGATGAGGAAGATACTTTTTGGCTTTTTTGGTCAGATGATGGATCCTACTATGATTTACTGTGATAAATAGAGTTGTATCAAACTCTATGACAACCCTATTTTTCGCGATCGATCTAAGCATATTGATATCCGGTATCACCATATAAAGGATTGTGTGCAGAGGAAGCTTATGTTGTTGTAGTACATTCCGATAGAGGAACAAGATGCAAATATTTTGACAAAGGCCTTGTAAAGAGGAAAATTCGAGTTCCACAGGTGCATAATAGGGGTGGTGGATAAACCCTTTCTTGCTGAGAGGGAGTCTTGAAAATGAAACAAGAAAATCTAATTTTGACTTTGCCTTGGTCAAACTAGATTAAAATTCAAATTTCTATTTCAGCAAAATACTTGGAGGTAGTTAACTGAGGTGACATGGAACTTGTCACTTAGTTAACTAATTAAATTCAAGTTGGAGAAGCTTGAGTTTAGTTCTACATGATTGATTTCTAATTTGTAGCAATCAATTTCAGTTAATTTGAGTTATTGTTAGTTTAACTAGTTCTATCTACCAAAAACCTAGTGGAGGTCAAGTTGTGGAAGTAGAACTTCAACCACACTCAGTGATCAACCAGTTAACTGATCAATCAACCCAAAATTTTTTTTGCATGTAGAGAATTCGAGTTACCTAGCTAAGATGGAGATTCCAAGGTAGTGTACTATCAGTTGTAGCATACTCCCATGTGTATAGGTGGTGCATGCAATCAGAGAATGACCTAAGGTAATTGCACAATTCCTTGGTGTGAAATTCCTAAAAAATAGTGGAAATTTACCACGAGAACAACGAAAGGAAATAGGAGCTTTGGAAGGCTTGAAATTGACTAAGTGTTTTCCAGTTTTAGTTAGTCAGGTAGATGGATAAACTATACACTTGCAGGGTGTGCTCAAGCTTGAGAAAACATTATATTTCTTCTCTATTCTCTGGTTAATGCAATCTAGATAGTAAGGGGTTTTGAGCAGTTGCTTTCCCCTAGATAAATATATGTGCATGTGTGATGTTTCCTTTCTCATGTCTCTAATCCTTGTTTTAGATGGTGAATTAACTTCCACAGATCAATAGTGTAGCTTCAAGTCTTGTGATTTAGAAATTTTCATGAGAAATATTGAATCTACACATTAATTTCTACACAAAGCTTTCACATACACCATTATGGGGAACAACCCTAGGTAGTACGATAACCATACCATGCTTTACCATCAACTCATATTTTGGAAATTTAGACATTTGAGTGTTTTATGCAAAATTTTACATCTATTGTCACTCTTTCCCATGAGTATAGTGTTGGAAAATGTAACTTATCACAACATTCTTTCCTAATGATCTTGCTGGAAAATTTATGTTTTGGGAATTTGATAAACGCGTGAATTCTTACCATCACATTATATCTGAAACACCCTATTCGAATGATTCTATAGTATGCCCTTTTTGGAAGTATTTCCTTAAGACAACCTCATCGCTTTGTTCAAGGCAAATCTGAAATGTTATATGGGAAAAGGAGTTCATATATGAACGTAGCATCACAATAGCACATTAATTTGAATCTACAATATGTGACAGTTCTAGAGGGTTATACACTGGCTTCGTGTGCACACCTCTAAGGCAATACATATTTGAAGCACATTTGTATTCATCCTCCTTGTATCAACTATGTGGTGCCCTTATTAAAACTTGATCAGAAGTTAGATCCCAGAGCATAACGTACAAACAAAACCAACCTCATTTCCATAATTTCATAGTTTACCATAGGGTCAAATTCGATGGAGAAACACCACATTGTTAGGGGAGGAACCATAGATTACTATGAAGAAGCAATAAATGTGAACAAAGGATTGACTCTATTCCATGGAAGCAAGAAACCAACAATACAAAGATCCCCCCAAATCCAAATTGTTACTATGTCTTAGTTGTCACACAATGTCCTTTCCACCCGATATCTCTACCCTCATTTTGCAATGATAGTTCCTCTGGATGAACTAATCCATCACCAAAGGAAAAATCCCACCATGAAACTAGAGAAGGTGTGGGAATGGCTTAAAAATAATTGGGATTTTAGCCATTTGTAACATAGATAACTTGAATTGAAGTTTCCAACTTGATTTGATATTGACATGAGCTTATGAAGAAGATTGATAAGTGAATTATTATAACCAAGTCTCCTCAAATTTATCCAATTTTGGGGGAGATAAAATTTAAGATAACGAGAGTTAATTTTTTCTTTTAATAATGATATTGCATTAATAACAAAAAATTTAGGGGAAACCTTCTCATTATGGAGGATTCCATTGATTTCATGCCAACTAGACCCTCTAGTAATTTTTTTTTTTATGAGGGATAACCATACTCTTTTTAATAAAGGCTTGTATTGAAAAAGTCCCCATATAGAGATTTTTCCAGTTGTAAAAAATATGTGACCTAAATGATGGCCACTAAATTTATGACCAACTCCTTGCAATATAGAGTTCCAAGCCAACCTTGTGAATCACATTCCAAAATAAGGTGAGTAGAAGATACACTAGATGAGAAACATAAAAAACACACCTTGAAGGGCCATGAATGCCCCTTTTGCACAAATTTTCAATTACAAGGATCTTTCCATGAACAAAGGTCCAATAGAAGATGTTTATTTTGACCATCCAAATGGCAGATTTTATTCCAAATTCCATATTTCAATGTGATTTCTTAATAGAAGAGTTAATGTTCATATCCTTGTTTCACAATGTATTCATGAGTTCCTAATGTTTAGAATTAGGTTCTACCATATGTCTTGGTGCAATTCCTTGTAGGTGAAGGACTAAATACCACATAGGATCAAACAAGTACTCTAGAACTACCCCAAAATCACAACTTTTCCAAACACCCAAAAATCTTGACCAAGAAGAGATCTCAAAGAGAGTAGTTTTTCCTTACCTATATAACCATTTCTTAAGTAGAAGAAGGGCATGATCATGATGTAATGGTTCCTTTCCCATATTTCTATCATACCAAATGTTGATTTTCTATCCATTACATGGTATCCACACTAACTAAATTTGAAGTAAGGAGATGGATACACTAAGGAGCATCTAAATTTGTGATCCTCCTTGAATTGACAAAGCCTGACCTAGGAAACAAATTATGTCTCCTTCTAAATATTTTCTATGTAACACCCTCTTCCACCAATTGTATTTCCTAGTTATAAGTCTCCACAAAAATTTGGAACCCAATGCAATATTCATTAGTGTACGGCCCTTCATCCCTAATCCTCCACGGGCCTTTGGGGTGTAAAATATAATCTGAAAAACTAAATGAAACTAGTTTTGGTTGGACATCCCTCCCTACCAAAGAAAACATATAAGATATTGAGAAATGGTAAGCTTAATACCATTTAGAGCTAATAGAGATCAAAAGTAAAAAAAGAGAGATGATAAAATAGATTTAATTAAAACATGATAGCTAGTAAGATTTAACCATTGCGCTCCCAATTGATTAGACTTGACTTTCATTTTAAGGAGGATATTATGACACACCATTTTCATTTCCCCAAAATTTGTGTGTAATTAAATACTTGTAGCCCTTTTTTGGATAGACATGACATGTGGAAAACAAGTCCATGTTTATGTTATTAAAGTGGTATTTTCATGGGTGGAATTGTAGCAAGAAGGAAATTGTAGAAAAAATATGATATTTCTAGCAATGCATTTGATCACAATCATTCAGGTCATTATTAAAAAGGATATTTATTCTTGCCGTTGAGAAGGGTATTGTAAGTGCCAATGTTGTAGTGACCAAATTTAAGATCAACAAAATTGAATTAGGAAGGCCTCCCTTTATAAGCCATGCATGCACATCAAAAGTGGTTCACAGAAATTGTAAGGCCATTTCTATAGTGAAATAATAGAAATTTATGGAGTTCATAAATTCATCACCAGTGATCATGATGGAAACAAATGTTGCAACAAATAGAGGAACTAACCCATACAAATAGAAAGGCATCCAATTATACATGGAGTTGCAAGGAACAAAATGACATTAGCTCATATTTAAAGCTCCAACGTCGAAGAGAGACTGTCTGTTTGTAGAGATGTGTATAAGAGTTAAAGGAATGTGCCTAGATTTATCTGCTATAATGAAATGGACTTAAAACATGCTTATACTATTTCTTTTTTCCCACTATGTACAAAGCCAAAAGTAATACTTCTTGAGAATACAATTTTTGAGCAGTTTCGAAAAGGGAAGAGATTACTTATAGAAATGTCAAGAATCTTTATATATATTGAATCTCTAAACAATGACATCATATATTAAAATAACTAACCCAAGCATACAATGACAAAAATCTAGTTTTATCTCACTTCAATTGGTGTCAACAATTCTAAATGCTTCTCCCAACTTGGCTGGCTTATCTTCTTGTTAAATTAATATCTACCCAAGATCAAAAGATTGCAATTCACTCAAAAGTTCCATTTCAATTTAGGTATTGTAAAAGCTAGAATTAGTAGGTATTAGAATGTACAAACTAAATTTCTTCCTAGTGCAAGCAAGTTCATAAAGCTTCCAGTTTATTAGATACAAAATTTATTTGTTGCATAATATAAAATTATAAATGATTTTAATGCTTGTAGTATTTCTGTTGAAGGTATTAACTAAATAGAAATTGAACATGTAAGCAATGGGAAACACCAAAAGATCAAAACTACATGTATCCCTCATCTTGATACTCATAATATCAACCCTGTTCCATCACTTTTGACTAGATAGTGACAAATAAAAATAAATAATACACCTTTGAATTACCATTGCTCATACCTTCTTCCATTTGTGGTAGTATGTTATTGCGAATCTAAAGAACTTTTTAAGTTGGAATTACCAAGTTGTACAATAAATCCCTTTAAAATACATAATAAATTTCAATTCAGTTCAAATATCTACCACTCATATTACTGCAAATACAATAACTAGTGCAATGCGTTATGTAGAAAAAAAATGCATCAACTTGAAAGTAACTTACCTTGAACATCTTTGGCAATTAAACTGGCCAGATTTCTTGCCAGAATTAGATGTTAAGGTTATTGAATTTTTTGAGTTAGTTAAGGAATAGAATAGGCATTTTTTCATCACTGTCTGTGCTCCAAATTTAGTTCAAAATTTGGCACTAATAGCCTTAGATTTGAAGCCTTGATTCAATGCTACAAGAGGTCCATTTGAGGGAGGAATCCTTGTAATAGAGCGAAGTCTTGGAAGGTGTTTTTTTGCTAAAATTTTATGGCACTATCTAGCCACATTTGTGCGATTGCGTAAGGATTGAGGAACCTGTAGTGAATTTTTTGGGGGAGGCTGAAAGGCCTTAGATAAGTTCAAACCTAGATTATTAATCAAGAGAAGATTCCTTGTAGTAGGATCTAAACTGCTGGATGGAGAAGCATTTTTCTCAAGGTCTATGTAGTGATTATGAAAATCCCTAGTTAGAGGACCAAAAGGCTTCAGTCAGTATCAAGTTTTATGTATAAGAAATAGGTATCAGACCTATTTATGAAAAACAATGAAATAAGGATAAGGAAAAATTTGGTGGAAGCATCAAATATTGGAATCTTATATTAGCCCTTAAGACAATGAAAAAGTCACCTTGAAGAGGATGGAAGACTGAAGTTGGCCAACAAAACTCGAGCTAGGAAAATGAGCTGTTTTGTACTTAAATTTGTGTGGCTTATCTTCCTTGGATAGACTGAATAGATAGTAGATTGTGGTGTCTAGGATGAGCTTCTGAAGCCCTAACATTCAACATCTAGGGTTTGATAAAATAATCTAGGACATGGTAAAGGTAGAATTGGTTGAAATCTAGGGGTTGACATTGAAACCCTAGGACTAATCTTTCCTAAAAAAGGATCAAGGAATTTAGGGTTTGTACTTAAGAACCCTAGGAGTATACATTCTAGGAAAAACATGGAAACCCTACATTGATTCGATTGACATCATGCCCTTGTATTTGTATACTTTTCTTGGTTGTACTTGATACTAAAGATTACAGGTGAAAGCAAGAAAGAATAAAATAAACTTTCATGCTTGATGGTGACTCCATGGAAATGATGAGCACGATGGAGGGAGGGAACTATAAGGACCTTGAAGAGATTAATGCTAACAAGGTCATTAAAAGAGTAATAATACATCATTGTGTGGTTTTGGCATGGCATCATAGATAAAAGCAGGTGATAGTAGCATATTTAAAGTCTACTTGTTTGAATTGCTTGAAATTATCTAGTCCTTTAAGAATGAAAGGCTTGGGGACTATTATCACTCTATAATTTCTGAGGTTGCTAGAGAAACTACAAAGGTAACCACAAAACCACTTTGGAAGCTGGGATCTAGCCCTGCCAGCTTTAGAGAGGGATCTCTCTGTAAAATTTAGATTTGATTTTTTATTTTTATTTTTATATCTTAGTGAATTGGTTTGAATTGTATAGTTGGTTGATGTCTAGATTACCATTGGGATATGGAGTATGTTCCTTAAAACATGGATCTATTTCAATATTTTACAGATAGATTTCACAGGGAGAGGTAGCCAAACTAATTGGATTCTTTAATCTTAAGTGAAATGAATAAGAAGAAGAGAAAGGATTTCAATTAAGTAAATATAAATTAAGAATTATTTTACTTAATATCAATTGAAAACATTAAAATTATTCAAAGCCATAATCATAGTGTACATCTCAACAAATTCTATTCTTGTTATGGAACTAGCGCACAAAAAGATAGAAAAGATAGATCAACGACTTAAAAATCAACCTCTTCGAGGGGGAAACCTCCTTTACATTACAAAAATGAACAATTCTTGGATGATACAAATGACAAGACCTCCTTTCTATATATAGGAGTCTAAGGAGTCCCAATACAATCAAAGCCTACATAACAATAATATTGTAGGGGCACAACAATAACAATAGTTGGCTTCTATGGGGCATAATAATAACAACATGGGGACTATATGGGCACAATAATACAATAAGGGGGTTGCACTAATAACAATAAGGGGTTACACTAGTAGTATAGGGACCTAACATGCCCCTCTCCTTCAAAATGTGTGTCCTCACCGCTTGAGTAGTTCTGGATGCTTATGTATAAAATCATCATCCTCCCATCTGGAATATTTAGTGGGTAAGTTCTTCCACTTGATGAGATACTCTAAAATTGATCGATTTTGTAGTTGTCGATTTCTTGTTTTTGTGACTGCTTCCGGTTCCAATATGATTTTTCCTTCCTCGTCAAGTTTTGGAAATATTGTTTGAACTGGGATCTTCTCACCTATAACCTTCTTTAAGCATGAAACATGGAAAAGTGAGTGCACTCAGGAAGATGCTGGAAGATCCAATTTTTATTCCATAGTACTAATCTTTTGTAACACCTTGTACGAACTATAATAATTTGGTGATAATTTATCATCCTTCTTAGCTTGCTTGAGGGACATTTGTTTGTATGGTTGTAGTCGTAGAAATACCCAGTCAAATTCATCAAAACTTCTTTCATTGAAATGTTGATTTGCCTGCTGTTTCATTGTATTCTGTGCCAAAGTGAGGTTATCCTTTAAGAGTTTGAGAACTTGTTGTTGATGCTCGATGTGATCTTCCATTGCTTGAACCTTAGAATTTTCTTTTAAAGATGATGTGATGGACGATGGATGATATCCATAAAGTGCCATAAATGGGGTCATTTTTGTTGCAGTATGGAAGGAAGTGTTATACCACCATTCAGCCAGAGGCAACCACTTGACCCATTGTGTTTGTTTATCAAATACAAAGCAACGAAGATATCCTTCTAATTTTTTTTTCACTATCTTAGTTTTCCCATCAAATTGAGGATGATAAGATGAGCTATGAGCTAACTGAATACCCAAATATTCCACCTCTTGTACTCCAAAGAAACATTTGGAGCTTTTTGCATATAATTGTTTCTCCTCCAATAGTTTGAGCACCCTGTCAACATGTTGAACATGATCCCTCCAAGACGTGCTGTAGATTAGTATATCATCAAAATATACTAACACAAATTTTCCAAGGAAGGGTTTGAAAATGGAATTCATCAAACCTTGAAATGTAGAATGTGCATTGGTAAAGCCAAAAGGCATGACCAAAAATTCATAATGACCCTCATGAGTTCTAAATGTTGTTTTTGGAATGTCTTGAGTCTTCATTTTGATTTGATGATATCCTAAATGAATATCCAACTTGGTGAAGTAAATTTCTCCATGTAATTCGTCTAATAATTGATCAATGACAAGAATGGGAAATTTATCTTTAACAGTAAGCTTGTTGAGCTCCCTATAATCTGGACACATGCACCATGATCCATCCTTCTTGTGTACCAATACCACTGGAGCAGAGAAATAACTTTGACTAGGTTGAATTATACCAACCTTTAGCATTTTTGCAACCATACGTTCAATTTCAGTATTTTGGGCATATGGATATCTGTAAGGCATGATGTTTGGGGGAACACTTCCTAGAATCAAATGAATAACATTATCATGATCAAAAATGGGTGGGAGGCCTTTGGGAGTCTCAAATACCTTGGAATGATTGTCCAAAACATTTTGAATATCTGGAGAAATAGATGATTTCAATGTGGGAACCTCTAGTGAACATAATTATGCAATTACGCCCTATTGTTATTTATTTAGAAGCTTTGTCATGCTATTAGAGCTGACTATATTTCCCAGTTTCCCTTCAATACCCCTTAATTCAACTTCCTTTCCTTCCCAAAAAAATTTCAAGAAAATTTCTTGAAAATTAAAAGCTATCGTACCCAAAGGTTGTAGCCATTGGACTTCTAGTACAATGTCTACACCACCCATTGGAATGGAAAGCATTGGACTATTCGAGACATATTCTACCATGGATAGCTTGATATTATGGCACTTTCTAGAGAAATTTATGGTTCCTCCATTTGCAACCATTACTTGACACTTTGGTGCTGGATATAGGAAGCAATTCAATTCCTTGGCTATATTACAATGAATAAAATTATGGGTACTACTCGAATGAATCAACACTATTAACTTTTTCTTCTTGATATGCCCTTCTATATTGAGAGTTTGAGGAGTGGTAATTCCTGTTAATGCATTACAAGATATGGTCAGATTCATTTCTTCTTTCTTTGGGATTGGTTCCTAGTGTGTATCCTCTTCTTTTGATGTTTCTTGTTCCTTTTCTTGCTCCTCTTCCCCATCTATGTAAATTAATTTCTTCTGAGCATGCTTATGACCTTTAGTGTATTCTATCATAATTGTAACAAAGCCCTTTTGATTTTTTTTTCTTTCAATTTTTGTGGTGTCAACCTTGTAGGTGGTGAAAGGCTAGGAGAAACAACACTTCCATCTTTATAGTTGTTAGTAGTAGGCTTCCTTGTTGCCATAATTTTGCTTTCCATTTTTCTTGCCAAATTGAATGATTTCTCTAATGAATTGGGTTTCCAAAGGCGAACCTCATGTTGGATGTTATACTTTAAAGTCCCTAAGAACACATCAATCCTATGCTCCTCTAGAATATCATTCACCCTTATATTCAATTTTTGGAAGTCCTCAGTGAGCTCCATCATTGAACCCTTTTGTTTGAGATTTATCAATTGGCTAAAAAATGTGTTGCTTTTTGTATCCTCATAATGTGCTATCATTTTTTCCGTAAAAATTTTCCAAGTGACAAATTTTTTACGAGAGAAAAGCCATCGATACCATACAAATTGATTTGGTTCCAAATATAAAGTTGCAATGCATACCTTTTGTGTGTTATGCACATTATGGAGATCAAAATATTGCTCCATCTGTAGTATCCATGTTACGGGATCCTTGCCATCAAAATTCCTCATATCGATCTTTGGAACATGGTGGGTCATCAATCCAATGTTAGAGTATACGAAATTACGATTAACATTTGTTTTGTTCTCATCATGAGTTTCCTTTACTACCCTTTCACCATTAGTAGGAATTTCTTGTAGCAACTTTGTCAAATCTATCTTCAAATATTCCATGTTTCCTTTAAGTTTGTCTTCTATACCATCCATCTTAGCTTCCACGCCCTTTGAATTCCTTCAAACTAATTTTTCAACCAAACTTATGCAAAACTTAAAAAAGAAATACAAACCTTTTTTCACTTTGTAGGAGATCGATAATGAATATGTTGTATCTCTATAATTTAGAATCTTGAAGTTATGAAATAGCGTCCTGAGGTAGAACTCTGAGTCCTCTTTCCAACCCCCCAAGTTTGACCAAGATTGGATTCTTCAAGGAAGAGTTATGCTAAATCTCCCACGATGACTTGATTATAGACTAGTTCAGTAGAAGAAACTTGTACGAAGTGCCATGTGTGACTGTTTTGACCTTAGAATCTAAAACATATACAAAGAAAACTAAATACCATCCTATTTCTGTAACTTTTTGCTAAATTTCAATCTGATCGTCACAGAGAAAGTTATGACGATTTTCCCTAGGTCACCTGTTTGGGATGTAATTTGGGAGCCTGCAAAACCCTAAATTTCTTGGACCATATCTTCGAAAATATAACACAACAAGATCTGAAATTTGGGCCCGAACTTCATCTCAGTGCAAATGGGTTTTACTTTCAGAGTCTGAACCTTCATAGAAAAACATTATAGCAAAAATTCCACTATGATCTGTTTGCAATGGAATTCTGGAGCTTGCAAAAACCATAACTTCCTTAGATCATATATCCTAAAATATAGTGAGAAAAGAAATGAAATATGGACCCAAGGTTTAGAATGATTTCTGTTCAAATGGGTTTTTTTTTTAGCTTCTGAAATGTTGTAGAGAAAAATTTATATTGAAAATTCCACGATGACCTATTTGGAGCAGCAAAACCCTAGAATCCAAATCTTTGATACCAAATGTTATGAAACTAACGCACAAAAAGATAGATCAATGACCTAAAAATCAGCCTCCTTGAGGGGGAAACCCCTTTTACATTACAAAAATGAGAAATTTTTGGATGATACAAATGAGAAGACATTCTTTTGATATATAGGAGTCTAAGGGGTCCCAATACAATCAAAGCCTACATAAAAATAATATTGTAGGGGCTAAACAACAAAAATAGGGGCTTCTATGGGGAATAATAATAACAACATGGGGAGTATATGGACACAATAATACAATAATGGGGTTTTACTAATAACAATAAGGGGTTACACTAGAAGTATAGGGACCTAACATTTCTTCAACTTTCTATTGAATAATTTGAATTAAGAAACACATGTGTATGGTAAACAAAGAAATATAAACACAATACGATATAGGCACTTCACCAACAATCTAACACAAGAATCCTGTGAAAGAGCTTTCTGTATTCCTGATAAGTCCACTTAGGCTTGAAAAATATACAATATCTTTCTTTTGTAGAAAAAACCAATACCTAATACTTCAAAAGGAGAAGTATTTATAATTTTATTTACAAAATATCCTGTCAAAATTGAACATGATGTAATTCAAGAATTTCTAAACTGAACATATCTCTAATTAAAAAAATATAAGAAAATTTAAACTGCTTGGGTTGCTAGCACTATAGTTGTGGAATATGTGTTGAGGTGGCCTTTGACTTTTGCTGCGTGTCTGTCTTGCTAGCTGGAGAAGAATTGATTGTTTATTCAAGTAACTCACATAGATTTTCCCACATTTCTTCACTTGGAATTGAAAAATTGAGTAACCTCCTGTAAATTTCATCTACCTATGTATATTTAGAAAAGGTAGGCTTGGTAATGAAAATGTATTTGAATTTATGTTGTATGTAGAAATCAAATTCTAATGCCTGTAAGAAAGATCTCCTTGTTATAGTCCCCTTTATTCCTACAAATTTAGTGTTTTCCCTGCCAATAGCCATCAATTTTTGAGTGTAATCACGCAATGCCATTAACTTGTGATTCAATAACAACAAACTTGGAAGTCCCTTTTGATTGAGGAGCTTAATCTTGGTTAATACTTTCTTAACCTCCAATATGGTCTCGATTCCGTCTTCTATTTGCAACTCTTCCAACTCATATCTTTTTCTAGAATTCAAAAACTAGATGAGCTTTATGGCTTCAATAGGCTTGTATGCCAACTTTCCTCTAATTTCTTGAATGACTTCTTTGGATTTCTGAATCAACTCCTTCTACTAAAAAATGATCTATATCAATGGCCAGATCTGTGTCATTGAATGGTTGATATCAATCCACATATTTTCCTTAGCCTGAGCTAAGGTATGATCCATGGAATATTCCTTTTCCATTTTCTGTATCCTTTGCATCAATCTCTGAGATTTATGTATCTCTGTTGATTGAGAACTTTGAATTCTCTCTTTTCGTTCCTGTAGAATCCTGGCCCGTGCTTGCAGTTTCTTGATTTCCACCCCTTGTAAAGACATGTATTCCATGGCTTTTACCAGTTTGTTTGGGTCATTAGAAGTTTGTGCAGGGGGTAATGTAGGTGTAGAAACTATGACTGTGGTTGTTGTAGTTGTTTCTATTGTAGTCGATGTAGAAGCTCCTGTATGCACTATGGTTTCAAGGGGTACTACATCAAGTGGGATAATAGCTAATTGTGCAATTTTCTCTTTCTCTTTGATCAGTTTATCCATTTCTACTTCCATGCCCCGTATTTGTGCATTTTTCTCCATAATTAATCTCAACATATCTTCTTTTTGGCTCTCTGTCTCCCCTAGTTCTTTTGCTTATGGATTCTTAGTTACTGATATTAATTTCTTTCATAGTGCTGCTATGTCAGCGTTATTCTTATTGACTACCTCTTCTGCTGCTTTAACATTACTTGGGTCATATCCTATCGTAATGACCAAGTCTTCCAAGGATTTTATTTTATTATCCTTTGCTAAATAAGAATCCTTTTCCAACTTTAATTGGGATTGAATATTAGTAAGGGACACCTGCAATTTGGAAGAAATCATTGTAGTACATGTCAATGTGGAATAAATCATCTCCCCAGTCTGCCTGTGCATGTCCATTTGATCTACAAGATGGGCATCTTTTGTATCAAACTCAAATGTAGTTTGTTTGTAGTTTGCTGCAGATTTAGGGTGGAGGAACTATACCTCCAAGAATTCCATCTGCATTGTTATGCTCTTGACCTGCGAGAAGATACCAGAATACCAAATATGCGAGTAAATATACCCAGAACACAGAAAAATAAGAAATAATAGCATGTATTTTATTATTCAGAAAGGAAAGCAATGTTCACTTGCCTCTTCGAGGGGGCAACCTCCAATAGAGCTGGGCTCAATTAAAAAATAAGACATGACGCTCCTCAAGGGGAGTCTCTATCCTTTATATATGATTCATACATGCAATACCATGGGTCAGTACCATGGTTCTTATTAATACCATCTATCTAATACCATGGCCCATTTGCAACTAACTATGGTCCCTTCTTTAAATGTGGGTCAACCACTTACAATTATTAATATGGGCTCTATTGACTCTTTAACTAACTATAACTATGACTCGACCCTATTACATAAATAAGGGGGTTAGTGTTGGATCCTAACATGCCCTCACCCATAAAAATATCCTTGTCCTCAAGGCTGAAGTTGTGAAAATTGCTGACGAACAGTGGCTGGTTCCCAGGTTGCATCTTCTGGAGAGGTGTCTTTCCACTTGATGAGGACTTCCTTGATCATGCGGCCGCGTAGGTGCGGTTCTCGCGTGTCAAGAACCTGTTCAGGTTGGAGCCAGATTGAACCTTCTTCATCCAATTCTGGTAGATTGGTTTAAATTCTACAATGGTTCCCAACCACTTTCTTGAGGCATGAGACATGGAAGATAGGATGGATTTTTGCAGTGGGTGGCAAGGCTAGCTTGTAGGCTACTTCTTCGATGTACTGAAGTATTTGATAGAGTCTGTAGAATTTTGGAGATAATTTATAACAACCCTTGTCTTTGAGTGATGTTTGCTTATATGGTTGCAACCTCAAGAATATCTGATCCCTTTCTTGAAATTGGCGCTCTAAATGATGTTGGTCTGCCTGTTGCTTCATGCGATTTTGAGCTTGATGGAGATTCTCTTTGAGGTGGGCAAGCATGGTTGCAAAGTTTTGTAGGAGTTGATCCACTTCTTGTACCTTCGAGCATCCCTGGATATAAGAAGTAGGTGAAGGAGGGAGTTGACCATAAACTGCTTCATATGGAGTCATCTTGGTGGTGGCATGATTGTTAGTATTACACCACCATTCAGCTAGAGGTAACCACTGTACCCATATATGTTGCTCTTCTGAAGTGAAACACCTGAGGTAGGTCTCCAGACATTTGTTGACTGCTTCAGCTTGACCATCAGTTTGGGGATGATAGGAAGTACTGAGTTGTAGTTGGGTACCTTGTAGCCTGAAGAGTTCCTGCCAAAAGTTACTGGTGAAGATCGGGTCATGATCAGACATAATGGAAGTGGGAATGCCATGCAATTTGAAGATCTGGTCCATGAAAGATTGAGCCACCAAAGCAGGCGTAAAAGGGTGGGGTAGGGCATAAAAATGAGCAAACTTAGAAATTCTGTCCACAACCACCATGACGACTGACTTGTTTCCTGACTTTGGAAGACCAGTGATGAAATCCGTAGAAACCTCCGTCCAGATTGAGGCGGGGATGGGCAATGACTGTAAGGTGCGTGGGGATTTCACTGTTTCTCCTTTGTGGTGCTGACACACATCACACTCAGATACAAAAGTAAGAATGCCCTTTTTCATGCCTGTCCAAAAGAATGAATGTCAAGAGCGAGCATAAGTCTTTTGAAAGCCTGAATGGCTTGCAGTGGGAGATGAGTGCAACTCTACCAAAATGCGACTTTTGAGGGTGGATGTTGGTGATATCACTACTTTGTCCTTATAGCGAAGAATCTCATCCTGCCAAGAGTAGCCCGCTGTGGAATTTGGATTTACCTGCAATTTATTAATGAGCTGGGAGAGCGAAGGATGTGAAAACCATTCCTGGTGAACCTCTTCAATCCACTTTGGAATGGGAAGAGAGATTGCTAGCAGGGTGCTTTCTTCCTCGAAGTGGCGTGATAAAGCATTCGCTACGACATTTTCGCGCCATTTCTTGTAAATTATCTCATAATCATATCCAAACATTTTGGCTAGCCATTTATTTTGTTGTGGCGAGGATAGGCATTGCTCCAAAAAATATTTAAGGCTTTGATGGTCTGTACAGATTTGGAAACACTGCCCCAATAAGTATGGTCGCCAGGTATCCATTGCATGTAAGATGACCATCATCTCCTTCTCATAGGTAGATTGTCCCAGATTTGTCCCAATTAGTTGTTGGCTAGTGAAAGCCAAGGGTTGGCCTTCCTGCATTAAAACAACCCCAATACTCGTACTTGAAGCATCACATTCAATCACAAAATATTTGGTGGAGTCTGGTAGTGCCAATACGGGAGTGGAACACATGGCATGTTTGAGAGTTATAAATGCCTATTACGCTTCATCATTCCAGAGGAATGAATTTTTCTTGAGAAGGTGAGTGAGGGGTCTAGCAGTGCGACCATAATTGCGGACAAATTTGTGATAGTAGCCGGTGAGATGCAAAAATACTCTTAAACTCTTCAAGGTATTTGGTTGAGTCCAATCCTGCATTACTTGGATCTTTTTGGGATCCACCCTGACACCTTCACGCCCCAAAATGTGGCCCAAATACTCAACTTCTTCCATGCAAAAATATCACTTGGACAATTTGACAAATAATTTATGCTTTCGGAGCAACTGCAAGAGCAAATCTACATGTTGAAGGTGTTTTTCCCAGGTGAGGCTGTAGATGAGGATGTCATCAAAGAAAAAAAGGACAAATTTTTCTGAGATATGGTTTGAGTAGGTGATTCATGAGGCTCTGAAAAGTGGATGGGGCATTACAGAGACCAAATGGCATGACCAGGAATTCATAATGGCCTTCATGAGTTCGGAAAGCAGTCTTTGGGATGTTTACTTCTTTCATGCGAAATTGGTGATAGCTCGAGCAAAGGTTAAGCTTAGTAAAGAATTTAGCCCCATTTTGTTCATCCAACAAATCATCAAAAACCAGGATGGGAAATTTATCTTCGATCATCAGCTTGTTGAGGGCCTTGAATTCTGGACACATATGCCATTCCCCATCTTTCTTGAGCACCATGACCACATGCGATGAATAAGGACTAATGCTAGGACGAATGACACTGGCTTCCAAGAGTTCCTTGATGATTTTTTCAATTTCATTCTTTTGGGTGAAAGGATATCTATATGGGCGCACATTTGGTGGTTGTGCCCTTGGTACCAAAGTAATGCTATGATCATGTTCCCCTCTCGAGGGTGGAAGCTCATGAGGCTTGTCAAAGACTTGCTGATGGTTGTTTAAGACCTGTTTCATCTCAGGATGAATATGAAGAGAAGTGGGTTCGAAGGCCTGGATGACATTAAATTGGGCTATAACTCCATGGTGGCCCTTTTTTAACAATTTTTCCATCCTATGCGAGCTGATGATAGAAGGAGCACCTGCCTGGAGTTCATGGAAGGTATGCGTGTGGTTATTCTGCTTAAAACTCATATATAACTCCTCAAAATCCATTGTGATTGGGTCGAGTGTGTGGAGCCATTCAACACCCAAGACAATGTCACACCCACCCATGTTGATGGCAAACATGTGGGTCTTTAGGTGATAAGCCCCCATTTGAAGTTTGACATTTTCATAGTGGCCTTCACATTTCATTGTCCCCCCATCAGCAATTTGGACCTGGAAATTAGAGACACCTATGACAAAACAATGCATTGCTTCGAAAACTCTTTGATGGATAAAGTTATGCGTACTGCCACTATCAATCAAGACTACTACAGGGCGATGCTTAATAAAACCTCTGATTTTGAGAGTTTGGGGAGAAGAAATTCCTGCCAAAGCATGAAGTGAGATAACTGGTTCTTCAGGTGTAGCTGGGAGCTCATTGTTCGGCTGGTTGTCCTCATCTTCCTCCTCTGGTCCCTCAAAGGGTGGGGCTTCCTCAGATGAACTGGATCAATAGCATCAATTTGAAAGAATTTGGGTTTCTTGCATTTATGTCCCGGGGAGTATTTCTCATCATAGTAGTAACACAATCCTTGCTTTCTTCTTTCCGCCATTTCTGTTGGTGACACCTTTTGAACCTTAAGTGTTTGGGTAGTGCTCGGAGCCTGGGTGGGGTGTCCCTTGGCTATGAAATTTGGACGAGTTGACTGGGCTGCTAATGTGCGTTCTACTTCCCCAGCTATCTTGCAAGCTGCCAGGCATGAGACTGGGTGGTGCATTTGGACGTGGGCTTGTATGGCATCTTTGGGACCACTGATAAAAAATTCCAAGTAGAATTCATCTACTATACCTCCTGTGTGGAAGGTTAATGCTTCAAAGGCTTTAATTTATTCTTGTATTGTGCCTGTCTATTGGAGCTTAGTAAGACGACCCAAAAAGTTAGATTCATGGTCAAAGCAATCAGAAAGGGCTTTTGAGAATATCTGCCAAGTCATTAGCCTTGCATATTAACGTTGATGCCACTGCCACCATTGCCATATTTCTTGGTCCAAGTACAGGCTTCCCACACTTAGCTTAGTCGCATCATCTTTGTTGTGATTTAATGTGAAATATTGCTCCATTTGTGCTAGCCATATGGTCGGATGAGAGCCATCAAATTTATACATGTCCAACTTGGGTGTTCTAGGCTGGGACTATTGGTGGTTTCCCTAGAAGTGAAGAGAATGCCTAGACTCGCCCTCAAGGTTTTCATTAGAATCATATGCCTCCAATTGTTCCCCCGACTTTCCCTTGGTGATTGTATCATTTAAGGACTGGATCTACTTCGTTAATGCCTCCAACTTTTGTTCAAGGGTGTCTATCTTCTCATTGGCCATAGCTTGAGCTCTGGTTTGTACCATGCAAAAATCCGATGCACTTGTCATTACTGTGAAATTTTTTTGGGACCACCCGAAATTTCGATGCTGACAAGTGAATGGTACCACCTTGCTCAGTCTGTCAACCTGATTCTTATGGGCTAAGTCTCCTATAAGCATCTCGGGAGCATCTTAGATATATTTTTTTTTATTTTTTATTTTTTTTATTTTTACTCCGAAAAGAGTTTTACTCCTTTCTTAGGAATACTATAGTAGTCGATTCCCAGAAAAGTTAATTCTGCCCAATGTCTTGCGAGAATCACGCCCAGGTATAGGAGCCACATGATTAGTCAGATCTATTGGCGAAACCCTCAACTGCAGAGTATGAGTAGGAATGTGGTAGTGATCGAACCCCTATTGCTAGATTTGAATGGAAGATATGATTGTTGCGACTACTACAGAACCCAACCTGCTAGATATGAATGGCGGATTTGTTAGATTTGAATGGTAGATCTGATAGATTTGAATGGCGGATCTGATTGTTGCGGCTACGACATAACCCAACCTACTAGATCTGATCTGGAAAAGATGATGCATGATCTAGAGAGAGAAAAGGGAACTATGGTCTCAAGGAGTGTTAGGTGCTACAAATCGCAATATACATAAGGGTTAAATAGTAGTGCTCGGCCCAATATTTCAGGGCACTAACCAAGGAGGATCAACCGTACCCTTAGCCGTACAACACGACTACCCTATCATACATGCGATTAATCTCCCTGAGTGTTGTTCTTGGTGTACTGTAGTAGCAAGACGACCAACGGTTTATCTATAGCGAGGTTTCAAGAGAGCCTAGGGGGCTTCCGATATACCCAGAGGGTACTTGGAAGACAGTCTGGTCGCGGTTCTGTCTAATGTGCTACTACGCGAAGGGGTACCCACAGGGGTTACAAGGGAGTCCAACAAGTGTGACCACCTCTTGTATTTCCTGCGTGCATGCCTCCCCAAATTTGCAGGTTTATGCGCTCAACGACAGATCTCGTGGTTTAAAGATGCCAGAACACGTCTCTAGCCAAAAACAATTTTGCTAGAAATGGAGATCCCACCGGCCCTGGAAAGTTCTCTGATACCACTTGTTATGCTCTTGACCTATGAGAAGATATTGAAATACCAAATATACGAAGAAATATACCTAGCACACAGAACAATAATAAATAACAACATGCATATTATTATTCGAAAAGGAAAGCAATCTTCACTTGCCTCTTCGAGGGGGAAACCTCCAATAAAGCTGGGATCAATTACAAAATAAGACACGACGCTCGTCAAGGGGAGTCTTTATCCTTTATATAGGATTCATACATGCAATACCATGGGCCAGTACCGTGGTTCTTATTAATACCATCTATCTAATACCATGGCCCATTTGCAACTAATTGTGGTCCCTTCTTTAAATGCGGGTCAACCACTTACAATTATTAATATGGTCTTTATTGACTCTTTAACTAATTATAACTATGAGTTGACCCTATTACATAAATAAGGGGGTTAGGGTTGGACCCTAACATGCATTCTCCCCTTCTCAGTGTCAAAGGCTGACAAAAGCCTATGCTGTGTAGATGATGTTCGCTTATGAAATTGGTCATAGGTGTTGACCTTGAGAAGCTCATTCCTGTGTTTTATTTCCTTAAACTTGTCAAAAATACTAGTTTCCCTTTACCCTTGGACCAGTTTGAGTTTTATCTGGACTTTCTTGTGAAACTAAAGAGAAGGGAGATCCTATAAAGATGCTATCCCTTGCTGGAAACTGTGGAGTCTCGAGAATTATAGGAGCTTGCCCTACTCCTTCTTTTGTAAAATATATCTTAGGATTACTTCTTGCTTTCTTAGTATACATTTTGAATTCTTTTCTCGAAACCTTTGTGACTGAAGGAGAGAGTCTTCTTCCCGAGGCATTTTATCTACTTTTTCCCGAGGCGTGGGAGTTTGTGAGGTAATAGTAGACAAAAACTCTTCCTTTGCCGCATCTAGAATATTTTATTCCCACTCATTTTGGTTCATGTACTTCTCAATTTTAGGTCTCTGAGTGTGAATATATGGAGTGATTTTTTGTTCCACTCTTTGTTTGAAGATCATACCAAATGGGTCATATGACCAAGTGAAACTTAAGGGAAAGTTCACCTGTTTTAGGAGGATATCTGCCTCCTCTCCTGCTTTCCCACTGTTACAAATAAATGGTCCTACTTGAGCCTTTATCCTAAATAGTGATTACTTTTTAGTGGATACAAACTGGACCTCATATGAATATATAATATGTCTGATGTGTTCTAAGGAAAAAATCCTCATTGGGAGATACCTGGGTAGTTTATAAGGTGCTAGCTCACACCCATATACTCTTATCTCGGTATAATTCTGGTATAAATACCTGTAACTTATTATGGCCTGCTCAATTAGGTATAAAATCATTTTAATTTCTGCACTAACCCTGGGTACTACCTCATTGCTCAACAAACAGGTGGCTGGATGTATGAAATGATCAATAAAATCCTTGAAGCTGTATTCTTATGAGTTTCTTCTTAGCATGGAGGTCCAAAAGATGACTGAGTGTGGTTATCCCTGTTCATTCAGCTTCTGTACTGCAAATGGGAATTTGTCTTCTTGGAAAAATAAAAACATGTAGAAAAGAATTGAGGCATATTTGAACATTCCATCAGTTGGAAGTTTAAGGAATTTTTCATGAATGCTGTCAACAAGAAACTGGCTGAAATTGAAAATCATTGAGGGATTTTCTTTAGTGGAAAAAATGGACAGAAAACCTAAAATAGATTCATCTACCCATTCATCTAAATAATATCCTAGAAAGCATGAAAGTATAGAAATGATGTGCTTGGATTTTTTGGAAAAATGGAGGAGGGATAAGGTGGATTCTTCTTTAGGACCTGGGCATCTTCAAGTAGGAAGATTTCAAAGATCTTGGACCTCTGAGAAAAGGTTAATTTCTGATATAGTTCATTCAGGGCTTCTACTGAGAAAGGGATAGTGGAATCACTCTGAGGGATCTGCAATGTCTGGTTAATTGTCTGAGAGGTAATTGTGAATAAAATTTCACCATTAGGGGCCACAACGACTCTCTGGTTTGGCTGGTAGCAAACTTGGAATTTGAGGACAAATTTAGGGAAGTGATGGGTTTGGGGAAACATATAAAGGGGTAAATTGGATTCCTAGAGGCCAATTTCATCACTCTGGTCAAGGAAGATATCTTTGAGCGAATTGTGTAATTCAAATAAATCAAATTCACATTTAGGCTATGATATTTTGTAATCTGTGTCTGCCAAGGGAATAATATCGAGGTTGACTACTGGGGGAACCATAAGCTTTTTAGAATTAACAATGGTCTTGCTCTTGGGAGCCATATCAGGATCTTCAATGGAATTTGGAAAAAGGTTGATGAGGGATACGATTTACCTAGGAAAACTTGTGACTGGCGGTTTTGTGACGATGGGAAGCTGGTGCTATGGCATCCTGGTTTCTTTCTCAGGGTTTGAAAGAATCCACTTGCATGAAAGGAAATTAATTTGAGCGAAAGGTAATTCAGGAGACCAGACAGAGTGAAAGGCACAACTCGAATGGATGGTGGGAGGTTATAGGCTGGTGGAAAAGTCCAATTGAGGCACGGGGCCATTGGTGGTTAAACGATAATTTAGCGGGGGATTTTAATGCATAACGAATAGTGGCAATGGTTGGATAGGTGCTGGAATGGTGTAGGCGCAAGGATTTTTGGTGGGAATGAGGGAATTCAACAATTTTCAGGGGGGGAGGGTGGTATGTTGTATTGACAGGGGGGGGGGGTTGCGAAAGAACACGGTGGTGACATGTTAGGTGGGGTCGGCACAAAGAAACTACCTTTTCAGACCCCCCCCTGCCAATAAAGGTAGGAAGGGCTGGGGGGGATGAAAGGCCTTATAAACCATCGATCACGATTGTGACTTGACACGTTGCATTATTCGGGTCTGGAATTTATCCACTACATGGCAACCATTTTGTCATTTTGCACTTTTATTTTATAAGTGCCAAACTTAGGCTAAACTTATATGGCTTTAAAAACTTTCACAATACCATTTTAATTGCTTTTTTCTCATAACTTTTAAAAGCAAGGCCTATCTTCTACCAATTAAGGGTGCATTTAAATGAGAAAACCCTTATTATTTTCATTTGAAGGAGAGATTTTATCCTAATCTATATTCTAACCTACAACTTAAATCATTGATCCATCTTAAACAATTGGATCAATTTTTTTTTTTTTACCTATCTACCTACTTTTAACCAAGTTTAGAAAGTTTGGTTGAATTATTCTTTATTTTGAGAACAAAAATTCAAATGTGTTTGACCATGATTACATTGTATGATTCAAAAAAAGATATGTGATTGTGGCATTTACAACAAACTATACACAATCCCTAATTTATTTTTCAAAACAAAATTATTTTTCTCCTTTTGGAATTTGAATTTGCATCACTTTCACTCTTTTTTCTTTTCATGGTGTTCTTTTCATCCTTTTTTTTTATTTCTTTTAATCTATTTTTCTATTACATACCCTCTTTTCATTTTTTTAAACACACACATGGCGAAAGAAGAATATGAATGATAAGGATTGAGTTTCATACATTATTGACATGAGATACATTTATAATACATTGATGTGACCCTTGGATTCATATTCCAAGTGGTATCTTGGAATCCGTTGGATGTTCACATTCCACACCTACCCACAAAGGATTAGCTGTCCAACATTCCCACCCTTAATCCGAAGGGGTATGTATGAGTCCAAGAAGAGAGCTATAATATGAAAGGTGCAAAAAATGCATGGTAGTACTAGGCTGAATGTGCTCTCTGAAGTGTTGGTATAAAGGGGGTTGTTTAAGGATGACCACCAACACTGGAATGCTTAGTGTAGTTCCCAGAACTCTTCCAATTCTGGCATGAAGTTGAGGTCTTCTGCTAGAGGAATTTCTCCTAATGTTTTGAAGAGGGAAACCTTCAACCTTGAAAGGGAGGTCTCACCTCACATAAGAAGGGAGAACCTCAACCTAAAAAGGGAGGTCTCAACCTGTGATGGTTTAAGGATGACCACTAACTCGGGAATGCTTAATGCGATTCGTGGAACTCTTCCAAAACTGGCAAGAAGTTGAAGTCTTATACTAGAGGAAGTCTCTCCAATTATTTGAAGAGATGTATCAACTCTGCATAGATAGTTTAAGGCTAATCAACAACCGAAGGAATGCTTAGGGGCATCTTTGTCTCTGTTTACAACTCTGAATCTGGTATGGCAGGTTGTGTCTTAGGCTCACTTGATGTGGCTTTGAAGCTTGTAGATGACCATCACTTCCCCCCTTCCAGATATAAGGTGAGATGATGGAGAAAACTCAACTGCAATATTGTTCAATACTCTAAAACAAGTTCTAACATATGACTGAAATATCTTCTTGGCTGTTGAAGCCCATTGCCAAGAAGCGATCCATCCAAGATGAATATTTGTTCTTGCAGGAGGATTTTTTTCTGAAGCATTTTTTTGAAGAGTGAGTGGTTTTGTGATAGTGCTCAAATGGATGAAGATCAAAACAATTATCTTTTATATGGCCAACTTGGTCACAGTGTTGGCATTTAACATTCTGTTGTGGAAGAGGACCTGAATCTGAAACAATTGAAGTTGAACTGTCATGAAGAAATCTAGCACTCTGAAACTGGATGGGCTTTGAGTAATCTAGAATGTGAAAGGAGACCTCCTTATCATATCCAAGACTTGGTTTTTTCTTGTTATGGACAAGCTCTTCCCAAGTTCTGATGAATGACTTGGGAAGTGCAGGTTGAATTTCTGCACCTGCATGAAAATATTCTCTTGAACTGGGCATTGAATCAACCTCAACTTCATATTCTTGCTACTGATTATTGTTCTGAATCGCATCTTGCTGGAATTGAGATTCTAGTTGCAAAAAATAAATCTTTTCCTTTGCATTATGTAGGCAGGTTTGAATGTCACAAAGAGTGTCTTTGCTAATGTTTACCTTCCCATCAACAATGGAAAATATTAGGGTGTTTAGTAACTTTAATATATCATCAAATTTGTCCATTTTCAAGTTAACACAAAGAATCAAAGAGAACTAATTCACCTGAGGCACTAACCATACACAGATGATACCAATGTGCATAGAAAGTCCACGGTATAGTTGATTCAATGCACCACAATTAAGAACATACAACATAGTTCGGTGGGATCGTAGCAAGGTGTTGGGAGGTAGGATTTTGGGACAAACTTAAATAAACTCAGAGTAGCTTATGTACACACCAAACATAGCCGCATTGCAAATCACACTATTTCAATGCATTGTTCAACAATCTTCAACAAGATTGTGACTTTAAGCGATACCTCTAAGTTTTACCCTAGATACATGAAAACAATAGCTTTCTTTGATGACATTCCCATGCTCTCTGGATGATAGTTTATGGCTCAACATTATGTCCTTATTGTTCCTTTATTACCAAAATATCCTTGCTCCCAAAAAAAGACCCATTTGTAAATATATGAGATTGTAATCAGATTGAAGGATCTGTCCTCTACGCAACAAGTTCTCATTAACAAGGATATCAAGTTGGTAACGAGCTTATTCTACCTAACTTGTACGTGCATTAGTTGAATTGCGTGGCATGGATTATCTAGAAATCTCCGCCAATGACTTACCCTATTGTCGACACCAAGAAAATGCTAAATTCATGGAAGAATACCAACGCATGCCCATCATATTTTTTGGGTGTCCATTCTGCTTTCTTCAACAAAATGTCAATTTTTGTCTCAAGCTTAAAGGACAACCAAAATGGTATTAGAGCTAATGATGTGGCATGAACCAAGCCGCCTTCCAAATCGTCTACTACACGGTGTGGGATATGCCAAGAATCCCAAGCACACTTAAAAATATGCAAATACAATTCTTCCATTAGGATGAATGACTGCAACACAACCGCCTTCGGCACCTTGGATTTTTTTTCATCCGAGATCAATAGTCATTGTAGGTTTTAACCCCGTACAGAAATTACTTGCATACGAATTCTAAAACACATAAAATAAACAATGTGAGAGCATAACACACAAAACACATATACACAGAGCTTTTTCCCCTAGATCCCAAAACTAGGACTACTAACTTGATTTTTTTCATTATGTTCCTTTCAATGTTATAATACATATTTATACATGCCGAAGCATCCAATACCATGGACTGAAAACCATTGCGTCCAAAACCATGTGTGAAAGACATGCCCAAAACCATAGGTAGGTCCGCCCAACCTAATATAGGGTCCAAAACCATGGACCGAAAACCATCGCGTCCAAAACCATGTGTGAAAGGCATGCACAAAACCATAGGTAGGTCCGGCCAACCTAATATAGGGTCCAAAACCAAAATTTTCCAGGGCGCTGCCTCGAACCCCATAGAGTGGGGTTACTTGCACCCCTCAAACCCCCACTGACTCCCCCCGCTATGCAATCGGTGCAATGAAGGGGGGGCTCCGTCCCCCTTCTAACCCCTTGGTTAACTACGTGGGCTAGTTGTGGAAAGAATATAACAGAACCCAAGATTCTCCCACTTGTTGTTTTCTTTCCACAAGGGGCCACAAGAGAGCTTAGTCATTTATCCAGCCCTACAATGCCCATTGTTTCTCTACACCAAGAGAACTTCTCAGAGCTCACAGATTTTGTCAATGCATCTCTAGTATTCTTCAAAGTGTCCACCATTACCAGCAACACCTTTTTGTCTTATATCATATCCCTTACAAAGTGATACTGAACATCAATGTGCTTTGCCTTTGAATGATATGCATGGTTCTTTGTGAAGAAAATTACACTTTGGCTATCACAGTCTATCCTTATAGCTCCTTGTACTAAACCCATACTTGAACACAATCTCTGCAACCAAACTGCTTCCTTGCTTGCATGAGTGGCTGCCATGTATTCTGCCTCTGTAGTTGATAGTGCCACTACATATTGTTTCTTACTCATCCAACTGAATTCACCTCCAAATAGGTTAAACACATACCCACTTGTAGATCTTCTCTGATCCAGATCTCTAGCCCAGTCTGCATCAACAAAGCCATGAATTTCCAACACTCTGTCCAATCCTAGTTTTCCTTAGTAGCACAAACCATAATCACTAGTGCCACACAAATACCTGAAAACCCGCTTCACTACTGTCCAGTGCTCCTTCCCTGGTTTTGACATAAACCTGCTCAATACTCCCATTGCATGTGCAATGTCTGGTCTAGTACAGAGCATCACATACATCAGGCTACCGACTGCACTTGCATATGGAACACGGGACATGTCCTCTTCCTCTTCTTGTGTCTTGGGACACTGTTCAACAGATAACTTTACACCTAAAGGAATAGGAACCTTCACTGCTTTACTATCCTACATATTAAACCTCTGCAATATTGTCTTGACATACTTCCTTTGGTTTAACCAGAGCTTCCTCTTTGTCCGATCTCTTTTAATTTCCATGCCCAGAATATAGTTTGCAGCACCAAGATCTTTCATGTCGAATTTGGAGGACAAATGGGTCTTCAAATCCTGGATAATTTCTTTGTCATTTCCAAATAGAAACATATCATCCACATACAAGACCAGATAAATAACACGGTCACCAATTAATTTAAAATACACACAGTGATCTGCTTTGCTTCTGGTGAATCCAAGTCCCCATATAAATGTATCAAATTTCTGATACCACATCCTTGGTGACTGTTTTAACCCATACAGAGACTTCTTTAACTCGCATACCAGTTCTTTCTTACCCTTCATCCCAAAGCCTTCAAGTTGCTTCATGTAGATTTCCTCTTCCAGATCCTCGTGAAGAAATGCTGTCTTCACATCCATCTATTCTACCTCAAAATCAAAAGCAACAACAACAGATAAAAGTAATATAATAGAAGTTACCTTGGCAACAGGAGAAAAAATATCACCAAAATCAATTCCCGGCACGTGGGAATATCCTTGTTCCACCAACCGAGCTTTGTATTTCTCCATCTTTCCTTCTGCATTTGTCTTCTTCTTGAACACCCATTTTCTGCCAATGGGTTTCCTTCTAGCCAGCAACTCCACTAGATCCCATGCCTCATTTTTGTGAAAAGATGCCATTTCATCAACCCTGGCCTCTTTCCAGAGTTTGCCATCCTCTGAATCTACTGCTTCCTTCACATTCTGGGATCATCATCAGTAATAGATAAAGAAAAATTTGAACAGAAAGAAGATGAACTATACCTTTCTAGCTGCCTTCTTTTTCGAACTGATCTTCTCACACCTAGAGTTTGTGGCTCTTCATCTTCTGATTCCTCCTCTGCTGTAGAGTCTGAATCTTCCTCCTTAAGCTCAAACTCTATCTTCTCAGGTTCCTTTGGTTGGAATTCATGTTTAATAACATCTTTCCCCTCTCTGAACACCACATCTCGGCTGTACATAACCTTCCTTGTTACTGGGTTCCAAAGCTTATAACCCTTTAAACCATCCTTATACCCAATAAAGATGCACTTTTCAGATTTACTATCCAACTTTGTTCTTTTCTCCTTTGGAACATGTACATATGCATCACATCCAAATACCCTCATATGTGAAAGAGAGGGTTTCTTACCAGTCCATACCTCTTGTGGAGTCTTATCCTCCAACACTGATGAAGGTGACCTGTTGACTAGGCAACATGCAGTATCCACCGCCTCTGCCTAAAATTCCTGTCCTAACTCGGCACCACTGAGCATGCTTCTTGCCCTTTCCATCAACGTCTTGTTCATTCTTTCTGCAACTTCATTTTGCTGAGGTGTATATGGAGTAGTATTCTGCTGTGCTATACCACACTTCTTACATAATTATTCAAATTCATTACTGCAAAAACCTCCACCGTTATCTGTCCTCAACACCTTTATCTTCTTCTCTGTCTAGTTTTCCACTAGAGCCTTAAATTCTTTAAACCTGTCAAAGACTTCAGATTTCTTCTTAAGGAAATATATCCATGTATTCCTTGAGAAGTCATCTATAAATGATACATAGTACACAGACTTACCCAGTGATGAAACCTTCACAGGTCCAAACACATCACTGTGCACAAGCTCTAATATCTATTTCACCCTCTTACCACCAGAGGGGAAACTCACCCGATTTTGGTTCCCATATACACAATTTTCACAAAAATCAAAATCCAAAGAGCTATTACTCATACCTTCTACCATACCTTTACCATGAATTATTCGAAGGTCCTTCTCTCCAATATGTCTAAGCCTTTCATGCCACAACATGGTCTTCTCTCCAGAGACCACTAGATTTTCTGCTCCTCTTTTAGGAACCACATTACTGTTGCACCCATCAACAACAGTGCTACCTTGTAGCTTGTACAGAGTTCCAATCCAAACTCCTCGCATCAATACTAGTGTTCCCCGAACCATCTTGAAGGTTCCTTCTCAAACACTGTTTTTACACTTGCATCATCCAACTTGCTTACAGAAATCAGATTTCTGGCCAATGCAAGAATATGCAGAACACCCGGAAGTGTTCTAACCCTTCCACCTTGCAACTTCAACTTTACTTTTCTACGACCAATGATTCTAGCCTTCCTGTCATCCCCCAAGAAGACCACCACCATCATATTTCTCATACTCGCAGAACCACTCTCTATGAGGAGTGAAGTGAAAGGATGCACCTGAGTCAATCAACCATGCCTCATGATCTACATGTGTACTTGAAGAAACCAAGTGCACATCCCCACCTTCATATGAGGTGGTTTTCACCTCTGCAGAAGGAGCATCATCAGATCCATTTCCTTTATCAGGAGCTTTAGATTTACAGTTCCTTTTGTAGTGCGCTTCCTTTCTGCATTTCCAGCACACCACCTTTACAGGATTTCCTGGAGATTTAGATGCCCAACTCGATGACTTATTTTTGTTTCTATTTTGGGACCGTCCTTGTACAGACAAGACATCACAATTCTAGCTCTCCATATTTTTCCATCTCATCTCCTCCGTTAGAAAGGATGAGACTATTTCATCAAACTGTAAGGAAGTTGCATTGCTACCTACTGTAATAACCAGACTATCCCACGAATTTGGTAGAGAACACAACAAACTGATACAATTATCTTCATCTAAAAATTTAATGTCGACAGATGATAACTGACTTACCACAGTATTAAATGCGTTTAGATGCTCTATCACCGAGTCTCCATCTTTCATCCTCAGGTTATACAATTTTTTTCATAGGAATAGTTTATTCACCAGAGACTTAGATTGGTATAAAGTCCCTAACTTGTCCCACAAATCTTTCGCTGTAGCTTCCCCTGATACATTCAACAATACTGAATTTGAGACACACAATCATATTGTGCTCTTTGCCTTTCGATCCAACTTCTTCCTTTCTTCATTGGACACTCCCGTTGGTTTAGTACCTGGATCTACCGCAATCCATTGACCTTTATCCACCAATAGATCCTGTATCTTGAGTTTCCATAACTCAAAACTCTGACCATTTAATTTCTCGATCTCTATATTTCCATTGCTCGTCGTCTTCTTTCACCACCAGAATCGATCCCGCAGATCTCCCACTGACTAGGGTCTACCAGAGGCCCGAGTGAAACCCCTTAGCAACAAAGGTGTCCCCTTGAAGCTAAAACAACTCTGATACTAAACGCAGGTTTTAATCCCATACAGAAATTACCTGCATACAAATTCTAAAACACAAAATAAACAACAAGAGAGCATAACACATAAAACACATATACACAGAGATTTTCCCCTAGATCCAAAACCGGGACTACTAGCTTGAGTTTTTTCATTATGTTCCTTCCAATGTTACAATACATATTTATACATGCCGAAGCATCCAATACCATGGACCGAAAACAATCGCATCCAAAACCATGGACCGAAAACCATCGCGTCCAAAACCATGTGCGAAAAACATGCACAAAACCATAGGTAGGTTTGCCCAACCTAATATATAGTCGAAAACCAAAATTTTCTAGGGCGCTGCCCTGGACCGCATAGAGTGGGGTTACCTGCACCCCTCAAACCCCCTGTGACTCCCCTCGCTGCACAATCGGTGCAACGAAGGGGGGGCTCCGCCCCCCTTCTAAGCCCCCGCTTAACTATGTGGGCTAGTCGTGGAAAGAATATAACACAACCCAATAGTCATTGTCATCCTCTACATTATCCTAGATTGCGCTTTGCTCCACGTGTTGGAAATAACACTGAGAGGGGGGTGAATCAGTATTTACAAATCAATAACTTTTTCATTTCCATAATTAGGTTTATATACACTATTTTAGAGAAGGGAACTCGCGTGTGCATGCAACTGTTCTTAAGGCAACCAACATATATCTAGTGAACTTATGATTCAGTTAATTCATCATATGCTGATCTTTAATTAGTGCATCAATACTTTATTAAACATTAAACAGTAACCATGTGCAATAATAACACAATAAACAATCACACATAAGCAACACACATGAATGCCAAGATTTAAGGTGGAAACCTAATGTGGGTGAAAACCACCTACTGCTGTCATCTCTGTCTTCTTTTAATAATAATAAAATATGTTTACAATCTTGTACTAGTGCAGACTCATTCCAGTATGCAGGCACCCACCTGCAGAAGGCTACAACCTTCTCTCGTTCTCCAGCTTCTTCTGGAAGGGAGTTACAACCCCCCAGTTCTTGTACTCGCCAATATATTTACTAGTACGTAGGCTCCGATCTATAGAAGGCTACAACCTTCACTCATTCTCCAACCGCTACTGAAAAGGAGCTCTAATCATCTGATCAAATCACCAACAACTACTGGTAGGAAGCTTTGACTTCCTCACTGAAGGCTCCAACCCTCAGTATCCTCCAGGGACTACGTTTCATATATTTTCACACTGGATACTCCTGGTACACAACAACACTATATGTAGGCCACGTTTCATCCAATTTTCCTATTGGACCCATCAAGAACTTTTAAACTTAAACTACATCAACCAACATTTAGTTAATCTAAACAATCAGATCACTAACACCAGAACACTGTGCTGAACCCAGAAACCTACATTATCATTTAGAACTAGCTGTAACCTCAGAAACCATGCATTAGATTGTATACGCTACTTGGTTGAACCCAAATTGCGTGTAAATGTTACTTCCCTTAATCAAACCTATGTATACCTCCAAAGCTACTGCAAACATAAACTTTTGAATCAAGTCTGTACCAACCAACAATATACTGAACATCTACTGTCAACTTACAGAGCTTTACACATGCAACAACATAGATCACTTCTTCTCACTTATACAATCAATCTATCAAATATCAAACTCCTTATTCATTCAATTTTACATTCAGATCTAAGAAGACTTCATTGACAGACAATAGTAAAATAGAAACACTGATCTGATAGATCAGTCATCCTTGAACATCAAGATTTTCTTTTGCATACGCTACTTGGAAGAGTTGAACTAGCGTGTATATGCACCTTCACCAAAGTGAACCAGTGTACAGATCTGCAAATACTTACTTCATAACTTCGCTACACCTCTGGACTTCAGACAAACCGAGATCACGATATTTAAAGAATAAAACAGGTGTACATAATCACAACTAGCCTAATATAAGATCATTCAATAATAAGTCATTTCAGGTCTCATGCTCTTGATCCAATATTGAATTGAAGGTGCACAAACTATTTCAGATCAAATTGCAAACATAGCCCCTTCAACGTAAAATATACTTCAGATAGAAGTATTCCTAGAAACCCATACACTTGCACATAACCCTTCGTAAGATATTCATTACTTCGGTACTTAGCCCTTGATCTTCTCCTTCTTATATACTTAGATCTTTGTCAATACCTTGGACCAAATATCTAGGGTCAATACCACGGACCAAATACCTAGGGTCAATGCCTCAAACCAAATACCTTGGAACCAAAATACCTTGGACCAAATACCTCAAACAAAAACCTTGGTTTTCCAACATGTACGCTCTTTTACTTCTGTGGGAGTGCGTGTATACGTATACGCTCTTTTTGTTCTGTGGACCAGCATGTATATGCTGTTTTGACTAAGAGGACTTACGTATACTTCTTAAACTGCTTTACACCAACCTTTTCCTTTACTTTCTTTATTCTGATCAGTAGACCTAAGTTCCATCTTCCTGTTCTTCTGTACCAATGTCTTGTTACTTCTGAATAGACCTGTTACACTGTAATTTTCCATATTACTTCTGAAATGATTCCTTTGAACTGCCATGCATTCTGTCAGATCTGATATTTCTCCTGTAGATTCATCTAGTTACGCAGATTCATACAAGTGAGTTGTTTTGCTACAAGTGGGTTTCCATCAAGTTCGACACATGTATCATAATGGCAACAATCGCCCCCTTTGGACTTGATGGCAACCATGTTGGTGTTGATTACTGCAAGCTTTAGAAACTGTTAGAGATAACAAGAAACACCAAAATAATCTCCCCCTTTGACATCAAGGGAAAAAGGTGGACCAAGATACTCTCCCCCTTTGATATCAACGGTAAAGGGTTGACCAAAATGAAGACTTTCATATTTGAGCAGCTGAATATGAACATTGATCATGCCCCCCCTAGGCACATGCTAAATTCTCTAATTAAACTCCCCCTTTGTACATGCTGAGATGCACTATACCATCCATGCTCCCCATGAGCACATGTAGAGTATACAAATATATTTTCTAAAAGAATAACATGAATTTATGACTCAACTATGTGAGTATAACCTTCCATGAATCAACTAAGCATATGTCATATCTCCAAGAAAAAATAAAATTCACCTCATATCATATGTATGTGAAAACACCATAGTCATCATCTATGATCATAACATCATCATCAAGAACTGCATGATCTTTCCACAAGAACCCTCAATATATCAACCATGTATCATCACTAGGAAACATCTCACATCTGATAAGCATCAACCATGATAATCAACTTATGTGAGTATCAACCTATCATCATAAGGTAAGAAGTCATCATCATTATGTGACTAAGTAAGCCATGTATCTGAATATCCATGTCTTCAAATAACCATGTCTTCATGAGACCTGCAATAACACCATCCTCTTCGCCAACCAACGATATTTGTCAATATGCAACTTAAGTAATCATCCATGTATCCAACATAATGTGTATCCATCAACTATGTATCTGGAAAACCATGAGATCATGGTAATTTGTTAAGCTTTCTTGCTACCATCAACAAAAACAATCCTCAACCATGTGAGAGCCAAGAACTATAGGAATCCTGCATCATAACTGCACCATGTGAACTTTATGCATCTTTGAAGGCATGATGGCACCAACATCAAATAACGAAGTTGTGTACTCAAGCTTTGTCCTTCCCCTCGTCCTTATGAAGATCACCATGTAAACAACATATATGTACTGTATTATCATCAAAAAGTCATCCACAATCATCCATAAATCTAATCTGAATAACAACTATGTAACAACAAGCAATGCAAATATCATCTTAGATTTCATCATGGGAAACTCATACCCGTAACTTAGCATGATGCATCATTTAAACACTTTAGCCACATAAGCATCATCACCATTGATAAGAATAATTAGGTACCAAATATTTTCTAAACATAATGCCAACAATGCATTATTAGAAGCATAGCATATTCTCCCCTTGAACCTCTGCCGCCTATTCACTGTCAGATTCGATCCTTGCATAAATTAGTAAGAAATATCAAGGCATCATCATGAATAGGATATACATCAAGTCGTCAACAACTTATGAGAATAAAAAGCACTTCTAAATAACATCCACATGCTATAGTCATCAATCATCAAGACATAAAAGATAATTGATAATTGTCTGAATCATTTTTCTGAGTCTGATCCACTGCTTCCTCATCAAACCAACATATACGCGACTATGCAGCTTCTAACTCACGTATATACGCGTCTTGTCTTCATGATAATTGCATATGAGAATCAGGACACTAAAATTTCATATTTTCAGTTCCTTCTGAGTTTGTTTTGTCTGTATAGTAAGCTATTCCACATCTTTCTGTATGTAATTCCTTCTTCTTCCATACCTTGGAGTGTGATGATGTTTGTTCCTTTTGGTATGTTGGCCAAAATTTTCTCCTGCGTTCTTTTTCTATATGCCCAAACTTGTTACAAGAATAACATCTTATATGTTTCATATGTTGGAAATAATACTGAGAGGGGGGTGAATCAGTATTAGCAAGTCAATATGTTGGGAATAATAATGAGAGGGGGGGGGGGGGGGTGAATCAGTATTATCAAATTCTTTTCAATTTATACAAGGATTTGCATATCTGACTATTGAAACTTGCATATACCTTCCAGACTTATAATTTAATTTATTCTTCAGATGTTGATCATTAATCTGTGTGTTAGAACCATATAACAGTAAGCAAGAACAGAAAACTAGAACAGACAGTCACACAAAAGGAACACAAGATATAAGGTGGAAACCCAATGTGGGTGAAAACCACCTGCTGCAATATGTATCTATCTTCTTTCAATTAAAAACTTCTTTTTACAATGATTCTGTACTGGTGCAGTCTTATACCAGCACGTAGGCTTCAACCTGCAGAAGGCTACAACCTTCTCTCGTTCTCCAGACTCTTCTGGAAGGGAGCTACAACCCCCTTAGCTCTTGTACTAGCTGAGCTACTAGTATGTAGGTGCTGACCTACAGAAGACTTCTCTTTTCTTCCAGGGACCACGTTTCATAAATTTTCAAACTGGATCCATGAATATCAATCAAACATCAAATAGATCTGCAATCAACCAACTTCCTTGTGCAAATACTGAATCAATAACTTTTGAGAACACAATACCAGTAACCAGACACCAATTCAGAACCCTGAACACTGCAGTAATAGATAAAAGTAGCTAAAACACATTTCAAGGAAAAGTCCGCAACTTCACCAATAGAAACCTGCGTACGTTCGTGCCTTCTCTGTGGCCAACCTGCGGGTTTCCGCACCTTCACTTTGTCGGTCATGCGGACTTCGTGCCTGCGCTATGTAAAACCCGCGGATATCCGCGCCTGCACTGTGACGATCCTGCGGATCTCCGTGCCTGAAATGTGTCGGACCTGCGGGTATCCGCTCCTGTGCTGTGTTGGACCTGCAGGTATAGATAATTTTTCAGACTTCAATTATACCCTAGACTATCAGATTTACAGATTTGATCTTGCGCCAAAGAGATTTCGCCCCATCAGTAGATTCATCTTGTAATGTTCAGGTTTCTCCTTGGTTTAGGTCCAGCTATAACTCACCAACCGATCACAGAATTTCAGATCTTGCTCTTCTTAAGATATTCAACACATCAGTACCCAAACCAAATGATCTCCTTTCCTTTTTATAGTCTAGGCCTCACTCAAACCATGGTGCAAAACCATAGAGATCCAATACTAGGGACCCAATACCTGGGTTCAACACTTTAGATGCAAAACCACGGACCAAAACCATAGGATCAAGAATGTCAGACTAAATACCATGGACCAACCATAAGATTTCCCACATGCACGTTTTTTCTCTGCATGAAAGTGTGTGTACTTTACGTCCGCACCTTTTGTTTGGAGTACCTGCGTACATGTGCTGCTTTTGTTCGGCGCACCTGCTTATGTCTGCGGCTTTATGAACAGGAACCTGTGGGTATCTTATTTTCTACTATTTTGAGAGCCTGAACTTGTGATCTGCTATTTGAGTGAGTTGCCATCAAGGACAACACTGATGTCATTGAGCCAAACCTATGCCAATCCTGTGTCATAATGCCAACAATCTCCCCCTTTGGGCTTGATGGCAACCCAAAGTCACTCAAAGTCTTTTCTCCCCCTTTGACATCAAGGGCAAAGGGTTATGCACCCCCCGAGTACATGCTAAAATATCTGTGTTGCTTTGCTGTCCAAGCTCTCCCTGACATATAGGCAAGATCTGCAAGAAGATATTCTACAAAAAAAATCTGACATTATACACCATAACAAACCTTCCTATCACCAAAGACTCATACATACAATTCCCAACCAAGTGGGAATATACCATTGACTCATCCACCCAGCCAAATGGGGATACATGATAAGCACATTACATTATCCATCCTAGCCATAGTGGGGCAACCAAGATAGGCCGTTACATGACCTTGACAAAAGAAATATAAGACATAGAGGCAAAACATTAGCAGCATCTGTCAATCATTATTCAGATCAACATCCATGTTCTCCTTCTCCTCCAAGATCTTCTATAATAATGCCAACAATGCATTATTAGAAGAATATATGCTCCCCCTAAACCTGTGCATGCTGGTCTCTGACAGATCCATAGCAAACTCTTCTCATCCTTGCTTTTCCATATAAACCAGCGAATGTACGCATATACCCCATATGAAACTCGCGTACAACCAACAATCTCTAAAACAGATAAGATTCAACAGCAAGATGATGCATCAACTACCCCCAGCTTTTGTCTGAGGTATTCAAAGGTCTCCCTGGGCAGTGGTTTGGTGAGAATATCAACAACTTGTTCCTTAGAGGGAACATACTCCAATTTGACCTTTTGTTCAAGCACTTGTTCCCTGAGAAAATGATACTTGATTGGTATGTGCTTAGTCTTTGAATGCATGACAGGATTCTTTGAAATAATGATTGCACTTGTATTATCACAGAAGATGGAGATAGGTGGAGTACAAGTGATTTTCATGTCTTGCAATGTTTGCATCATCCAAAGGAGTTGTGTGCAGCAAGATGCAACAGCTACATATTCTTCTTCTGCTGTAGATAATGCAATAGAGCTTTGTTTCTTGCTGAACCAAGATACTAATCTAGGACCCATGAAGAATGCACCACCACTAGTGCTTTTCCTGTCATCCACGCTTCCTGCCCAATCCGCATCTATGTATGCATGAAGTGTGAGATCTATACCTCTAGGATACCATAAGCCATAGTTTTGAGTTCCTTGAAGATACTTGAAGATTCTCTTAACTGCCTGAAGATGAGTTTCCTTTGGATTTTCCCGAAACCTTCCAACTATTCCCACTGCATGCATAATGTCTGGTCGGGTACCTATTAGATAGAGCAGACTACCAATCATGGATCTATAGGTTGGTTGATGTACAACTGCTGATTCATCATTTGCGCTGAGGCTGCATCCTATCACCATAGGGGTACATACTGGTTTTGAATCCTCCATCCCATATTTCTTCAAGATTTGCTTGAGATACTTGGTTTGTGATAGAAAAATACCGTCTTTGTTTTGTCTGACTTGTAAACCAAGAAAATATGTGAGCTCACCAAGCATGGACATTTCAAACTCCTTTTGCATCACCAAGGCAAAATTTTGACTCATGTCTTCTTCATTGCTGCCAAAGATGATATCATCAACATACACAACAAGTATTAGCATCTTTTCATTGTCAACCTTTATATATAGATTGCTATCAGTTAATCCTCTTATAAAGCCTTGTTGATGGAGGTACTTATCCAACCGACAATACCATGCCCTAGGAGCCTATTTAAGGCCATAGATAGCCTTTTTGAGTCTGCATACAAGTTTTGGATCATTTCCAAGAATAAACCTATCTGGTTGTTCAATATATACTTCTTCCTCCAAGTCTCCATTTAGGAAAGCAGACTTCACATCCCTTTGAAATACTTTGAACTTCTAAAAGCTAGACAGAGCAAGGAACATCCTTATAGCCTCAAGTCTGGAAACTGGTGCAAATGTTTCTTCAAAGTCTATGCCTTCTTGTTGCACATACCCTTTACAAGCAAGTCTTGCCTTGTTTCTAACCACATCCCCATTTTCATTTAGCTTATTTTTGAAGATCCATTTTGTCCCTATGACATTCTTATCTTTTGGTCTAGGAACCAACTCCCAAGTATTATTCTTTTCAATCTGCTCGAGTTCTTCCTCCATGGCCTTGACCTAGCATTCATCTTTGCAAGCCTCTCTTACATTTTGTGGTTCAGTGGAGGAGAGCAATGCTGGATAACTTGAAGCTTCTGAAATGGTCCTCCTTGTTTGTACACCTGCCTCTTTCTGCCACAAAATTTGATATTCTGGATGATTCTTCTGAACGTATCTGGATGGAGTCTTTTCTTCTATCCTTATCTGTTCTTCTGGAGCCTCATGAGTTTCTTCTTCATTATGAATTTGATTTGATGTTGACGGATAGTCTTCGCCATCTTCAAAATCTTCAGATTTTACCTGCCTAGGAGTGTTTCCTTCTTCATCAACCAATACATCAATACTTTCAACAATCTTACCAAGTCTTTTATTGTAACATTTGTAAGCTTTGCTATGGGGAGAGTAGCCAAGTAAAATGCCTTCATCTGCTCTAGGTTCAAACTTGCCAAGATTTTCATCAGTCCTTTTAATGTAGCATTTTCTTCCAAAAATTTTGAAGTATTTTACCATGGGAGTCTTACCATACCAAATTTCATGAGGAGTCTGAGTGCTGTTTACCCAGACGTTTGTCTTGTTGAGAATAGTAATAGCGGCAAATGCGGCTTCACCCCAGAAGGTTGCTGGAGTTCCAGACTCATCAAGCATAGCACGAGCTATTTGTTGAACCGTTCTGTTCATCCTTTCCACTACTCCATTTTGCTAAGGAGTCCTTGCAGGAGAGAATTCCCTTCTTATTCCATGTTCTTCACAAAAATCGAAGAATTCATCTGAGGTAAATTCCCCTCCTCGATCAGATCTGAGGCATTTGATTCTGCGATCTGTTTCGTTTTCAACCAAAGCTTTGAATGACTTGAACTTTTCGAAGGCTTCAAATTTATACTTCATGAGTCCTATCTAACACATCCTTGAAAAGTCGTCAATGAATAATATGAAATACTCTTCTCCTCGAGGTGACCTTTTCCTAGTTGGACCACATATATCGGCGTGGACAAGTTCAAGTGGCCTGCTAGGTGATTCTTCCTTCTCAGGGAAATTAGTTCTGGTTTGCTTACCAACTTGACATGATTTGCATATTGTATTGTCTGGAATTCTGATGTCAGGAAGATCCCGAACTGCCTGATATTTGCATGCTTTCCTTATCTGAGAGAAGCTAGGATGCCCCAGTCTTCTGTGCCATAGCTAGTGTTCATCATTCTTGCTTAAATAGCATTATTGTTGTCCTCCCTTGAGTACGTATAAGTTATTTGGAGTTCTAATGCCTCTTATCACTGTTTTTCCAGTATCGAGCTCACGAACAATACATCCATTTGATCGAAATATTACCTCAGTTCCCTGATCACACATCTGACTGACACTCAATAGATTATGCTTTAAGCCATCAACATACATAACATTTCTAGCCTTGACCTTTTCTTTCAAACGAACAAAGCCTTTACCTTTTATGAATGTAGGGGTGTCATTTCCGAATGAGACCTTCTTTTCCTTTTCTAAGGCACTATATGACTGAACTTTTTCTTTATCACCTGTCATATGTTTCGAGCATCCACTGTCGATGTACCGTTGATTTTCCTGTCCTTCCGCATATAAGGCTATCCCACATCTTTCCGGTTGCGTTTCTTTCCTTTTCCATGTTTTGGAACTCAATGAAGTTTGCTCCTTCTGAGTTGTTTGCCGAAACCTGCTTCTGCATTCAGAATCTTCATGACCAAAGTTGTTACAGATAGAACATTCTATTTCATTTTCAAGAGAAGAGAAGTTATTGTAGGTTCTTTTAATGATTCTAGTCATACTCCTTTGTTTTTGAGCTTCCCTAGTCATGATGGTCTTGTAGGCAACACATTGAGCAACTTTATGACCAAAGTTATGACAAGAGAAACATTGGCCATTGAAGAAAGTCCTGCGATTATCAAATCTACCAACCATATGATTGTAGTTTCCATCCATTCTTGAGCCAAATTGAGAATGAGTTACCTGTGGTTGGTTGAAGCTTCTGTTCATCCTTGAAGTAGATTGCCCCTAATTTACTTGATGATCTTTGATCATTCTTGAAGCAAATTGTCCCTGATTTACCTGGTGATCTACATTGTGCTTTTGCTGTCGATTGTCAACTTGTTCACTTCTCCTTGCTGCATCATGATAAATTTTGGAGGTGGATGGCTTCTGTGCTTGCTTCTGAGCTTGAGATGCTTCTTCGGAATATCCGAGACCTATCTTGATTAGAGGAGAACACTGCATTTTGATAATCTCATCTGGAGTTTCAGATCCTTTAGCAAATCTGAGATTAAGGGCTTTTGTTTTCTCAATTTCTTTTCTAAGTCCCACAATTTCACATTCTAACTCTTCATTGTGTTTATCTTTTTCAGCAAGTTGGAATGTTAGAGTATCTATAATCATATTCTTTTCTTCTAAACAAACTTTAAGTTTAGAAATTTCTTCATAAAGCCCTTATTCATCTGTAGCATCCAAGAAATCATCATCTTCAAAATCCATCAAAAGTCTATCATCATTACCTTGTTCATCTTCATCACTATTTGACAATCCATCACTGTCTTCATGCGTGTAATAGCTCTTCTTATTTACATTCTATTTTCTGTTCCATCTAATAGGTTCCTTACCTTTGTCTAGTTGATATTTATGAGGACATTTTGTAGCATAATGACCAACTTTTCCACATGCAAAGCATTTGAAAGGCAGCTTACCTCTGAATCTTCTAGTTCCCCATTGAAGGTTCTTGACAAAGTTTGATTCTTCCTCTTCTTCTGACATATGTCCTGACTCATAGTAATCTCCTTTTCCTGAAGCCTTGAATGCAACTTCTCTCCTGTCTGATGGTCCTCCTTTTCTCATTTCGTAAGCAGTTAGAATTTCGTGCAATTGTGACATGGCAAGGCTTTGTAGATTCTGCTTTTCTTCTATGGAAAAAACTTTTGAATCAAACTTAGAGGGCAAAGATCTTAGAACCTTTTCAACCAAAACAACTTCTTTTATTTATTCACCCAAGTTTTTCATACAATTTACGATCTCATCTATACGTAGGAAATAGCTAGCCACACTTTCATCATTATGCATTCTGAGACTTTCATATTGAATTCTAAGAGTTTGTAATTTTGCTCGTTTTACCTGTTCATCTCCTTCGTAGCTCAGAACGATCCTGTCCCTTATTTCTTTTGCGCTTTTGAGCTGCATAACCTTGATGAATTCTGATTGAGATAGACTTCCTAATAGAGTATTGACAGCTTTTGCATTTGTTTCATACTGCTTCTTACCAGCTGCATTTATAGGAGTTGCTGATGGAAATGTGTATCCTGTTTCCATAATACCCCAAACTTCTATACCAAGAGATTGAAGATAAGCAATGATTCTTACCTTCCAATAGATGAAGTTGCTCCCATAAAAAATCGGTGGCATGATAGATGCTTCTTTTTCGTAGTTGCTCATGATGGTAGATCTTCCTTCAAGAGATCAAGCTTTTATTGAAGGAACTGCTCTGATACCAATTGTTGGAAATAATACTGAGAGGGGGGGGGTGAATCAGTATTATCAAATTATTTTCAATTTATACAAGGATTTGTAGATCTGACTATTGAAACTTGCATATACCTTCCAGACTTATAATTTAATTTATTCTTCAGATGTTGATCATTAATCTGTGTGTTAGAACCATAACATAGTAAGCAGGAACATAAAAGTAGAACAGACAGTCACACAAAAGGAACGCAAGATATAAGGTGGAAACCCAATGTGGGTGAAAACCACCTGCTGCAATATGTCTCTATCTTCTTTCAATTAGAAACTTATTTTTACAATGATTCTGTACTAGTGCAGTCTTATACCATCACGCAGGCTTCAACCTGCAGAAGGCTACAACCTTCTCTCGTTCTCCAGACTCTTCTGGAAGGGAGCTACAACCCCCTTAGCTCTTGTACTAGCTGAGGTACTAGTACGTAGGTGCTGACCTACAGAAGACTTCTCTTTTCTTCCAGGGACCACGTTTCATAAATTTTCAAACTGGATCCATGAATATCAATCAAACATCAAATAGATCTGCAATCAACCAACTTCCTTGTGCAAATACTGAATCAATAACTTTTCAGAACACAGTACCAGTAACCAGACACCAATTCAAAACCCTGAACACTGCAGTAATAAACAAAAGCAGCTAAAACACGTTTCAAGGAAAAGTCTGCAACTTCACCAATAGAAACCTGCGTACGTCCACACCTTCTCTGTGGCCAACCTGCGGGTATCCGCACCTTCACTCTGTCGGTCCTGCGGACTTTGCGCCTGCGCTATGTAAAACCTGCGAATATCCATGCCTGCACTGTGATGATCCTACGGATCTCCACGCCTGAACTATGTTGGACCTGCGGGTATCCGCGCCTACGCTGTGTTGGACCTGCGGGTATTCGCACCTGTTCTGTGTCGGACCTGTGGGTATAGATAATTTTTCAGACTTCAATTATACCCTAGACTATCATATTTACAGATCTGATCTTGCGCCAAAGAGATTTCGCCCCATCAGTAGATTCGTCTTGCAATGTTCAGGTTTCTCCTTGGTTTAGGTCCAGCTGTAACTCACCAACCGATCACAGAATTTCAGACCTTGCTCTTCTTAATATATTCAACACATCAGTACCCAAACCAAATGATCTCCTTTCCTTTTTATAGTCTAGGCCTCACTCAAACCATGGTCCAAAACCATAGAGATCCAATACTAGGGACCCAATACCTGGGTTCAATACTTTAGATGCAAAACCACGGACCAAAACCATAGGATCAAGAATTTCGGACGAAATACCATGGACCAACCATAAGATTTCCCACGTGCGCGCTTTTTCTATGCATGAAAGTGTGTGTACTTTACGTCCGCACTTTTTGTTCGGAGCACCTGTGTCCATGTCCGCAGCTTTTGTTCGGCGCACCTGCATATGTCCGCGGCTTTATGAACAGGAACTTGCAGGGGTATCTTATTTTCTACTATTTTGAGAGCCTGAACTTGTGATCTGCTATTTGAGTGAGTTTCCATCAAGGACAACACTGATGTCATCGAGCCAAACCTGTGCCAATCCTGTGTCATAATGCCAACACAATAATATTTCATTTCCATACTCAAATTCATATACGCTACTTCGGTTAATGGAACGTGTGTGTATACGCAGCTTTTATTAAGGAAACCAGCGTATATCCTGCAAACTTATGATTCAGTTAATTTTTCATATGTTGACCTTTAATCAGTGCATCAGAATCATATAAACATTAACCAGGTGCAGTAAAACAGAACAGACAATCACACACACATGAACACAAGATATAATGTGGAAACCCAATGTGGGTGAAAACCACCTTCTGTAATTCTCTCTATCTTCTTTTAATAAGAAACTTCTTTTTACAATTTTTGTACTGGTGCAGTCTTATACCAGTACACAGGCTTCTAACTACATAGGCTACAACCTTCTCTCGTTCTCCAGCTTCTCCTAGAAGGGAGATACAACCCCCTAGCTCTTGTACTAGCTGATGAGTTTACTAGTACATAGGTGCAGGCCTACAGAAGGCTACAACCTTCTCTTTTATTTCAGGGACCACGTTTCATAAATTTTCAGACTGGATCCATTAATAACATCAATCAAACATCGAATTTATTTACATCAACCAATCTCCTTTGCACCAACCAAAATTGAATCAATCAATCACTTCTCAGAAAGCTGTAACCAGAATATAGTAACAGTAACTAGAACCCAAGCCAAAACCCAGAACACTGCAACAACAAACAGAAGTAGCTAAAGCATATTTTATGAGGTATACACTACCTCAATGTGTTGAACCTGCGTATACGCTGTTTTGATATGTAGAACCAGCATGTATATGCGCCTCTGCTAAAGTGAACCTACGTACAGATCTGTAAATGATGATTTAAACTTTACAACAATTCTAGACCTCAGTTATACCCAGATCATCATATTTACAGATTACAACATGCCCCAGTTATTCAGATAAAAGATCAAAACCACACAAAGATACTTCGCTTCAAGCCTTAAGATATTGACCCATAAATAGAACTTATCCTTCATTAAGTGCCCAGGTTCATCCTTGATTCAGATCCAGCTGTGCACCACAACCCAATAACCTGTATTCTAGATCTTTCTCTTCATTCGATATTCAATTCTTGAGTGCCTTTGCCTAATGATCTTCTCTTCCTTTTATAGTCTTAGGCCTTACTCAATACCATGGTCCAAAACCACTTAGAATCAATACCTTGGACCAAATACCTTAGGACAACACTTCAGACAAGATACCTTGGACCAATACCATGGATCAAAATACCATGGACCAAATACCACGGACCAAAACTAAGTTTTCCAACATGTACGTGCCTTTCCTTCCGTGAAAGTGCGTGTGTACGCTATACACGCCTTTTGGTCTGTGAACCCACGTGTACACGCGGCTTGGTCAATGGGGAACCTGTGTATACCTCTCTTCCTTCATTCTGTGAGCCTGAAATGTGATCCGTCATCTGTGTGAGTTGCCATCAAGGACAACACCTGCGTCATAATGCCAACAATCTCCCCCTTTGGACTTGATGGCAACCCCAAGTCACTCTCCCCCTTTGTCATCAAGGGCAAAGGGTTATGCTCTCCCTAAGTACACACTAAATTCTCTAATATGCTGAAGTGTGCTATCCATGCTCCCCTAGAATATAAGCAAGGTCTGCAAAAAGATGACTCTATAAATACATCATAAATGACCTTCCTATCACTAATGACTCATACATACATCCATCTCCCAACCAAGTGGGGATATACCAAGTTTGACTTATCCACCCAACCAAGTGGGTATATACCAAATGTTTATACATGTCAGAACATTACATCATCCATCCCATCCATAGTGGGGAAACAAAATAGGTCGTTCATGACCTTGACAATAAAATAAATACATGACATAGAGATTAAATATCTAAAACAAGACTATGATAGTTATCAGCAACTATCATCAACTGCATCTGTCAATCACCATCCAGACCAACAACCATGATCTCCCCCTGAACTTATTCCACGTAAATAAAAAACAACTGTGAGTTTGTACCAAGATCTTCTAAGATAATGCCAACAATGCATTACTATAAGTATATGCTCCCCCTAAACCTGTGCTAGATGATCACTGTTAGACCCATATCAGACACCTTTCATCCTTTGTTTTTCTTCAAACCAACATATACGCGACTGTATCCACAACAACTGGCGTATGTATGCGGATACGATTCATGAAACTCGCGTACAACCACTTTTCTCTGAAATAGATAAGTTTTAACAAAAAGATGATGCCTAACCTACTCATAGCTTCTGTCTGAGATATTTAAATGTCTCTTTGGGCAGTGGTTTGGTGAATATATCAGCAACCTATTCTTTGGAGGGAACATACTCCAATTTGACCTTTTGTTCAAGCACTTGTTCATGCAGAAAGTGATATTTGATGGGTATGTGCTTGGTCTTGGAATGCATGACTGGATTCTTTGAAATACTGATTGCACTTGTATTATCACATAGAATGGAGATGGGTGGAGTACATGTGATCTGAATGTCTTGCAATGTTTGCATCATCCAAAGGAGTTGTGCGCAACATGATGCAATAGCCACATATTCTACTTTATCTGTAGATAATGCAATTGAACTTTGTTGCTTGCTGAACCAAGACACTAATCTGGAACCCATATAGAATGCACCACCACTAGTGCTTTTTCTGTCATCCACGCTTCCTTCCCAATCTGCATCTGTATATGCATGAAGTGTAAGATCTGTATCCCTAGGATACCATAAACCAAAATTCTGAGTTCCTTGAAGATATTTGAAGATCCTTTTGATTGCCTGAAGGTGTGATTCCTTTGGATTTGCTTGGAATATTCCAACTATTCCCACTACATGCATGATGTCTAGTTGGGTACCTGTTAGATAAAGCAAACTGCCAATCATGGATCTGTAGGTTGGTTGATGTACTGCTGCTGATTCATCATTTGAGCTGAGACTGCATCCTGTTACCATGGGGGTACATACTGGTTTAGAATCTTCCATGCCGTATTTTTTCAAGATCTGCTTGAGATACTTGGTTTGTGATAGAAAAATACCATCTTTATTTTGTTGAACTTGTAGGCCGAGAAAATATGTGAGCTCACCAAGCAGGGACATTTCAAATTCTTGTTGCATTACCAAAGCAAAGTTTTGACTCATGGCTTCTTCATTGCTACCAAAAATGATATCATCAACATACACTACAAGTATTAGCAATTTATCATTATCAATCTTTGTATATAGATTGCTATCAGCTAATCCTTTTGAAAAACCTTGTTGATGGAGGTATTTGTCAAGACGGTAATACCAGGCCCTTGGAGCTTGTTTTAGACCATAGAGAGCCTTTCTAAGTCGGCATACAAGTTTTGGATAATTTCCAAGGATGAATCCATCTGGTTCCTCAATATATGCTTCTCCTTCTAAGTCTCCATTAAGAAAGGCAGATTTTACATCCATTTGGTATACTTTGAATTTCTGAAAGCTAGAAAGAGAAAGGAACATTCTTATGGCTTCAAGTCTAGCAACAAGTGCAAAATTTTCTTCAAAATCTATACCTTCTTGTTGAGCATATCCTTTTACAAACAATTTTGGCCTTGTTTTTGATAACTTATCCATTTTCATTTAGCTTGTTTTTAAATATCCATTTGGTTCCTATGATATTCTTATCATGTGGTCTAGGAACTAATTCCCAAGTATTATTCTTTTCAATTTGATCAAGTTCTTCATTCATGGCCTTGACCCAACATTCATATTTGCATGCTTCACTTACATTTTGAGGTTCGATGGAAGAAAGTAATGCTAGATAGCTTGAAGCTTTTGTAATAGTTCTTCTTGTCTGCACACCTTCCTCTTTCTATCCCAAAATTTGAGTCTCTAGATGATTTTTCTGAACATACCTGGATGGAGTCTTTTCTTTTGCCGTTATCTGTTCTTTTGGTGCTTCATTGGCTTCTTCTTCAGAATTTGTCTGATTTGATGTGGAAGGATAATTGTTACAAAACCAGCTCAAAAAAAGATAGAATGGATAGATCAACGCCTTAGAATTCAGCCTCTTCGAGGGGGCAACCTCCTTTACATTACATAAATTAACAATTCTTGGATGATTCAAATGACAAAACCTCCTTTCTATATATAGGAGTCTAAGGAGTCACAATATAACCCAACCGACCTAACAATAATAATACAAAGCCACAAAAATAACAATAGAGGGATTCTATGGGGCACAGTAATAACAATATGGGGACAATAGGGGCACAACAATATTAATAAGGGATACAACTACAATAGTAATGGGGTAATCATTAGTATTATAGGGACCTAACATGCCCCTCTCCTCCAAAAAAGTGTTGTCCTCAATGCTTGAGTAGTTCTGGATGCTTCTGTATAAAATTTTCATCCTCCCATGTGGAATCTTCAGCGGATAAGTTCTTCCACTTGATAAGATACTTCGAAATTGATCGATTTCGTAGCTGTCGAGTTCTTGTTTCTGTGTCTGCTTCTGGTTCCAATATAATTTTTCCTTCCTCATCAAGTTCTGGTAATATTGTTTGAACTGGGAGCTTGTTTCCTATAACCTTCTTTAAACATGAAACATGGAAAACTGGGTGCAATCGAGAAGTTGCAGGAAGCTCCAATTTGTATGCCATAGTACCAATCTTTTGCAACACCTTGTACGGACCATAATACTTTGGTGATAATTTATTATCCTTCTTAGCTTGCTTGAGGGACATTTGCTTATATGGTTGTAGTCGTAGGAATACCCAATCACCTACATCAAAACTTCTTTCGCTGCGATGTTGATCTACCTGTTGTTTCATTCTATTCTGTGCCAACACGAGGTTATCCTTTAAGAGTTGGAGGACTTGTTGTTGATGTTCGATGTGATGTTCCACTGCTTGAACCTTAGAATTTTCTCTTAAATATAATGTGATGGATGGTGGCTGATATCCATAAAGTGCCATAAATGGGGTCATTTTTGTTGCTGTATGGAAGGAAGTGTTATACCACCATTCAGCCGGAGGCAACCATTTGACCCATTATGTCTATTTATCAGATACAAAGCAATGAAGATATGCTTCCAAACATTTGTTTACTATCTCAGTTTTCCCATCAGATTGAGGATGATAAGATGAGATATGAGCTAACTGAGTACCAAGACAAGAAAATAATTATGTCCAAAAATTTCCAGTGAAAATGGGATCTCTGTCACTTACAATAGTCTTTGGGTTTCCATGTAGCTTTTGAATTGTTTCCATAAATGCAGTAGAAACTGTACTGGCTTTAAATGGATGTGATAATGCACAAAAGTGTGCATACTTGGTAAGTCTATCAACTACCACCATGATGACACTCTTTCCCTCAGATTTGGGTAAACCTGTGATAAAATCCATTGAAACCTCCTCCCAACGTTGGCTTGGAATGGATAAAAGTTGTAATAGACCTGGTGTCTTAATTGTTTCAACTTTATTTTGTTGGAAAACCAAACATTCCGCCACAGAATTTTGAATATCCGATTTATGGCCATCCCAAAAAAATTCCTTCTTAACCATGTGGTAAGTTTTTAAAAATCTTGAGTGCCCTCCTAAGGGAGAAGTGTGCAATTCCATAAGAATGTTTTGTTTTAGTTGGGAATTCTTACAGAGGTATAAGCGATCTTTGTACCATAACAAATCATTTTACCAGCTAAATGTATCAGATGTACTGGAATCTTGTTGTAACTTCCGAATAAGTGCCCATACTTCTTCATCATTCTTCCATTCCTCCCTTGCTTCGTTTATCCAATCTGGTTGGATAATAGAAATGGCGCACAACAATGCTTCCACATCCTCATCCTTTCTTGAGAGTGCATCTGCCACCACATTTTATTTATCTTTTTTGTAGATGATTTCAAAGTCATAACCCAACATATTTGTGACCCACTTTTGTTGCTCTTCAAAGGATAATATTTGTTCTAGAAAGTGTTTAAGGCTATCATGATCCGTTTTTACCTTGAACTGTCTTCCCATTAGGTAGGGTTGCCATTTCTTAAGTGCATGGAGTATTGCCAACATTTCCTTCTCATAAATAGCTTTATGTAAAAGCTTTCCCTTGATTGGACGACTTTCAAAAGAAATGGGTCTTTCATCTTGCATTAAAACAACACCAATTCCATTTCCTGAAGCACCACATTCCACAATAAAGGTTTTTGCGAAGTTCGGTGTAGCTAAGACTGGTGCTTGGCACATTGCCTCTTTAAGATGTTCGAAGGCCTTTGTTGCTTCTAGAGTCCATGAAAATGCATCTTTCTTCAATAATGTTGTTAGAGGTGCTGCTATTCTCCCATAATTCTCAATAAGCTTCCGATAATACCCTCTTAACCTGAGAAATCCTCGCAGATGCTTTATGGATGTGGGGATTTTCCATTCCTTAATGGCTTTAATTTTGCTAGGGTCTACCTTAACTCCTTCATGAGATATAATATGACCCAGATATTCCACCTCTTGTACTCCAAAGAAACATTTGGATCTTTTTGCATATAACTGTTTCTCCTCCAATAGTTGTAGCACCCTGTCAACATGTTCAACATGATCCTTCCGAGACTTGCTGTAGATTAGTATATCATCAAAAAATACTAACAAAATTTTTCTAAGGAAGGGTTTAAAAATGGAATTCATCAAACCTTGAAATGTAGAAGGTGCATTGGTAAGGCCAAAAGGCATGACCAAAAATTCATAATGACCCTCATGAGTTATAAATGCTGTTTTCAGAATGTCTTCAGTCTTCATTTTGATTTGATGATATCCTTAATGAAGATCCAACTTGGTGAAGTAAATTGATCCATGCAATTCATCCAGTAATTCATCAATGACAGGAACGGGAAACTTATCTTTAATAGTGAGCTTGTTCAACTCACTATAATCTGGACACATGCACCATGATCCATCCTTCTTGTGCACCAATACTACTGGAGCAGAGAAAGAACTTTGACTAGGTTTAATTATACCAGCCTCTAGCATTTCTGCAACCATACGTTCAATTTCACTCTTTTGGGCATAAGGATATCTGTATGGCCTGATGTTTGGAGAAACACTTCATGGAATCAGATGAATAGCATGATCATGATCACGAATAGGTGGGAGACCTTTGGGAGTCTCAAATACCTTGGAATGATTGTCCAATACTTTTTGGAGATCTGGAGCAATAGATGATTCCAATGTGGAAACATCTAGTGAACATAATTGTGCAATTGCACCTCTTTGTTCCTTTTTTAGAAGCTTTGTCATATTGCTAGAGCTGATTATCTTTCCCGGTTTCCCTGCAATACCCCTTAATTCAACTTCCTTTGCTTCCACAGAGAATTTCATGTAAATTTCTTGAAAATTAAAAACTATTGTACCTAAGGATTGTAGCCATTGGACTCCTAGTACAACATCAACACCTCCCATTGGAATGGAAAGCATTGGGCTAGTCAATACATATTCTCCCATGGATAACTTGATATTATGGCACTTTCTAGAGCAATTTATCGTTCCTCCATTTGCAACCATCACTTGACACTCTGGTGCTAGATATAGGAAGCAATTCAATTCTTTTGCTATCTTACAATGAATAAAATTGTGGGTACTTCCTGAATCAATCAACACCATTACCTTTTTCTTCTTGATTTGTCCTTCTATCTTGATGGTTTGAGGAGTGGTAATTCCAACCAATGAATTACAAGATATGGTCAGATTCATTTCTTCTTTATCTAGGCTTTGTTCCTGGAGTATATCCTCTTCTTTTGACCTTTCTTGCTCCTTTTCTTCTTCCTCTTCACAGTCGATGTAGAATAATTTATTCTCAGCAATGACCTTTAGTGTATTTGCTATCACAACTGTAACAAAGCCCTTTTTCTCTTTTTTCTTCCAATTGTTGTGGTGTCAACCTTCTAAGTTGTGGAAGACTAGGGGAAACAACACTTCCATCTTTATAGTTGTGAGTGGTATGCTTCATGGTTGCCATAATTTTGCTTTCCATTTTTCTTGCTAACCTGAATGCCTTCTCTAATGAATCAGGTTCCAAAGGCGAACATCATGTTGGATATTATCCTTTAAAGTCGCTATGAACACATCAATCCTATGCTCCTCTAGAATATTTTTTACCCTTATGTTCAATTTTTGAAACTCCTCAATGTGCTCCATTATTCGACCCTTTTGTTTAAGACTTATCAATTGGCTAAAAATAGTGTTGCTTTTTGTATCCTCATAATGTGCTGTCAATTCTTTCGTAAAAATTGCCCAAGTGATAATTTGTTTACTAGAGCAAAGCCATTGATACCATACAAACTGATTTGGTTCCAAATATAAAGTTGCAATATGTACCTTTTGTGTGTTTTGCACATTATTGAGATCGAAAAATTGCTCCATTTGTAATATCCATGTTGCAGGATCCTTGCCATCAAACTTCCTCATATTGATTTTTGGAATATGGTGGTCTTCGGTCCAACATTAAAGTCTATTAAATCATGATTAACATTTCTTTTGTTCTCATCATGAGTTTCCTTTACTACCCTTTCACCATTAGTAAGCATTTCTTGTAGAAACTTTGTCAATTCTGTCTTCAAATCTATCTTCAAATCTTCCATGCCTGTCTTCAAATCTATCTTAAAATCATCCATCTTAGCTTCCATGCAATTCATCTTAGTTTCCATGCCCTTTATCTTAGATTCCACGCCATTTATCTTAGCTTCTGTTAGCTTTTGTGAGAGTGACATTTGTTGCACTTGGTCTTGTAATTTTGATATATCATGTAGCATTTCTTCCTCTTCTTCTTGAGTCATGCTAGTGATTTCAGGTTTCTTACTAGGTTTTTGCATTTTATTTCCTCGGGGCATCAGTTACTGATAATAATGCTCTACTATGCCCTTTGATTTCTTCAATAATTTTTCAAACCAAGCTTAAGAAAAAATTTAAAAAAATCTACACACCTTTTTTCACTTTGTAGGAGGTCGATATTGCCTCTAATGTATCTCTGTAATTTCAGATCATCCAGTTCTGAAATTGTGACCTGCAGTAGCCCTCTGTGTCCTCTTTCCAATGCCACCAGTCTGATCCAAATTGGATTCTCCAAGGAAGAGTTATGCCAAATCTCCCACAGTGACTTGATTATAGACTAGTTCATTAGAGCGAACTTGTACGACGTGCCATGAGTCACTATTTCAACCTTTTTCTCTGAAAAAACTATACTCTGTCCTCTTTCTGTACTTTACGAAATTTCAACCCGATGCTTAGAGAGAAAGTTATGACGATTTTCCCCAGGTCACCTGTTTGGAATGTAATTCAGGAGTCTGCAAAAAGACCAAATTTCTTAGATTATATCTCTGCAAATGTAGCACAAAAATCTCTGAAATTCAGACCTAAGGTTTAGTGAGATTTATTCTCAAATGGATTCTTTTTTTAGCTTCTGAAATGTTGCAGAAAAAAAGTTATAGCGAAAATGCCATGATCACCTATTTGGAGCAGCGAAACCCTAGAATCCAAAGCTCTGATACCAAATGTTATGAAACCAGCTCAAAAAAAGATAGAATGGATAGATCAACGCCTTAGAATTCAACCTCTTCGAGGGGGAAACCTCCTTTACATTACATAAATGAACAATTCTTAGATGATTCAAATGACAAAACCTCCTTTCTATATATAGGAGTCTAAGGAGTCACAATATAACCCAGCCAACCTAATAATAATAATATAAAGCCGCAAAAATAACAATAGAGGGATTCTATGGGGAACAGTAATAAAAGTATGGGGACAATAGGGGCACAAAAATATTAATAAGGGATACAACTACAATATTAATGGGGTAATCACTAGTATTATAGGGACCTAAAAATAATCCTCATCTTCTTCACACTCTTCGGTTTATACCTGCTTTGGATTTTTGCCTGCTTCATCAACCAAAACATCAATACTTTCAATAATTTTCCTAAGTATTTTATTATAACACTTATGTCCTTTACTTCAGGAAGAGTAACCAAGGAGAATGCCTTCATCTGCTCTAGGTTCAAACTTGCCAAGTTTTTCATCAGTCCTTTTGATGTAACATTTGCTTCCAAAAAATTTGAAGTATTTTACAGTAGGAGTCTTACCATACCAAAGTTCATGTGGAGTTTGAGTGTCATTTACCCGAATGTTGCTTTGTTGAGGATAGTGACGGCAACAAATGCAGCTTCACCCCAGAAGGTTGCAGGAGTTCCAGACTCATCTAGCATGGCACGAGCCATTTGTTGAACAGTTCTGTTCATCCTTTCTACCACTCCATTTTGCTGAGGAGTCCTTGCGGTGGAGAATTCTCTTTTTATTCCATGTTCTTCACAAAAGTCGAAGAATTCATCCGAGGTAAATTCCCCTCCTCGATCAGATCTGAGGCATTTGATTTTGTGATCTGATTCATTTTCAACCAAAGCTTTGAAGGCTTTGAACTTTTCAAATGCTTCATCTTTATGCTTTAGAAGTCCTATCCAACACATTCTGGAAAAATCGTCAATGAATAATATAAAGTATTCTTCTCCACGAGGTGACTTTTTCCTTGATGGACCACATAAATCAGTATGAACAAGTTCAAGAGGCTTACTAGCTGATCCTTCCTTCTCAGGGAAATGTGCTCTGGTTTTCTTACCAAATTGACATGATTTGCATATTGTATTTTCTGGAATGCTGATATCAGGAAGATCACGAACAACTTGGAATTTGAATGCTTTTCTTATTTGTGGGAAGCTTAGATGCCCCAATCTTCTATGCCATAGCTAGTGTTCATCATTTTTGCTTAGATAGCATTATTGTTGTCCTCCATTGAGTATGTATAAGTTGTTTGGAGTTCTTATGCCTTTGATCATGGTTTCTCCTGTATCAAGCTCACGAACAACATATCCATTTGATCGAAATACTACTTCATTTCGTTGATCACACATTTGACTGACACTCAATAAGTTATGCTTTAGACCATCAACATACATAACATTCCCAGCTTTAACCTTTTCTTTTAAGAGAAAAAAACCTTTACCTTTTATGACAACAGGAGTGTCATTTCCAAATGAGACCTTCTTTTCCTTTTCTAAGGCGTTGTATCTCTGAAGTTTTTCTTTATCACCTGTCATGTGTTTCGAGCATCCATTGTCAATGTACCACTAATTTTCTTGTCCTTCTGCATACAAGGCTATACCACATATTTTTGTTTGTGGTTCTTTCTTCCTCCATATTTTGGGACTTAATGAAGTTTTCTCCTTCTAAGATGTTTCCCGAAATTTACTCCTGCATTCAGAATCTTCATGACCAAATTTTTTATAGATAGAGCATTCTATTTCATTTTCAAGAAGCGAAAAGTTATTGTAGGCCCTTTTCATGATCCCTGTCACATTCCTTTGATTTCATGCTTCTCTAGTCATGATGGTCTTGTAGGTAACACATTGAGCAGTGTTGTGTCCAAATTTATGACATGAAAAACATTGGCCATTAAAGAAGTTCCTGCGATTATCGAATCTACTGACCTGGTGATTGTAGTTTCCATTGACATTCATTCTTGAAGCAAATTGAGTATGATTTACCTGAGGTTGGTTGTAACTTCTATTCATCCTTGAAGTAGATTGAACCCGATTTACCTGGTGATCTGCTTTATGCCTTTGTTGACGATTATCAAACTGTTCACTTCTCTTTGCTGCATCAAGATAGCTTTTAGTGGAGGTTGACGGCTTCTGTGCTTGAGATGCTTCTTCAGTATAGCCAAGACCTGTCTTTATCAGAGGAGCATTACACTTTGATAATTTCATCTAAATTTTGTGATCCTTTAGCAAATCTGAGATTGAGAGATTTTGTTTTCTCAATATCTTTTCTTAGACCCACAATTTCACATTCTAGTTTTTCATTGTGTTTTTCTATTTCAACAAGTTGGAATGCCAAAGTATCTATAATCATATTCTTTTCTTCTAAACATATTTTGAGTTTAGATATTTCTTCATAAAGGTCATCTTCATCTAAAGCATCCAAGAAATCATCATCTTCAAAAGCCATAAGAAGTCTATAGTCATTACTATTTTCATCTTCATCACTATTTGATAAACCATCACTATCTTCATGCGTATAGTATCTCTTCTTACTTACATTTTGTTTTCTATTCCATTTTTCTGATTCCTTACCTTTATCAAGATTTTGTTTATGAGGACATTTGGCCGCATAATGACCAACTCTTCCACAAGCAAAACATTTGAAAGGTAGTTTACCTCTAAATCTTCCAGAACCCCGTTGAAGGTTCTTGACAAAGTTTGTTTCTTCTTCTCCTTTTGAAATATGTCCTGATTCATTGAGCTCTTCTCTTCCTGAAGCTTTAAATGCGGCTTCTATCATATCTGATGGACCTCCTTTTCTCATTTTGAAAGCAGTTAGGATTCCATGCAGCTGTGTCATAGTAATACTCTGAAGATCCTGCTTTTCTTCTATGGCAGAAACTTTTGATTCAAACTTAGTAGACAAGGATCTTAAAACCTTTTCAACTAAAGTAACTTCTTTTATCTCTTCACCCAAGTTTTTCATGAAATTAACAATCTCATCTATACGTAGGAAGTAATTATATATACTTTCATCATTGTGCATTTTGTGAGTTTCATATTGAATTTTAAGAGATTGTAGTTTTGCATGTTTTACCTGATTGTCTCCTTCATAGCTTAGAACGATCTTGTCCCATATTTCTTTGGCGGTTTTGAGCTGCATAACCTTGACAAATTATGATTGTGATAGACTCCCCAATAATGTATTGAAATCCTTGGCATTGGTTTCATATTGCTTTTTACCTGCCGTATCTGTAGGAATCGCTGATGGAAATGTATATCCTCCTTCGATGATTTCCCAAACATCTGTTCCAAGAGATTGAAGGTAGGCTGTGGTTCTTACCTTCCAATAAACAAAGTTTCTCCCATCAAATATTGGTGGTCTAATGGATCCCTCTCTTTCATAGTTACTCATGATGATAGATCTTCCTTCAAGCGATCAAGCTTCTTCTGAAGGACCTGCTCTGATTCCAATTGTTGGAAATAATACTGAGAGGGGGGGTGAATCAGTGTTAGCAAGTCAATAATATTTCATTTCCATACTCAGATTCATATACGCTACTTCAGTTAATGGAACTTGCATGTATACACAACTTTTATTAAGGCAACCAACGTATATCCTACAAACTTATGATTCAGTTAATTTTTCATATGTTGACCTTTAATCAGTGCATCAGAAGCATATAAATAGTAACTAGGTGCAGTAAAACAGAACAGACAATCACACACACATGAACACAAGATATAAGGTGGAAACCCAATGTGGGTGAAAACCACTTGCTGCAATCGTCTCTATCTTCTTTTAAAAAGAAAATTCTTTTTACAATTTTTGTATTGGTGCAGTCTTATACCAGTACGTAGGCTTCTACCTGTAGAAGGCTACAACCTTCTCTCACTCTCCAGCTTCTCCTGAAAGGGAGCTACAAACCCCTAGCTCTTGTACTAGCTGATGTGTTTACTAGTACGTAGGTACATGCCTACAAAAGGCTACAACCTTCTCTTTTCTTTCAAGGACCACGTTTCATAAATTTTCAGACTGGATCCATTAATAACATCAATCAAACATCAAATTTATCTGCATCAACCAATCTCCTTTGCACCAACCAAAAATGAATCAATCAATCACTTCTCAGAATGTTGTAACCAAAATATAGTGACAATAACCAGAACCCAAGCCAGAACCCAGAACGATGCAACAACAAATAGAAGTAGCTAAAGCATATTTTATGAGGTATACGCTACTTCAATGTGTCGAACCTACGTACATACGTCGTTTGCTCAAGGCGAACATGTGTATACACTATTTTAATATGCAGAACCAGCGTGTATATGCGCCTCTGCTAAAGTGAACCTACGTATAGATCTGTAAATGATGATTTAAACTTTACAACAATTTCAGACATCAGTTATACCCAGATCATCATATTTACAGATTACAACATGCGCTAGTTATTCAGATAAAAGATCAAAACCACACAAAGATAATTCGATTCAAGCCTTAATATCTTGACCCATCAATAGAACTTATCCTTCATCAAACGCTTAGGTTCATCCTTGATTCAGATCCAGCTATGAACCATAACCCAATAACCTGTATTCTAGATCTTTCTCTTCATTCAATATTCAATTCTTGAGTGCCTTTGCCTAATGATCTTTTCTTCCTTTTATAGTCTTAGGCCTTACTCAATACCATGGTCCAAAACCACTTAGAATCAATACCTTGGAAAAAATACTTGGGTCAACACTTCGGACAAGATACCTTGGACCAATACCATGGATCAAAATACCATGGACCAAATACCACGGACCAAAACTAAGTTTTCCAACATGTACGTGCCTTTCCTTCTGTGAAAGTGCGTGTGTACACTATACTCGCCTTTTGGTCTGTGAACCCACGTGTACACACGGCTTGGTCAATGGGGAACCTGTGTATACCTCTCTTCCTTCATTCTGTGAGCCTGAACTGTGATCTATCATCTATGTGAGTTGCCATCAAGGACAACACCTGTGTCATAGAGACAAATCTGTATCATAGTGCCAACATCATATTCCTTCTAAAGCAGTCATTGGCTTTGTGACCAAACATATTGCAAGAAAAACAATATCCCTTAAAGTACCTAGAAGCTGATGATATTTCTGTGTGATGGTTATTAGCTTGAATCATTCTACTTCTGCATCTTGTTGCAACATGTCCAAAATTATGACACACAAAACATTCAACATTATTCATCAGAGGAAAGAGCTGATTATCACTTCCATAGTTAGGAGTAAATGATTTTCTTTGAAGTCTTTCTTTCCTTGGTTGTTGATGGGGTTGACCTCTTATCTCCATGTTGAACATTTCAGATTTTTCATTAGAGTTCCCTGCCTCATCTTGTGAACTAGATTCACCTTCAATAGTTTCATGAAAACCAAGACCAGATTTTATGATAGGAGACCTTTGACTACTAAGAATATTATCCAAAATCTTAGTGCTATCTTGAAATCGTAAAAGTTTATCCTTTTCTTCTAATTTACCTTTTAGGATATTTACCTCAACCTGATATTGCTCTTCCTTTTCAAGATACTGCTTCTTCATGATTTCTTCAGCTTTTCTTCCTTCTTCCACTTGTTGCCTTAATTCGAGAACTTCATTTTCTTGTTCTTCAAATGCTTGGAGTAGATCTTCATTTTGCTTATTTGAATTTTTGAGATCTTCTTTTAGAGAAACAACCACAACTTCAAGACCTTCACAATAGCTGGTTCTTTCTATAAGTTCCTTGGTTGTTGTGTCCTTTTCATTCACTTCATTTCTCAATGATGTCACTTCATCCTACAACCTTTGACATTGATCTTCCTTTTCCTTGTACTGATTCCTTACTATGTTTCCTTCCTCTAACTTAGAATTTAACTTTGTAATCTCTTCTTTGTAGGTACACTCCCTTTTGTCTAATAGATCTTGTTGATCTTTAATTATGTCTGTGAGCTTTTTAAATTCTGCCATTATTTGATTTCTTTCTCTTTCACCCATAAGAGAAAATTCATTTGTTTCGCTGTCACATTCATTATCTTCAAATGAACAAAGAAATGTATCACTAGAGGACACCAAATTCATACCTGATAATTCTTTTGCTTGTTCATCTTCATTTTGAGGTGATTCTAAATCTGAGGAGTTGCTTCCACATAATGGCCAATCGTCTCTCCCACTGTCACAGTTCCCTTGAGATGTCTTCTTCTTTTGTGGTGCTTTCTTCTTTAGCTTCTTTCCCATTGTTTCTACGGATCTCCTTCAAGCGATCAAGCTTATGTCAAAGGACCTGCTCTAATACCAATTGTTGGAAATAATACTGAGAGAGGGGGTGAATCAGTATTTACAAATCAATAAATTTTTCATTTTCATAATCAGGTTTATATACACTATTTCAGAGAAGGGAACTCGTGTGTGCACGCAACTGTTCTTAAGGCAACCAACGTATATCCAGTGAACTTATGATTCAGTTAATTCATCATATGTTGATCTTTAATCAATGCATCAATAATTTATTAAACATTAAACAGTAACCATGTGTAGTAATAAAAAAATAAACCATAAAACATAAGCAACACACATGAACACCAAGATTTAAGGTGGAAACCCAATGTGGGTGAAAACCACTTTCCGCTATCGTTTCTGTCTTCTTTTAATAATAAGAAAATATGTTTACAATCTTGTACTGGTGCAGACTCATACCAGTATGCAGGCACCCACCTGCAGAAGGCTACAACCTTCTCTTGTTCTCCAGCTTCTTCTAGAAGGGAGGTACAACCCCCTAGTTCTTGTACTAACTGATATATTTACTAGTATGTAGGCTCTGACCTACAGAAGGCTACAACCTTCACTCGTTCTCCAGCTGCTACTTAAAGGGAGCTCCAACCCCCTGATCAAATCACCAGCCACTACTAGTAGGAAGCTTCGACTTCCTCACTGAAGGCTCCAAACCTCAGTATCCTCTAGGGACCACGTTTCATAAATTTTCACAATGGATATTCCTGGTACACAACAACACTATATGTAGGCCACATTTCGTCCAATTTTCATACTGGACCCATCAACAACTTTTAAACTTAAACTGCATCAACCAACATTCAGTTAATCTAAACAATCAGATCATTGACACCAGAACACTATGCTAAACCCAGAAACCTGCATCATCATTCAGAACCAGTTGTAACCTTAGAAACCATGCATCAAACTGTATACGCTTCTTGGCTGAACCTAAACTACGTGTATACGCTTCTTCTATTAATCAAACCTGCGTATACCTCCAAATCTACTACAACCATAAACTTTTGAATCAAGTCTGTACCAACCACCAATATACTAAACATCTACTGTCAACTTACAGAGATCTACACAGGCAACAACAGAGTCACTTCTTCTCACTTATACAATCAATCTATCAAATATCAAACTCCTTATTCATTCAATTTTACATTCAGATCTAAGAAGACTTCATTGACAGACAACAGTAAAACAACAACACTAATCTAATAGATCAGTCATCCTTGAACATCAAGCTTTTCTTTTGCATACGCTACTTGGAAAAGCCAAACCAGCATGTACACACATCTTCACCAAAGCGAACCAGCGTACAGATATGCAAATACTTACTTCATAACTTCGCTGCACCTCCGGACTTCAGACAAACCCAGATCACGATATTTAAAGAATAAAACAGGTGTACATAATCAGATCTAGCCCAATATCAGATCATTCAATAATAAGTCATTTCAGGTCTCATGATCCTGATCCAATATTGAATTCAAGGTGCACAAAGTATTTCAGATCAAATTACAAACATAGCCCTTGCAACATAAAATATACTTCAGATAGAAGTATTCCTTAGAAACCCATACACTTGCACATAACCCTTCATAAGATATTCATTACTTTGGTACTTAGCCCTTGATCTTCTCCTTCTTATATACTTAGATCCTTTGTCAATACCTTGGACCAAAACCACTTAGGACCAATACCTTGGACCAAATACCTAGGGTCAATACCACAGACTAAATACCTAGAGTCAATACCTCGGACCAAATACCTTGGACCCAAAATACCTTGAACCAAATACCTCAGACCAAAACCTTAGTTTTCCAACATGTGCGCTCTTTTCCTCCTGTGGGAGTGCGTGTATACGTATATTCTCTTTTTGTTCTGTGGACCAGCGTGTATATGATATTTTATCTAAGATGACCTGCGTATACTTCTTAAAATGCTTTACATCAACCTTTTCCTTTACTTTCTTTATTCTGATTAGTAGACCTAAGTTCCATCTTCCTGTCCTTCTGCACCAATGTTATATTACTTTTGAATAGACCTGTTACACTATAATTTTCCATATTACTTCTGAAATGATTCCTTTGAATTGCCATGCATTCTGTCAGATCTGATATTTCTCCTCTAGATTCATCTAGTTACATAGATTCATACAAGTGAGTTGTTCTGCTACAAGTGGGTTTCCATCAAGTACAACACATGTATCATTATGCCAACACCATGGTCATGGTAGATGATGAAGAACTCAAAACAATTACTATGTCTTGCTGTAATAACCTAGCTTAGATAAATGGAGCTAAGCTTCTTGTTTTTTTTGGCTGCAGTAATGATTTCAGTAGGAGATATATTTCCATGAATAGTTAAACAATGGAAGAAAACATCTCATTATGTTCCATGACCTTTCCTTTGGAGAGGTAGAAGAGGAGCCATGATCAGGGCGATTATGAATAATTCCTTCATCAGGAATCATCCAAGGGACTGTGTGCACATGGGTTGCAGAACACCAAAGGAATTTGAAGTTCTTGATTTCAAATTAATCCACCAGTGCTCATAAATATTCACTCCTACAGTTCTAAAAAAATCCTAGTAGTGTCGACGCTAGAAACTGTGGAGAAATTCAATGAGAAATACATGAAGAACTGAATGGAAAGGTCATTAGAGAGGAGTAGGCACAAAGATGTTACAACATGGATTGTCAAGTTTTGTTGCCGTTATAGGTTCAATTTACTACAATTACTGCTCACCATACACATTCTTCATGGAATTGAATTGATATCTCCGCATACTAGAGTAGCTAATGGAATGACATTAGAGGAATTATCCTCAACATAAGAATTTAGGTAAGGATCCAATGTATTCAATATATAATTGCGACAACATGGATCTGTATAAGCAATATTTTATAGAACTTCCAAAACGTGGATCCATTTGCAAGCGATTTGATACCATTAGGTAGGTGCATTGATAAATATGATGATTATGGTGTTGACCATAACACAAGTTTGCAGGACAAACAAAAATGTAGAATTGGTTGAGAGAATGCTAAGCAGGGTAATGTCAACTCTTACAGGTGAGACTAGTAGAGAAATGACTAACTTAACAAAATTCAATGCAGAGTAATGCACAACAAATCAATTCCAATACAACGTGGCATATAAACCTCGATCTTCTATCAACGCACATAGAAACCCAACGTACATACCAAGAATAGAGCCAAATTTAGGTCCTGCGCATTGTCCTGTGCAAATTTGGAGGAGTCTGGACAATGCCTAGGTCTGGTGCCAAACACACAAAAGAAGGCCACAAGAAAATAATTGTCAAAATTGGAGCAAGGCAGGAGAATGCTTACTCTGATACCATGTTAAACACATACATGGCAAAAGCATAATATGAATGATAAGCATTGAGTTGCATACATTATTGACATGATATACATTTATAGTACATTGATGCGACCCTTGGATTCATATTCCAAGTGGTCTCTTGGACTATGGTGGCTATTCACATTCCACACCTACCCATAGAGGATTAGGTGTCCAATAATTTTTTTATTTATATTTATAATTTTTTTGGAAATCATTTGAAATATGCAATATTATTTACAATTTGATATAATGAAAGGAAATATTCAATCATCGTTTGATCTTATGAATCATAGGACCCTAACAGTGGCTCTAGCTGGGGATGGCACTCTCCTTGTGAGGTGTCAAGAACTGTTGACTAGTAGCCTTGAATCATCTCCTTCAATATTTTTTATTTCTGATTTTTTATTGTTGATGTAGTTATGGTGGAAAGCATGACTAAAATCTTAGGGCCTTCTCTTCGGGCTTCAACTTTCTGACACAAGCTACCCAAACACAACAATAAAAAGAAAATGCTGTCTACACTAATTTTGATGAGAAATTCTTCTATTCCTGAAAAAATAATGTCTCAACATCCTGCGATTTACAGGTCCACCGGGCAGCTCTGTTCCATCCATGTCCTTCAGAAAAAATGCATTATTTCCCATGTAAGCATGGATTATGTAAGGTCCCATCCATAAATTATCAAATTTTCCATGCTTACCTTTTTCTTCTCTTCTTGAATCCCATTTCAAGACATGGTTCCCTATTTGAAAATTATCAGCCTTAGTTCTTCTGTCATAAATATTCTTGATATTTTCTTGGACCAATTGGGTTCTATTGTGAACTTCTTCTCTTGATTGCTGCAGTTGAATTGTTTGATTTATTCTTCTTTGACGGTCATTAGGTTCCACTTGGAATTCTTGCATCATTTTCAAAATAGGGAAAAACAATATCCATTCCATAAACTAATTGGTATAGAGACATGACAATTGATTTCTTAGTGGTAAGTCTGTCTACCCATAATGCATTTACCAGTTTGTTATGCCATGATTTCTTGTTATCTTGCAACAAATTTTTGATGATATTAACCAGATTTTTGTTGGAAGAATCTGCTAATCCATTTCCCCGAGGGTAATATGCAGTAGAGTGTCCCAAGGTTATTTGATATTTGTTGCAAAATTCCACCATATTCTTTGATTGGAATGTTGCTACATTATCTGTGATGATTTTCTCGGGACATCCAAATATTCAAAGAATATTATTTTCTAAGAATTTAATAATCATTGCATCAAAAGCTTGCGTGGTGGGTATAGCTTCAATCAATTTGGTAAAATAGTTGGTGGCTGTAAGAATTCATTTGTGTTGGGATGAGGAGGAAGGATGAATTTCTCCAATGAAATCCAAACCCCACTGTTGAAAAGGAGTTTCAGCTAATATGGGCTTCAAGGGTAAAGGCAATAGTTTCCTTTTGCCTTCAAATATTTGACATTTGTGACATGAGGTGACTTTCTTATGGACATCAACAAATAAGGTTGGCTAATAAAAACCAACTCTTAGGATCTTATTGGTAGTGGTCTTCCAGTACAAGTGTCCTCCACAATCTGCTTCATAGAATTCCTGCATTACTTTATCTACTTCATCTTTCATCAAGCAATTTAGTAAAACCCCTCCAACATCTTTCCAATACAAATAATTGTCTAGAATAAAAAATTTCATAGCTTTGAGTTTAAGAAATCTAGCTTTAGTTCTAGTCAAACCAGGAGGAGCTTGTAAATAATGTAAAAAAAAAATAAGGTTTGCATACCAGGGAGAGGTTGCAAAAACCTCTACTACTTGTGAAGTCACCTGCCCTTCTAGTTCGTTAAGTATAGCTAGAAAATTTATATCCAAAGCATGTAAATTAGATTTAGCCATCAATTTAGCTAACCCATGACCTTTAATGAGTTTGGTAGGTTTGATTTCAATGTCATATTCCAGGATAATGGAAATCCATTTACCTCTTTTCCCATCAGGATCATTTTGGGTCAGTATGTCTTTTACCACAACGTTTGGAACAAAAGCAATTATATGTGAATGAAGGATATAAACTCTAAAATATTTAATTGCTTTCACTAAAGCAAATGCTTTCTTTTCCATGATGTTGTATTTCAATGCAACATCTCTTAAGGCTTTGCTAAAGAAAGTAATAGGCTATTCATGTCCTTCATTATTTTTCTGTAAGAGAACTGCTACAATAGTATGCTTATAAGAAAATGAGAAAATATTTTGTGAAATCAGGGCTGATCAACACAGGAGCTTGGGTTAAGGCTTGTTTTACCTTATCAAATGATTGTTTGGCCTCACTGTTCCACTTTACCTCAGTGTCTTTTCTCAACATATTTGTTATATTTCTTAGAAGCTCTGCTAGATTAGGAATAAATCTCCTTAGAAAATTGATTTGGCCAATGAAAGATTGGACTTCCTTTACATTTATAGGGGGATTTATTTTTAAAATAGCTTCAATTCTGCTAGGATCTATTCTGATTCCCTCTTTTGAAATGATATGTCCTAGCAATTTTCCTTCTTTTAAGCCAAACAATGTTTTCTTTGGGTTCAGGGAAATACCAAATCTCCTACATTTTTCAAAGACCCTTCTTAGGTGAAGCAAATGCTCTTCATCTATTTTTGAAAAAACAGTGATATCATCAAGATATATGACTATGAATCTACCCATTTCATCTGCAAAGGTAAAGTCCATTTCTCTTTGAAATGTAGCACCAACATTCATCAAGCCAAAAGGCATCTTCACATACATGAAAGTGCCACAAGGTGTAGTAAATGCTACCTTTTATTGGTCTTTAGGATGTATTAGGACTTGATTGTAACCAGAAAAAACATCTAGAAAAGAAATTATACTAGATCCAACCACCTTCTGCAAAATGTGATCCATCTTAGGCAAAGGGTAGTTATCTTTTAGGGAGGCTTTATTAAGATTTCAGAAATCAATACAAAGTCTAATTTCTCCAGTCTTTTTCCTAGTTGGAACTAAGTTTGATACCCACTTAGAATATCTCAATGGTACAATGATCTTGGCATCATACATCCTCTTGACCTCCTTTTCAATTAAAGACATCAACATTGGGTTGATCCTCCTAAGTTTCTGTTTAAAAGGCTTTTAGTCTTATTTTAAGGGAATCTTATTCTATATAATGCTGGTGTCACAAGATTTCATATCTTCATAACTCCATTCAAACACATCTATGAATTATTTGAACAAGTTTATGTACTTTTTCTTTTCAGCTAAGGGTATAGATTTGGATAGTTTAATCATCTTGGGTTCTTGTTCGGTTCCTATGTTACAATCTTCAACTTCAGCTCCAGTAGGTTCGTTTTTAGGTTTTTTGGCTACGTCATTAAACTCAAATAAATCCTATAAAGGGACTAATCCTCTAGGAAAAACATTGTCTTTAAATTGTAATATTTATGATTCTTCTTTTTCTTGATTTGTTTCTTTGAATTCTAATTTAGCCACACTATTATGTACACTATCTTCTATGTCAACATCTACATCTATATTAGCACACTCAAACTCATCCTTTGATTGTAAAAAAATTTCAATCTGTTCATCATTTCCAAAGACTTGCTAGTGTATGATATTGTCTGGTACAATTGGTCAGTTTTTTTAGTTCAACAATATATTGGTGACTAGGACGATATGGAATTTTACAGGTACTAGCTAAAGTAGCAAGACCATAAGCTAGGATGTTTTGACCTCTGGGGACCACATACAAGTTATAATCATATGAAAGATTCAAGAAAATCCAAAACAACATTCCTATAGGCCCTCAACCTTGGGTGCTTGGCAGAGTATTCCCCTTTACTTTTGGCTTATCGTTAGTTCAGAGTCTCCATGAATTGAAATTCTCTTAGCACCTAGCTTCTTTAAAAGTTATAACACTAAAATTAAGGCTTCATATTTAACTATGTCATTAGTACATTGAAAGTTTAGCTTATATGAATGGCCTTCTGAGTGACGAGTTTGTGAATTTGAAAACCATACACCTGCACTAGAACCTTCTTTACTGACAACCCCATCAAAAACTAAATTCCATAAAGGTTTTGATCAGGGATCAATATTTTAGCTAAAAAATGAAAGTGCTCATAATTACTTTAGACCTAAATGAACGGATAGAGTTCGTTGCCAGGATTCCAATGCCATGAATGGTTCAAAAAACCGACATCGTATGCAAAAGTTAGAGCTTTTGAAAGTTTGGTAAAAAAAGAAGTCAAAGTGAAAGTTTGACTAGGGTATTGAAAATAGCAACAAGAAATGATAAAAATAGAATCCAGAATATTCCAATTTTAATTTATCCTTGAATTAAAATTTGAATTTAGTCTCACTAGCTGCTTGAAAATTTATGGATTAACTAGTTGGAGGAATTCAAGTTAGAAGTCTTTATGAAGTCATGCAACAATTATCCCTTAAATTAAGGAGATTATCCCTTAATTAAGGAGATAGAATTGAGTTATATTTGATTTTTAATTAGTTAACTTAGTTTACTGAGTTAAATCCAGTTAAATTAGTTCCAAACAGTTTGAGGAACTAATTGTGAGTTATCAGTCAGTTGATGCATGCATGCACTCAACTAGTGTACTCCAGATAACTAAAGATTCTCTCATCAAAAACTCATGCATGTCTATTTTGAGAAAGAACCAATTTAGATTAATGTCAAGGACAATGTACTATCAGTTGCATGTGTTTTCCTATAAAGGAAACTCATGCATGTATAAGGAATACGGTTCCTTGAGGATTGTGCAGTTCTGACAGTGTGTTAGAGCAGTGTTACACTGGGTGAAGGAGATCATCCCAGAGGTAACTGCACAAGGAAATAGGAGCTTGGAGGGCAAAGATGAAGGCTTGTGAGAAGCTTTGATTACCTATGAGCATCCAGGAGGATTGTACTGAGAGCTGGCTAGCTGTGAGAGCTAAGGCTTTGTATAATTCTTATGTATTTCCACCTTGTATAATAATACAGATAGTGGGGTTTTTAGCTGAGGCTTTCCCCTGAGTATTTTCTATGTTTCATATGAATTGATTCTTCTTATTCTAGTTATATGTGTTCAACTCGATCTTTCTCAATCTTTAAGCTTCCGCAAATTAATAGTAGAAGTAGGTTATAGTATTTTGATTTGGTTATATTGCATTATCGGGTTAATCTACAGTCAAATTTTCTACATTGTATCAGAGGTAGCTGATCTATAGAGAAATTTGATGAAATCTCCTCTCTGTATACTATTCACAACTTCGATAAAATCGGCTCTGATATGATGTAGAAATTCTGCAAATTCTCTAACAATCTCGCTCTGAGGCCTATGTAGAAAATATGACTATAGATTAACTCAATAATGCAATATACCAAAGAAAAATACTATACTCTACTTCTACTATCAATTTGCGGAAGCTTAAAGATTGAGCAAGATTCGAGTTGAACACATATAACCAGAAGAAGAAGAATCAATGCACATGAAACACAAAAAATACTCTGGGGAAAGCCTCAGCTAAAAACCTCACTATCTGTATTATCATACAAGGTGGAAATACATAAGAATTATACAAAGCCTTAGCTCTCACAGCTAGCCAAATCTCAGTACAATCCTCCTGGATGCTCACAGGCAATCAAAGCTTCTCACAAGCCTTCCTCTCTACCTTCCAAGCTCCTATTTCCTTGCGTAGTTACCTCTGGGATGATCTCCTTCACCCAATGTAACATTACTCTCACACATTGCTCTAACACACTATCAAAACTGCACAATCCACAAGGAACCTTATTCCTTCTACATGCATGTGTTTTCCTATAAAGGAAACTCATGCATGCAAAAGGAATAAGGTTCCTTGAGGATTGCACAATTCTGACAGTGTGTGAGAGCAGTGTTACACTGGGTGAAGGAGATCATCCCGGAGGTAACTGCGCAAGGAAATAAGAGCTTGGAGGGAAAAGAGGAAGGCTTGTGAGAAGCTTTGATTGCCTGTGAGCATCCAGGAGGATTGTATTGAGAGCTGGCTAGCTGTGAGAGCTAAGGCTTTGTATAATTCTTATGTATTTCCACCTTGTATGATAATCCAGATAGTGGGGTTTTTAGCTAAGGCTTTCCCCTGAGTATTTCTTGTGTTTCATGTGCATTGATTCTTCTTCTTCTGGTTATATGTGTTCAGCTCGAATCTTTCTTAATCTTTAAGCTTCCACAAATTGATAGTAGATGTAGATTATGGTATTTTGCTTTGGTATATTGCATTATCAAGTTAATCTACAGTCAGATTTTCTACAGAGGTCTCAGAGCGAGATTGGTAGAGAATTTCCAGAATTTTTACATAGGGTTGACTGGATGCTCAGTCAGCATGTAGAGAATATTCTCTAGTTTTAGCCAGTGACATCATGACAAGTGTCATCTTCAGATTTGCCAGTTTGACTCAAAGAAGGTGAAATTTCCTAGTTGGGTAAGGTGGAATTTGATTTTTTATTATTTAATTAAATATTATTATATAAATTTATTATGTTATATTATATAATTTTTTAAATTATATATTATAATATATTAATTAAGTATTAATTACAAATTCCATATATAATCCAAATTCAAATTTCATTTCAAATGGCGCATATTATATTCTAATGGCATATATATTATGGTATTAATAAAAACGTGATGGGGGGAGTGCGGGAATGGAACCCACAATCCTCCCCCTCCTATTCTTGTTCTTTACCAATGAGCCGCAGACACCAAATGTGAAAGGAGCTCGCAACAACCATAATTAAATGTGTATTTGTTGACTGACGACGGAGAGGAGGGAGCCAACCCCGCGGGGCCAACCCCCTCTCCATACGACCACTAATGTGAAACCAAGAGCCAACGGAAGCGAGATTAGAGACATAAACATGATTAGCCTTAATTAATCTGTTGATTAAGTTGGCGACAATTATGGTGGAGCCACCAAATCTGGAACTGCCACCAAACTTGGCAGACTTAACTGGAAGTTCTCCAGATTTAGCAGAGGTTTCGTAGGAAAAACCGTTTGAGCCATAACTTACTCAATTCTCAACCAAATTTTGGAAATGAATAGTCATTTTTGGCTAATTGGCATGCATATAAAGTTGGTATCAGAGCACAAGGTTGCTTTCTTGATTTTCTTGAAGGGTTTAATAGTTGCAATTGTTGTTATGATTACGAGGTTAAATTTGTAGAGAGGACAAGGGAAGCTACTGATAGCTAGTCCTGAGATTAGGAAAAGAAGGAAGAAGGCTAAGAAAGCATCATCCTCACCCAAAGGACCACTCAAGGAAGCACTAAATCACCTCAATTTCCATCTCCATCAGTTGAGATAGAAGAGGCACATATTACACAAGACGCTGAAGTGATTGAAAAGGTACAAGTAGTACAAATTTCTGAGCCTGAATCCATAGCCATTATGTCTGGAGAAAGAGAGCATGAAGATCCCTCTTCAGAAGAGGAAGAATTCAATAAATCTTTCTATACTTTGACTGAGATGGTTAAAGTCCTCTATGAAGAGAGGAACACTATAATGGTTGGAGAGAGTTCTAAACCTTCACATGGAGAAGGAAGCTCAGAGGAAAAAAAGGATGAAAAGAAGGATTCCAAAGGGAATGGTGGAAATCCACCTCCATCTCCATCATCCTCATCATCTTCACCATCTCACACAACATCATCTTCCACTACCACCACTGCCCATACTCATTCCAAAACCTGGAAAGGAAAAACTTCATTACTGAAATTGGACATAAAATTCGAACTTCCCATGTACAATGGAGAAGTGAATGCAGAAAAGTTGGACAATTGGATTCGATAGTTGGAGGTATACTTCAGAATTCAGAACCTTCAAGAGAACGACATAAAGATCTAGTTGGCTTCACTGAGGCTAGAAGGAGCTGCACTGGTTTGGTGGGAAGAAAAGACTTAAGAGGAAATGTGAATCCATGGTAAGATATCCATTTCTTGGGTTGAATTTGTTTATGCAATTAAAAGACAGTTTTATCCTTTAGCCTATATGCAAAAATCCATTATGAGTTGGAAAAATTTTAGGCAGCTTAAAGGCCAAACAATCCAAGATTATACACAGGAGTTTAAGAAAAGGGCTTTATTGTTGGGAGTAAACTTGAATTCACAAGACGGACTCTTGAAATATATTGGAGGTTTACATTCCTATTTTCATCATACTATCCTTATATTTAACCCAAGAAACTTAGATGAAGTATGTGTGCAAGCCACACATCTTGAGGCAAGGGGAAAACAAAACATAGAGGAGAAATGTGAAAGTGAGGGTAAGGGAAAAGAGAAGGGAGGAAAATGGAAGGGAAAGAAGAATGCAAGTATCAAAAAAGAGAAGGAAAAACTCACATGCAAAAACTGTTCAAAGATTGACCATGATGAAGACCACTTTTGGCAACTTCATCCATAATTAAAACCAGATAAATTGAAAGCCAAAGAGAAGGGAAAAATTTTTGCTATAGCTGAAAATGACTTAGGGTCAGATTCAGGAGATGAGAGAAAAATTGCAGCTATGGGTTTGAAAGGTTAACATGTTGAAAGTACTAGTTCCTCAAATAGTCACAACAACACTCCAAATGAAGACAAAAGGGAAGAGTTGTTCATTGTCAGAGTAGCCTCAAATCATACCAAGATTGATGCACTCTTTGATAGGGGATCACAAGAAAACCTAATTTCAAAATACTTATTTAAAGAGCTTAAACTTGAAACCGTACCACATCATAAACCATACCCTTTGGGTTGGATATTTAAGGATGCGAATTTACAGGTTTCAAGGAAATGCATTTTTTAGATTTTCTATTACTGCAAACTTTGTTGATAAAGTTGAGTTAGACGTGGTTCCACTTGACATTTCTGGAATTATCTTGGGAAGTCCATATTTGTATGACAGGAAAGCAGTGTTTCATCTCTAAGAGCACAAATATCATTTGCTTAAAGATGGGGTGAAGTATATTGTGAGAGATCATCACAAGAAACTAAACGAATGCAGGGAAAATGAAGAGGCTAGTGAATGCAATTCAGAACTTGACATTGTTGATGATAAAACAAAGAGATGTTTTGAATCATACTGTTCATAAATATTCTTATATTTTTAATGAGTTATTTCAAAATGATAACAGGTTGCCTTTGAAAGAATGTGAAAAACATTTGTAGCAGCCAACATTGGTGTTGAGCGGTGTTGAAAACAAGGTGACGGTGCAAAAAGTTGCAAAGGACAAAGCAACTTGGCAAAGAAGGCATGGGTTTCACAAATGTTCACTGCTGGTTTCCAAAAGGCACATTAAAATGGCGAAGAAACTTGGGCAAGAGTCGACTCAAGTACAAGGCAAAAGCAGCTAAAAATAGCCATAGAGACAAAGTGCAAGGTGAGAAAAATTCCAAGTTTCCTTTGATTGTTGAACAAGGTAGGAATAAGATGTTTCCTGCAAAATTAGATTTTTGTTCTGCAAATTCAGAAATATTGTAGCATGACGGTGTCAAATATAGCAATAGATGGTCGTTAGAATCAAGGAAAATTTTGAATTTTTATGAAAATCTCCAAATGGTGAAATTAGGAAAATTTCAATGGATAAAGACTGGAAGGATGAGGGAACAGTCCCCTCATCAACATAATCAGTGATCAAGAGAGCTTTTGGGGTCTAAAAGGCTTCTAGTGGGGAGGAATGACCAGGGATCAATATTTTAGCTAAAAAATGGAAGTGCTCAAAATTACTTTAGACCTGAATGACCAGATAGAGTTCATCGCTAGGATTCCAATGCCATGAACGGTTCAAAAAACCAACATCGTATGCAAAAGTTAGAGATTCTGAAAGTTTTGTTAAAAAAAAGTCAAATTCAAAGTTTGACTAGGGTTGACTAGATGCCTAGTCAGCATGCCAAGAATATTCTCCAGTTTTAGCCAGTGACACCGTGACAAGTGTCATCTTTAGATTCGCTAGTTTGGCTCAAAGAAGGTGAAATTGCCTAATTGGCTAAGGTGGAATTTGATTTTTTATTATTTAATTAAATATTATTATATAAATTTATTATGTTATATTATATAATTTCTTAAATTGTATATTATAATATAATATATTATAATACATTAATTAAGTATTAATTACAAATTCCATATATAATCCAAATTCGAATTTCATTTCAAATGGCACATATTATATTCTAATGGCATATATATTATGGTATTAATAAAAACATGATGGGGGGAGTGCAGGAATGGAAGATCCACAACCTCCCCCCTCCTATTCTTGTGCTTTCCAATGAGCTGCAGACACTAGATGTTAAAGGAGGGCTTGAAAGCCATAATTAGATGTGTATTTGTTGACTGACGACAAAGAGGAGGGGGCCAGCCCTGCAGGGCAAAGCCCCTCTCCATACGACCACCAATGTGAAACCAAGAGCCAACAGAAGCGGGAATAGCACCATAAACATGACTAGCCTTAATTAATATGTTGATTAACTTGGCGAAAATTATGGCAGAGCCACCAAATCTGGAACTGCCACCAAACTTGGCGGACTTAATTGGCAGTTCTCCAGATTTAGCGGAGGTTTTGTAGGAAAAACTGTTTGAGCCATAACTTAATTCTCAACCAAATTTTGAAAAGGAGTAGTCATTTTTGGCTAATTGGCATGTTAGGAACTCATTGGAGTAGGTTGTAGAGGTAGAAGAGGTCATTTACAAGTTGTTTTTGTCACTTGAATATTTTTGAAGCCTAGGGCCACTAGGTGTTGGAGGCCATTCCCAGAGCAACTGGTAATCAAATTGAGTAAACAAATAGTCATTTCTGATAGATTTGAATGTTTTAAACTCATTGGAATAAGTTCCAAGAGCATTGTATCCATGTAACAAAAATTTTAGCACTATTGAAGCTAATACAAAGGCCCACACTATGAAGCTGGACCAAGGAGATGTAGCCTAGGAGGGGTGACCTCGAACAAAAATTTGTGTATTTAGCTCTATTATTTGTGATTTCTGTTTTTTTATATGCTGCTGTTCAACCATTTAAATTCATTTTTTTAAGTCCATGCAAAACGCTAAATTTCACCAAGTTAGATGAATTGACAATCACATGCTCATGGATAAACTCTTTATGGATAAGCAAACCAAAGAAAAGAAAATTTTATATTTGCAAATGAGACTAGCACAACATTAACTAGCAATCGATTGCATATTAGGTTCATTTTGTCTATCATGTTCCATCATATCTATTTTTCATTCCCCAATCTCACACAAATCAGTTTCTACATTGGCAATTTGTTCATGTATGTTTCCATCATTGTACAAAATAAAATAATCAAGATCTGAATGGATTGAATATAAGGGATAATTGTGGGGTTTATCATGACTTGTAACCATAAATTTCATTAGTTTTTCCCTATATAGTCTTCTCTGTTGACCAAACACTAGAATGGTAGCATAGGTCATATCCATTTGAAGGGTCCCTTTCAGTTTAGCTCCCCATGAACGAGACACTAACATGTCATATTTAGGAGGTATATTAGCAACAACTATGTCCATTACCAAGCTCTTTTACAGATGTTTGTATCTTCTAGTGATATCTAGTCCCAAATTTTCCATGACAACCTTAGGCATGAGATTGTGAGAAGCCCCCGAGTCAAGCATTGCGTTGTGCAAAATTTTATCATGAATGTTTAAACTGATGTAAAATGGAGGTACATATCCATATTGGAGTTTTCCATCAACTTCAAGCCCAAACAATATTTCTGGTTTATCATCAGATACATTCACTGTATGTATATCTTCCCCTATATTTAAAGATTTCATCACTTGTGATCTGTATGCAGTTTTATTCATAAGTTCTGTTAGAGGAATGGATATTTTAAGTTTTGCCAATTCATGTTCTATATTGAATGATGTTTGAGTTTTTCTTAAATTGAGGGCATCTTGTTTCTCAACCAAATCCTTTTGGGAAATATCTTTTTGTTGGCTAGTAAAGGGACTATTAGTTTGAGTTTCTTTGAAGACAGTATCAGATGTTTTTTGGGTTGGAACATCTGCATTATTTTTAGCAAGAATGTCAAGATTTTTCTTAGTAGGGGTATCAACTGCCTTTTTATTAGGAGTATCAACATTCTTTTTAGTAGGATTATCGATTGTTTTCCTACTTAGGTTATATTTCCTATGGACTTCCATAATTGCATTTTCGAAACCTTTCTTATAATCTTCTGATTCCTCAAGATCTACTTCATCTTATGACAATAGGAAAAGGTCTTGTTCCTCTTGAGTAATAAATGTAGAATCATTATCATTTACTCCCATTAAATTGATTTGAGTATCATTCAGGTCTTCAACTGGTTCTCTCTCCTCATCTGTATAATTTTCTTGAAATGGACGTCTGACCTGTTGATCTGGACCTTTTTGTTCCCTTTGTTTGATATGGGGTGGATTTCTCCTAATATTAGGATTTCTGATTTGGGGAGGAGGTTGGTTTTCTCTAGGAGGGGCCCTATCAGTTATAATTATCCTATCCATCATCTTCTCCATGGTTCTAAGTAGATTATCTATTTTATAATTAGATGGAGAGGAGGGGGAAGGTTCCTCCTTGATAGTAACCCTTCTTTCAGTTTTTATTTTTGCTTTTTTTGGATAATAAATTATCCTCGACTTTAAGGGAATTAGCTTGCATTTCTTCTAAAGTATTCAGGTCTCTCTCTCTTAGTTGATATGCCATATCCACATCAAATCCTTCAAGGAAATGGAAAAGGGACAAGCCTGGAGGAGGTTTAATAGAAGGTGGAATTGCATTATAAACTTTATTAAACCTATCACAATATTCTTCCATAGTTTCATTAGGTCCTCTTTTTAAGTTTTTATATTCATTCAAAATTTGAAGAGGATTCTTTTTGGTTTCCCACCTATTTAAGAAAGCTTGATGAAAGGCATCAAGATCAGCTATATTAGTTGCTGTTAAATTTTTGAACCATTTCTTATCTCTCTACCCAAACTTTGAGTAAAAAGTATCATCTTTACATCACTTTCAACCACCTCTTGAAGATCAAAGAAATCGTTCATTTTATCTACATGCTTTTGTGTAGTGATGACACTAGTGGCATCAAATTGAGGAATTATGGTTTGATAATCTTGGGGCATAGGATGAAATTTCCTAGGTAAGATCAAGGGAGCATAATGACAAACCATGTTGGGTTGAATAATATGCGGTCTTAAGGGAGGTATAGCTGTAGGAGTTCTTAAAATAGGTTGGGTCACTATTTGTGAGACTATTGGAGAAGTAATGGAGATTATAGAAGGGGTGGGACTAATTGATGCATGATGAACATATTGATAGGAAATAGAAGATGCTGCAATAGTCAGGGCAAAAATTTCAACAAATTGCTAAATATATGCTTCATGTACAACTTGATCAAGTACATATACTAGATCTTGTAACTTATCAAAGTTTTGGAGGGTTTGCTGATCAAAATATGGTTCAACAGTTTGACCTGCGGATATATAGGGTTGTAGTAAGGATTGATCAATTACTATTTCATCCACAAAACTTAGACTTAGTCCTAAACAGACTATGTTCAAATGGCAAGTCAAACTGAATATCCTGTATAGTGACAAACTTTTCTGGAAGAGAATTTTCCCTAGATAGGGGATTGTTACTTCCTTGACTTTTAGCTAAACTTCTTTTCCTTATCAAATTTTCTGGGTCATCTAATATCTTGGGGGGTTCTGGATCAAGATGTGATCTAGTGTAAATTCTTTTTGGACCCAGATCTTAAATGTTAAACACACTACTGGATTATTTACACAGTTTAAAACCTCTAAACCTTTGTTTCTGAAATTTGAATCATTACTTTTCCTAAAATAAAGTTTTTTGAACTAGGGAAATGAATCTTGTAAAAATGAAAGTTTGTTCCTTCCCCAGTATGGTCACCACTATGTTATCACTCTGTAATTCTGAGGTTGCTAGAGAAACTACAAAGGTAACCACAAAACCACTTTGGAAGCTGGGATATAGCCTTTCCAGCTTTAGAGAGGGATCTCTATGTAAAATTCAGATTTGTTTGTTTTTAGATCTTAGGTTAATTATGAAGTTTAAGGTTTGGTTTGTGAATTGGTTTGAATTGTAGAGTTGGTTGTTGTCTAGATTACCATTGGGCTATGGAGTATGTTCCTTAAAGCATGGATCTATTACAGTATTTTATAGATAGATTTAATGGGACGAGGTAGCCCAACTAGTTGGATTCTTTAATCTTAAGTGAAATGAATAAGAAGAAGGGAAAGGATTTCAATTAAGTAAGGAGATTTGATAATTATTTTACTTAATATCAGTTGAAAATATTAAAATTATTCAAATCCAGAATCAGAGTGCACATCTAAACAAATTCTGTTCTTCAACTTTTTATTGAATAATTCGGATTAAGAAACACATGTGTATGGTGAACAAAGAAATATAAACACATAATACAATAGAGGAACTTCACCAACAATCTGAAACAATAATATTGTGAAAGATCTTTCTATATTACTGATAAGTCCACTAAGGCTTGAAAAATATACAATAGCTTTCTTTTGTCCAAAAAACCAACACCTAATACTTCAAAAGGAGAAGTGTTTATAAGTTTATTTACAAAATATCCTATCAAAACTGAACAAGATGTAATTTAAGAAGTTTTAAACTGAACATATCTCTAATTACAAAAATATAGGAAAGTTAAACTGCTTGGGTTGTTGGCACTATAGTTGTGGAATTTGTGTTGAGGTGGCCTTTGAATTTTGTTGCATTGTCTGTCCCACTGGCCGGAGAAGAATTGATTGTTTACTCATGTAACTCGCATATCTTTTCCCACCTTTCTTCACTTGGAATTGAAAATTTGAGTAACCTCCTGTAAAGTTCATCTACCTCTGTATTTTTGGCAAAGGTAGGCTTGGTAATGAAAATGTATTTGACTTCAAGTTGTATGTAGAAATCAAATTCTAATGCATGTAAGAAAGCTTTCCCTGTTATATTCCCCTTTATTCTTGTAAATTTATTGTTGTCCCTACCAATAGCCATCAATTTTTGAGTGTAATTAGCTAATGTCATTAACTTTTCATTCAATACCAGCAAACCTGGAAGTCCCTTTTGATTGAGGACATTTATCTTGTTAAAAAATGTTTGGATACCATTATCGAGAACCTGCCATTTCTTCTTTAACTGCAACATAAGATTCCTTTTGGTTAATGCTTTATTAACCTCCAATATGGTCTTGGTTCTGTCTTCTATTTGTAGCTCTTCCAACTCATATCTATTTTTACAATTCAAAAAATGGATAAGCTCTATGGCTTCAATAGGCTTGTATCCCAACTTTCCTCTAATTTCCTGAATGGCTTCTTTGGATTTCTAAATCAACTCCTTCTACAAAAAAATGATCTGTATCAATGGCTAGATCTCCTTCATTAAATGGTTGATATCAATCCACATATTTTCCTTAGCCTGAGCTAAGGTATGAGCCAGGGAATATTCCTTTTCCATTTTTTGTATCCTTTGCATCAATATTTGAGATTTATGTATCTCTGTTGATTGAGAACTTTCAATTCTTTCTTTCTGTTCCTATAGAATCCTGACTTGTGCTTGTAGTTTCTTGATTTCCTCCCCTTGTAAATACATGTCTTCGATGGCTTTTACCAGTTTGTTTGGGTCATCAGAAGTTTGCAGGGGGTACTGTAGGTGTAGAAACTCTCACTGTGGTTGTTGTAGCCGTTGCTACTGTAGTCGATGTAGAAGCTCCTGTCTGCACTATGGTTGCAAGGGGTACTGCATCAAGTGGGATAATAGCTAACTGTGTACTCTGTTCTTTCTCTTTGATCAATTTGTCCATTTCTACTTCCATGTCCCTTATTTTTTGCATTTTTCTCCATAATTAATTTGCGCATATCTTCTTTTTGGCTCTTTGTCTCCCCTACTTATTTTTCTTATGGATTCTCAGTTGCTGACATTTTTAATTTCTTTCGAAGTGTTGCTATGTCAAAATTCTTCTTCTTTACTATCTCTTCTACTGCTTTAACATTACTTGGGTCATATCCTATCTTAATGACCAAATCTTCCAAGATTTTATTTATTATCCTTTGCTAAAGAACAATCCTTTTCTAGCTTTAATTGGGATTGAATATTAATAAGGGATACCTACAATTTGGAAGCAATCATTGTATACTTTTCAATGTGGAATACATCATCTCCCTAGTCTGCCTGTGCATGTCCATTTGATCTACACGATGGACATCCTTTGTATCAAACTAAAATATAGTTTATTTGTAGTCTGCTGCAGATTTAGGGTGGAGGACCTGTACCAGCAAGAGTGCCATATTCATTCTCCCCTTCTTAGTGTCAAAAGATGACAAAAGCCTATGTTGTGTAGATGATGTTTGTTTTTGAAATTGGTCATAGGTGTTGACCTTGAGAAGCTCATTCCTGTGTTTTTTTCCTTAAACTTGTCAAAGATACTAGTTTCCCTTTGCCCTTGGACCAGTTCTGATGTTTGAGCTATATCTAGACTTTCTTGTGAAACTGAAGAGAAGGGAGATCTTGTAAAGATGTTATCCCTTGCTGGAAACTGTGGAGTCTTGAGAACTATAGGAGCTTGCCCTGCTCCTTCTTTTGTAAAATCTATCTTAGGATTAGTTCTTGCCTTCTTAGTATACATTTTGAATTCTTTGCCCCAAACCTCTGTGACTGAAGGTGAGTCTTCTTCCCGAGGCCTTTCTCTACTTTTTCCCGAGCTGTGGGAGTTTTTGAGGTAGTGATAGACAACAACTTCTCCTCTGCCTCCTGTAGATGATTTTCTTCCCACTCATCTTGGTTCATGTACTTCTCAATTTTAGGTCTCTAAGAGAGAAATATATGGAGTGATTTTTTGTTCCACTCTTTGTTTGGAGATCATACCAAATGGGTCATATGACCAAGTGAAACTTAAGGGAAAGTTCATTTGTTTTAGGGGGATATCTGCCTCGTCTCCTATTTTCCTATTGTTACAAACAAATGGTCCTACTTGAGCCTTTATCCTGAACTATGATTTCTTTTTAGTAGATACAAAGTGGACCTCATCTGAATATATAATCTCTCTGATGTATTCTAAGGCAAAGATCCTCATTGGGAGATACTTGGGTAGTTTATAAGGTGGAAAATCGCACCCATATACTCTTTTCTTAGTGTAATTCTAGTATAAATACCAGTCACTTGTTCTGCATACTCACTTAGGTATAAAATCTTCTTAATTTCTACACTAACCCTGGGTACTGCCTCATTGCTCAAAAAACATGTGGTTGGATGTATGAACTGATCAATAAAGTCCTTGAAGATATATTCTTCTAAGTTTCTTCTTAACATGGAGGTCCAAAATACAATTGAGTGTGGCTCTCCTTGTTCATTCAACTTCTGTACTATAAATGGGAATTTCTAGGCTTGGAAAAATAAAAACATGTAGACAAGAATTGAGGCATATATGAACATTCCTTCAGTTGGAAGCTTAATGAATTGTTCATGAGTGCTGTCAGCAAGAAACTGGCTGAAATTGAAAATCATTGAGGGCTTTTCTTCAGTGGAAAAAATGGACGAAAACCTAAAATAGATTCATCTACCCATTCATCTGAATAATATCCTAGCAAGCATGAAAGTATAGAAATGATGTTCTTGGATTTATCTGGAAAGAAGGAGGAGGGATAAGGTGGATTCTTCTTTGGGAGCTAGGCATCTTTAGGTAGGAATATTTCAAAGATCTTGGACCTTTGAGAAAAGGTTAATTTCTGATATAGTTCATTCAGGGCTTCCACTGAGAAAGGGATAGTGGAATCACTCTAAGGGATTTGCAATGTCTGGTTAATTGTGAGTAAAATTTCATTATTAGGGGCCACAATAGCTCTCTAGTCTGGTTAGCAGCAAGCTTGGCATTTGAGGACAAATTCAGGGAAGTGATGGGTTTGGGGAAAAATATAAAGGGGTAAATTGGATATTTAGAGGCCAATTTCATTACTCTGGTCAAGGAAGATATGTTTGAGCCAAGTGTGTAATTTGAATAAATAGAATTCACATTTAGGCTCTGAGATTTTGTAATCTGTGTCTGCCAAGGGAATATGATTGAGGTCAATTGCTGGGGGAACCATCAGGTTTTCAAAATTAACAGTGGTATTTCTCTTGGGAGCCATATCAGGATCTTCAATGGAATTTGGAAAACATTGATGAAGGATATGATTTACCTAGGAAAAATTGTGACTGGGGGTTTGGTTACGATGGGAAGATGGCACTATGACATCCTATTTTCTTCCTCAGGGTATGAAAGAATTCACCTACATGAAAGGAAATTAATTTGAGCGAAAGGTAATTCAGGAGATTAGATAGAGCGAAATGCACAACTCGAATTGATGGTGGGAGGTTATAGGCTAGTGGAAAATTCTGTTGGAGGTGCAAGGTTGTTGGTAGTTAAATGGTAATTTAGCGGGGGATTTTAATGCATAACAGAAAGTGGTAATGGTTGGATTGGTGCCGGAATGGTTGAGGCGGTGTAGGCGCGGAGAGTTTTGGTGGGAATGAGGGAATTCAACAGTTTTCAGGGGGGGGTGTGAAAGAATGTGGTGGTGACACGTTAGGTGGGGAAGACACAAAGAAACCACCTTTTTGGACCCCCCTCCACCAATAAAGGTAGGAAGGGCCGGGGGGGCCGAAAGGCCTTATAATTGGTCGATCATGATCGTGATTCGACACATTGAATTATTCGGGCCCACCGTTTATCCGCTACATGAAAACCACTTTGTTGTTTTTCACTTTTGTTTTATAAGTGCCAACTTAGGCTAAACTTATATGGATTTAAAAACCTTCACAATAGCATTTTAATTGTTTTTTTCTCCTAACTTTTAAAAGCAAGGCCTATCATCTACCAACTAAGGGTGCATTTAAATGGGAAAACCCTTATTATTTTCATTTGAAGGAGATATTTTATCCTAATCTACATTCTAACCTACAAATTAAATCATTGATCTAGCTTAAACAATTGGATCATTTTTTTTTTACCTATCTACCTACTTTTAACCAAGTTTAAATAGTTTGGTCAAATTATTCTTTATTATGACAACAAAAAATTAAATGTGTTTGACCATGATTACATTATATGATTCAAACAAAGATATGTGATTGTGGCATTTAAGACAAGCTGCACACAATCCCTAATTTATTTTTCAAAACAAAATTATTTTTCTCCTAGTGGCATTTGAATTTGCATCACTTTCACTATTTTTTCTTTTCATGTGGTTATTTTCATTATTTTTTTTTATTTTTTTTATTCTATTTTTATTTTATATAACCTCTTTTAATTTTTTATTTATATTATGTTTTTTTTGGAAATCATTTGCTATATGCAATATTTTTTACTATTTGATATACTGAAAGGAAATATTCAATCATCAGTTGATCCTATGAATCGTAGGACCCTAACGGAGACCATTATGCATAAGTGTAAGTGTTAATCCATACATTATCTAGCATTATGTTAGAGGAATTCATTTTTCAAAGGTGGATCATCATGATCCTATAAGAGTCATCATCTTTGAAGACTCCTGTAAGAAATATTGACACTATTAGTATGTATTCCATATTGTATAGAAATGATACTCTGAAAAGGATGAATGAATGATGTTGGTAAAGTTGCAAGCTCATTGTTGAATATATTTAGCTAGATAATTGTGTGAAAGATTAAGAATGCATGTTTGAAATAACTTTTGGGTTGGATTCATATAATCCTAGAAGAAAAGTTAATCATAATTTATGCATAGTTAATATTTCATTTGGTTATATGATGTCTAAGAGGATGAATTTAACTTAATCTGAATGTATAGGAATATTTTCTTGCTAGCATATATATCTATATATCTCTATATATATATATATATATATATATACACACACACACACACACACACACACACATATACATATATACACATATCCATATATATATATATATATATATATATATATATATATATATATATAAGGAAATGGTAACTTGGTAATCAAGTTCGATCCTTGGGCACTCTGATGCATGAAGGAAGAATCATATGGAGATGGACCTTGAAGATGTTGATGATGAGAAAGTTGTCACAATGAGGTAAGTCAAATATTAATATTTATTATCGGTTATCTTGTTAACATATTATTTTTCTACCTGGGAGAATTTTGCAAGATGACAATTAAGACAAGTTCAACTGTATGGAATGTATGAAGACTGTTGAGGAACGCTCCATATGCAATACCTGACAATTGTGAAGTCAAGATTCGCTCATCTTGGGATTGAAAGGTAACAGTGCAAGAAGATAACCTGAAGGTCAAAGGAGATCACTTTCTTGAGAAATCTATGATCAACTGGAAACTTGGGAAGGCTCAATATAATGATTTCATTAAAATTGAAAAGTTGAAAGTGATGTGAAAAATTAATGACCTGGAATCTATCACAAGATTGAAGAAGATGGCTCCATGATAACTTGAAAGGAAGCAATATTGATATAATGAGATGCAAAGAAAAGTGGGAGCCAGGCAACTATGAAGAACTGGAAATCGATACTCTTACGAAGACGAGCCAGAAAGCTTATGGATATGACTTCCCAATTTAAGAAAGGAAGTTAGGAATCACCTCTATATTTGAGGGGGATTAGAGGAGTCTCCTTGAATAGGAGGAAGGATCTATTCTCAAGTTAAAAAATAGAATATCGATATCCTCTCTAGTTGAGAGGGAGTGATGTTGGACATCACATGTGCATTCTCTGCTTCATATGTCAAGCACTTGAGCAGGACTAACATCCATAAGTATCAGTGAAGTCCTTGGAGAGAGAATGGTAGAGGATTTGATCAATATATGTGGTTTCCTTGAGGATAGAACATCCAATAAAGGAAAGGGATTGACACTATTTTAGGACATGACAAGTATCCAAGATAAGAGTGGGAGAAGAGGACCAATATTCATTTAGCATTTAGGTCCAAGAATCCAAGATAAGAATAGTCCTAAAAGGAAATACTTTATGGAAATATATATGGGGTATGTGCCTTGTAGAGGTAGTGCGGTATCACACCAAAAGCCTCCTAGTATAATGGTCTTGAATGAAGTAGAGCTTGTCTAGTTAGGCCTCAAAGGTAATGTTGGTTGATCATAATGTTGATGCTTACAGTTGGCTTATCAATCCAACTCTTCTCATGAAATTTTTTCAAAGGGAGTACTGTCCTTGTACCAATTGGAAAATTATGAATACCCCCTTGGTTATAAGGAGTGTTGAAGAATGTAACTAGTTTCGGGTTTTTCATGAGTCAATAGTCATTGTCACTTTGTAAAATACCCTTTGGGAACTTGTATCAAGAAAAATATGATTTATTTTGTATTTGGTAGTGTCTAGAGGGATCACAAGAACAAGTTGTCCAACCAGCTAAAGTCGGCCTAAAGTGGGCTTAAGGACCCACTTGGAAGGCTGTATAAAGGAGGAACTTTGACCTTCCTGGACACATATCAAGCATCAAGTTTGGGTTCAATTTGCAATTAAGAAGAAGTGCAAAAAATCCTAGAAAAGAAGGAGATGACCAATGAAAAAACGAAGAAGCTTTAGAAGAAATCAAAGATCTAAAATTTGTCCCTTGTTGACCACACGTGTGAGTGCCCTAGGGTTTCTAGGGCCCAAAATTGTAGAGAGAGTTGTAGACTGGTTGGGGTAGAAACGAAAGGCTAGAAGTTGTTGCTTCAATACCCTTGGAAGAGAATTATCTTGTTTTGCAGCAGAAGGGGTGGCTGGATGGATTGGTTTTTGGTGGGAGCCTTGGTCTAGGGTTTAGCCTTGGAATTCTCCTTTGAAATTGATTCTATAAGAAGAAAAGTTCTTTTGGGTTTTCCTCTTTGTGTGGTTTTTCCCTAGCTTGGAGCCTAAATCCCGTGTTCATATGATCTTCATTGTTTTTCTTTTAGCAATGATTTGATCATAAGAACATAAGCATAAAAAAGGAAGAATAATATAATGTCACAAATAATATCAAACCAAGGAAAGGTTAATTAACATGTTTTCCTAATAAATTTCCCAACAAATTTAGGGCCTCCTTTATCTTTATCTAGTTATATCTTGAGGGGGATATAAATTTGTTTTTTATACATGTTTAATCACAACTTTTTCATATTTAAATCTTAGATATGTAATATAGTATATGAAACAAGGGAATAGGTTCGAGAAAGTGCAATGAAAAGTGAATAAATGGACATATTTTCAATATTTGGTAATTAAAAAATGCCTAATAACAATAACGAAAATTTGAATGTGAAATGTAGTGTTACAATTTTGAGCTATTTACTTCCAAAAGTTGTTTCACTTCGACATCCGAATTGATACTAGTTGTCCTACACTTATTCATGAGAGAAATGAGGTAAACTTAGATTAAATTTGAAAAAATATTAAATTTCATTGCATAAATAAATAATAATGAAAAATACTTGAGTGCATGAATACTTGAATGATCTCCTCTCGGTTTCGAGAATAAATCATTGGAGTAATTTAATCTTGGAGAAAACCTCCCTCCACTCAATGAAGAAGCATCGAAGACAACATTGACTTTGTTGTTTTCTCTATTGGATCAAGGGTGTTTTGCTACCATATTGTTTAAATACTATTTTATTCTCTACTCAACATAGCCAACCACGTGAAGCTGGAAGCCCTCATGGCCCCTTCCCCCCCACATCACTCTCAATTCTCCAGTACCCAATCTATCTACTTGGAAATACTGTAAAGAAAGACATTAAGATACATAAAGAAACAAATAGCAAACATTCACTCATTTGTATATCCACAAAATATTTCATCTCAATAATTTTATCACAAAAATATGTTTACATAATATGAAACAAAGTCGTTCTAATTATTTAACAAGTATAATCATTTATTATCCAATCTCTTTCTCTTTTTCAAGAATGTAGCAAGGATGTCTTCATCCCCTTCAACTTTTATGGGTTGTGTATGTCTTTCTCCCGACTTGGTCATACATCTATGCTGCTGCAAGGGGGGCGGAGGATCAACTGCAGTAAGAAAGAAATATTAAATTCATATTTGTAGTTATTATTATTACAAGTGTTTTATTAATAAAAATAGTAGTAGAGTATTCCTTACCTGCTTCGTAGTGGACAAAAGCGAAATACTTTTGGATGTTCCCATATGCTCATCCTCTTGTCTGGTCTCATCCTATACATGGTCTGGAGTAGAAACAAGAAAATTTATAATTAATACACCATTTTCATTTAAATATTTATAATTTTAATCCATATTACAATTTTTTATAACACAAGAAATACCTCTATTACTAAGCTAAACATCAGTTTGAAGAGACACTCCACCGTCACTAGCCTCATGTGTTCCAATATTATTTGGAACATTTGTATCTACATTGCTTGATTGTTTTTTACAATAAATAACATTACTTTATAGAGAAAAATAATAACCATAATATATTGTACAAGCAATAATTTAGAATTTCTCTTTTTTGCTTTTATTTTACTTAGTGTCAAGTTGGGTGTCAGAAGGCTGTGTAGACCCCAAGCTTGTCCTACATTCAACCACATCTTGATAGCCATGCTTGAAAGAAAGCTTAAGGTCTTCCTCTGTGGGAGCCTATTTGAATGGTGACCCCTTCAATTTTGCATGAGAACATGATTTTTTCTTCTTTTGTGATATTAAATTAAAATTATTAAGAATTTATAATTTGGATGCAATATATATATATATATATATATATATATATATATATATATATATATATATATATATACACACTTATAATTTTTGCGCCCAGTTTTGAGTAACCACCCGAGCCAAGATGATGCTACCTATGTTTAGATATTCTAGCCTTCATGGATTTGGATGTATCTAGGAGCCTATATTTAAAATATTGAAAAACTTAATTAGATGTCACAATGATGATAAAACAACATAATTAAATTATTAAAAGTGCCTCATACCTTCCTGGTTTGGGTGTTGTCTTCCTTTCTTTTCAAAGCGCCTTCTCGATTACATATTCCACGAGGGATTTCCACTCCCTCTCTGGAATCACTGGAGGGCACTCATAAGACTTGTTCTTTTTCAAATGAAACCTACAATGGTCCCACAGATGTTTTAAATGTAAGCTTGCCTTTGAGGTAACTCTGGTTTTGTTGAAGGTACCCTCACCGAATAGGCCAACCATCTTATTCATAAGTTGATCCTTCAACTTGGAACTTCGGGATTTCCAGTTTGCGTGAATGTTGGGCCTAAAGAGTTCCAATATTAGGTCATACAAGCACCTACATAATACATCATTTCCTACAAAATGATATTATCATTAGTTTAAAATAATCATAAACTATACATAGATTTCAATTAGATTAAATTTAATATCTAAGACACTTCTTAAATTCTTGAAAGCTTGTCTAATTTCTTGGGGACATGGTCATCATCTACCAAAAATGTAATAGATAGTGTTCTTGTGCTAGTAACATGGTAAGATACAAGAAATCTCACTTCAAAATGTGCCATGGGATCACACTCTGCATCCACAACATCATGTGTAGATCCTGACATATGTTGTCAAGGTGGTGCAGATAATGGCATGTGTTGTTCATGGGGTGTACTGGTCTGAGTGACTAGTGTGTCATTCACAGGTAGAGAAATGGCACTGCTACCAATGTTGACCCCCATAGTCACATGATAATGAGGATCATACTCCCTAAAAAGCTCTTGTAAAATATAGAGTTTTTATTATTATAAAGGTTGAGATTATCAAAATCATAAATAACTAAAATCATAAATAATAAATGGGATAATTAAATTATTTTCTTACCCGATAGTGATAAATTTGTCCCATCACTATTTTGATTTGGCCTCTAATCTCTTCTGTATGCGGCCGAGTCAGAATTAAAGAACTGAGTTTATTATTTATTTTTGTTTGAAGTTTCCTTATTGTTTGGATCAGGTCGGTCGAAAAAAAATTTCCTTCATCATTGAGCACTTCCTCAGGAGAATCTGTGGACTGCTTTGACGCTAGTGCCTTCCCCTTGTCACTCTGTTGATCAAATAAGTGTAATTTGTAATTTTTTTCCACCATCCTCAACTATAAACATTCAAAGATTTAAATTTGATGAAACATTTTAGATCAATAAAAAATTCCATGTTTTACATAAGAGAGGAAGTTTAGTTAGTTAAATACTTGCTCGTAAATATTAGGATATCTTGGAAGTTCATTATGACACATAAAAAAAAAATCAAGCAATTGATCCACGATTGATAATCATTATATTAATAAGAAAATCACTACTGACATATGTCTAAATTTATATTGAAACTTCACGTTATCTCATGACCAATATAAAAGGTTCTAAATTTATTAAAACTTAATTTCAAATTGTTATATTAATACATGGACCACTCATATTATACAAAGAAATGTTGAAAGTTATGGAAACTTCATCTACTCCTACAAAAGAACATGATTTAATTAATTATATTCACAACAAAAAATGATGATGACAAAGTCAAAAGAAAAGCATTTCAATAACTTTGTTCTTTAAATACAAACTAGAATATTTTTAAAGCAAGGGAATGAGAATGTTGAAGTGAATCTCATGGTTATATTATTTTACATACAATTACATTGATGTTTACATGCTGTGAGGTTGGTGCCCTTTGACCTTGATGAAGCTACCACAATATCATAACCATGACATATTAAAATGTTTCCTTAACTTACAAGATGCGTGACAATATATTGTAGTAAATGACAATCATAACACATAATAGAGATTTCTTACAATTTGGGTAAAATAGAATACATACCACCCCCATAATAGAAACGTTTGTATCTATTCGATTCAAATTGTAATCAATGAGAAATTCTTCCCCTACAACTATTGATTTTATGGCACATACGAATACATAGTTTCCTTCATGCCCCTCAAATATGAAATTGGGTTTCTTATTTGTGGTTGTTGGCCTTGTACTATTTATAAACCCTCCAATATTCCCTGCTACTTTTTGCCTTCCATCAATATACATAGCTGCACCATTATTTTGATCATTTTCTTTTGTGGCCACGCCATATCTTCACATACTTTTGGTATATGGGACTAGCCATACCCAATCATTGTTGACATAACAAGGTCTAACATACTCCATCAATTTAGTTAATTCATTGTAACATACCTTTACGCTAGCATGGAAAATAACCCCAAACCATTTAATGATGATGGGGAATGTGGCATATCCTTTCATTGATAGAACAACCAATGTTTATTTTAGCAATATCCTTGGGCACCCATCATTTCTCTAGATGTTTGTACCTCAAGGGCACCTCGATGTCATCGATGCTCTCATTATCATAAGAACATGACCCCCATTTAGCGAGAAAAATTTTCATGTGTCTAGTGAATTTTCTTCTAATATTTTCACCTCTAGTTGATCTTCACCTACTAGACAATGTACATGATGTTTGTTCAATTTATTCTATCCTACCTGAACTTTTGTCACTTGAAAAAAATAGATCTAATAAATAACTATTTGGTTGAATGTCCTATAAACTCCATCAAATGAGAGAAATTGTTAGCGAGTGTCATAAGGGATGTTGAGAAATGTATTTATGAAACCACAAGAACATTATAATAGTATAAGTGACATATAATTGAAGTTCTTTGCATTTAAAATATTCGAGTAATATTTAAAAAATTGATAACTTGAGAACCTATTCATCCTAACCAATGAACTCACTTGATAATTTGAGAACTCAACATGATTTGATATCATTTAATCTTCCATTACAAAAAATACCCACATACTTCGATATGTTGAAGCTAGAATGCAACTAGTTTCAATCTTCATAATTTTCATTTCACTAGTGTCATAATGTAATTCTTATGTATCTATCAAAAGAACAAAGAAAATTATTTTTGTAAAGCATGGGTTTCATGCTCAAGTCACTTTGTCATTAGGTCAAGCATCCATTGAATTCTCCTAGGGTTTTCATGAGTCAAGAGTCCTTTTCATATTGTAAAAGAGCCTTTAGGGCATTTGTATCAAGGAATATATATATATATATATATATATATATATATATATATATATATTTTTAAATTAGAAATGTCTAGAAGGCTCCCAATACCAAGTTGGCCAACCAACGAAATTTCGGCCTAGAGATGGCTAATGGAGCCTCTTAGAAAGTCTATATAAAGATGGATCTATGACCTATTGTGAGGCACATCAAGTACATATCGTTGATTTTGATCTGCAATTGGAGAGGAGTGTGAAATTCCTAGAAAAGTGAAGAGCATGCTAGAAAAGGAAGAAAGAATCCATAGAAGAGTTTGAAAGTTTGTAATTTGTCTTCCACTGTTCACATGTGCGAATACCAAATGGTTTCTAGTTTTTCCTCAGGTTTGAAATTGTAGGTGTTGCAGGTTTCCTTGGTGAGCACCAAAGGCTAGAAGAACCCTCATCTTGAAGATATCTTGTTTTGCTGCCCTCAAAGACTTACTCTTGTGCTGAAGATGAAATATTGGATGGTTGACTTGGTTCTTGGCAATGGGCCTATTTTAGGTTTTGGGCTTGGAAGTATTCTTTGAATTTATTCTATAAGAACATAAGTTATTTTTGGGTCCACAACATCGCATGACATGCCTTGAATTTCTCAGGGCGAGACATGAAACTTTACGATAGGCGGCGGAGAGGGTTTTGTCTCTTGGAACTGCCAACCTCGGGACCTTAGAGATACCTTATTCCTCCACTATTAAGAAAAAAGGCTAGGGCTCAAATAATTCATGTTAAAATATTAAAACGTGCTATCCCTCTTATGCTTGTAAATTTAGACAATTTCGTTAATCAAAGGGATTTGTTAACAAACACAAGCTTTGTATGGAACCTGGAGGCCCAAAACCTTGTTGATATTTAAAATGCACTAACTTTTGATCCCCTTAGATTTTTTAGACTGCCATATACCATTGGTGTTGTAGGGAAAAGTATCCGATTCGGATGACCCTATCCCACTCTAAGGGTGATAGTACCTCAGCAACAACTGTAAACAAAACTACTTAAGGTTTTCTTCTTTATGAAAGCAAGAGAGAATGAAGAAATGCACTAACCGTTGCCTTGCGCTTAATATTTGCTCCAATCTCTTCTCTTTGCTGCTTGCTCCTAGCTCTTTTGCTGGCCCAGCTACAATGAGATCCTGCAAAATAACAAAGAAGGAAACTACAAGAAGCATGCATTCATAACTGATTCAAGGATTAGCATAAATCAAATATACAATCATCACAATACATCATTGAAACAAATGCATATAGAAGAACCTCAATAGCTTTTATTAATGGAAGAAGTAAAGTTCTGAGAAGGTTACAACCATTGAAGGCTCCAATCCAACAACACCTCCCAGCAGAAAGAATTTCTCCTCTTCACCTCCTTCAAGTAATCACCCAATAGTTCTATAGTGAAACCAACAGCATATCATTACTTTGCACAAAATTCCAGCCTCCTGAGCTCATAGGAGAGAGCTCAATATATAGATGAATTGAGAAAGGATGAGTCAGCTTGCAACTGATGTGTAGCTGCCTTGTGTCCTCTCTCTCTTCAGTTGATCTTCAGTTCTTGAGTCCACTTGGAGAACCTTGCTTCCACTTGGAGAAACAGAGCCTCTGACTCATCACAAGGTGAAATCCCTGATCCAAGTGTCATTTTTGGAAGATTCCAGAGCAATGACTCAGTGTGCCACTTGTCCCATCTCGCTCAGCGCAGGTGGCCTTTGTTCTACCTGCTTTGCAACGCAGGTACACCATGGAGGAGTTGAGTTTCAGCGCAGAAGCCTAGTGGAGCACCTGCTTTGATTTCAGGATTGCTTGTTTTTGAGTGTTTTCAGGTGGAGAACTGATCTGAGAGCTGTTGGTTTGCTGACCTTGTTCCTCTAGGGGTAGGAACATCATGTTTAGGGACTTTGGATCCCTTGGATTATTGACAATTCATGCCTGATGCTGCAAGGCACAAAATTGTCTATAACAGATGCCCCCTAAAGTATGAGGTCGTTTATCGGGTGAAATGCTTTATTAGGAGGATCCGAAGTTCATTCAATCTGCAGAGAAGTGTCCTGTAATAAGATACAATACAATACATTATTTTTCATACTTTTTCATGATCTAGCTGAGGCGGGCATTCCCATGCTCAGCTTTATAAATTCATTTTGGTACATAGAACAGACGATTGTCTGATGGTAGACTGATAATTCTCTGCTGAAATTATCATCCTTTGAGAAGGATGATCATCTGCTGCAATGATGTACACATCAAATGTCTTTATATCCTGAATATATATCGCAGCCCGGATGGATGAAACTAGATCCGGGGTCTTCAATCTCTTCCGATCTTCACTCGATGTACAAGTCGATCCATGTGAGAATTTCTTGAAGTCGAACATGGAAAGACATCGCTTGATTACCGGTCAATGATGTAAACCGTTAACAAGCGCGAGAGGAATCACCGATAAGGATGATGACCCTCAAGGTACAGCAGTACAATTCACATGGTGGGAATAAAGGACTTGGCGTCGACCACCATGCAAAATCCTCTGGTCGAAGGTCATTGATGTATACCTGTCGCCGGAAGTGAGAAACTTGCCATTGAGGCATGCAAGCTTCAAAGTACTGAAGGGGTTGTTCCTAGATCAACTCCTTGGATAATGAGATGATGTCGACAAGGAGCGATCCGTCAAAGGAGGGCCTTAATGAATCCCACATCATTGACACGGAACGGAGCTAGTGATTGTGATGAGGTGAAAACAAACTGTGATGTATGATTCAGGGTGGTGGTCATGAAATGGATGAAGGACAATGTATGGCAGTGGATGGGACACGGTTGACTCTTTGCAGAACAACATTTCTTGAACATATAACGACACTGATGTGATGGATCGGTAGCATTACCCCAAATGTGGATGATGTGGCGAGGACCATGGTGATGAGACCGGTGAATGAAACAACCCAACCCGATGTGATACGGAGGACAAAGTGTCATGTTCAAGAGCGACTTGCTACCATTAAAGCTGTGAGGTTCTCCCAATTTTTCCCCAGTCATTGCTGACCAGTACCTCTTTATTTTTGTCAAGCTTGAGGAGGATAACATATGATTGTTCTATAACCTGCCCTTCGGGCAAGCCCATCGCTATGTTTTAACGAGCCCAGCGATAGGGAAACTCGCTCTCGTCTAAAGACAAGTTTGTCGCTATTTAATCATTTTAACGAGTCTAACGACAAGGAAAACTCGGTCCTTTTCATTTTTAGAGAGTCTGAAAAGGTACATAAAGTCAACTCCAGAATTCCTTTTTCGTCATCTAATCCCTTCAGTCCGAAAAAGTATAAAACAATACAGAAGGGATGAATTTTCGATTGCTTTTAACGAGCCGAACAAAACAAGCGCTCGATCTTTTTGTGCAATAATCCCTCAGGTCCAAAAAGATTAAAATCTAGAGGAGGGATAGCTCTTCCGGTCGTTTAACGAGCTGGAAGGCCAAAACTCGGCAAACTTTTCATATTTTACGAGTCAGGAGAAAAGAGCTCAAAGAAGACTCGTCTTTTGAGGAACGAGTGATAAACAGGGATAGCAGCAGATTCCAGGTACAGGTTGGAATATTCCAATCACGGCAGTGTCACAAGGATGGCTAAGTGAAATCACTCTTCGCAGCTGTTCCTCAAAATGGGTAAACAATCATATGGAGATGAACGATTGGCCAAATGAACGGTGGAGGTGATGGCTGCAGCAAAACACGACCAAGGCTTTTATATGGCTGTCAAAGGTTACATTCTTTAAATGGTTATTTACCGGGCAGTTCATTTTTTAACGAGCTTAAACTTGCTCAAAAGCTTATGTTTATTTTTTAACGAGCATGAACTATGACGCTAAAACTGCTCGGATCTTGCGTTTATTTTTTAACGAGCATGAACTGTGTGCTAAAACTGCTCGATCTTTTGCATGCCCCCAACATCATAATAACGCATGTCAAAGGAGGGTGCCCCCCAAGCTTCATTGCATTCAACTTGGTGGTTGGAATGAAGGTTTACCTTTGAATTTTGAAAAGGGGATTTGTTTCATTTTTTAATGAGGTTGACATAGTAAAAGAACTATCCTCGTGACTCCTTGTTTCATTTTTTAACGAGGTTGACATGAGATAAGAACCGTCCTCGGAGCCCACTGTATTTACAGTATTTCCATTAGGGCGATGATCCATGCTGACAAAATATTTAGGAATCTTCCGAATCCGTTGGATATAGAAGATTTCATATTGTAGGTTTCCACTGTGGCTACTTCCGCCAGATTACTCGCCGGCGGTAGGGTAAAAGTACCCATTAAGGCAGGGTCTTTTAGGAGACCTACTCCAATATTTTGGAGCGATTGATTACTTTCATGGATCATTGTGCTGCTTCCCGTAACTTGAGAACTGTTGGGGAGAAATGTTTGTTGGTCGACGATTGTAATTTTTCCTTGAAAAGGAAATAAAATCCTCCTGAAGTAGGTCGACACAACTGCAGCCATGGCATATATCCAAGGCCTTCCCAGTAGGATGTTGTAATCGAGGTTTCCGTCGATTACTTCCACATCAACTTCTATTGTTTTGCCCCCCAGTTCAACTTGCAAGTTATTTAAAATCCCGTATGGAGTGTATGATCGTCCATCAAATGCTTTTAACGTCGTTGACGATTTCGACAAGGGTGGTGAGCCTAAATTTTTCCAGCAACTCATCGACGTAAGACATGTAGATGCCCCCTCATCAATAATTGTTCGATGAACAGTTTTGTTGAGGGCTTTCACTTGAATAAGGAAAGCTAGTTGAGCTGGTATCTGAGGGTCATATCCTTTATGATCAAAGGTCACAAGATTGGAATCCATTGGGCCAATCCCACCTATGGCTGATAATAAAGCTTGCTCTTGGGAGGTGCATTTTTGCGCTACCTCAAGTGTCGACATAGCGGACGACGATTGGGTCAGGTCCTCTATTATATTGTAATCCTGTGTTATTTTTTCACGAGGATTAAATGTCGATTTGTGTACTACTCCCTTTGGCGACTTTATCATTGGTTTAGGAACGATGGGTGGCACAACTTTGGTCAAAGTTGTTGTTGAACTACTAGGTTGTTTGTTTGCCTTTTTGTTCAACTGCTTTGGATTCCTGTGATCTTTATTCCTTGTCAAAGCATTATTTTGCTGCTTTGAGGTGGACAACATAAGCACTTGGGATCGTGAAGCATTTTGATTAGCAACCAGATTTTGTCTTGGACTAGGAAACGGATCAGTCAATACTGCTGGGGTTTTTGAACTCTTGAAGAGTTTCTTAACTTCAGCTATATGAGGACAATCTTTCGTCCAATGATCCTCATCGCATATATGACACCCTGTCGGGGGTTTCCCTTTCCTTTTCTTTTTCTTCTTGCCCCCTGGTTGCTTCAGTTGTTTGCCCTTGTCGGTCGACATGGCATTTACTTCTGAGGCAAGAAGTTCCTCATTTGCATTTTGACTAGAAATTTTGCGTTTGCCAGTCACGCCATTACTGGCGTGAGAGTCAGTATTCGATTTAGGAGGGGGAGGAATTGAAAATTCAGGTCTGGGGGCGTCAGGTATTTTGTCGTAGAGCGTGCCAGACTGAGTATATACTAAGTCCAGATATTGAGCACGAGCAATGACCTGCTCCTCTGTTACGACTCCCCCCTTGGCCACATCTTCCGTTATAGCCGGAAGTAACGACTTTATAAACCATTCAGCTAACAGCTGATCGGGAATGTAAGTTTTCACCATCCTACGACGACGTCGCCACTCATGTATATGATCAGATATGTGAGTGGCCGTTGTCTGTTTGAAGTTGGTAAGGAGTTCTGTTCCCGTTTCATACCTTATCGGTAATTGAAAATGGGTTAAGAAAGTCGTGGCTAAGGAGCTGAAATTGTCGAAAGAGGCTCTTGGCAATTCAATGTACCATTTAGCCGCTGGACCTGTCAATGTCCTTTGGAAGAGGCGAAGTCTTATCGAATCATCGTTTAGAGTGTTCGATGAACACCACAGATGAAAAGTCAGGACGTGATTCGACGGGTCTTCACCTGGATTTCCATTGAATTTAGGAATGTCCGATGGAAGTTTATGCGGAATCGCTGGCCACCAAGGGGCATAAGCAATTGGATCATTCGTCAGCCGGTTTAGATCTGGCAATTCTAGAGTTGCTACAAAGGGCAACTGTTGGTTCAGGTTAGGCGAAGCATATCCAAGATAAGATGGTATCGCCTAAGCAATGGGTCTTTGCAGACCAGCATAGTGCTGACAACTTTGAAAAAGTTGATGGGCATAACCATTATATCATGGTTGCCCATTACTTACAAAGACTTGTTGCTCAGGTCCTTGATATGATTGCTGGAATGGCAGTTGTTGAGATTGAACCAACTCTGGTTGTTGGACCATTTGCTGTTGACCAATACTGGATGATTGACCAAGATGAGGAGTCACAGTACTTGTTCGAGCCTGAGTCGCTCCAGATAAGGAGGCACTACCCTGAGATTGTGATTGAGCCGCCAAGACAAGAGGTTGTTGTATTACAACAGGTAGCGCTTGTACTTGCGACGCATTCGCCGTAGTAGGTGTGGTGGGAATATTCGACACAGGGTGTACTGGTTGCATTGAATATGCAACTCCTGATTGTTGAGGCAGTATTGGTACCCAACCGCTAGATGTGATTCCAGTTTGACCTGAACTTTGTTGTAAACTCCCACATGGTTGTTCTCCGGGAGGGAACAATGAAAGAGCATACTGCCCTCCACATGGTGGAAATCCAGTACTTAAAGGGTAAATTGGCCTTTGAAGACACATTGGATCAATTTGTTGAGTTTCAACATAAGAAGTACCAGATGATAATCCGGATGAAGAAATAGGAACTAACCATATTGTTGTCCCTGATGGGACTCCGGCTTGTTGTTGGCAATTTGCCGGGACAGATGGTATACCAGCAAACATCGTTGGAGTCGCAGCAGGAGGCTCTGCTGTTGCTGTGTCGGACGACACAGTCCTAGATGTTGACGGTTGTTCAGACATTTTGAGTCTATCCAAAAGATTTTAGCGATTCTACAAGAACTTACGATGCCAAAAGACTAACTTCGAAGATCAACGTAGGAATAGGAGGTGATTATGTTCCGTTTAAAATGAATTTTATTATGACGACGCTTTAGACACAACTTGCTTTTTCACTTTTTAAGAGTCGAGAAAAAGCTAAAGATGACTCTAGTCTCCTTCGATGTATTAACGAGCCCGAAGTGACAAATGCTCGGTTGGACTTTTTCAGTTATAGAGTTTGAAAAAGGCCAAAAGAAACTGCTCTGGAGATCTAGGCAGAGGGTGTGCCAAACTTTTCGCGAAACCACAGAATACGTTTTACGGTACGGGTGGTCGATCTTCGTGAATGCTGTGTTCACTGCATCGCGATCAGTAGGGCGGCCGACACGGCTTCCTATGGATAAAGGCTTTGTTCCTATAGGGGTCTCCCAATATATACGCGACGGTACGTGGGAGCACAAGTCCGTATTAGTGCCACCGACTCTCAGGAGGAACCACCCACCTTCGTAGAGATCGACAGTCACTACGTTTAACGATGCCAGAACACGTCTCTACCTAGACCTCTATGTGTTTGCGTTATGTTACAAAGCATTGTTATGTAAATTGAATTTATTTTAATGTTGATCTTGTTTAGAAGTTTGCCTTTAAGGATCACCACAAGATGTATGTAACAAATTCCTGAATGCAGTCTAAGATGAGAAGCAAACTTTTCAATCTTTCAACTTTGAAAATCTTAACTACTGAGGAGAAGAAAGGCAAATCTTTTCACACAGATCATAGAGCACACACTAATGCAAAATTTCCTAAATCAGCATGCAAACAGTCAAATGCAAAATGCACAATGCATGTATTTTCTTTTCCCTTTCTTAATGTTGATGTATTACAAAAAGAAAGTTGTTATATAACTTTGATTTCGATTTCAAGTGAAAGTAAACAAGCTTGTCCAAAATCAAAAGACACCTTAAGATTTACTTGTTTAATCACTGGAAATACATGAAATCAAACCATAATGACGAAAGTAAAAAGACTAATCAGCTATGGACAGCAAACAAGCTAACTCTTTAGACCAGCAAAATGCCTAACACAGGTTCAGATCTAAGAGGCCAAAGCAAGACTAGTTCACTTTCGTTATGGGAAATTGTAAATGAGGTAAGAAATACAAAAGAACAAGTACAATTTCGTTATATAACAGAGGCGGAATGATGGCAAGTAAGGTTGGTTTCAGAATAGGTACAAGACTGGTAACTGGCTGCAAAATCTATAGTGAAAAAGGCAAGAAAAAGGGAGGAAACCCCAACTGCACAAGGCAAAATTGGGCCAACGCAGGTGCTGCACAGCCAGTCTGGCTCTCAGCGCAGGTAGCCCCTTCGGGACCTGCGTTGCAAAGCAGGTAGCCTATGTACTACCTGCTTTGGAAAACGAAAGTTGCGTTTTCACAGTTTCCGGGTCACAATTTTCTCAAAAATTCACAGTTTTTGCTCAAATCAGAAGCTATCAGTCAAGTACACACTAAGGGATGACAAGGAAGATGAAAAGCTATCACTAAGAGCTTACAAGGATCTTTGTAGATCAGCTCTTCAAATCATGAACATGCTCAGGAATGAGCTAGAGTAGCTGCCCTCTACTTCGCTTTTGATATAGTCAAAAGCTTTTCGATTGGGTACTCTTTTGTTCAGGAAATGAATAGCAAAATACTACAAACAATCAAACAGATATGATCCCCAGCAGAGTCGCCAGTTTGTTGTAGGGAAAAGTATCTGATTCGGATGACCCTATCCCACTCTAAGGGTGATAGTACCTCAGCAACAACTGTAAACAAAACTACTTAAGGTTTTCTTCTTTATGAAAGCAAGAGAGAATGAAGAAATGCACTAACCGTTGCCTTGCACTTAATATTTGCTCCAATCTCTTCTCTTTGCTGCTTGCTCCTAGCTCTTTGCTCTTTTGCTGGCCCAGCTACAATGAGATCCTGCAAAATAACAAAGAAGGAAACTACAAGAAGCATGCATTCATAACTGATTCAAGGATTAGCATAAATCAAATATACAATCATCACAATACATCATTGAAACAAATGCATATAGAAGAACCTCAATAGCTTTTATTAATGGAAGAAGTAAAGTTCTGAGAAGGTTACAACCATTGAAGGCTCCAATCCAGCAACACCTCCCAGCAGAAAGAATTTCTCCTCTTCACCTCCTTCAAGCAATCACCCAATAGTTTTATAGTGAAACCAACAACATATCATTACTTTGCACAAAATTCCAGCCTCCTGAGCTCATAGGAGAGAGCTCAATATATAGATGAATTGAGAAAGGATGAGTCAGCTTGCAACTGATGTGTAGCTGCCTTGTGTACTCTCTCTCTTCAGTTGATCTTCAGTTCTTGAGTCCACTTGGAGAACCTTGCTTCCACTTGGAGAAACAGAGCCTCTGACTCATCACAAGGCGAAATCCCTGATCCAAGTGTCATTTTTGGAAGATTCCAGAGCAATGACTCAGTGTGCCACTTGTCCCATCTCGCTCAGCGCAGGTGGCCTTTGTTCTACCTGCTTTGCAACGCAGGTACACCATGGAGGAGTTGAGTTTCAGCGCAGAAGCCTAGTGGAGCACTTGCTTTGATTTCAGGATTGCTTGTTTTTGAGTGTTTTCAGGTGGAGAACTGATCTGAGAGCTGTTGGTTTGCTGACCTTGTTCCTCTAGGGGTAGGAACATCATGTTTAGGGACTTTGGATCCCTTGGATTATTGACAATTCATGCCTGATGCTGCAAGGCACAAAATTGTCTATAACAATTGGAAAGGTCGTTCTTATGTCTATTCAGCTATGCCATTTTTCAAAAGCATTTGAGCCAATATTCTGAGACTTTTGGTATTCAAATTTGGGCATGAGGGGAAATATTTGGTTGGACCAACCCACTCTCAAGACAAGAAAGCTCAAGAGCCCACCTTGTTAAATTTTAAGGTTTATCTAACAATTTATTTTGGCTATTGATCACCCATATTTTTGTTGTTGTTAAAGATGGGTAACTAGGGAAGAATCCCCTAGCCTATTTGATCTAACATCAAATGGAACAAAATTGGACGAATAATTATTATTGGACAAAATAAATATCAAATTCTTCGAGGTCAGCTTCTTGGAGGGAAAATGAAATATTGTAATTTGAATTATTGAAATTGAAATTTAGTATTGGGTCAAAGTTAATGGGTCGACTTCTTTGTCGGCTACCCACCTCAAGGGACACGTCCCTTGGCTCCCATAACTATAAATAAGCATCTAAATACATCATTTGTGTGCATCAAGTTAGACCTCTATTTGAGGCAGTTCAAAGTTTATGTCTAAGACTTAGATGCAAGATAATTGGAGGATATTATGATACATTCTTGGATATTTGTTGAAGTACAAACCTCTTCCCTAAAGGAGCTCGAATCTCTCTTAAGGCGTGGTTTATGTTGAAAAGTATTATGATACCACAATTCAGATCTTGGCACAATGAAAGATACAATTTCAAATATCTCTATGACTCTACTATGGTAGCTCAGTTAATCTTATAGAGGACTTATCTATGACACAATTCAGACATGTTTTCTGTTCAACTCGAGTATGATGCTACAGTTTAGATCCTCTCTTTGTTTGATCCATATTTGTGCAAGAATGAAATGAAATACAATCATAAACAACAAAATAAAGCTACAATGAAAATAAAACTTTAATTCATTAATGAAAAGTACTGAAAATTGTTACATGTCGAATGGAAATAAACTAGTTCAGACGATGGTATCTTATCTCTAAGAAAATATGTTGTGGCCTGATGACTTCTAAACTATGTTACAATGAGGCTCAAAGGCCTATTTATTATTGAGAAACAATGGGAAACCATACAGATCCAAAAACCTAAATCTAGGAGATGAAGCGCCAAAAGTATGTGGGCCTTGTTGGGGTAAATTGGTACATCAACTTCCCGGGGTCGTAACTTTGGCATATGATCTCTATTTGACGCGTGAAATACCTCGTTAGAAAAATATCCCTGTACTACAACTTTTGATTGTAAACCCCTATGTTAATATACAAGTTTTTCTGTTTTCTAGAAAAACATTGTTTAGGGCCTCAAAATGGCTTTGGAAGTTTAGGCCTAAAAAGCTGCCATAAATAGTAAACTATGCTACAATTAAGGAAACTGAAAGAAACAGTGGTGGGGGTCCAAGTGGAATAAGCAGGTGGCCACCAATATCCACCTGCATTTGTCCTTCACCCTTAGGAAGCAATGGTCCTCATTGCGTTGAGTGCCTCCATGAGATGGGGAAACATCTACTGAACTTGGTCCTTGGTGAGCCACTTGCCTTGGTACAGGAGTTGGCAAACTTTGATGACCTAATATAGTTTGATCTTCTGTTGGAAAGTGGTCTTGACCTGTGTGTCCATGATACAATCACATTAGAGAAATTCTGAGCTCTAAAATGGGCCTCCTAAGGAATATTGTAACATAATAGTGGAGATAATAAAATAAGATTATATTACCTCATCAAGTTTTGGAGGGGAAAAAGAAAAAAATTACTTTATCAACTCATATTTTCAACTTATCTCCCTATGGTTTTACTCAAATTTCAAGTGGGAGAACTCATTGAAGGTGGAATTTAATTTTACATCTAAGGACTACCCATGTTGCATACTTTCAATGGTCTCTACTAAACAAAACATGTAAAGTACATGAACAAATGTGATTGTAATAATGGCCCTGCGTCTGCGTGTAGGCCCCTCCGCCCACGGCCGCGCCACCACGGGCGGCGGGTGAGTGGAGGGGCCACGCCCAATTTTATTTTATTTTTTTTCAATAAAAAAAAATCGTTAAAAAACTATTAAAATTTTTTATTTTTTATTTTTAAATAATTTTTTAAATTTTTGAAATTTGAAATTAAAAAATTAAAGTTATTTAAAAAAAATTAAAATTTTTTTAATGATCTTTTTAAAAATAAAATAAAAATTTGTTTGTTTGTTTTTTTTTTTTTTTAAATTTTAATAGTTTTTTTTTTTAATAAAAAAAAGAATTTAAATTTTAATTTAAATTTAAATTTTTTTATTTTTTATTTTTTAAATAAAAAATGTAGGTTTAATAAAAAATAATTATTTTTTATTTTTTTTTAATTTTTTAATTTATGTTTTTCATTTGAAAAGGCATATATTTTACGCCATTTTCATATATATATATATATATATATATATATATATATATATATATATATGAGTTTATTTTTGTTTTTTTTAATATTAATTTTACTAGTTTTTTATTTTTTTCGTTAATTTTCTATTTTTTTTTTTTTAAACTAGCTTGTTTTTTTTTTCCTAGTTTTTGCTAATGGTTTTTTTTTAATTATATATATATATATATATATATATATATATATATATATATATATATATATATATATATATATATATATATATATATATATGTTTTTTTTTTCCAAATTCTTTTATGGTTTATGAGATAATTTTTTTTAACATTTTTTATTTTTTTATTTTTGTCTTTTTTATATATATTTTTATATTTGTTTTTTAGAGACAATTATTTCATGTGGATTGAAAAATTAATTAACGATGTACAAATATGTAGAATATTGAAAACGCAAAATATCTACCTTCTTTAAATATGCAAAACAATAAAAACCTCACTACAAAAAAAATAAAAATAAAAATAAAAACAAGAAAATATGAAGAAGACCACTTCCAAAATTATTAAATTTACAAAATAATTATTTACATTTCATACATTATAAAATTAAAAGTAAAAAAAAAAACCTTTTAAAAAAAGGGCATGGTGTAGAATTACCACTTTTTAAAATCAACATCAAAATCACTACCATTCTAAAACACAATGTACATACAAAATTTTATAGTGCCAAAAACTATGCTCTAAAAAAAACATGTGTGTTCTGCATCACCCCTTTTCAAAATCGGGTCACTTTTTTGCTATCTCTACAAAATGGGTAACAATATCAGTTCTTGCTTCAAATTTTATGTTGTTTGTTGATGGTTCATCAAACCGAGCTACGATTTGGTCGTAATGGGGGACAAAAAAACTAGGGGTTTTCCTATAAAAGGGTGTTTTCCCTCCAATTTAATTCATTTGCACATTGAGCTTTGGTGAATTTGAAGAGGAGTAAAAGGCCCTAAATATTTTGGAGATCATAGTGGACAAGCTGACCATCGGAATCAGGTTTTGCGACTTTCAGGCAAGTGACCTTACTTGTGTAAAGATGGCCTTAATGCTTCTTGGAACGATGGTTCCCGACGAAGAATTAAGGGAAGAGGAAAACAAGAATGAACTACTAGAGGAGGTCTAGAATCATCCTCACCCACTAAGTCAAACATGGGGACTATGTGGTAAAGGTGGTATGACATAGAGTAGAATATTTGAAGATATGGTATCAAATGTCTATGATATGCGATGTGAATATGGCTTGCCAAAGAGGCTGGTAGGACAAACTATCTAAGGAATGGGAGGATAATCGATCATACCTAGATCCAGTGGGATCTAGGCTGAGACTTATGTTAATCAATTGAGAAGATGGCTAGGGGAAAACCATCATGCCCCCAAGCATGGGATACTTCCCACAAGCATATGTGATGGAGGGGACTAATCTGGTATGCAAAGGTGGGAATGATGCCCCCTAGCAAGAGGAGTTTGTGGAGTGTCATTGTGTTCCGAGTGCTCAAAAAAGGGATTCAAGAATCTTGGCCCAACTTGGAACGATATCCTCCAAAGGATGATAAGGAGATGTAGGGGCCTATGTGCTACCCAATATGCTATGGGTGTACCAGATGTATTTAGAGTGGTAGATTCCAAACACATTTATTTTTATATGTTGATACATAATGTGGTTATGCATATTTTATATGATGATTGTGGTTCACCATTGTCTTGGTCATGGTTGTATTCTGTAGTATACATGTGATAAATGCCAATCTAGAATATTTTTTGCAATGGTATCTACATAGTTATTTTAGGCTCTAGGAACATGACTGAAAGTAATGGTTTCAAATTCACATACGAGCAACTTAACTCGTAGATATTTTATAAATAGGACTTGGTTATGCACATGACATACACTATTCAATTGCATGACAAGCAACAAGGAATCTAAACGAACATGAAGATGAAGGTTGTGATGAGCAAGGGCATTGACTAACAAACCTATCACTGCATCATATTTGACCTGGTTATTGGTGGCAGATCCAATGCACATGCCGTTAGAATGGACTAACGTATGAAAGGGGGTGAAAATGGCCCATGCTATTGAGGCTAGATTCCTAGAGAAGTGACTCGCACTGTCAGCATAACCGATATACAGTGTGGATGGTGGATCCATACGAAAGGTGCAAAAGACAACAAATGAGATGATGCAACCTACCTAAATGCATGACAAAAAAAATACATGCAAATCAATGGGACATGCTACAGGTAAAATTTCTTGAGGTAGAGTGCATTGCGAGGATTAGGAAGAAGTTGGCCTTCGAAATCCTTTAAGAGATATGCCCCCTTACCCAAGTCCTTATGAATGATGTAATGTCCTAGCCATAATGATGAGTGAGATAAAAATGAATGATACAATCAACATTGCAATAATAAATTTCATCACCGATGAGGAGATAACGAGGGGCTGGGTATCAGATACATAGTCGATCATCACGAGTAATATGGGGGGAAATCTATAGGTTCACAAATATGGAAGGAAGTATGCATGATGGTGCATATCATCCCAAGGGTAATCAGGGGTAGTCATGGCTTCCATGATGTCCTCATCAGGATGGAAGATGGGAGGAATGGTGGAAAATATACTACATGATGTGACGGAACTACCTGGTGCATCATCTTGAGAAAGAAGGTTCACATATGCAACATATCGAGTGGTAGACGAAGAGCTAGTAGATGGAAGATCTATCAATGTTGAGACTCAGGTTTCCGATGAGGGATGTTTGACAGAAGTGCGTGCGGGAACCTCAGAGAGGTTTTCCTGTGAGGATCTCAAGGATGATGACAAGTAAAAGATATGGAATATAGAATCCATCATCTCAACATCAGGGGGAGGAATGACGATGGTGGGACTAGAGTCCTCCAATTCTGGTGCAGGAGTGGGACCATAAATCACAAGCAGAGGGCTATATGACCCACTACGAGCGGCCTCAAACTCGTGAAATGCCTGAATTTATTCACGAAACTCGTCGAGACGAGGAAAATGATGGGTATAATGGCCGTAGTTATCTCACAAAGCACACAGGTGATTTGTACACAACGATTTAAGTTTCTTGGTTGAATAAGGTAAGGTAACATGGACCACCAGTATGTTAGACTCAGGAAACGTATCATTGGATATGGACTTGAGGTGAGGGATCTCAAGAAAGTTATTGATGGCATGCCCAACAACTTCACACAAAGTGCAATGAGGTGTCGACTTTGTAGGCTTAGGGGTAGCTGACATTGTCTGGGGAGCCTTGTCCTTAGGTTCCTTCTTCTTGGCTTTTCCCACCCTGTCTGGATGTTTTTTCAACAGGAGTGGGTTCTTGTTGAGGTTGCGGTGGAACTGGAGCAGCGACATGGGTCATAGGGACCAATTGAACTGGGGTCAAAGCATGATATGGTTTGAGTTGACCAGGCAGAGTGCTCACTGGAGGATCAATGTACTAGACTGGAATCCACAAAGTCATATTATGGAGACTCAACGAAGCCATGATAGGTACATAAAAGGTTTTAGGAGGAGGAAATAAGAAAGGTATCAATCTTGTAGGATAATGTCATGGTAGAATGGTTCCTGGATGGTTAAGAGCTGGAGGAAGAGCTCGTAGTGGGAACAAAGGAGAGGCACCCACAAAAGGAAGAGGTCTTGGAGGGGTAGATCCTGATGGCTTGACTGAATTTGAAACAAAAGGGTGTTGTGGAAATGATTGTTGACCAGAGGTACCAGACTGCTTTTGAGCAAACCGTGATGCTTGTAACATGAAAACACTCAATGAGCTGCGCTCATAGATGGGAGGGGGAGGACCACGATAAGCACCCAACAAGGTGGAATCTTTGTAGACTCTGGGTGAAACACCAGTGAGAGGGGTGACATACTTCTTATCGAAAATCGATGAGATAATGGAATCAGGGAAGGTCATGGATGATGGCTTGTAGTACGTCAACTAATTGATAGTGACAATCTTCCCTTTATGGGGGAAGCCCATATTGCATAAAACTGCATACACGACGATTGACATGGCATAAGTGTAAATATGACCCAATAGAATGTTGTAATCTAGAGGGGCATCAATAACCTCAATGTCTACAAAAAAAGTATTTCCCCCAAGAATCACTGAAAAATTGTGATACATGCTGAAAGGCTGGGAGGGGTGATCGTCCCAAGCATGCAAAGTGATGGTGGATGGGGACTGTTGGGCATGAAATCCACCCACGGAATGTTTTAGGGCTCAAACCCCAAGTTTTGAGTTGATATTGTTGTAAAGCTTCCCAAATTGTGGGCGCAAAATGTATGTTAGAGTCATAGGGATGTCCGCCATAAGTTTTGAATGTAATGTCGACCTACCCATGGTTCGTGGACCATGGGATTATATGAATAGAGCGAGGCTCTAAGTTGTAAAGAAATAAAGAAGAGGATGGGCATGAAGGGTCTTAGAGATTAAGTCGAAGTATGAAGTGTGTTTTGGGTCGTAGAGTAGGAGAAGGCTCTACAGCTAGTAGAGTCCGCAACTAAGTGTGCAGACCCTTGCAGCTGAGTGCGCGGGGCGGAGTTGAGTCTGTAACCAAAGAAGAGAATAATAAAGAGAAGTTTTATTCAAATTCTATGTATCTGTTCTTGAGTAATTACATGTATGATATCAATTGAAAATATGCTGTTTCTTTACTGCATGCACTTGTATGAATTGTGAATATTGTTAAGTATAACTGAAAGCTTACAGATAAGCTAAGTTAATCAACTAATATTAGATTACTAGTAAGGGCTTGGGTAATAACACTATTTGGCCCCCGAGTAGGGCTGCGTGAAGTTAGCATCTCAGGCTACCAGGCTTGGGTAAGTGTGCGTGGCGATGTGCACGCAGGGTCGAACTGCGAACCCCTTGCACTCATCAGACATCTCTAGGGTGTGGAAACCTAGTTTTAGCACCCTCCCATACTACTTCGGGTGAGACCCCATTCTGCGCTCCGCAAACTATTGCTGAAAGGGCCAGTAGTACCAGGATTTGTTTGGTTAAATCACCTCTGAACTTGGGTCATGCCCCAACAAGCCAACAAATGGTTCCGTTGCTGGGACCGAGATCTGCGTAAGGGATGTTTGATGTTGTGTGACTAGAATTCGACAAAGAAAGAAATTGAAAAGTGGGTGGATAGAAAGATTCATGAGTTCGTGGCGCAAGAAATAGGAATCTGTGAGTATCAAAGGAACAATTGTTAGAGCACTACGTGTATATGGAAATCCACAAAATTTTCTTTGCATCCTTCCCATCTGAGTTGTATGAGTGGATTGCGAAGCTAGTGGACAGTCAGGGAAGGTGTAGGCTTGACAAACCAATTGTGTGGACTCCAGAGTTGGTGCGTAGACTAGAAGTGTTGGAAGATGAGGTCACACGTGCTATGGACCATTGGCTCGATCGAATCATAGGAGGGTTTATCACTGAGTTCATCGTAGATACATCAGTCAACTACAGCGAGGTCGAACGATGCTTCCTCAAAGGGCCGTGAGGTAAGTATATTAAATCTTTAAACACTTGGATTAAAATGCTACTATATGAAAAGCGGGTTATGCGAATAAATTGATGTCTGGGGCTACGCAAAGTGGGAATATCTATAGGAATGGAAGTAGCGAAGAATTAGAGACTAGTCCCTTGATTTCACCTCTGCGAGAAAGCGAGGAAGAGCTCATGAAAGTTTCTCCGAGAAGCATGATCAGTCTGAGAAGGCAGCGAATTCCGCTCATACCGCCCCCACCTATGCCACCATTGGTTTCGCCATAGTCACCCTCATCTCCACCCACACCACCTCCGCCACCACCACAGTTCCACATGGCAAGCGCAATAAAATTGCCGGTATTCAAAGGAGTAGGGAATGAAGATCTAGACCAATTTTGGTTCGTGGTAAAGGCTGTATGGGAAGCGCAAGGGGTCACGGATGACAACATAAAGAAGGCAACACTGGTAAGCACGTTACAGAACCGTGCACTGATGTGGTACATTAAACACTCTAATGACAATCCAAATGCAGGGGCAGATATCCAAGCTACACTGAACAGGGAATTTAGCAGGCCAAAATCAGAGACACAGTCGATTATCGGTTTTAAGGAAATTGTGATGCTTCTAGGTGAGACCCCCTAGGAGCCAGATTAGAGATTGAAGGGAATGATTTGCGAAGCCAACATGACCTTGACAAATGGGCAGCACCGCGCATGGTTTGTAGTGTCTCTAACACTGCATTTAAGAACGGCGCTGTCACAGCAGAAGTTATCCACCCAGGCCGAAGCGTTGTAGATTGTAATGAGACTGCATAAGACCCCAATATAAGATCCTGGCCTGGGAGTCCAACAAATCCACACGCAATTGAAGAATTTGTGTTTGGAAATGCAGATTTTAAAATAGGACAGGAAAATTTGCCCAGAGGTGCGCGAGGAGGTATGGTGCATAAAATGCAAGGGATAGGGACATGACAAGGACCACTGTACAGTGTTCACAAATTACTTGGTGGGAGGAGGGCCAATGCCATTGAGACCAAAGGCACAAGCAGGACCGAGCGCAGTGCTTGCATTATGGTGCGTGATTTGTCAGATAGGAGGAAAACATATGATGGATAATTGTCATCTATTATAGAAGTATACGTAGATGTCCCAACAACTATTCTGTAATTTCAGCAGGTCAGTAGGCCATGATGAGCGCACCTGTAGAAACTATGAACTAATGATGGATCAGACCCCTACCTATAGGGTGCAAATTGAAAAACGAGCCCTTGATAAGAATGTAGGGATGGTGTGCACTGGATTTCAGGGGTGCGGATGAGGTCAAGGTGGGATGGGACCGGGAAGGGGTCGCAGACAGTTGATTTGTTACAATTGTAGAGGGCCAGGGCATTATACCCACGATTGTATAAATCTAACGAGATCATCATGTTTATATTATACCCAATTTGATCATGAGATGGAGGACTGCCCTATACTAATAGCAAGGTTGCGCGATAAAGGAATACTCTAGCCTCCCCTAACTTAGAACCTACAAATGATGAGATCTAAGCCGTGCAAAGAGGACCTGAATGTAAACATAGTGCTCTGGAGTGGTATCATGATAGGAGATGACATAGGTAAGCAACCTAAATTAAGTGCGTGGGTTGACAAGGATCCCACAAAGGAACCTAAATTTGATGTGGAGCGTGCGAAGGAGACATTCATGGAAGCTAAGAAGAGCTTCATGGAGGCCTCAACTTCAGGTAGTAAGGATCAACTAGACCCGGAGATAGATCCTTCAATGCTCACTACCATTCTAGAGACATGTATGAAGCTGCTGCGTGACAACAAGGGTGTGAAAGGACTGCAGGAACTTATCACTAGGTGCGCTGGGTTAGGAGAACCACGTATAGTCCGAAAGCTCGGGAAACATACATCGCGAATAGGTATGGAAATGAGATTGACCGTGAAAATAGGGGAATATGAATTGGATCAAGTGATTTTGGATCTAGGGTTAGATGCAAAAGTTCTACTAAAGAAGACATTGTAGCGCATGGGCAAGCTCATGTTGCAATGGTCTCCTATTCAATTGAGAATGGCGAATCAACAAAAGATCCTACCGATGGGAAGATTGCAGGGAATAATGGTAGATATCAAATGTGCGAACGCGCTTGCAGATTTCGAAGTGATAGAGATTGTCGATGACAACGATCCCTATCCTACACTACTGGGAATATATTGGGCCACTAATATGAATAGAGTGATAAATATAAAGAAGTGCAAGATGATTTTTGAGAAAAATTCATTGCGTGTAGTGGTACCTTTAGACCCTGCAGAAGGATTGTGCTACATAGAATCGGTGCGCAATGATGATAACAAAGATGATCTATACTATATTTACAAGATAACCGCACGAGAGCATGATTGGGTGAATCCAATAGCAGATCGCAAGATCTCGTGGGAGAGCGAAAGCTCCTGCACCTCAGATTCAGACGAGGAGATAGAAGGATGGTAGAATCGGTTACACGAGGTAACCATGCTCAATTGAAATATAATGATAAGGTCACTACGCTGTGTAGCAACAGAGGCAAGAGATCTGCCTATGTATGACGGACTGACCACAATAGATGATTTCCTGAACAAGTTTGAAAAAGAAGTATCAGAACAACAACATTTTGACGCGCTGAAATGGGCATTGCGTGCTATGCCCGCAAGGTGGTGGGGTACACATCAAAGAAGTTTTGAGGATTGGCGCGACTGTAGAAGGATGATGCGCCTACGATTTGGAAAATCGCAGATGTGGATAAAAGCTAGATGTGATGGATGATATAACTTAAGCCCACCTCTCCTGATGGGTATGAGTGTATCATACGCAACCTGTACAAGAGCACATCGTCCTCGTGATAGGAGACAGGAACAACAAACAAGAGTGGGCACAATGAGGGTGTGAGCGATGAAGTATAATAAGACCAATTGTGCTAAAGATTATACATGAAGAAACCTTTGACAATATGTGCGAAGTGCTAAACACGGTCCACCATGTGAGATGCACTGACTGGGACCTGTGCGTACCAATGGTTCTATGGGCCTATAGGATCATGTGCAAAAACATGACTGCGTGAGCACTTCCAACACTAAAGTACGAAGCAGATGCTATAATCCCTCTGGAGCATGCAAAGCCTAGTCCGCGAATAACAGCACCCGTAGATACGACGGCCCGCAAGGCCCGAAATAAAGGAACCATGCAACTGCGCGGAACAAAACACATAGAAATGGAGGACGAAATCTGACGAGGACACTTTAGAGATAGTGAGTGAAAGAACCCTGAACTAAGCTAGCTCGGGCTTTGGGGCATTAGAGGGCCATCTAGTTGTCAATACCCTTTCCACTAGCAAATGAAATGATCTCGCGAACTTGAAAAAGGAAGGGTACGATTACGGAGGAAAAACGCTATGATGGACGTGGAGGTCAAGAAGCTGGAAAACGAAATAAAGGAAGAATTTATCATCGAAAAACCAAGGATGGTGAGGCAAGGTGCGTACGATCATACTAACAAGCTGGAGGACTATCGTCGTGAACTAGTTAGTCTACTGCATTAGCTGGGACCATATGTAGTTAAGGAAGTCACCGATGGAAGCACGGTCCAGCTCGTCAAATTAAATGGAGAACCCTTCCCAGGCAAAGTAAATGGCAGCCGCTTAAAGCCTTACACGGGTGGGCCGACTATCTAACTAACCGACAGAAGCACAGTATTCACACTCCAGGGAGACGGACAAAGGCATGGGACTATAAACATATACTGGTCAAGATGGATGGGAACAATTCAGTCACAGAGATCTCAGAACAATGGATGCAGCAGGTTCAACAAGCAGCAGCTCAGTGCGCTACGGACATGAGTACCATTCGAGGGAATCCACGCCAAGATCTCTGTGCCGACAGAGTGACTTGAGGGTGAGTCATGATGTTTGTGTTAGGGGCCTGTTGGGCATGGAATCCCCCCATGGCATGTTTTGGGCTCAAAGCCCAAGTTTTTAGTTGATATTGTTGTAAAGCTCCACGAATTGCGGGGGCAAAATGTATGTTAGTCATAGGGCTGTCCACCTTAAGTTTTGAATGTAATTTCGACCTACCCATGGTTCACAGACCATGGGATTGTATGAATAGGGAGAGGCTCTAAGTTGTAAAGAAAGAAAGAAGAGGATGGGCATGAAGGGTCTTAGAGATTAAGTCGAAGTGCGAAGTGTGTTTTGGGTCATAGAGTAGGAGAAGGCTCTGTAGCTGAGTGCGTAGAGGCCTAGTAGAGTCCGCAACTGAGTGCGCGAACCCCTGCAGCTGAGTGCGCAAGGTGGAGTCGAGTTTGTGACCAAAGAAGAGAGTAATAAAGAGAAGTTTTATCCAAATTCTGTGTATCTGTTCTTGAGTAATTACATGTATGATATCAATTGCAAATATACTGTTTCTTTACTGCACACACTTGTATGAATTGTAAATATTGTTAAGTATAACTGAAAGCTTACAGATAAGCTAAGTTAATCAACTAATATTAGATTACTGGTAAGGGCTTGGGTAATAACAATTTTCGGCCCTCGAGTAGGGTTGCGCGAAGTCAACATCCCAGGCTGCGAGGCTCGTGTAAGTGCGCGTGGCGACGTGCACGCAGGGTCGAACCACGAACCCCTTGCACTCATTAAACATCTCTAGGGTGCGAAAACCTAGTTCTAGCACCCTCCCATACTACTTTGGGTGAGACCTCAGTCTGCGCTCCGCGAACTGTTGTTGAAAGGGCCAGTGGTACTAGGATTTGTTTGGTTAAATCACCTTTGAACCTGGGTCAGGTGACTTGAGTTGCTTCCAAATGGAAGGGGACATCACGTAGGTGGATGCACCTTCATCAATAATGCATCAAGAGATGATGACATTACAGACTCTAACTAGTTTCTGGAAAGCAACAGATGATGGTAATGGAGGATGTTCTAACGCATTAACAAGAAAGAAAATTAGACGATCATCTAAAGGATCTACTACGCCCAAAGCAATTAATAGAGATTTATTCTAAGATTGGCATGATTGGAGGACCTCCAGCGTTGACATGGTGGTAGGTGGTTGCACCAAGTCACATATTATATTGTATGTGTGGGCATCTCGGTTAGATGTTGCATTATGGTGCAATGGCCCTTTGGGGATCTTGGGAATTGAATCAACCTTGGGCTGAGGGATCTATAAAGAACCATTTATTTTTATAAGAGACTCAGTAGATTCTTTGGTTTTGGGCTCGGTTGCAGACAAAGTTGATGGCTTGTCGTATTGACACGACCGAGTTTACAAGTTGACATCACAACTGTTGACTCTGTCATAATTCATCATGAAGATATGGTAGTCACTAGGACCAGAAGGTTGGGGAGGGTGGGATGATTGACCTTGTTGAGGTTGAGCAACAAAAAATCCTTACAGAGGGAAAGGATTCATAAGCACAGTCAGTTAAGATGGCGCAAGATTCTGAGGCATTTGCTACATGTGTGGTTGACGTCTAGAAGCAGCTTAGGATTCCCACATTTGGTGCATATGAGGTAAGAGGGGACACTAATGAGTATAATGGCCATGTAAAACACAACATACAAAATGTTTGTTCATATGAACAACCTTACTTTGCTTGGGTTGGTTGCCTTGTTGCTGGTTGTTGGTGTTAGGCTAGTTCCCCTCGGGTTGATTAGGTTTATTACCTTGGTTAACCTTGTTACCCTTCCCCTTATTATTTTTCTTCGAATTTTTGGGATTGGTCACACTTTGATGTGCATACACTTGACCCTGAGGGGGTGGTGGCTGCTAGGGCAAAGGATGCATGGGAGGCTGTGACGCTAATGCCCAAAGGGATGGAGCACTTGGTCGTGCATAGGTGTAAGATGGTCAAGGGGAAACAGTTTGGAAAATAGGTTGAGCACTAGCTGGCCCTGACATCTGTTGGTGTGGTTGGGTGAATGCATAATATGTGATTTGTCCTGAATACACATTGCTAGCAGGAGGGGGATAAGTGTTGGAGGAACTGGTGCCCCCTGCAGATAGCCATAAATCTGTTGAGTATATGACGAAGAATGTGAAATTGATCTAACGATACCATTGGCAGTGTGAGTTTCCCTTGGTGCATTGGCACCAATAGGATGAGGGAGGTCTAGTACAATGGTATAAACATAAACAGATTGAGCATAAATCAAGTCATATCTCAGAGTAGTCTAGAGAGCCTCTTCCTCTGTCTGAGGAAAGTGAGATGCGACATCTTTGAAAATGGGCGCTAAAAGAGTCCTAAGAAACCAATCGAGGTAGACATGGTCATTGAAGGAAGGAGCACAACACATGCTGCTCCTTCTATGCCATTCCTGGACATGGTTGAAAAGACAGGTGGCATAGGACTGACGGAATGTGTTCAAGAGATCCATACTAGTGTCGTATCAGAGAGGTAACTAAAAATATGAAAGTAATGCTTGAGCCAAAGTCACAAAAGTAGAATGGGAAGCAAAAGGCTAGTCTACATACCACTTTGCAGCATCTCCAGTGAGTGAGCATTGGAATAAACAAAGATGAATGGAGTCATCAGTTATAGAGTTAGACAAACACCACATGTGGAAGGATTGGATATGGTTAGTGGGGTACTCTCCAGAATTACCCTAAAAATTGGGAATGTCAGAGGGAAGCTTTGTTGGCATAGCTGTCCAACTAGAATTATGGTGTATGGGGTCATTTATCAATTGGATGAAATTCATAAGTCTTAACCTAGCCATAAAAGGAAGCAGAGGAGCTGCCAAAATGGTTCCTGTGGTGATTCCGCTAGATGGGACTACAGGAATAGGACTAGAGCCACTAGCTGGTGGGTTTGCCCTACTTGCATTGACACTAGACATGATGACTATAGGTGGGAGGGAAGACTCGAAGTCAAATGAGGAATCAGATAGACTAGAAGAAGAGTTAGTATGGGGACTTGGGGAAAGACTCACTCAGACGCTACAGGGAGGAGTGATACGTCCAAGTGGAAACTGGGGGTGAAGATCTTGGAGTATCCGCAAAAGATGCCTTGGTGGCACTATGATAACAAGACACTGGAGACACGGAAATGGTGAAGGGTAATAAACAAAATAGTGTTGTCTCTTGTGACGGAGATTGATTAATTAAGTTTATGTCTTGGCTTGGTGGTGTAAACCAAGCTCCCTTTGCTTTAGGTGTGGTTGTGTGTGTTAAAATGTGTGTTAATTTTAATTAAGCCTAGTCGATTTTTAGAAAAAAGAAAAAAAGATGTTGAAAACTGTAAATAAACTGAAATAATGAATAGTAAACCAAAAGTAAATTATGCATACAACCCCACCCAAACTAGGTCGAAAAACAGGGAGACTGAATGGTGGAAAAAATGACTCAAAACACACTGGAAAGGGCCATAGGATCTAAGTGTCAATGTGACTGGGATCTAATGACTCTATGCTACTGGGAATGATGCAGCAAACAACAATAAACCAAAGGGAAAAGTACTGCAAAAGATAGGATTAAGGGTGAAAAACCTAGGGCAAACGATGGAACCCTAAGGAAAATGGCCAAACAAGACTAAAAAGGGAGTTTTGGATGAACAAAAACCTATCTTAAGGATCTGATAAAATGATGGCTCAGATTTATAAATAATGGCTGAAAGCACTGAAAATCTTAGACTACCTACTCAACTTGAATCTTCCTATAAAGGTGGAAGGGGAGTGAAACCTTTAGGGCTTGATTCTTCTTCAACAAGACAAACAGAGCATATCTAGGCCTGAAATAGGTTGGGGCAGTGGTTGAACAACCCAATACAACGCTCTCGGAAAAAGCCAAAAAAATTGCAGAAAAAACTCAGAAAAAACCAAAATCATAGGTACTGACCTGTTTTCACGGGAGATCACACTTTTTTGGCTAGGAAGTGCACTTTGGACCTCCAGAATGCAGGTTTGGGTCTGGAAAGCGTGATTTCTGTTCCTTTGTTCTCGCGTGGTAGGTTGTGGAAAAAGTTGCCGTCTCCAGTGCAACTGGTACCTTTTCCCTGTAGAAAAGGCCAGAAAACTCTCAGAAGTTAAAATTTTGACTGTTTTAGGGTTAAAAAGCTAGATAATAACATTAAGAGAATAAAAATATAAAAACCATAATAGCTAAAGCCTATGATCATCCATGTTTCTGAATCACTACAGTGGAGTTGCCATTTGTTATAGTGTATTCTTATTGAGAGTGTACGAAAAGAGGACACGTTAAGCTGTGGATGATAAACAACCCTAACAATAAAAATGGATTTAGAACTCTTTAGATTTGCAACAGATATAAGAAATAAAACCTAGAAAGTTCCAGATCTATGTAGCAAAAGCAATTATACAATAGAAAGAAATAAGAACTATAATGAATAATAACTCCAGAACGACCAATGGACAAGACAAGAATATGGAATTATAATTTTATTGTGTAACACCTGGTGAAAGGAATAGGTAAAATGTTACCAATCCCCCTCAAATGGGATGGGTTCTTGGCTGTCCTCAATGCTTCAGCTTAGTAGAGTCTCTCCTCTCTACAATGTATAAACCCAACAAAATGTGTGTGTAGTGCTCAAATGGGAACTCAAGGATAAAAATAAATGGAAAGCGACAATGATCATAATCAGAGCTGCAACAGTGAGTGCAACAATGAAAATAATTGAAAGTGAAGAATGGATGTAAAACCCTCCAATTTATAACAAAATATTAGGTTATTCTCTAATAATGGAAAATAATAAAATATTATTAACCAAATTCTAGAATTAACCATTTGGAATATTTTATTAGGTTGTAGGGAAAAAATATTTAAATTGGTTAAATACTTTTATTTAAAAATAATAAATAAATAAATGATTTATTTATCATCTCAAGGAATGTGGTTAAGGAATAATAAAAAAATAATGATTTGTTTAAGTATTCCTAGAGGATTTAGTCAAACTTGACAAGGAATAATAACTAAATAATGATTAATTAATTATTCCTAGAGAAAAATAAGAAAAATAATGATTTATCTAATTATTTCTCATGACTAGGTCAAATATGACAAGGAATATTAGTGAAACAATGGTTTAATTAATTACTCCTAGAATATAATTAAATAAATAATGATTTATTTAATTATTCTTCATTGGTTTAACCAGAAATAACTTAACAAATGTGGTTTATTAAGTAATTTCTTATAGTGAAAGCAATTTTACTATGATAAAATTGGCCTTACATGGTGTACCTCGATCCATCTAGTAAGTTATGGCTAGATGATCAATTTTTGGTGATAACAATGGGCTCTATTGGAACCTAGTGATAACCAAACTTCAAATCAATCCTGTTGAAATACTTGGCCCCCTTGAGCTGGTCCAGAAGGTCAGCAATCTGTGGGATTGGATACTTGTTCCTAACAATGATTATTTTAGTGCTTGATAATCAATGCAGAGCCTCTAGGTCCCTCCCATCCTTCTTTTGTACAAGTACAATCCGACTCCCACAAGGTGAGGAACTTGGTTAGATGTGCCCTTTTTGTATCAAGTCCTAGATCTTCCACTTGATCTCTTCATTTCCTAGAAGGGGGCAGTAGTATATTGGCCCATTGGGTAGAGGTGGTCTGGGAGTCAGATCAATCAAATGCTTGACTTGGCAGTGCAAGAGTACCCCTATGGCTGGGGAGAAGATGTCCTTATTGTTATAGCTCCAAATCTCACTCTTGAGGTTTGTGATGCTGTACTCATGGCCTAGGGCAAACCCTCCTTCCAGAGCTGGTCCAAAATTTAAAAAATAGTGTTTTATTCCCTATACGCGACATTGCCCTGAGCTAAATGTGTGTGTATGAGGGTCTGTGTATACCCAACCTGCGTATATGTCTTAAAACACTTAAAAAAAATTAAATCTCCTTAATTTCGGGCGGAGATCACGGGTTTTACCTGCTGATTACCTATTAGTGCCTGTGACCCAACTGTTCCCAACGAATTCCCAACTAAAAAACTACTTTGGGAGAAGTATAAAAAGGCTTCAATGGGAAGGCCTAAAGGAGGAGAGAAGAGAGAGAAAGGTTACTATGCTGAGATTTCCTTGACCAGGTCTGAAGATCCTTGTGCCACCTGCACTTCCCCCATTTACAGGAAACCCTTGTTTCCTTGTGTGATGATGTTTATCTACTACTTGTGATATCATGGAGTAAGTCATGGAAGGAGTTTGTTAAAGGCTTGAGACTGGACGAATCCGGAGGACGGTTCCACTTGGAGCCTGCGAAAGGACATATCAGGTGAAATTATTCCTTTTTGTACTTTATTTGTCTATAATAAAAGAAACACTTGTCTTTGTTCTTGATATAAATCTTCTTCATGTTTATGATATCCATGTTATGATTCATATATGAATGGTTGTTTAATTGCATAGCTAACTACCTTTCAATATATTATGACGATGATTTCTTTATGATGTTTAGTCCATATATTGCTGTACTTTCTTGAATTGATTGTTTTGTAGGTTGAAGGAGCAAAAGGAATTCCAAGAGGGTTTGGACCCTGGTAGGATCTTCTCAAATGAAGGACCCCCAGGTACACCCCTTATCGTATAGTTTTCTTATATTAGCATTATGCCTGTATGGAATGTGTGTTTCTCTGTATAGACAACCTCTGATCTGCTAGGGTATCAACCCAAGACCCTAGGGGAATTTATCCCTTAATAGTTGGCGACTCCACTGGGGACAACAATATTGTTGTTCCTAGTTTGGGCTTATTCAAGCCAATTAGGGCTCAGATGTTTGTTTGCTTGTTGTTACTGTGTACTCTGTTCCTGTAGGAACTTGAATTGTAAGTTTGGTCAGTTTCTTCAGAATGTTTTTTGTTTTTTCTTGAAATATTTTATATACGCTGTTTTTCTTGTTTACAGAAGCATATATACGCATGTTTCCTTAAGTTAACCCGCCTATACGTAGGTTTCCTTAGGCACGGTAGCGTATACACACAGCTGTACATCAATACAGTCACGTATATCTTGTAATTTTCAAGATTTTTCAAATCTTTTTGTTTCTAAAGGTCTGTTTGCTGGTCTGGTTCAATCTTGAACAATTACTTTTCTATGTCAGTTTTTAGTTTTACAGCAAGTATCTGATTTCAAATTCTCTGTGATTTTGGAAAGTGTTGGTCATATTGGTTTTATTGCAAGCGTCATCGTTTTTGTTAAGCACACAAGATTTCTTGTTAGGAGTCTTGGTTGCTCTGCTTTGTCAGGGAAAAAAGGTTGATCTTAGTCTTTGTGTCAAATCTTGTTTTGGTGACTTTTTTGGTTTGCATGTCAAAACTATATCTTTATGACCATCTGCTTTTCTTGCTTTCCGAAAGTTGTTGGTTTACACTTTCTTGAAAGTTGTCTTTTCAATCTTTTGGTCTTTATTGCCAAGCTCTTGTTGCTGCTTTTTGATTGTTAAGAGCATTTTGAAACACATTTTTGTTGAGTTCTCACTTGTTTTGTGTTGCAAACTCGCAAAGTGTTTCATTGCCTATTCTTCGATCATAAAGTTTCAGTCTTATTTAGAGCACTTTTGAAAAGATGTTTTTGTTTTTGCTTTTGAAGAAAACTTCTTGAAAAACTTGGTTTTGCTTTCTTGAACTTTGTTTCGATTTAGTTTCTTTTAGTGAATGAAAGTGCATTTTTGTTTGTCTTGAAACTTGATTTTAGTGTAGAGACGAAAATGAGCATTAGCAACTCATATTCCATATAAACATTTGAAGTGGCAAATTAAAAATTGATAAGCAAGTAACTTTCATTTCTTGATTTAAGAGTAGTTTTGAGTTTTGCATCAACATGTACTTGTTGCATTAGGATAAATTTGCACATCTTTTTAGGACATCCATAGTTTTGTTAATTTTTGTGAGTGTGAAGCATGAGTAAAAGAAAAGAAAAGATTTGTTGCTTTCTTTGAAGTTCCTCTGAACCCAGTAGAAATTTCTTTCATTGAAAAATGAAAACAAGTGCATTTGCATATAGTTTGGTTTTTATTAATTTCTTTTGCGTCAAAACACCACTAGTTTCACTTCTGCTTATCCCTTGACTTAAAGAACAGCCCATTTAAAAACAAGCGCTAATTAAAATATACTAGAACTTTTTATAATTGTCAAGTTAGACACACCAACAAGTTTTAGGATATTTTAGGGCGTTGGATTAGGCGAGTGGAGAGATAACTCTCCAAGGCCATTTAAACTGTCAAACATAGGAGTCTGAATAGTGAGTGAAAATCCAATAGCGTTAGGGAGACCAGGAAAGCTCCGGATCTGGAGTTAAGCATGAGGTTTTTTAAGACAGGGAAGAGAGATACCCCCTCTCCTACTTGTTGGATCTTACCTCAAGACTATTCTGCCTGGCTTCTGATACAAGTTGGTAACCTTAGTTGCTACTCCTAGGGATCTGCACAGGTGGCTACTCAGGGGAATCCTGTGGCACCTGAGGTCGATGTTGTATCACTCTCAACAGTACTACTGGAGGGCACCCTTGCGAAGCTTGGGGGCTTGCACCGACGCAGGCTGTTGTTAGGAGGTCAGCGTAACTTCCTCTCTTACCTTCGCTGATAGTACTAGGCTGTCATTATCCAGAATATCTTCAGAAGGCCCCTTACTTCACTTTCTTGTATTTTGGTGTCCGGTCCTCATCACCCGGAGCAGAAATACTCGAAAGTTGTTTGACTAGCTGATATATTTTAGGGACTGTTTAGTGTGTGATTTGTGCTCCTAGTTGGCCTAACTTTCAATTTTTTGAGTCTTTAGCTGGATCTTATTAAAAAATTCAAAGTGGCTGACCGATCACTTAGATGGTCTCGAAGACTTCGTGGTCTTTCACCACCAAGTTTAGAGCCTTCTCCTAGAAGGCGTAGAGGTAATAATACCGAGGGGTTTCATCCCGTGGCAGCTGACGCATCAGGGATTGATCCTCTTCTCCGGGGCATTAGTGTTCAGAATAGGCCTGGTACTTCCACAAAACAAGAGAGGAACACTCCAATTCTTCTCGAGTTCTCTTTCAGACGAAAGATAACATAGAAGTATAAGAACTCCCAGAGTCGTTAGCGGCTCCGAATTCTCCCCTACCTTCTAGTTATCTAGAAGTATTACGATACGTTGGGACTCCGACGCATAGACCGTCAAGTCCAGGTCACATTACGCACTTACCATCGATGACCACTACTGGAAGCATGGATTCTACTACAAGTGCTACAATTATGCAGACTCCAACATCAGTACAAGGGGGAGGAACTATTTCCATGCCCTCTGCATCTTTATTTGGGTCTTTTGTTAGCACATCTTTTGTTGGGTATACCTCCATTCCTTCTACAAGTGGAAATTCCCAAGCCAATGCTTTTAGTACTGGATTCTTCCCATTTGGAACCCATTCACAGGGTATTCCATCAGTTTTGTTTAGTGCCTCCACATTCATGATGGGTGGATCGACTTCATTTCAGGGTTTTCCTTTTGGAAGTGGTCATATACCACATTGCAACCCGACAGTAGGATCTATGCCTTTTTCTTCTACAGGACAAAGCAACAATTGTTTCCAAGGTTGGACTAACCGTGTGGTTAATGGCATGGGAACTGGAAATCCATTTTTTGGCCAACAAGGGAATGGGCCGTACTCCACAGTTAGTTCGTTTTGAAGTATTCCTCCCTTAGCTTCTGCTTGGAATCATTATCAGGGGTTATTGACTCCTTATAATCCTTTAGGAGGAAGCTTCGCCAATTATGGAGGTTTTGCGGCCGGAGTTGGTCAAACTCTGAGTTTCGCTGGATCACAAGGCTTGCCTTTTGGTTCAGCTGGTTCTGTTGGATACTTCAGGCAGCTTGGTGCTTCTCAAAATCTAGGCCAATATTTTCAGAACTTTGGGAGCTCCGCCCAGTCTGGGTGGAATCCCCAAGGTCCTCCTAGGCTTCCTTTTTTGGCAAATTTGAACTTGCCAGATCTCATGAAATTAACAAACGATCCAATATAATACAATCCGGCCTGGCCTCCGGTCCCAACCAAACTCCCTTTAGACATTCCAAAATTCGAAGGGAAGGGCAGTGAAGACCCAGGCGACCATGTAACCACATTCCATTTATGGTGCTCATCGAACTCCCTTATTGATGACTCGATTAGGTTGAGACTTTTTCAACGCACCTTAAATGGTAATGCAGCCAAGTGGTATATAGAGTTTCCAGGGGGCAGCTTTACATCTTTCTCTGACTTAGCTAATATTTTCTTAAATCATTTCTAGTTTCCTGTCCATTATGATGCTGGAACTGAACTTCTGGCCACTTTTCATCAGGACACGACAACTCACATTTCTGATCACATTCAGGAATGGAGACGGAGAAAGAGGCTCATTAAAGCCGAAATTCCTCCGAAATACCGTCTCGAATGGTTTTTGAAATCTTTACAACCTGAAATCTGTAAGGATGTCTCCATGTCGGGAGTCTATTATGAGGAGCAAGATATTTTTAGGGCCCAACAATTAGAATTGATTTACTCTCAGTCTGGGATCCTACAAAAAATCTTGCCAGATGCTCCTGGATCTAAGGTTGATATAGCCAAGTTGAAGCCAGGTCCCCATGTGGATGGTATAGTTGGATTGGTAGACACAAATGCGGTGAACTTGTTGAGCCAATTGCAGCAGTTGTCTTTACAAACTGCTTCTAACAACCAAGTCACATCATCTAACCCTTCGTCCTCCCAACCCTCTTCGATTAATGCGTCCAATCTGATAACCCCAAAGGAAATCAAAATTCCAATGGGAAGAAGAAAGGACAAGGTAAGAAAAAGAGTTAGGATGGGAAGGCTGACCCAAATAAATCCGGCAATAATGCTGGTGGTGGTAGAAATGAGTCTAAAAAGAAAGTTAAGTTTCCATGCAAGTTATGCAATGGAGACCATTTAACTCATCTCTGCCCCAAGATTCAAGATGCTTAGCACTTGTTAGGGCAGCAAGGGACTTCTAGCTCTCAAGCTGTGTTAACAAACCCTTTTCCCCAAGGGCAGCAACTTCTTGCTGGCACGAGTTCTAACCCTGGTACCTCCATAGGGGGCAGCTAGGAAGGGGAAAAATCATCAAATGTTTTCATGATGGGTTCCAATGTCCATGTGGCCACTCGGTCACGTGATTATGGTGAAGCAGAAACTTCCAAGGACAAAACTGCTCCCGGAAATACCGACCTTCATATTGAGTGACCCCCGGTCGAGACTATACCATGAATACCGAAAGGTTCCACTAAATGCGCGACTATTAATCCTAATGCTAGAGCTGCCCAAAATTACTCCATTGTTGAGGATATGGCTAGTCCATGTGCCATGTCCGCTTTATAGGTTCTTCAGTCGTGTCCAGCTCAATGAAGTGCTTTACTTTCAGCGATTGGGGTAGTTGATCCAACTAACTCTTTAGTGCTCACTTTCGACATGTTAAATGTCAAAAAAAGCGACTCCCTCATCATATGGCTTTCCAAATAAAGTCTACATACCAGAAAATTAACATTTTTTGTACTGTTATTGATGAAGGAGCTTCCACATGCGTCATGTCGATGTCATGCTGGAAGGCTATTAGATCGCTTTCGGCTGTTCCTTCACCTACTGTCCTGACTGCATTCGATGGACATTCTCATAAGCCACATGGGATTATTCCGACCTTTCCCATATGTGTTGGGGGGAAGGTCGTTAATATTGAAGTAGAAGTCATTGATGCTAACCTAGACTACAATCTCCTCTTAGGAAGGAATTGGGTGTACGAAATGGACACCATTTTTTCAACTCTCTTTCGTGTCATTTGCTTTCCTCATGAAGGGAAAATCGTTAAGGTTGATCAATTGGATTATTGTCCAGTCAATCCTCAAGCAACTTCTGACTCTACTGTGCCTTTAGTGGATAACCCTCGTCCGCCTACTGAGAATCTAGGAGTTGGGATGTATTCCTCATTGATGGGTACCTTTGATTTTCCCTCTCCTATCACTAGAATCAATGTCGTTTCATCATCTAAGGAGTCTCCTCGAAAAGAGTTCTTTCGAACTCATTATTTTTCAGACCCTTGGACCTTGCCTTCACCTACAACCACATTAGCTGAAGGAAAAGTTAATGGAATGGCATTCCCTATGTCTACAGCTGAGCTTAGATACCAGTCTATCGTTAACTCTGCAGACGACCACTCTACTCCTTTTTTTGAGGAGGAGCTAGATGGTGATGTGGCCCCGGCCTGGACCCTTGATTCTACCTCTACCCTGGACTACTTAGATACGGTTTTACCTTCTGAAGAAGCAATCCTAGAAGCAATGATGGGTATAGATTGACCTTGGGAAGACTTACACCATCGTTCATATTTTCTTCCTCCATTACAGGGAGTAGAATCTAGGTTCTCTGAGCTCTTTACTAGTGATGTTTGTACGGTATCAAATCCTTTGGCTCCAGCACACTTTCATGCCGAAGGTAATATGTTGGTGATTTCAAAAACGATACCTATAAACATATCTACGAACCCTAATGTGATCGAGAATCTCTTCATCGAAATCGAATGTTCCCCTGAAGAAATTCAAATTTACACCGACCTTTTCAAAGAATTTCGAGATGTATTCGCTTGGTCTTATGAAGAAATGCCTGGCATTGATCCATCCATAGTTCAACATGAGATTAAGACGTATGAAAACATCAAACTAGTTCGTCAAAGGCTTTGGCTGGTTAATCCTAGGAAAGCAGCAACCATTAAAGCTGAAGTAGAGAAGCTGCTCAAGGCGGGTTTCATATACCCTGTTCCTCTTACCGATTGGGTTTCTAATCCAGTCCCTATGGATAAAAAGCAAGGAACAATCCGAGTACGCATCGACTTTAGAGATCTAAATAAGTCTTGTCCAAAATATAATTACCCCACACCATTCATCGATCAGATTATTGACGAGTGTGCAGGTAATGAGATTTTTTCCTTCATGGATGGTTTTTCCGGTTATAATCAGATCTTTATCCATCTTGAAGATCAACATAAGACAACTTTTATATGTCCCTGGGGTACCTTTGCATACAGAAAGATGCCTTTTGGTCTTAAAAATGCTGGAGCAACTTTCCAGCAGGACATGTCATATGCTTTCCACGACATTAAACATATCATCAAAGCATACTTGGACGATCTCGCTGCTCGTTCTCGAAAGAGAACTGATCACCCTGGTCATCTTCGATTGGTTTTTGAGCGATGTCATTTTTATAAAATTCGGTTGAATCCCAATAAGTGTGTTTTTGCGGTTACATCCAGTAGGTTATTATGGTTCATCATGTCAAATGAAGGGATTCAGGTTGATCCCTTCAAGGTTGAGGCATGGATTCGGGTTCTTCCATGATCTTAACCAACCTGCTTCTACTACATGGAGGAACCCTTCCCGAGGGCCATGGTTGTGGCCACAATATTCCCCTTTGAGAGTGAATAAGAAAGAAAACAAATTTTTCTTTTTGGGATATTATCTTACTACATTTCTTAGTAGAGATCAAAGAGATGGTAGTAGGAGGGACTACCTCAAGTATCCTGTATAATTCATTGCCTAAACTAATAATAACAATGCGAGGTATAGACTCATACACAACATGATGCTTCCATAGGTATGGTTGGGCTAATAATACATAACAAACTTCAAGAGGAGCAACGTCACAAAATAACTCATTCCTGAAGGGTTTGATACTGTAGGGAAGGCGACATTGGTGGTTGACATGGATATCTCGTCCTTAGTGGATCCACCCAATCATGTATGGATATAGGTGTGGTGTGGTTAGTAGGCCCAACAACTTAATATATTCTTCAGGGATGAGGTTATTTTAGCTCTTGCTATCAATAATGAACTGCAACGATGACCCCTTCACCCACATATGTGAGTGGAAGAGATGATCCCCTTCCTCTTGTTCTAGTCACTACTTGACATGACACTCACTTCTGTTGTGAGTGGGGCTCTTGTGGAAGTCACACCACTTCCTTGTGTCTTTTTTCATCTTCGTGGTGATTTTCTTTGCTTGTGGATTTGATGGGTTGTCCTAGGTCACCTCACCTTGTATTTTTCCTTTGTTCTATGGTTTGGGGGTGCCTTTTCCTTTCTTTAGATTCACAGATCCAAAGTCTTGATTGTTTTGTTTAAATTTTTGCTCAATCTTGACAACATATCGATATGCAACGCCGAGCGAGGAAATGTCCAGGAACTTCACCTCGTCCTGGATGTATTTGTGTATACATCCATGGTACTATAGTACCAAATGCCACTCTGAATCCTTGATACCCAGCTTTGTGTGAAGGGAATGAAAAATATTCGTGAACTTTGACATGTCTTGCTCCCTTCCCTACTGCAGTGTGGTCCATTTTATGTACTTATCTTCATAGCTCCTGACAGGGTAATACTGTTCCTTGAAAATGTCTCGGAAGGAATTTTAAGTGGGTATGACTAAAAATAGTGAGGGTTCCCTTTTGTCTTTCTGCTCATAGTAATTTTTCCAATAGTCCTTGTCGTGGGGGGCAACTTTGAGGAGCACAAAAGTAATATTTTCCCTATAAAAAAAATCATGAACAAAAAATATCCTTCCAGTAGAGTTAATCATTTATCTACGGTATCTGCATCTATTTGAACTTCAAATATAGGGATGTCAAAGTTAGCTTATGTACGACATATGCATCTATTTGACCTTCAAGTACAAGGATGTCAAAGTTAACTTGTACCTTGAAGGGGCTGACACCTCCGAAGTGACCATTGGATGAAGATGCATCGCCTGTAGATATCCGCTGAAGGATATAGGTAAATTTTTCATCATTTCATTTATTTGCCACTTGAGGGCTTCTTTGAGTAGTTGTTTGATAAGATTTCCTGCTCCCTCGTCTCTTTATTTTCTTCCCCTATGGGTTGTTGGGTTTGGAGCCAGATTATATTAATGATTCATAGGTATCTTCACATTAGACCCAAGTTCCTAATGTTGCCACCCATTTAATCACCATCGGGGGGGGGGGGATGACAATTTTATGTGCCCCCCCTGGTGGGGGTTTGGGGGTAGCGCCCCCGAAGCTAAAATTAGATGTAAAATTTCCTTGTAAAATGATGTAATTTCGTAGCCAATCTGGGTCGTTCATTAGGTAGATGATATGATGGTAGAAGTTATGGAAATAAACTAGTTCATGCGATGGTAGCTTATCTTTGAGAAGAGATGTGGCGGTTACATTCCTTTTGAACTATGTTACAATGAGGCTAAAGGGCCTATTTATTATTTAGAAACAATGGAAAACCATAAAATCTAAGAACCTAACCCTAGGAGATGAAGTAAAAAAAGTCTGTGGGCCTTTTTGGGGTAAATTTGTACATCAACTTCCTGGGGTCGTAACTTTGGCATACAATCTCCATTTGACACGTACGATACCTCATGATATATATATATATATATATATATATATATATATATATATATATATATATATATATATATATATATATATATATATATATATATATATATATATATATATATATATATATATATATATATATATATATATACATATATATATATACATATATATACATATATATATATATATATATATATATATATATATATATATATATATATATGAAGACTTCAAATTTTGATTGCAAATCCATGCTAAAGGCAATGAGTTTCCTTGTTTTCCAAAAGAACATCATTTAGGGCCTCAAAATGACTCCGGAAGTTCAGGACCCGAAAACTGCCAAAAATAGTAAACTGTGCTAGAATTAAGGAAATTGAAAGAAATAATGGTGAAAGTACAAGTGGAATAGGTGGGTGACCACCAATATCCACCTAGATTATTGCTGCAGTTATGATCATTGTTCACAAGCCAGAGTCTTGGTATAATTTTTGTTGAGGGTTGGAACAAGAGTTGGTGGAGGATGGTTAGGTTTCTATGGATACTCCCATCCAAGGTTCTCCATAGCCCAAGCTATACCGATATAATAATAAGGTATGCCTCACTTTAGTATGGATATCTCCTCCATATGTTACAATAAGTAAAGCAGTTTTAGGACTACCTTTAAGTAGTCCAAGGACTACTTCTGGTAATGATCCCTGTGCTATCTATTGTCATAATATTGTTTTAGTTATAATGCATGTCAAGCCTTTATGTTTACATAGTCAACATACAATTTAGAAGTACAGTGATTGCAATAGTCCAAGATATACATATGTCGATTACAATAGAACGAGGGTACATAGTAATTGTCCAAGGGTTTGAATAAAAGTTACCTAATGTATGCATGGACCATCATGTAAATAAAGTGCAATATAGTATGGTGAAAGAACTAAGAATATATTGCTATAGGATATGATCTAATGCTACAAAATCCAACCTACAATGTCACTACAGGTCCAAGGTATTATAGACTGACATTATACAATATGGAGGTGACTAGTGTGAGGTTTCCTTTCCATAATATATCTGATCATAGTGAAAACATGATGTACAACATGTGACAATAAGAAAATGAATCTTATCAGGACCAACATGGTTATTAGATAGCGATCTTACATCAACTATTGATAGTGACCTAAATTAAGCTTGTTAGGAAAGAAAAAAAATGTTGGCCCTAGATGGCCTGATGTATTGTAGCTCATTGTATCTCTTTCTACTGAAATCTTGATATTAATCAAATAATATGAAGAATTTAGTTTAGGGTTCCCCCTTGTGGGGTTTTGCCCTGGTCTTCGACCTAAATACCAATGTCCTTTTGTCTATGATTTTCTTCTATTATTCCTTACTATTACATTGCATTACGATTATGTATACTGCTAATAATGATGGAATGAATTTACAGTGATGAAAAATATAAAATTGTCTACATGAAACATATGCTTTAAAATTAACATGGTATTAGAGTTAGGCTGAAGAAAAGTCAGTGAGTAAGACAATGACAGAGGAATTCTTGATTTGTTGCAGGAGAACTAAAGAATACTAGGTTTGGAGGAAAACCTCAGGGACCCTTAATGATAGAGGTTTGGAAAGCAATCTTGATTGGAAATCAACATTGGAACCTTTGGGTTATCATCACTGATTAAATCTAGTTGGAAATATCTTCAAGTAAACCATTGGTTGGACTTGGGAATCAAAATAGTACAACTAAAGCCCTTATGAACCTTGGTGTTGAAAAGATGCCTGGATTAAGAGGGAGTTAGTATCCTTCTTCAAAAATAAGTATCTCTATGACTTTTTATCTTTTATTGGCTCCATACACTATATATAGACACCTATACTCACCATTTGGGAAGCAACAAAATGAAATTTTCTTTCTGAGGCAGTTCAGAATATTGCCTGAGGTTCTGAAGTTCTTCCATACAAGTTTGATCTGAGGGATATTAAAAGGTCTATTTCATTTTTCTAGATGTTAAATATTAGTTGTTTTGAAATGACAAATACTACAGTTACTTGATCCACGCGGAATGCTCAAATTGCAAAAGAATATATTTCGTACAACATAGCATGTATATGATGCAAGCCATCTCCTATGGTTTGACAACATATGATGAAAAGTATGTATGTGAATATGTTTCCATGATCCAATGAATGATGCAAGTTTTATAGTATGTATGTCAATTACAATAACTCGCATGGCAGATAAGTATGGATGACACAACAATCTTACATGACATAATTTATAAATTTACATATGGCACATAATATCATGACATAATGTTTTTTATATGTCACATAATATCATGGAAGACAAAATATTTATGTGATGGCAGTAAAATATTTTTTGTTGTATATATTGTTGATCTATGGTTCAAGTAGTCCAAATAATACCTCATATAGTATCAAGGTTTTGGTTGATAAATGAATCTAGAGTTTCTATAACAAGCTCAAAATTAAGCATATTATATGAATGGTTCAATTGTGATAAACTAGTTGTAATTCAAGGGTATGCATAGATGAATGACATACACCACAGTTCAAGATGTTTATATTACAGTGGAACTAGAAGGAAACCAATGATACTTGAGTAACTTTCTAAGGGTTTATATATTACCTTATGTATGCCGAAGTCCTCATATTTTTGTTTCAAATGATAAATATTGTATGAAGTTGCATGATGTTTCCAAAATACTTAGTTTCAAGAGTTGCATATTACAGTTGGAACCAAGTTCTGTAATGATATAAGATTGTGCCAAGACTTTATATGACTGAATTTGATTTTGATTGGGGTTTATAAGTTACAATATATAGTTGTAGTATGCAGATTGCATATACTCATGTGCACCAAACCCTTGTATGGATATTGGAATAGATCAAATATATATGATATAGTATGATCTTGCATTAATTGGAAGAATAGGTTCATGAGATGATTAAATTGGTTCAAAGCATCAATATCAAAATTGAGAAAGATATGTGGCAATATTTGATTGGCATGGAACTTGAAGAAAAATAAAGGAGCCTAGTCCTTGCAAAAAGATGTCAAAGTATCTATGACTAATGAAGAGGCTTCCTATTCATATGGATAGGATCAGAATAGGATCCTTGCATGCATTGCTGGTTACTAATGGTTGAGGGTGAAGCACCCTTTTGAAATAACCTTTATGATTTTGAAGAGAAATGAGTAGGACTCATGATTATAAATTGAAGTAGGTATTCTAGACTTGATCGGATGGAGTAAAGGTATGTTTATGGCATTTAGTTTTATGAACAATTTATCTCTAACATAAATGGATTGTCTCATTAGTTTCAGAGGGAGTCGAACCCTACCGATTTTCATAGCAAATGACTTCTTTGTCTATGGAATTTCACTATCAAAAGCATACTAGTATACATTACTAATATGTATACTGTTGATAATGATGGAATGAATTTATTGTGATGAAAAATCTAAAATTGTCTACATGCAACATATGCCATAAAATTAACAATTTTTTTCTCATTTATTTTAATTTATTTGTGAATTAATGATAGATATGCTTACAAGAGCCATAAATCATTGTAAATATTATAAATTATTTTGTAAACTATTTTATTCTAACCCTTGTACATATTTCTTCATTTTTTTGTATATAGCTATTGGTTTTTCATTTGATTTCCTTACAGATCTGAAGGGATGATTGCATTCTTGAATGTTTTAGCCCTCACCTAGCCTAGAAAACTAGAGTTTGGGCTCCATATTTCATCTTGTGGTTAGATGTATAGCATTTTTTCCTTCTGTCTCAGGGCTGCAAGGAATCTAGGGCCTTTCTAGCTCTCCTAAGGACATGATCTACCATTTTGTGGCTTATTTCCGCTCAATAGTTTTTTTTAAGAGGCCATAAGGGTTTGAGGCAGCTTCAAAGGGTTTGATCTACATTTGTGTGGCTCCATTCTTCATTATTTTTTTAGGGAAGCCGCTAGGCCTAGAACCCCTTGTATCACCTCAAAGTTCAATTATTTCAAGGGCTTGACATTCAACTTTTTAAAATAATTTTGTGAATTGTTTTTGGGGTTTTCTCATCAAAATCTAATCTCGGTTAATTTTTCACACTTATAAACATATATTAAGCTCAAGAACAAAAGCTTAGAAGAATGGGCAATTTACACCTACAAAAGACATTTATGCAACTAATGGGTCTTTGTCCTCTTTCTATGCTCTTCCTCAGGTCATCGAGCTATCAATCCATGTACTCTTGCAGCTCGATGGTAGGAACGGGTGGAGGAAGAGCTATCAATCCAGACACACTTGTAGGTGCTCGATGACAGAGGTAGGCAAGGTGCACAACTAGGTAGCAGGCCGATCACATTTGGTTTTGTTTTAATGAATTAAATTAGGGTGCATTTATTATATGTGTTGATTGTTAATTGTTTTTTATTTTTATTTTTTATTTTTTTTATACAATATTAAATTTGCTATATTATAATATATATTAATAGATCATGATATGTTAAAACTCTAGATATGCGTGGAGGTAATAAAAAACACATAGAGTGATAGAGGGAGTCACAAGGGAGAGATGGAGATAGAGTGAAGGAAAGGGGAGAGAAGGATTGAAGAGAGAGAAGGAGAGGAGTGAGAGCGGTAGAGAAGGCCAAGGGAGAGAGAGGGAGCCACAAATATGGATGGGAAGGATATGGGGAGAGAGAGAAGGATATAGTGATAGGGTTGTAGGGTAGAGAGAGAGAGAGAGAGAGGAATTGAGAGAGAGGAGGAGGTAGGGAGGGATAGAGAGGAGGAGAGAGAGAGGGAGGGAAGAATAAAGACATAGAGAGAGAAAAGTGGAGAAATATAGAGAGGGAGTGACAAGGGAGATATGAAGAGAGAGTATGTATGTTTGGGGGTTAGATAGAGAGGCAAATAAGGAGATATGGAGAGAAGGGGTGTTGGAGGGGGGGGGCACCCGCAACCCTATGGGGTCCGGGGCAGCGCCCCGGAAAATTTTGGTTTTAGACCCTATGTTAGGTTGGGCGGACCCTCCTATGGTTTTGTGCATGATTTTCGCACATGTTTTTTGGATGCGATGGTTTTCAGTCCATGGTATTGGACGCGATGGTTTTCGGTCCATGGTATTGGATGCTTCATCATGTATAAATATGTATTATAACATTGAAAGGAACATATTGAAAAATCAAGCTGGTAGTCCCAGTTTTGGGATCCAGGGGAAATCTCTGTGTATATGTGTTTTATGTGTTATGCTCTCGCATTGTTTATTTTATGTGTTTTAGAATTCGTATGCAGGTAATTTCTGTACGGGATTAAAACCTACATTTGGTATTGAAGCAGTTTTGGCTTCAAGGGGACACCTTTATTGCTGAGGGGTTTCGCTCGGGCCTGTGGTAGACCTTGTTTAGTGGGAGATCAGTGAGATCGATTCTGGTGGTGAAAGAAGATGGCGAGCAGTGGAAAGATAGAGATCGAGAAATTTAATGGTCAGAGTTTTGAGCTGTGGAAACTCAAGATGGAGGAGCTGTTGGTGGATAAAGATCAATGGATTGTGGTAGATCCAGGTACTAAACCAATGGGAGTGTCCGATGAGGAATGGAAAAAGTTGGATCAGAAGGCAAAGAGCACAATACGATTGTGTGTCTTAGATTCAGTATTGCTGAATGTATTAGGGGAAGCTATGACAAAGGCTTTGTGGGACAAGTTAGGGACTTTGTACCAATCTAAGTCTCTGGTGAATAAACTGTTCCTGCGAAAAGAGCTGTATAACCTGAGGATGAAAGATGGAGACTCGGTGACAGAGCATCTGAACACATTTAATACTGTGGTAAGTTAGTTAGCGTCTGTTGATATTAAAATTTCAGATGAAGATAAGTGCATCAGTTTGTTGTGTTCTCTACCAGATTCGTGGAATAGTCTGGTTATTGCAATAGGTAACAATGCAACTGCCTTGCAGTTTGATGAAATAGTCTTAGCCTTGCTGATAGAGGAGATGAGACGAAAAAATATGGAGATCCAGAATGGTGATGCCTTGTCTGTATGAGGATAGTCCTAGAACAGAAACAAAAATAAGTCATCGAGTGGGAGATCTAAATCTAGAGCGAGATCTAAATCTCCAGGAAAACCTGTAAAGGTGGTGTGCTGGAAATGTGGAAAGGAAGGGCAATTCAAAAGGGACTATAAATCTAAAGCTCCTGACAAAGGAAGGGGATCTGATGATGCTCCTTCTGCAGAGGCGAAAACCACCTCAGATGAAGGTGGGGATGTGTACTTGGCTTCTTCAAGTACACATGTAGATCATGAGGCATGGTTGATTGACTCAGGTGCATCCTTTCACTTCACTCCCCACAAAGAGTGGTTCTGCGAGTATGAGAAATACGATGGTGGTGATGTCTTCTTAGGGGATGATAGGAAGGCTAGAATCATTGGTCGCGGAAAAGTAAAGTTGAAATTACAAGGTGGAAGAGTTAGAACACTTCCAAGTGTTCTGCATATTCCTGCATTGGCTAGAAATCTGATTTCTATAAGCAAACTGGATGATGCAGGTGTAAAAAAACTGTTCGAGAAGGATACCTACAAGATGGTTCGGGGAGCACTGGTATTGATGCGGGGAGTTCGGATTGGAACTCTGTACAAGCTGCAAGGTAGCACTGTTATTGATGGGTGCAATAGTTCTGTGGTTCCTGAAAGTGGAGCAGAAGATCTAGTGGTCTCTGGAGAGAAGACCATGCTGTGGCATCAAAGGCTTGGACATATCAGAGAGAAGGGCCTTTGAATACTTCATGGTAAAGGTATGGTAGAAGGTATGAGTAATAGCTCTCTAGATTTTGATTTCTGTGAAAATTGTGTATATGGGAAGCAGAATCGGGTGAGTTTCCCCTCTGGTAGTAAGAGGGCAAAACAAATATTAGAACTTATGCATAGTGATGTGATTGGACCTGTGAAGTTTCTATCATTGGGTAAGTCTGTGTACTATGTATCATTTATAGATGACTTCTCAAGGAATACATGGATATATTTCCTTAAGAAGAAATCTAAGGCCTTTGACAGGTTTAAAGAATTTAAGGCTCTCGTGGAAAATCCGATAGAGAAGAAGATAAAGGTGTTGAGGACAGATAACAGTGGAGAGTTTTGCAGCAAGGAATTTGAAGAATTATGTAAGAAGTGTGGTATAGCATGAAAAAATACTACTCCATATACACCTCAACAAAATGGAGTTGTAGAAAGAATGAATAAGATGTTGATGGAAAGGGCAAGAAGTATGCTCAGTGGTGTCGGGTTAGGACAGGAATTCTGGGTAGAGGCGGTGGATACTGCATGTTGCCTGGTCAACGGGTCACCTTCATCAGCGTTGGAGGATAAGACTCCACAAGAGGTATGGACTGGAAAGAAACCCTCTCTTTCACATCTGAGGGTATTTGGATGTGATGCATATGTACATGTTCCAAAGGAGAAACAAACCAAGTTGGATAGTAAATTTGAAAAGTGCATCTTTATTGGGTATAAGGATGGTTTAAAAGGTTATAAGCTTTGGAACCCAGTCACACAGAAGGTTGTGTACAGTCGAGATGTGGTGTTCAGAGAGGTAAAAGATGTTATTAAACATGAAGTCCAACCAAAGGAACCTGAGAAGATAGAGCTTGAGCTAAAGGAGGAAGAATCGAACTCTACACCAAAGGAGGAATCAGAAGATGAAGAGCCACAAACTCCAGCTGTGAGAAGATCAGTTCGAGAAAGAAGGTAGCTAGAAAGGTATAGCCCATCTGATTTCTGTTCAAATTTTGCTTTGTCTGTTACTGATGATGATCCCAGAACTTCGAAGGAAGCAGTGGATTCAGAGGATGGAAAACTCTGGAAAGAGGCCATGGTTGATGAAATGGCATCTTTGCACAAAAATGAGGCTTGGGATTTGGTGGAGTTGTTGGTTGGAAGGAAATCCATTGGCAGCAAATGAGTGTTCAAAAAGAAGACAAATGCAGAAGGAAAAGTGGAGAAATACAAAGCTCGGTTGGTAGCAAAAGGTTATTCCCAGGTGTCGGGAATTGATTTTGGTGATATTTTTTCTCCTGTTGCCAAGGTAACTTCTATTAGATTACTTTTATCTGTTTCTGTTGCTTTTGATTTTGAGGTAGAATAGATGGATGTGAAGACAACATTTCTTCATGGGGATCTAGAAGAGGAGATATACATGAAGCAACCTGAAGGCTTTGCGGTGAAGGGTAAGAAAGAACTGGTATGTAAGTTAAAGAAGTCTCTATATGGGTTAAAACAGTCACCAAGGATGTGGTATCAGAAATTTGATACATTTATATGGGGACTTGGCTTCACTAGAAGCAAAGCCGATCACTATGTGTATTTTAAATTAATTGGTGACCGTGTTATTTATCTGGTCTTGTATGTGGATGATATGTTGTTGGTTGGAAATGACAAAGAAATTATCCAGGATTTGAAGACCCATTTGTCCTCCAAATTCGTCATGAAAGATCTTGGTGCTGCAAACTATATTTTGGGCATGGAAATTAAAAGAGATTGGGCAAAGAGGAAGCTCTGGTTAAACCAGAGGAAGTATGTCGAGACAATATTGCAGAGGTTTAATATGCAGGATAGTAAACCGGTGAAGGTTCCTATTCCTGTAGGTGTAAAGTTATCTGCTGAACAATGTCCCAAGACACAAGAAGATGAAGAGGACATGTCCCATGTTCCATATGCAAGTGTAGTCAGTAGCCTGATGTATGCAATGGTCTATACTAGACCAGACATTGCACATGCAGTGGGAGTATTGAGCGGGTTTATGTCAAAACCAGGGAAGGTGCATTGGACAACAATGAAGCGGGTTTTCAGGTATTTGCGTGGCACTAGTGATTATGGTTTGTGCTACCAAGGAAGACCAAGATTGGACAGAGTGTTGGATATTCATGGCTTTGTTGATGTAGACTGGGCTGGAGATCTGGATCAGAGAAGATCTACAAGTGGGTATGTGTTTAACCTATTTGGAGGTGCAGTCAGTTGGATGAGTAAGAAACAATCTGTAGTGGCACTGTCAGCTACAGAGGCAGAATACATGGCAACCAATCATGCAAGAAAAGAAGAAGTTTGGTTGGAGACATTGTGTTCAAGTATGGGGTTAGTGCAGGAAGCTATAAGGATAGACTGTCATAGCCAAAGTGTAATTTTCTTGGCAAAGAACCCTGCATATCATTTAAAGACAAAGCACATTGATGTTCAGTATCACTTTGTGAGGGATATGATAGAAGACAAAAAGGTGTTGTTGGTAAAGGTGGACACTTTGAAGAATACTGTAGATGCATTAACAAAATCTGTGAGCTCTGAGAATTTTTCTTGGTGTAGAGAGACGATGGGCATTTCAGGGCTGGAAAAATGACTAAGCTCTCTTGTGGCCCCCTGTGGAAAGAAAACAACAAGTGGGAGAATGTTGGGTTGTGTTATATTCTTTCCACATAGTTAACAGGGGGTTTGAGGGGCACCCGTAACCCCACTTTATGGGGTCCAGGGCAACGCCCTGGAAAATTTTGGTTTTGGACCCTATGTTAGGTTGGGCGGACCCACCTATGGTTTTGTGCATGATTTTTGCACATGTTTTTTGGACGCGATGGTTTTCGGTCCATGGTATTGGACGTGATGGTTTTCGGTCCATGGTATTGGATGCTTCGACATGTATAAATATGTATTATAACATTGAAAGGAACATACTGAAAAATCAAGCTTGTAGTCCCGATTTTGGGATCTAGGGGAAAATCTCTGTGCATATGTGTTTTATGTGTTATGCTCTCGCATTGTTTATTTTATGTGTTTTAGAATTCGTATGCAAGTAATTTCTGTACGGGATTAAAATATGCAAGAGAGAGATTTGGAGGAGGGAAGAGAGATAGAAGAGGGATAGAAGAGGGGTGAGAGAGAGAGAGAGAGAGAGAGAGAGAGAGAGAGAGAGAGAGATTTGGAGGAGGGAAGAGAGATAGAAGAGGGGTGAGAGGGATATAAGGGTAAGAGAGAGGGAGAAGAAGAGACAATTTTGGTTCCTTGCATTGTGAAAATGGGTCCTCAAGTTAATGTGATAGGATCCTACCTTTCGTTAATATCTTCCTCCCTTGCTTCAGTACTAATGTCATTGATATTTTTGATCCCATGCTCTCTCTCTGGTACTAACATTATTAAAAATTTCAATGCTTGTAATAATATAGTTAATGGTCTTGGTGCTATTCCAACGCTCTAGTGCAAACATTATTGACCATGTTAGTTCCTTGCATTATGTAAATCCTTAGGTTGATGCATGTGATATTTTTTTCCTGACTACAATATTAACATCATTTATATTTTTAGTACCATTCCTTGAATGCAATAATAACATCATCCACAAATTTAGTGCCATGCTTTTGGTGTCCACTCTCACTTGTGGACATATTGAATAATTCCACAAGATGTCATACATGTATAACAATTATGAAAAGAAAAAAATAACTATGAACTAAAATATGATTATGAGGAATTCTTGAGGTTAATGTGATAACATACTTCTTTATTGAGTATCACTCTCAGTTGTAAATATACCTGACAATTTTGATGCCATACATTATATGACAACTCTATATAGTGTCAAGATAAGCTAATGCCATATCTTGTGTGACACCCACTTTTAACGTGTTATACCATGTGTTCCCACTCTAACATGTAAATAAAAACTAATGCTATACCTCATTCTTCTTTTCACACAAGGAAGAGAGGGAAAAAGAAAAACAAAACTAATGCCATGCCTTGTGTGAGCTTTCTAACTAGTGAATATCCACTATTATTACATTGTTCAGGCCAAAGAAAAATAATTTTTTGTTAAGTTATGAATATTGTAAATGGAAACATGCATACATGCACATTTTGCCTCATTTGCACCTCATTTTTAGTGTTTCTTAGGTGTTATTACTAAACTATGTAGTGGAACAAGGTCCCTATACATAGGGGTTGATGCATTAGTGTTCACATGTTTTTATTAGTTAATGTGATAGGTCAATATTATTAGAATGAGTTATGTATTTATTTAACATTAATATAAATTTTATTCCAACTTTCCAAAATTTAACAATAACAAATTATATTTTGAAATATTTTTTTCTAACTTTTCAAAGTTTAATCAAATAAATTTTAAAATAAAAGTAAATAAATTTTCATTTTTAATAAAATTATTTTTTCATACAAATTAAATTTTCCAACTTTCTAAAATTTAATATTAATCAAATAATTTATTTACTTAATAAAATAAAATATTAAAATAAGACACTATCCTTTCAATAAAAATAATTTCCTTTCAACTCGAAATAATCATGACTACATCGCCCAACTCTCACAACATAGTAAACTTATCAATTTCTCCTATTTCAAATCATTTAACTAATTTTTTTTTCTATAATAATACAAATGTGTAACCTCAAACATAATACTTCATATTCATTAGATAAAACAAAATTTACAAATTTGTTTGGTTTAAGAAATATAAATGTAGCAATTTCATTTAAGTAATTTTGGTTATTACACATGTCCACCAAAACAAGTAGATGCATATATGTGTTGTTATTATAATATATAATAATTATTATTATTTTTTAGTTTGATTAGTAAGATTAAAATATCTTCAGGGTCTAGCGTAGTGGGAAAGTGTAAGAGACAATGTGATGAGCTTGTTGATTGATGCACAATGTGCAAGGTTGAAGGGAAAGGATCACATAGTTGATCTTCTTCCATAGGATCACTAGATTGATTCTCAATATTCACTCGATGTTATTGAGTAGGCACTTCTACTACAACCACCTCTTCCTTGTCGAGCAATGTCCTAGGGGGTCCATAATATACAATTGCAATCAATAAAGTAATATGAGTATATATAGAAAATATTTAGACGATAAAAAATATTTACAAATACAATATAGGAAAATAAAGACAACAAAGAAAAAGACAAAGACAAAATATGTGAGAGCGAGAAACAAAGAAAATAATTATGCAATGATGATGCTTGTACAATTTATCAAGATATTTAAGAATATGTTGAAAAAATCAGGAAATATGTTACTTTTCTCGACATGTAGGAAGAGAGACACTTTCTAATATATATAGTCACATCCATAATACAAAACATATATATCTTATTTTTCATTCATCATTATAATATCATATTGTTTCTTGATTTCACTTAGAGGCCAAAAGTTTTAAGAGGATGGCAAAAAACAATGTGCTTTTAACTCTCTTTTATTTAAACATTTATTTCACCCTAGAGACTTAATTCCTAAATCTCTTTCTTGCAATTCATAACACTTAACCAATATTAAAGATAACCCATTGAATTATACAAAACCTATACATTATAACTAAAATTAATTAAATAGTTATAATAAAAACTCAAACATTATAATATTAATTATTTTCCAAATATTGAAACTATCTTAATTATTTTAAAAAAATTCAAACAACCTTATAAAAAATGGTAAAATAATTTTAATAATTATCCACTTTCAATAGATTTGTTTTCTAAATATTTTATAGATTCTATTCACATTCAAGATATCAATGAACCATGGTTATCAATGTGAATCTTATTTGATACTAGAAATAGTTAGAATGGACAATGTTTTTAATTATCACACATTATTTCACTTTGGTTTTAGCGACAAAATTATAGTTTTATATGTGACAAAATATTTTCTAAGTTAATTTTTTTACTAAAAAAATATAATTTTATAACAAGAAAATTAAATTTACAGAAAAATTATATATAAAGAGAATACTTTATTTATCAATTTAAACTTTTTAATAAATAAAGGATTCTCTTTATATATAATTTTTCTATAAATATAATTTTCTTGTTATAAAATATATATATATATATATATATATATATATATATATATATACTTTTTCACAAAAAAAAATGTTTTTTTATTAATTATATTCATACCTAAATAAAACAAACTCCTTTTATCTTCATTCAATCATATTTCTTTATAATAATTTTATTTGTAATAAATTTTTTATATTTTGTCTTATAAAATTTCATTACAATATATTATATAATTATTTTCTTTTTTCCTATAAAATTTTATTCACTATGTCCATCTTTTAAATGTGTATAATATACTTAAAAAAATTATTAATAATGATCCCTAAAATGTTGGGTGTGGAGCTTGATTATCTTCTGTATTCAAAGGTTTCAGCCGGATGTATACCCCAGGAAGACTATACACCCCTCCACGCAGGGGGGCTAATTCCCCCCGGTTGGGGGGTCCGGGGGCCAGCGGTCCCCCGGCGGGAGTTCGGGGGTAGCGCCCCCGAAGATAAAAATAAATGTAAAATTGCCTTGTAAAAGTCTAGTAATTTCTAGTCAATTTGGGCCGTTCATTAGGCGGATGATCTAATAGTAGAAGTTATGTTTAATTTAGGGTTTTTTGCCCTAGAAGGCAACCCTTCACTATATATGAGGGAATTGTATTGCGTCTATGCATATCTGTATTCTGAGTGAGGAAGAGAGAGGAGATTGAGAGCAAAGAGGGTATTACAACAGATCTGTTGTAGGTTGCATCTCTTTAGTTTGCTGGATAATATAAAAGGAAGGACTAGTTGTTTTTCCGTGGACGTAGCCCAAACTAGGTGAACCACGTATATCTGTGTCTCTCTTGTTTTATGCATTTTCTGTGTTTATATTTCTGCAATATTTTATGTGTTCCATTGCTTCGTAATATATAATTTCTAACATAAAAAACCATTAACCTCTAAATCCTCTAGGTCCTAATTAATCCCTTAAACATACATTAATACCCCAACAATTTAACCTCATTTCCTTAAGCCCTTAAACCCCTAACCCCTAACCTCTAATCCCTTTACCCCTAAACCATTAAACAATAACTACTTATCCCTAAGCCTATAAAATAATTAACCCCTAACTCGATCTAACACCTTAATCAACCCTAACCATAATAAAAATAATATTTCTCTACATCAAGATGACAACATAGGTCAAATATCTCCCAAAAGAATTAATATAATTATTTATAATACAAAGACAATACAATTTACAATACAAATACTTATAATTTAAAATACAATATAGAAATAAACATTTACAAAAACAATCTACAATATAAAGACAAGTAATGAATAACTTACTAATGGATGATATTCATGCCCTCCTTCAACATGTCCATAGAATCTATAATTCCTTTTGGCTGTTGCTATTAGAAGTCTCCTTATCTTCAATCCCTTGTATTGTTATAGATCTAACCCAGAAATATTATAGATCTGATATAAAAATATAAGACAATGCAAATAAACCCAGAAATAATATGAACTGATTCTTTATTGATCAAACCCTTAAGGTAGGGCAACACCATACATTCACTCCTTAAGGAAAGAGAACACTCCACAAGCCATATGCTTGTTCATACAATAATCCTTGACAATATACCTTGACATCTCTCTATGTGGAGTCTCTAGCCTCTATATAGGCCTCATACATACAATACCATGGATCATTACCATGGATCCCTCATACCATCGAACTAATACCATGGGCCCATTACATTATTACTAACTACTTGTGGTCCCTTACATAATATGGGTTAACCACCTTATTTATTACTATGGCCCATTCCATTATTACATTATTACCTTGGGTACCTCCCTTTGTACCCCATATTATCCCCCCTAGGTATATAACATTCCACCCCCCTTAGCATGTTTCGTCCCTGAAACATGGGAAGAACATAAATAATAAGATCTACTCAAAAGAGTAGTCCACTGGTACCATGCACGTGCATCTAGCCATCCAAGAGAAAGATGAACCCTCGATCTCGCTGGTGTCGCGCTCGCTTGAGATGGAAGCTGACCATGGTAGCTCTTCTGTGTTGATGTGTAGTAGGTGGATCTTTGCTCCTCTCTATCTCTTTGGCGGGGGTTGTGGTCCTTGTGGCTAATTGGTTGCCATCTTGTTGGCTGTTGTCTTGCGGGGTAATGTGGGTGATGATATGTTGAAGTTTTAACCCACAGTGTCTTTTTCTTTAATTCACCCCTTATTGGAGCCTGACTGTTATGTTGTGGTGCCTACTGTGGTGTCTTATCTTCCAATATTACTTCCACCACTGAGCCCTCATCTGATGTATCAGCACCTGTAACCTTTTCTGCTTCAGCTTCTGTTTGTGTTTGATTGTCGACCATCAACTACTCATCATCTGATATGTCAGTCCCTGGAACATCTTCTGCGTCAACTTCCGTGGACTCTACCTGTTTATTGATGGAAATATCCTGTAATGTAATTTTCTTCTTTTTATACCAGAGCTTTAGGAATTTCTTCTGCACGTTAATATTTATAGTACCCACAGATTCCATCCAAGAATATCCTAAAACAACATCCATATTATCCATCTTTGAAGTATAAAAATCACCATGCAACACATACTTATCCATAGAAACCTTCAAATCCTTATACACTTGAACATCCTCATCATCCACCTGTGTGTTTTCAATCTGTTTTGCAGGAACTTGCAATTTTTTTTCAAATTAACGTTGATGAAATTATGCTTGCAACAGGGATTTATAGAAACAATGATCTTCTCTTTCTAAATCAATCCATGAACCTGCAATAAGGAGATACCAGCAGAAAATAACCCTTTAGGTTCCTTCGTTTCCTTCTTTTCTGTAAAAAAAAAATCTTTGCTAGGCTGTGTGTCTGTCTGTGTGAGCTTATCCACAAGATTAGTTTTACGGTCAAAGTGGTCCATAATAGCTTTTGTGAATATGTCCCAAGTCAAGGGCCTTTGATAAACAATGTAAACTTTGAAACGAGAACTAATACTGTTATCCGTTTTGTAAAGATAGCAAAAAAGTGACCCGATTTTGAAAAGGGGTGATGCAGAACACATGTTTTTTTTAGAGCATAGTTTTTGGCACTTTAATTTTTTTTATGTACATTGCGTTTTAGAATGGTAGTGAATGGTAGTGATTTTCATGTTGATTTAAAAAAGTGGTTATTCTGCATCACACCCTTTTTTTAAAAGACCTATTTTTTGACTTTAAATTTTTTTATTGTATGAAATGTAAATAATTATTTTTTAAATTTAATAATTTTGGAAGTGGTCTTCTTCTTCATATTATCTTGTTTTTATTTTTTTTTGTAGTGAGGTTTTTATTGTTTTGCATATTTAAAGAAGAAGGTCGATATTTTGCATTTTCGATATTCTACATATTTATACATTGTTAATTAAATTTTCAATCCAAATGAAATAATTGTCTCTAAAAAATAAATATAAAAAAATATATAAAAAAGACAAAAATAAAAAATAATAAATGTTAGAAAAAAAATTATCTCATAAACCCTAAAAGAATTCAGAAAATATATATATATATATATATATATATATATATATATATATATATATATATAAGTAAGTAAAAATAGAGAAATTAAGAAAAACCATTAGCAAAAATTAGGAAAAAAAATAAAAAAATAAAAAACAAACTAGTTAAAAAAAATAGAAAATTAAGGCAAAAATTAAAAAACTAGTAAAATTAATATTAAAAAAAAACAAAAATAAAATCAAATTATAAAAAAAAACCCAAAAAAAATGAAAATGGCAGAAAATATATGTCTTTTCAGATGAAAAAATAAATAAAAAAATAAAAAACATTTACAATTTATAAAAAAATACCTATTTTTGATTTTTTTTTTTAATTCAAATTATAAAAAAAAAACCAAAAAATAAATTAAAATTATAAAAAAAAACCCAAAAAAATGCATATTTATTTATTATTATTATTATTTTTTTTTAAGTTAATAATAATTATTTTTATTAAACCTAACATTTTTATTTAAAAAAAAATTAAAATTAAAATTAATTTTTTTTAAACATTTTTTTTTAAATTTAAAAATACAAATAATTAAAAAAATATTTTTTTTTTCAAAAAAATTTAATTTCTTAATTTCAAATTAAAAAAATTATTACAAAAAAAATTTAAAATTAATTTTTTTTAACGGATGTTTTTGTTTTTTATTAAAAAAAAAAAATATTTGCGGCCATCCGCTCCCCGGCCGCCCGTGGTGGCGCGGCTGTGGGCGGAGGGCCTGCCCGCAAGCATCTCCGCCCACGGTAGCGCCACCACGGGCGGCCGGGGGGCGAGAGGTCGATTCCGGCCTCCCGCCCCCCGGCCGCCCGTGGTGGAATCGACCTCTCGCCCCCCGGCCGCCCGTGGTGGTGCTGCCGTGGGCAGAGGTGCCTGTGGGCAGGCCCTCCCCCCATGGCTGCGCCACCATGGGCGGTCGAGGGGCAGGAGGTCGATTCCGGGAATCGACCTCCCGCCCCCCGGCTGCCCGTGGTGGCGCAGCCGTGGGCCGAGGTGCCTGCATGCAGGCCCTCCGCCCACGGCCGCACCACCACGAGCGACAGGGGAGCAGAGGGCCGCAAAATTTTTATTTTGTTTTTAATAAAAAAAAATCCATTAAAAAAAAATAAATAAAATTTTTTTTTTGTAATAATTTTTAAATTTGAAATTAAAGAATTAATTTTTTTTTTGAAAAAAAATTAAAATGTTTTTTATTATTTGTATTTTTAAATTAAAAAAAATGTTTAAAAAAAAGATTGTTTAAAATAAAATTTAAATTTATTTTTTTTTTCCTTTTTTTTAAAAATAAAAATTGTAGGTTTAATAAAAAAGTAATTAGATTTTTTTTTTTTAAATAAAAAACATGCATTTTTTTTTTTTTTTTTTAATTTGAATTTATTTTTGTTTTTTTTAATATTAATTTCACTAGTTTTTTAATTTCTTTCGTTAATTGTCTATTTTTTTTTAAAACTAGTTTGTTTTTAATTTCTTTTTCTTTTTTTTTCCCCGGTTTTTGCTAATGTTTTTTTTTTTTTTTTTCATTTCTCTGTTTTTACTTACTTAATTTTATATATATATATTTAAATTTAATTTTTTTTCCAAATTCTTTTTTGATTTGTGAGATAATTTTTTTTTTTTACTTTTTTATTTTTGTTAATTTTCTATATTTTTATTTTTATTTTTATTTTTAAATCTAGTTTGTTTTTTTTTTTTTTTTTTTTGTTTGTTTGTTTTTTTTTTTTTTTTTTTTCTATTTTTACCTACTTAATTTTTAGTTTATTTTAAATGTTTAATGTTTTTTTTTTTTTTTTTCGCCATTTTTTTGATGGTTTACAAGATAATTTTTATTTTAACTATTTATTTGTTTATAATTTATAATTTTTTTTTTTAGTTTTCTAATTTTTACCATTTTTTTTTTTTTTACATTTTTATGATTGATATATATATATCTATATATATATATATATATATATATATATATATATATATATATATTTGGTTTTTTTTTAAAGTTTTATATTTTTATTTTGTGTTTTGTTTTTATTATATATCTTAATTTATGTTTTGTTATTTTTTTAAACTTTTTTTTGTTTTGTGTTTTTCATTGTTTTAATTAATTAATTAATTAATTTATTTTATATTTTCATTATTTTTTTTAAATTTAATGTTTTTCGGGGTCATGATAAAATATTTTATGCCATTATTTCGAAATGTTGAAATTTTACTTTCGAAAAAAAAAGTGTTCTTCCAGATTAACACTATTCGTTTTGAAGGTGTTTTTTGAATAATTTTTGTGAAAAAAATTGATTTTCACCGCCATTTTTAAAACATGTTGAAAATTTACCCAAGAAAAAAAAAGGTGTTATTCCAGCATCAACACTTTTTATTTTTAGCACTGTTTTTGATGTTTTTTGGGGTTTTTTGGCCAGAGTTCCCGTTTTGAGTTTATAGTTCCCGTTTCAAAGTTTACATTGTTAATAGCAATGTTGATGCCTTTGCCACCATTGCCATCTTTCATTGTCCAAGTACATTTTTCCCATTCTCAGCTGAGTCTCATCATCCATGATGTAATTCAAACTAAAACATTTCTCCATTTGTGCTAGCCATTTGGCTGGATGAGAGCCATCAAATTTATACAAGTCCCTCAAACTCTGAGGTAGGCCCGCCATCACAAAAAAAAATTGGCGAAAATTTGAAATAGTCACAGTTTAGTCAATATTGCTTAGAATCCCTATTATGACTTATTTTTAGAAATGAAACAATCATTCTATATCTTCCCATGTGATAGAAATCTTGATCCAGGCACTGGAATTTCAGATCTGCACTGCAACTCTCCCGCCATCACCAAAATTTCTGCAAAAAAGAGCTGATTTTAAATCAGCAATATCTCCCTCATCCGGACTCCGATTCGACTAATTTCTTTTTGAAATTGGGTATTTTTTCACAAAAAATCCATATCTGAAATTAGATTTTGCAGATTTTACACCAGGACGTCCAGATCTGCGCTGCAAACTCGCTGCCCTGAAAATTTGTCTGCAACCCCACTGACTTTTAGTTCAGCGATATCTCCTTCATCCAGACTCCTATTCAACCGTTTTTTTTTTGAAATCGGCTATTTTTTCACAAATAATCCATATACGTAATTATATTTAGCAGATCTTTCACCAAAATGTATAGATCTGATCTGCAAGCTTGCCGCCCCTGAAATCCTACAAAAATAAAAAAAAATTCTCCACTTTTGCCCAAGAAAGTGCTCTGATACCACTTGTTATAGATCTAACCCAGAAATATTATAGATCTGATATAAAAATATAAGACAATGCAAATAACCCAGAAATAGTATGAACTGATTCTTTATTGATCAAACCCTTAAGATAGGGCAACACCATACATTCACTCCTTAAGGAAGGAGAACACTCCACAAGCCATATGCTTGTTCATACAATAATCCTTGACTATATTCCTTGACATCTCTCCATGTGGAGTCTCTAGCCTCTATATAGCCTCATACATACAATACCATGGATCATTACCATGGTTCCCTCATACCATCGAACTAATACCATGGGCCCATTACATTATTACTAACTACTTGTGGTCCCTTACATGATATGGGTTAACCACCTTATTTATTACTATGGCCCATCCCATTATTACATTATTACCTTGGGTACCTCCCTTTGTACCCCATATTATCCCCCCTAGGTATATAACATGTATCTTTTACAAGGGAAGTAACATTTTCCATCCTTTGAAGCCCCTGATGTTGACCACACATCTCCTTGGACTTCTTGAGGAATGTTATGTGACATTTTTCCTCACCAAACTTTCAATGATGATTTTTTTCAAAAAATAACCTCAAAATAGGCCTACAACCTTTCAAAACCATCACAAGTATAGCAACTATGTCGAAGTTATATGATATTCGAGCCTATATATATATATATATATATATATATATATATTTTTTTGTAAAGTGGTCAAATATTAGACATTGTCCAATAAAAAATACATTAATGATGGAATTCATTGGATACTTGATGTTGTTAAAATAATGTCAAATAATTGATTCTTATAAACTAATGTTGGATATTCGATGCTAAAAAGAATACATCAGATGTACAAAGATTATCAAGATTTTTCTGACATTTTTTCCAATTTTATCCCTTCCGTTGGATTCTGCCGTCAGATTTTCTGCCCATGTGTATTAGTGGTAGTTGTTTCCCCTATTTCTTATTGGAAATAATTTGAGAAGTCATTTGAATTTGAATCCCATAGTCTTGTTGGGACTAGAAATGTTATGTGCTTGCCAAAATTTTAGTTTGTTTGTTTTAACATGATGAAAAGGGGACATCTACGCATAAATCTTGTCACCATTTGCACCATACTTGGCTAGTAAATATAACTCTGTATATTTGTGACTGTCTCCACTCCAGAGTTTCCTACAACCATAGAATGACATACTTTACATAATAATTGGTTTTCATGATCTCTTAGAGAACATAAATTGTGTGAAGGTTTCACATATTTTCATACTTCAGTAGATAGTTATATGAATCCTCAACTTCCAACATTACATAGTTTTGGAGGAATGGATAGATGTGCACAAATTTTGGATACTACAAGATTATAGTGTCCCCAAACACACACTAGGGCACATGACTGCCCTTGAAAATTTGAATTGTGTAAATTTTCCTTTAAATGACTCATATATGTTCTGAAACCATAATTAACTTTTCCTCTTAGCTCCAAGTTCACACTATAGCACATAAATCCTTGCTACTGAATTCTATTTTGCACCCTAGTCACTTCCTTAGGTCCATTTCATCTACTTAAGTATCCTTGGTACCTTAATTGACCTTTCTATATGCATATATTAAACAAGCTATATGATATGTAGTTACAATGATAACCATTACAACAGGACAAACATACATGAAATCTAAATACATGAACACCATATAATTACTAAAACAAATGACAATATATGCATATAAAATGGAAATTGAAAGATTCTTTTTTGTAAATCATAAATTGGTTGTAGAGATCATATGTTCCTTCTAGCCATAGATCAAATTAGTCCTAATCCATTAGTGGTGGGTCAACTATCAACTAGGGCTATGACTCTACCAGGGCAAGGGATCATTAAGAACATCCTATGGTCAACAATCAACACAATTAGGTCAAATTCCAAGGTATCAAACCCCATTAGTACTTTAGCCTACAATATATCATCTCCGGTCTACCTGCACAACCCATCGTAGTGCATCTAAATTTATGCTTCTATAGTTTCTTAGTCTATGCCGTCTCTATCACAGGTCACAGAAGTCACAAAGCCTCGCGGATGTAGGGTTTTTAGCTACCCTTAGGGGTCTCTAGGTCCTATTAAGGCCCTAAATATAAAATATTATCCCTACACTTGTCCCTCCAGAGATCTAACCTTCCATAAGGAAACCCAAGGAGAAGTGCACTCACAATAGGAAACAATAGTAAGATCCCTCTCCCTTTAGAGTAAAATTAGTAGTCATAGTGGTAGAGTGGCATATCTAAATGGTAGAATGGCCAGAATTATCAAAATTATTGGGAATGGATTATAGTTACTCTAAATCCCCAATTTATCTATGTATGTTCTAAACATGATAAGTGGCACCTCAACAACTAACTTGCCAAACACTTGGAGGTTTTCTTCCTCAACTTAGGAACTTGGTCTTAAGCATGTGCATGGGAGTTTAGGAATTATTTATTATTTTTATCTCATCCCCCAAGGCTTAATATCCCTTTACTTATCCATTGTCTCCAATTCCACTCGTGGAATCCTAGGCTCCCATCTCTATTGTGTGACAATCTATAGTAAAAGTGCATTTTATTTACATGAGCGTGACCACATATTACATTGTTAGGCTGACTGTCCTTTCATCACGTCAACTCTTTGACTTAAATCACATAGGAACTTTGTCCCCAAAGCATATAAGCATAGGTACCCAATCCCTAAAACAATTATGTATGTGGGAATGTAGGCCCAACACATAATATCTCACCAACCTAATAAAAATATGTACAAAATAGTCAAGGGTTATCCTCAAGGTGTTAGATTCCCCTCCTCCTTATTTATGCACTATCTTCAATTCCTTATTTACACATGTCTAATGAAAAATGCTAAAAATATTAGGGTAATCATCCTCCATGTCATCTTCATGATTCCACATAGCGTTCTTAGGTTCATAGTAGGTTGATTTCACCTTTACCAACACGATGGCTCAAACATAGAGCACCTTTATCTTCCTATCTAAAATACATGTTGGTTGAACTGGGAAGTCTACCTTGGACTCTACTTGAATCATATCTAATCAATTACATGGTTAGCATCATTGTCATAGTTTTTTAGTAAATATACTTGAAACACATTATAAATGTGCATGTATGCAAGAAATGAAGCCTATTGTAGAAATATGATGATATATTTGCAACTGCTCAAGAAATTTAATCTAAATCAAGACATAATTCTACTATACTTCTCTACATAAATTAATTCACAATTTAGAAAAACATTCACAAACATACATCAATCACATACACAAGTACACAGATGTATCTAGGGGAAGCCAACTAATAAAAACCTCTTAATACTACTTGCATTAATTAGATGAATAGAAAATCTATTACAATTGCTAGCTCCAACTCTGAGCTCAACCTGCAAAAGAATAACTATTCTCTCTACTCAATGAGAAGATCTAACCCAGAATTAGTAAATTTATGACCCAACTTGAGCTCCTATTTCCTGGTGCAAATATTGAGGAAACTGGTACATATTCTTTAGGAAGTTCCTCCAAATTGATTACATAATTTCCAAGGATTAATCATTGATTGCATGCAACACTTGTACACTCAAGACTAGTCTAAAACTAATGTTACACTACCTTAGAATCTTCACCACAACTGAGCAATTCGAATTCATTGCATGCATGAGCTATTTTTGGTTGATTTATCAATTAGCTAGATGATCTCTAAGTTAGAATGTTGTCCAAATGCAAAATTGACCTCCAACTAGTTCTATTAATTGTTAGAACTAGTTTAAATGAGTACAACTAGAAGTAATTGAGTTGGATTGTTAGAAATTAACAATCAACACATGAAAACTGAACTACAAGCCCACTAACTTAAATTTATTGAGCCAACTGAGTGACAAGAACCACGTCACCTTAGTTAACTATCTCCAAGTTGTCTCCTAATGTGAAAATTTCGAATTTTCTCAATTTGACCAAGGCTAAGTCAAGTTGAGCCTTTCTTGCTACGCTTCTCAACACTCCCTCTTAGTAAGAAAGGGATTATCAACCACCCCTATCCTACACCTGTGGAATTCAAACTTCCCTCTTAACAAATCCTTTGTAGGGATGTTAGCCTCTTGTTCCTTTGTCAGAATGTATTGTAACAACATTATCCTCCTCTACACATAGTTCTGTAAATGATGATACCATATATATATATATATATATATGCTTGGATCGATCGTGAAATACCATATTCTTAGATAGAATAATGAAAATTTGATTATCACATTAGATCACAATTGGATCCATCTCCTAACCAAAAGGTCACACAAGTATCTTTCTCATTCAGATCACCTCACATGCTTCTTTATTTGCAGTCGTGTATTCAACTTCTGCTGAGTTGAGCACCACAAGCCTCTACTTCCTCTTGTACTAGGAAATTTCTATGGAATCAACACTAAAAATTCCACCTGATGTACTATTTCAACTGGATGGGCTCCCTACCCAATATGCATCTGTGAAGCCACACAACTTCCCTCCTTCTTTTCGTCTATACCATAATCCATATTGGGTAGTGCATTTGAGGTACCGTAAAACATGTTTAGCTGCAATTTACCTTCTACTAAAATATGATAGAGGTTCACAGCCACTTCACTTTTGGTGAAGCCTAATCCAATAAGATAAATATCAATCCGAGTGTACCAAGCTCGGGGTGACTATTTGAGATCATACAATTCTCTCTTGAGTCTACACACGAGACTCCTGATCAAATGTCTCAAAACCTTCTCATTGGTCTATGTAAAATTCCTCCTCAATAACACCAGTACACTTCCTCCTCAATAACACCATAGAGAAATGTTGTTTTACACCCATCTGGTGGATCTTCCACCCCATCTATGCCACCAGTGCAAGAATTGATCTAATGGATGAATACCTTGCTACGAGAGAAAAGGTTTCCTCATAGTCAATTCCCTCAACTTTAGAGGATCCTTTGGCCACAAATCAAGCCTTATACTTCTCTATGCTTCTATCCATTGCATGCTTAACCATGAAGATCCATCTCAATCCCACACCTAATTTATTTTCCAGTTTTGGGACCAATTCATAAACACTGTTCTTCATGATGGATTCGTATTCTTCCACCGTTGCATCAACCCAAATTGGTTTCTCAACTACTTCCTCAAAAGAGGATGGCTTGGTCTCTACAAGCTCAGTCATTGGAGCCATGTAGCTAGTGTACCTCTCAAATGACCTCCTTTTCCTGCACAAATTTGAAGGAGCTCCCACATTCTCGCTCGCATCCTACACCAATATATCAACTTCTTTGGTTCTCTTTCTACCTTATCTAGATGGTTCTACTTGAGTGAATACCTCCACTCTACCTCCTTTTTGTTTCTCCATTTGTGGCTACTCCACAACTTCTTGAGGCTCTTCCTTTGGAGCTAAAATCTCCTCTTTTAGTGGGACTTGAAGCTCGCTCTCAAGATAGCATCTCATTTCTTTCTCCTCATCAAACTTTACATCCCTTAGAAAAAATTCCATTATGTGGGAAGGTAAGTAAACCCAGTAATTGTGTGGAGTTTTAGTGTAGCCCACAAAAACTCCCAACTCTATTATTGGCTCAAGTTTCTTCCTCGAATCTTTGGAGACATGGTAGTAAAAAGAGGCTCCAAAAATTCTAAAATGAGACACATCTGACTTTCTTCCCGAGAAATCCTCCTTCGGTGTAATCATACCAAGAATCCGATGAGGATTCCGGTTCTGTAAGTAGATTGTTGTGTTACATGCTTATGACCACAAAGGCAATAACATGCCTTGGTCATGCAACATATTTCTTGTAGCTCCCACAATGCTTCAGTTCTTTCTCTCATCTACCCCATTTTGCTATGGATTGCGGGGAGCTATCAGTTCTCTTTAAGTTTCTTCTTCAGCACAAAATTCCTTGAATTCATTCGAAACATACTCACCTCCATTGTCAGTCTTAAGAGCCTTAACCTTCTTGTTGGTCTCTTTCTCAACTAGTGATTTGAATTCTACAAATTTTGGGAATGTTTGATCCAGTTCTTCTACATGAAGAAGATCCAACACTTTCTTGAGAAATCATCAGTAAAATAACATAGTATTTATGTTTGGAAGTGGATGTTATCAAAAAGTGTCCACAAACATCATATTGGAATCTCTCCATGACTACATTTTCTTTTCTCTCTCAATCATGGAATTTGGATTTTACATACTTCCCCAAGCTACAACCCTTGAAAACATCCTGCTGCTCAAGTGATCCTTTAGGGAGGCCAATGGTTATTTGTTACATAATTGTAAGGAAACCATGGTGAAACTGAAAAGGTATTCTATGCTAGAGTTCACAAACATTTTGACTCTTCACTTTCTCAAATGAACCCTGATCTGCTTCACCTTCCCAATAGTTATGTGTCTCAAAAATGCTTTCCCTTTATTGAAGATCACATCATAGCCATGGTCTTCCAAAACTGCTATAGATATAAGTTTCTTCTTTAGTCCTGATACAAACATGACATATTTGAGGCAAATATGGGATCCCAACTCCCTCTTAAACGTTACTGTACCAATCCCAATAGCACTATACCTTCCGTCGTCCCCAAGATCAACATGAATTTAGAGATATTTCTCCTCGAGGTCACTGAAAAATATCTACACCTTGTCATGTGGAACGAGGCACCTGAATCAAAGTACCACACACTCCCCATAATAGTGCTAGCCATGCATGAAATTAGGGTGAAGTCTAAATTGAAATGTGAAGCCAATGCTTCACCTGCTGCTCCTCGTGAGTTCTTCTTGCTAGAATTTTTGTGTGGACACTTTTTGCATAGTGCTCGAATTCATGACAGTTGAAATTTTTCTATTTTGGACAAGTATTTATTATTCCCCCTTGGCTGCAATATGGTTTAGTTTGATATTTATTCCTTTTTCTCTTCTTTCCCTTTCCAAGCAATGCACAATTTTCTTCATCCTCTCTCTTAGATGAGCCTCCATCTCTAGTTTTTCGCCGATTTCTTCTTGTACCAAATTAGACCATAAGTGTTCCCAATTTGGTAATTTCTCCCTCCTGTTCATCGAGTCCTTGTAACTATGCTAGGATTTTGGAAGGAATAGAAGAGATAGGCTAATTAGGTCATCTTATGCAAGATTCACACCAACCTTCTAAGCTCATCCCGAACTTGCATAAATTTGGTGAGATACTGCAAAATAGTGTCATTCTTTGGCATCATAATGTTTTAAAGTTTTTATTTGAGGGCCAATTTTCTATGGTCACTGTTATTCTGAAATAGCTCATTCAGTGCTTTCCACATTGTGAAAGGAGTTTCTTTCCCCATGGAGATTTGAGACAATGTGATATCTCACTGCCTCCAGAATTATTCTCCTTGCTTTGGCCTACATATTTCTTCCATTGAGTTAGGTTCTAGGCATCAACTGATCCTGGTTTTGGAAATTTTGTCTTGACATACTCCAGCAGTCCATTGTCATCAAGCACTGCTTCCATGCAATCCTTCTAGGAAATGAAATTTGAGCTACCTTCCAAGGCATACTCTAATATCAGTCCATTGAAGGCCATTCTCCCAACTCTGAGGAAATATTGCTACACTGAAGCTACAAATTCAAACCTCCTGAGGAAAAAATTTGAAATTCTTGTTCTAATGTGAATCTTGCTCTGATACCATGTAGAAATATGGTGATAGAATTTCAACTGCTCAAGAAATTTAATCTAAATCAAGAGACACAATTCTACTCTACTGCTTTGCAGAAATTAATTCATAATTTAGAACAACATTCACAAACATACATCAATCACATACACAAGTAAAAAAATGTATCTAGGGGAAACCAACTAGTAGAAACCCCTTTAGCCTTCTTGCATTAACCAAATGAATAGATAATCTAATACAATTGCTAGGTATAACTTCGAGTTCAACCTGCAAAAGAATAACTGTTCTTTTTGCTAAACGAGAAGCTCTAACCCAGACTTAGTCAATTTATCCCCCCACCTAAGATACTATTTCCTTGCGTAAATCTTGAGGAAATTTCCCCCTATTATTTATGAATTTCGTCTAAATGGATTGAGCAATTTCCAAGGATTGATCACTGATTGCATGCAAAACCTATACACTCAAGAGTAGTCCACAACTAATGTTACACTACCTTGGAATATCCACCACAATTAAGCAATTCGAATTGCTTGCATGCATGAACTACTTTTGGTTGATTGGTCAGTTAATTGGATGATCTCCGAGTTAGACTGTTGTCCCACTGCACAACTGACCTCCAACTAGTTCTATTAATTTTTATAACTAGTTTAACTGAGTAAAACTAGAAATAACTAAATTTGATTGCTAGAAATTAGCAATCAACACATGCAAACTAAACTCCAAGCTCACTAACTTGAATTTACTGAGCTAATGGAGTGGAAAGAGCCATGTCAACTCACTTAACCGTCTCCAAGTTGTTTGCTGATGTGGAAATTTTTAATTTTCTCAATTTGACCAAGGCTAAGTCAAATTGAGCCTTTCTTGCTACCCTTCTCAACACTTATGTGCTATTGGATTAATCATTTCTAGGATCTTAAAAGGTCCACAAAATTTGGTGGACATTTTTTGGAATCTCCCCAATTTCAATGAACTTTTCCTAACTTTCAATTTCAAGAAGATATTGTCTCCCACTATGAGTCTTATGTTTATTCTATCATTGTTTGCATAACTATTTTTCCTATCCTATGCAACCTTTGAATTATGTTTATTTTTCACTATTTTCTCTTCCTTTTACGAGGGAAATCTAGCCCAAATACAGAACTATCAGTTGGCTTATCGCAAGTCACGCAAGAGTTACATTTATTTCCATATAAGGTATCTAATGAGGCCATATTCAAAGATGTTTGATACCCAATATTTTATTAAAATTCCATCAAGTGCATGTATTCTTACCATTATGATGGCTTGTCCATCATATAAATTCTCAGCATATACTCAATCGCCTAATTGAGTCTCTTTGTTTTCCCATCCAACTTTGGGTGATATGTTGTATGAAAGTTCAAATTGGTTCCAAATCCTTTAAATGACCCTTTTGAAAATTAGATGTGAACTTGGGACCCATGTTTGAAATAATTTCCTTAGGCACTCAATGTAGCCCAACAATTTATCTCTTTAGATATAAGACTTCCATATCCATCACTCTGAAATTTCTCTTTTCTATACATCTACAATATTGGTTGGTTTGTATGTTGACTTCACTGGAATAAAATTAGCACCCTTACTAAGCTTATCCACTAACACAATGATTGAATCATGCTACCTCATAGTCCTAGGAAATTTGGCAATAAAATCAACCAAGACAATTTCCCACTCCCACTTAAGAATGAGTACTATTTGTTGTAATCCTATTGGATGTCTATGCTTAACCTTCAACTTTTGGTGCTCCAAACATTTGGCTATGTACTCAACCACTTATCTTTTCATACTTGTCCAAAAATATGGACTTTTAATAATTGGAATGGTCTTTTGATACCTTGTATGTCTAGAATAGGGTACATTGTGCATCTCACTTAGCACTAATTTTTCCAGTTCTCAATAACTTGGCATATAAATTTCACCCATATACATGAGGATTAAATCCCATTCATATTTTAATTTATGCTATGTGGCATTAAGTTACCTTGTTATAGGCTCTCCTTGATTTTCATATATTTCTGATCTAAAACTTTGGCCTCAATAATTCCAATTTTTAAATTAAATTTGCATATACTTAAGGTTGTAGCATGCACTTCATGCACCCTTTTGCTCAATGCATCAACCACTTTATTTTATTTTCCTTTAATATTCTTAATGTCAAAGTCATTTATTCAAAACTTCCAGCCACTTGACTTGTTTGGCATTCAAATTTGGTTGTTCAAATAAATACTTCATAATACTATGGTTTATCCTCAATTAATACCTCTTTCCAATGAGGTAATGACTCCACATTTTCAAAGCACACAATATAGACACCAAATACAAGTCATGAGTAATTCTTTTCTTGCTCCAAATGTTTTGACTCATAGTAGGTTGCATGGCTATTTTGGATGAGGATCACAAGCCCTTCTTTGGATTCGTTAGTCCACGCAATGAATTCCTCTTTTGGGTCAACTATCCTCAAATTGATGCACTTGTTAACAACTCTTTCAAATTGTGGAAGGCCTCTTCAAATTCTAGACACCGTTTATATTTTTTACCCTTCTTTTGCAAATAAGTTATATGGTGTGCAACTGTTGAAAACCCTTTAATAAACATTCTATAGGATCTAGCTAGTCCCACAAAGGACTTGAAATCTATGAAATTTCTTGGTACTAGAAATTCACTATTGTATTTAATCCTTTCAGGGTCTATTGGCACTCATTGCACTAAGATGATGTGGCCCAAATAATGAATTTATCTATGATAGAATGTACACTGACTCATTTTGGCATAAATTTGATACTCCAACATTTGTAACACCATCCTAAAGTCTCATTCATGCTCTTACTTATCCCTTGAGTAATCAAGTATGTCATCCAAAAATAATATGACAAACTTGTCTGAATAATCCCTAAAAAATCCATTCATAAGGCACATGAAAACAATTAATGCATTTGATATCCCAAATGGCACCACTACAAACTCATAGTGTCCATATTTGGTTTCAAAGTTGTCTTATTGATGTCATCTTCCTAGGTCCCCACCTAATGATATCCTAATATTAGGTCAATTTTAGAAAAGACCTTAGATCCCCTTAGCTGATAAAATAAGTCACTTATCATTGGAAAATGATAGTTTTTCTTCACTATCACATTATTCAACTACCTAAAGTCTATGCACAACCATAGTATACCATCCTCCTTCTTGATAAAGAGCATTAGATAACCACTTGTTCAAGAGATCTTCTAGATACATTTGCAAATATTTAAGTTTTTGTGTCATTAGAGGAAATTTCAACTCAAAAATAGCCACCTAAGAAAAAATTAAGAAATTAATAAAATAATGCCATGTAGACATTTTTTTAATATGTCATTTTTATTATTTTACTTTTATCAAAATTATGAAATAAATGTCACATTTATCAAAATAACTATGTACATATTTTATATCTAAATTAATTTATTAGCACGATCTTTAATAAAAATTAAGTTTAAATTTAAATTTAACTTTAAATTACCCAAATTTAAAGTAAAAACAAAAATTTAAAATTTAAATTACCCAACCCCCTATCGAGGTGCGAGTGGGAAAATCTCGATCATCTTAATAGGTAATGGGTGTTCTACGAACCCCAAGGTGCCCCTATGCCACCCTCCGCATACATGGAGCACATGGAGGGTTGGCAGATCACATGATCATAAGCAATGCATGGTGGGAAGGTGGTAACAGAATGAAAATGCGGAAAGCTCGCGACTTTTTCATTATTGACATTGGTAAGTAGTCCGTTGGCAATTTGTTTTGGCATAGTATTGGAGTAGAGTAGTTTGACAAGCCGTTGAATAATTCTGTGGAGGTATTTCGAAGGTCTTAGGTTCTCCTGCAGTGGGTTCAGGTCGCTAGCCTTGGGTATGTTCTCCGAATTTTCACATATCTCTTTATCATGGATCATCTTTATTATCTACGGGTTTCATGGAAGAAGGGATGCACCATGAATAGGTTGGTCTGGAAGATGTATTCCCTGGAAGAGGGTCTTGTTGTTATTGAATTGTTTGAAGGATATCTGGTTTTTTATATTCCTGTGTCTATGTTTTTTGGAGTTATGTTGGCTCGCATGGGCATGTTGTTGGTAAGGTCTATGGGCCACCCATGGTCTCTCTAGTTATTTCATTGGAGCACTCGCTTAATTTTTTCTTTGGTAATATGTGGCCATGGTCCTATATTATCAAGGCCTCGGTGGGGAAATGGCTTGGAATTTAATTATACCCTCCACTGGTCTACATTCGGTTGGACTTATGTCAATGGGTCTTTGATTACTTGTGTTTCAGGGGCCTGGGTTATAAAAAGAGATACAATTAGGTTTTGTATGGGTTGTGGTTCTCAGATTTGATCACCCTGATAGGTCCCCCAACTAGGTGCAACCCCTGGAAGTTCTCAGCTCCTGGATTTTGACTCGCTTTGGGTCAGATTTATGGTTTTAATTCGGTTAGTTCCAGTCTTGTCTTGTCGGCCCATCCTCACCAACACTACGGATCACATTTCTTCCAAGAGAAGAAAGACCACCAGGGGTTCTCATGGTCTCGGGAAGTAGACCAACACGTCCACAACATCCCATTGTCCCAGTACTTCTACTAGCAAAACATGTGGGCATAAGTCAGCCTCTAGGGTTATTGAAGAAGAAGCCACTACATATCATGTGGTCTCAGACCCGGTTTGTTGGCTCATAGCTTAATGGGGAGAGGAGTTAAATAAGAAATATGAGATTCCGGACATTGACGTGGATGATTGGTAGACCCTGATCCCTGATCCTGGGCACTCTCACGGTCGTAGTTCTCAGTACAAGCAGACAATTCACCTATATTGGTTGATGAAGAGCCTTTTGGTCGAGGCCTTGGAGCACATTCCTTTAGGCTTGACCATGGAAGAATAGGCTTTCCCAGATTATAGTCATGATTTGCAGCAAATAAAGTTGCATCTTCAGAAGAAAAACAAACACCTCAGCCACATAGAAAAACACATCCCATGCATTCTGTAAACTGAACTTCCCGAGTGAAGTGAAAAGGACCCAACCACGGTTGACTTAGCTGACGATGAGTAGTCAAGTGTATCACTTTTTTTTTTACTTTTAGAGTATGCAACAATTTTTGTCTTTTTAGTCTTTCAATATATTTATAGATATCTAGATGTTAGGCATTGTAAATATAATTAGAACTTTTTAGCTTGGCTGGATAACCTTATTCTATTTTGTTTTTGGATGTCTTATCATGTCATAAGGTGGTCAACAGACCTAGTTTTCCTAAAGGCAGGTTGAAGCCACCTAACCATTTAGCACATGGAACTAACTTGCTTGATTTTGAAAGATAATGAAAAGAAATTTCCTACCAAGCTTACCAAAAAAAAATTACCCAAATAAATGTCATTTTTATAAAAAAATGGAGTGTGTGTGTGTGTGTATATCTATATATATATATATATATCTTAACACAAGATTTAATAAAATTTAAATTCTAAAATTAAAAAATTAAATTTAGAATTTAATTTAATTTAAATTAAATTTAAATTACCCAAATAAATGCTCTCTCTCTCTCTCTCTATCTATCTATATATATATATATATATATATATATATATATATATATATATATATATATATATATATATATATATATATATATATACACAAAATTTAATAAAAAAGTATATCTATATATAGATATTAACACAAAATTTAATAAAAAAGTAAATTTAAAATTTAAATTAGTTATGCATCATTAAAAACACGCTCAACCCATATTTTACCCTTTATTAAAATAATCTTGTAAGATATTAATTTTATTTTTAATATTCAATGTAGTTTTGGGTCACTTGGGCACCATTCATGTTGAAGGTAGGTAAATTATATTATTAAAACAATAGTCACTGCCTAGTCACACTTGTATCTCTTTTGAATTTTAAAGGATTTTGATTGATTTACAGATTATGACATGGAAATTCAATGTTAAATTTTAAAAATCAATTTTCCTCTAATACTTTCATACTATAAGGTATTTTAGAGTCACAATGGGGAAACTATAGGTACTAACTATACATAAAAGTCAATATCCCTTTTTGGTGGTGACCTTGATGTTTTAGAGAACACATCCTAAAATTATTTTAGTATTGGGTGGTATCCAACACTTGACACCTGATCCATGGTTGTATCTTCCATACATGCTACATGAATTTGGAATCCTTTTTTGAAACTCTTACTCATTTACATAATTTCTATTTCCCTAGTAGAAACTAGCCTTGGAATCCCCTATACTTGTCTTTGTTTCCATTATTCATCAAGCAAAGTAAATTACTTATTATATTAATATATAATATCATGGTGCTTTTCCAACCAATACACACCAATTAGGAAAATATATAAGCCCAGAGGTATGATATTTAAATCTGCCCTAGTGGTCAAGCCATCCATTTCAATTGGACATTCTCTTGTCAACTCATTTATCCTTCTATTAGCCTATGTATATAGCTAAACCAACCAAGTTTTTCCATTATTTTTCCTTTTAAATGAAATATTTAGAGAATACTAGGATCTATATAGATATGGCTAGCTCAATAATAAATTAAAATGGCCATGGTTTGGTTGTTAATCTTACAATATACCTCTATCAAGTGAGCTTAATGATTAGCTTTCTTGTTGTCCAAGGCTACATAAAATGTGGGCACGATTTTACCCATGTCCTCCACTATGTTAGCCTCCTAAATGTTGTGAAAAACACTCAATTTATCTCCTTTGTGAGGCCAACCTTTGTACATATGTTCTCCCTCACAACACTAACAACTATTGGGATGATACATTGACCTTTTCCCCATTGAATATGACTTATTTAGTTCACTTTGTGCTAGATGAGTTTGATGATTTTCCTGAGAATTATTTTTGAAAAATGAATGCTTGTATCCCTTCTTCCTTTTCTCTATCTTAGCCTTGTTTTTATAATCCCAAGCCTTTTGGTAAAGTAGCATGTTCTTATTTCTCTCATAAAGAGACTTGGCTTTCCTGATAGCTTCCTCCAAAGTCTTAGGCTTACCAAATTAGATTTTTTCATTGTAAAATGAAGGAATTATATTCAATAATCTCTGGATCTTTACGTTCTCATCCTTGATGGAGTTGGCATAGCTTAACAACTCAAGAAACTTTCATTCAGACTCCTACATGGTCATGCTCCCAAGCTTGAATTAAATAACTCATTCATATTTATTTCATAACAATGTTAAGAAAAATAATTTTTATAAAAGTATCTCTTGAATTTCTTCCATGAGATCCTATTCTCATCCAAGTGCTTGATTTTTTTGCGCTAATCCCACCACGTTGATTCTTTTCCTTGCAAATTATCATATTTTAAGTTTTAGCCTCCAAATTGGATTAGTAGTTGTGTAACTAATGATACTTTATCATCCCCAAACTTGTCCTCAACTTCCTCACCCTTCTTATGGTTACCAAAAAATTTAGGAGGCTTAGTCTTCCTAAGCTCCCCTTGCAAGTCATCAATTTCACACCTCCTCTAATGTTTGAATAGTGATATGGTTGGGATACTTTTAGACTTTGATGAAACATAAGCCCTCCTAGTTGAAAGCTTTGGTGAGTGGTGTTGATACCTTTGAAGCAATCCTAGATTTATTTTTACTTATATCAACCTCCCTCTTGAACTAAGATTTATTTTCCTCTGAATTCCTTGAATGTGACCCCTTATTAATATGCTTCTGCAAATGATTGAGGCTTTTTGAAAATATAAGTATTGAAGTGATTTTGTTCCTCTTAGGTCCTAATTAATCTTTCTCATCAACCTTAGAGTTGAGAACCTCTATCTTGAGAGTTCTCATGGTCTCCATAAAATATCTATTCTAAGTTTTACAATTTTCATGTCCATTTTATTTTGTTTCAACATTACCCAAGCTATGTTCATTCCCCTAACTTCCTTTTCATGATACCTACTGCCGATGATCCCACCACATTGATACTTTTCATTTCAACTGATAAATTGCAATTCTAGCCTCCATATTGGGTGATTACTTACGTAATTGAATATAATTTCGCATCCCCATAAGCAAAACTTAGTTTCCTCACCCTTTTATGGTCACAATCAAATGTAGGTGGCTTAATCTTCCTAAGATTTCCTTGGAAGTGATCAATTTCATACCTCCTTATTTGATGCCTGATAGGTGATATGTTTGGGCTACTTTTAGAATATCAGAAGAAACATAATACCTCATGGTTGAATTCTTTGGTGAGTGGTGATGATACCTATGAATGGTCTTAGAATGCCTTGGACTTTAAAATCCTCCCTCTTGACCTAAGATTTGTTTTCCTCTGCATGCCTTGAATCTAATCCCTTATTAATATGTTTCTACAAATAATTTAGGCCCTTGAAAAGTTTGAATGTTGAGGTGATTTTTCACCTCTTGGGCCCTAATCAATATTTCTTATTAGATTTATAGCCAAGAACCTCCATATTGAGACTCCTCATGTTCCCCACCAACTATCTGTTCTTTGATCTTCCCTCTCCATGTCCATTTGAATCTATTTTAGCATTACCCATGCCAACATGTATTCCCCTAACTTTCTCTTCATGGTTGTAAACTATTTGTGTATATTCCATATCTCTATTCTTCATATTAATAATTTATGTTCTTCCTATATCTAAGTCTACAATGTGCATACAAAAATTAATGTTATTTAAGCATCAAATCACATTTAAATAGTACTTTGAAATTTTATGAATTCATGGGATTTTATGCACTTGTAATCCATTAGAGGCCTACTTTCAATTTCCTAAATGAATATGCCAATAAATTTCAAATTATGGGTGTACCAATGTACTCTACTCTTCATGAGTTTTCCACTAACTTTCACATGCTCAATATTGAGCATGGAGTAGAGTTATGGATTTATGAAGTTTTCCAGTATACTCTAGTTCCGCCTCTTAATGTTATAAACATACTTCTTCTGATTCCTTGGGGAATGGGATGGTCAATTTTTCATTCTAACCCTATTGATGTATTCTCCTATTTAATATATTTCCATTGACTACTTCCATGCTCAATTGTAAGCTCTGAGTAGGGAGTTAAGCCTCATGGAAGTGAACTAGTATGTTATTCCTCTTTTTACATTGTGTCAAGTGTAACTTCTACATATTAGCTCCATTTTGTGCCTACAATATCTCATTGGAAATTTCTTATTGAGAACTTTAATTTAAATGGCATGGTCTAGCTATCCGAAATGTATACCTAGGCCCTGAAATTATTTTGAAAACACTATTTAGGACCTCAAAACAACTCTTGAAGTTTAGGACCTAGAAAATATTAAGAAAACTGTAATATAATTATTGACTTGGATTCTAATATGTCATCTAATGTAGCACCTAGGTATATCTAGCACCTTGGGGTCATGCCATGTCATCACCCAAGCCCACCTAACCTACCTTGTCAACCTTTGGCACGTGTACCTCCTTCTAGGTGCACTTGTAGGTTTGCATTGCATGTAATTAAGTCATGTTGCATGCATATATTTGCCTTGTATAGATCTTCCTTGTGGATGATTAAATAATTAAGTGAATACCATAGTTACTGTTAATTCATTTAATAATACATTTTACTTATTTTATTATGAGAGGTAATACAAAAATATTTCCATACAAATTGATTTATTAATGTTTATTAAAATATAAATTTAATTTATTAATATTTATTATATTATAAATTTAAAATCTTTGATAGAAAAATAATTTTCATATTAAAAATTTAAATTTAAATTTAAATATAATATTATAAATTTAAAAATCATGGATAATAATTTTTTTTTTATATTAAAAATTTAAATAAATGTATAATATTAAATATTAAAAAATTTAAAAATTTAAGATTAAAAGATTGTTTAAATAAATAAACCATTCATATAACAAATATTAATTTATAAAATTTTTGAGACAACCTTTTTTCTAAATGAGAGATTTATTTGAAAAATTATTTTAACAAGACAATTTATATAATAATATTCTAGTATACAGAGCTTTTAAGGAAGAATATTTTTAAATAAGGGAGATATTATTGCTATGCATATTTTAAACCATAATAATAACAATAATGGTTTTTTATTTATTTATAAAGATTGCTAATGTAAATAATGCAATATCATGCATTTCATAAGTATTGTTTCATTTATGATAAGTTTTTTCATTTTTTTAATATAAAAATTGTTTTAAAAAATATTAGATATCATTTTTTGGTATTCAACTGTGTTAAGTAAGTCATTCATCTATGACAATTTCCACAAGAGGTAGTCATAATTGACTAATTTCTCATGATTTTTGAATAGTCTGCTTAGCACTCATTGCATCGGGTGATGCTCATAGGGGTGAAGAAGTGGGATTGAAACTGGTGAAATAAATCACATAGCATCAATCATCACATCCAGGGCTTGCACCTGGTAACCAGGACTTCCCGGGAGGTCAATCATTCCAGATCGCCTCTGGCTCAAGAATGCTTAACTGTGGAGTTTTCCCCACAATCAAGCCCACTTAGCTTGATACCCCATTTGTAAAACCTTAGCAAGTATTGTGCCTCATGAACCATTCAAGTAGAGTTCATGAACCTTGGAAATGGTCATAGATGAAAGACTTACTTAACGCAGTTGAATCCCAAAAAATGATATCTAATATAATGCACTGCGAAAACCCCCAATACTTAATTCAAAAGAGTGAAGGGAACTCTACTTGAATGGTTCATGAGGCACAATACTTGCTAAGGTTTTGTAAATGGGGTAGCAAGCTAAGTGGGATTGATTGTGGGGAAAAATCCACAGTTAAGCGCACTTGAGCTAGAGGCGATCTGGGATGGGTGACCTCTCGGGAAGTCCTCGTTACTGGGTGCAAGCCCCAGATGTGATGATTGATGCTATGTGATTTATTTCACTAGTTTCAATCCCACGTCTTCACCCCTGTGAGCATCACCCAATGCAATGAGTGCTAAGTGGACTATTCAAAAATCATGAGAAATTAGTCGGTTACGACTACCTCTCATGGAAATGGTCATAGATGAATGACTTACTTAACGCAATTGAATTCCAAAAAATGATATCTAATATAATGCACTGCGAAAACCCCCAATACTTAATTCAAAAGAGTGAAGGAAACTCTACTTGAATGGTTCATGAGGCACAATACTTGCTAAGGTTTTGCAAATGGGGTAGCAAGCTAAGTGGGCTTGATTATGGGGAAAACTCCACAGTTAAGTGTGCTTGAGCCAGAGGCGATCTGGGATGGGTGACCTCTTGGGAAGTCCTGGTTACCGGGTGCAAGCCTCGAATGTGATGATTGATGCTATGTGATTTATTTCACTAGTTTCAATCCCACTTCTTCACCCCTGTGAGAATCACCCGATGTAATGAGTGCTAAGTGGACTTTTCAAAAATCATGAGAAATTAGTCAGTTACAACTACCTCTCATGGAAATAGTCATAGATGAATGACTTACTTAACATAGTTGAATCCAAAAAAATGATATCTAATATAATGTACTGCGAAAACCCCCAATACTAAATTAAAAAATATTGTTTAACAAAAGTTTATATATATATAGATAATGAAATAATATTTAAATATAATTTTTATTTTATGAATAAAGAGATAAAAAATTTCTTCTCAGTAATATAAATTATGTTAAATTAATATATATGATTTTCAAATGATAAATATTTAATTAAAATAATAACTATAAATGATTTTATTATTATTATTATTATTATTATTATTGTAAGTTTGGCTTTAGTGAAGCTATATCATGGCCATGTTCAAGAATAACACCTGAGTACGGTGGGAAATTGAATTGATGACTTAACATCAAGGAGTGCCTTAACAACACACCCATTCATCATTTATCCAAGACCCTATAGACAATTTTTTTTAAAGAAATAGTTCACTTTCTATTAATCAATTTGGAATCTGGCTAGAGCCATTAAATTCAAAGGCATCATTTCTTATACAACCCTTCAAAATTTCTCTGACCATTGTCTTTTGGTAGCCAAAGATATCTTTATTATTTTTACTGCAACATTTTTCTTGTAGCTTCTCTAGAAAACCCCATTGATACTAACAAAACTACATGATATTATAAAACTCAAGCATTTATAGGAAAGTACCCAGTGACCTCCTCATGAGTCAAGTTGAACTCCTCCATGCCCACATTATCCACTTCTATTTGTTGAAGTGATCCCTCTGTAATGTTTTTTCCTTGTTCCTGCTGCGATACATTCTGTTCAACGTGCAAGGGATGGTTTGTAAGGTCACCTCTGCCCATCTCTGATTGCTGCTAAGCATGCTCACTGAGTCCATATTCCTCCTTCAGGATGTTGACGATGACAGTCTCCACCTTAACTTCTAAATTATCCACCTTAAAATCCAAGTTTTTCAATTTAGTAACAATTAAATTAGTTGCAACCTGTATATTTTCCACATATTTTTTTAAACTTCCGAGATGATTTGTGACCAGAGGAAAGTGAGAGTGAGCTTTTATGATTATTTTCTCACTGATTATGATAATTATCTCTGCAATTTCCTCTTTTAACGCTTGCACTTGTCCTTCCAAATATTTGTCGACACCGTTCCCAGATGTGAAGGCCATACCTTTGGCTTGATGAATTCTGAAGCAAACCCACTACATTTGTAACCTATTATTCTAGCCCTTTATATCCACAATTAGCTCCATATTAGTGGTAGAAAAAAACACCTCACATTTATTGTTAACCACCTACCTTCGCTCTGAGTGCAACTGCAATTCCATTACTGCTTCTGTTGGTTGGATATTACACATGAATGTGAAATACCAATCAACCTCTGAGGAGGTACGAGCGGATCCTAATCTTCTGGATATATTTGAACTTTTTCCTTTGCCTCTCCAAATGTCCTGATACATGTTCTTGAACCTCGTGTTATCCCACCTATTTACTTGATTAGTGATCTCAAACAACCTGCAGGGATGATCATTAAGACACCTTGGTGTCTTGAGGTTATGGCTGAATTTACACTCTTTGTTAGATACATATTCCTCCTTAATTGTATTCATCAGGATCAATATCTTTTGATTAAGTGGAGTCATAGAATATGACATATTAATAGTCTTCCTTGCTCTTCCATTAATGTTACTTAAGCCAAATTGGACCCTAAATTAGCTTGTTCATTTTCTAAATGGTTTTTTTCTCATTTAATATGATAGAAGTCCATTTCTTCAAATTCATCCATAAGAAGTTGTGTTCTTTGGTACACTGGAGGCAATTAATTTTCCATACAATCCTTCAACTTGTAGTCTTTTTGTATATTGATGAGATAATCTCCAGTTGCACATAACTAGTGAATTCCCTCAGCTAAAACAATCTTCATCCCTTGCCAAAGTCCTAGAACTTCTGATTGGTTGTTTGAGGTGATTCCTAACCCCCATGCAATGTTTTTATCAATTTCTCCATCGGGGTGAAGGATAACCCCTCTCGCTCTTGCCTCCCTTGGTTTTCCTTTCAAGGTGCCATCACAGAAGAGCTGATGTCTACCCAAATGAAACCTCCATTCTAGAAACTGGTCACTTGGCATGTGAATTAGGAAGGACATATTTCCTTTACAATATTTGAGACTACCAACTTCTGGATGGAATTAACATGAGGATATATTTCTCCTAGCTTTCTTGCTAGCATGCTTGCTTAGAGATTGTTTGGTCTCCCTTTATAAAAGTTGTTATAGCTTTTTGGAATTAGCTTACTATAGAATCAAAACTCCTTTTCTTATGGATGGATTTCATTAGCTTACTATATAGCTTCTTCCAGAGAAACTACTCTAATTCAATATCTTGCAATAAGTTACCCCGCGTAAGTAAGAGAATAGGTAATAAAAAGCCTTAGAAGCAGCCTTAACACTCACAATAAATTTGATAATAGCTAGTCTCTCTTCATTCCGCTGGCACAATCTATCTCATATGGAAGACTTTCTAAGAAGAAAAAGAAATAATTATCTGGAAGTGATAGGTTAGAGATAGTCTACCTTAAAGGAGAAGTTTTCTTCTTGCTGGGTGCCTAGAATGGGGGGCATTTTAAGATTGAGCCACTCTTTTTCATCTACATTTAATTTTTCCATCTCAGCCATATCATATCCCTTTGAAAATATTACTTCGAATAGAAGTTGGGTTGCTTTCCAGGCTATTGAGGACGATACCAAATTGGCATCCTTGAAGATAACATGATTCCAAAAGAGCCATATTTCATTAGCAAAGATATTTTGGGATGGATTCCCAACATCTGGATATGATCAAAGATGAACTATGGCTCCACGGAGGGTGAGGACCCTAGATATCGAACATTTCTGTCCAATTTCCAGGGATATATTGAATTGGGATAACAAGACGTAAAGCATTTTTCCACACTTCTAAGGACAAAGGACACTAAAATAAGACATGGGGAATGTCTTCTTCAACATTTCTGCATAACAAACACCTTGTCAGACCTTAAATTTATCTTTTAGTTAGGTTCTTTGTGGTCAAAATTTTTCCATGCACCAACTTTCAACAAAATGTGTTGATCTTCAGTAAACAATCATTTTTCCATAATATAGAAGTCTGAGGATGTGACATCTGCTTGAGTAATATTTCATAGACTTCCTTCACTGTGTAATAATTTTGTTTGCCTCTCATCCATATTATTCGAACTAGTCTATGGGAAGCTATCAATGCATACAATTTGAGGGATTTTATCAATGAGAGCCATGATTGTTGTAGATGAGGAGAGAAATTGGGGTGAATCCATCTAATCCACAATTTATTTGTGTCTTAATCTGAGATGTCAACCAAGATTCTTATTCCTTATTCCTCCATCCACCTTGCCAGTTCCCATCCTTCTTGATTGTCGCTTGCTAGATCAATGGGAGGGATTTTATCCTTCCATACTCTGATTCGTTTTCCATTCCATGTTTTCCATCACAAGTTTTCTAACACCACCGAGGCAGAAGATTTGCATAATTTCTAAATTTTGGTCCCCTATCCTTCCCATTCTTCATTCTCTAGCCTGAGCAGTAGAATTCTATGAAAATACTTCCTCAAGAAGGCTTTCTTCCACCATTCTTTGGATTTTGTGATCAAGCTCCATACTAACTTGGCTCCTAGAGATATGTTCATATATTTTGGATCCTTTATTTTTAACCTACCCAATTTTTTTGGGAGCTTGATTGTATTCCAATTTACCAAGTGGAATTGTTTCTCATTGTTTTTCCTACCATGACATAAATGTTTTTGGATCATACTACTAATACTCTGAATAATGCACTTAGGATCTAGTAAACCCAAACTAATATAATTTGGAAGTGTGGAGAGGATAAATTTTATAAGGAATGCTTTACCTTCCACATTCAATCATCTAGCTCCCCAAGATCATATTCTCTTTTGAACCTTTTGTAAGATGAAATCCCAATATTTGCCAGTATATGGGCCCAAATAAATGGTTATTCCAAGGTAGGGGCATGATCTCTAATTTTTTGGCAGTAGGGAATCCAAAGATACGAGAAATTTCATGCAAAGTGTTTTTTAAGAAATTCTAGTCGAATAACTGACTTTTCTCCTTATTTATAAATCCTCCTAAGATCGTCAAATAGATACCTATTTCCTTCTTGAGTCGATTTTCTATAATTCATGAAGACCCTCCTAGCAAGAGTGTATCATCAAAAAAATGCGAGTGGTTGATCTCTTTCACATTTATTGCTATGATAAGTCTAGGTAGATGCTTGTCCTACCTTGTCACCTCTAATTTTTGACATAATATTTCAGCCATTATAATATATAAGATTGGAGACAAGGGGCAACCCTATCATGGACCCTGTGAAGCTGAGAAGAAAGGAGCTGGGTGCCCATTGATTAGAGGTGTGATCCAAGGAGAGCCAATGCAGTCACTTATCCTCTAAATGAATTCTTGTCAAAAATCTAGTTGTTCAAGAACTAATAAGAGAAAGGGATGATTTACCTAGTCGAATGCATTGGCCATATCCGACTTTATGACCATTCCTTCATTTCCCACTTCCTTGCTGGAGTGGATTGCTTCCTACACCAGAATAATATTATCCAAAATATTTCTGTCCTGCATGAACCCTCCTTCATTCTTCGAGATAAATGAGGGTAGTAAGGGTTTTAATCTGTTGGCTATGATTTTAGTTAAGATTTTGTAGGATGCATTATAGAGGGAGATCGAGCATAATCAGGTGAAGTTAACAGGGGTTGTTTCCTTTGGAATTAATGACAAGAAGGAATAATTGGTTCCACCTCCTAATTTATTCTTCACTCAGAAGTGTTTAACATTTTGAGGTGGTCAAATTTAATCAAAGGCCAGAAGGATCGATTAAAACTAATAGAGAAACTATTCGGACCTTGGGCCTTGTCTGAATTTAGAGATCTAATTACCTTGAAGACTTCTTCCTTTTTTTTTCGAGGAAAAATCAAACTTTCGATTAATGCAATAAAAAGTTACATATGTAGATGAAATTAAGCATTCTGAGCACTGTATGCCCACAAAAAAACATAGAAATACCACAACAGAACTGATCTTAGCAACACACTACTCGTTCCCATATACCAAAATATATCCATGTCCAGTTCCTGGGCCTCCCCATTAATGGAGAAAATGACCCATACAATAGTTCGTTTTTACAAAAAAATAAAAATAAAAACTAGTATCCACCAAAAGCATAAAAAGTCTGATATATAGTTACCTATCCACAAAAATAACTGATTTGATAAAAGATAAACATTTACTATTAGGCCAGGATGTTAAAAAATTGTATGGCTGATGATCCAACAAACAGATCCTTCCATCCTCCATTTCAATTATGTGCAAGTCGCCCAAAACCTGTTGCAAACCTTCCTTAGAAAGGTGGTCTGCCTTTGAATTCCGCTCCTTGTAGATGTGGAAAACAATTATGAGATCAAAACCCATTTTTAAATGCAAAATTTATTCTAAGATTAGAATCAAAAGATGATTTTAACATCTCTGTAATCCGTTAAACCAATTAATAACTTTAATTAGTCACCAAATATTTGAACTGATCCCATCCCCAATTGAATAAGCCAACACAATAATAATTTCAACGATTAAAGTTCTGCATAGTTGTTTGATCCCGAGCCAAGTCCAACTGAAGATTTCAGAATTCGATGTTCATTGATGTGGATAACTAGCCCCGATCCACATCTATTCTATGCATCAGAGGCACCATCAAAATATTCCCATGGTAAATCAGGCCTGATCTATTCTTCTCTAATGATCCTAGAGGTCTTTTTTGGAGATGGAAAAGGGATTAAAGCAAAAATAGAGGCACATTCAACTGTAATCGGAGAGGGTGATGATGGGAGGTCCTAGAAAATTCCTTTGTTCCTAGCCAACCATATGCCCCAAGAGATGATCAAAGGGATATTTCTAAAATTTTCATCTGTTATAGAGTTCCACCATATTTTCTAGGCATCCAAGATATTTTCCCCATTCCATGTTTGAGTTATCCCCAATAATCTCGGCGTGGACTCCCAAATCTTGGTGATGAAAGGAAAACTTAAGAAAAGGTGACAGGTTGTTTCTTATGAGCTTTTGCATAAGGTACACCATCCAGGGTTAAGTTTTTTTTTCTTCTGTAGATTATCCTAGGTGGGCACTTTGTTCTTGAGGATGCACCCAAAAAATAGTCTTGATTTTGCTGGGCTTCTCAATTTCCACAATAGTTTGGACCACCAGTATTGTACCCCCCATGCCCTTCTTACCATTAAATAGCTATAACCATGATTTGGGGTGTATTGGCATGTAGGAGCATGAACCCCTTGAAGCACATATGGATGATCCCTTATCCTAAAATTTATGCATTGCAATTCTCTTATATATTTTTTCCATTCTTCTCTCCAGTGAACCACTAGTTGTAGATCCTCAGCTGTTTTCCATCCCTGATGCCAATTCATTGAGAGTTCCTCCCTTGAAATCTGGCTCAGAAATTGAACACCCTGGGTATGTAAACTATCCATTATCTCCCTTGAGAGAGTGAACCCCTCATTACATCCCACCCACGGATCAATTCCTATTCTGCGTTTTTCCCCATTTCCAACATTCCAAGCCAGTCCATCTTCTACAGTGTTGAAAGAGTCCACTTTCCCCTTCCATACAACTGATGCATTTAATGATATTTTATCAATCTAGTGCATCCATTCATTAATGGGGACATGGTTTATGTATTTTTTTTTCACCACTGCCATCCAAAAATTTTAAATTGATAGTAATTGCCACCCTGATTTTGCTACTAGAGAGATTGAAAAAGATGAGAGGTCCTTTATACCCTAGCCTCCCCAAGCCTTTGGATGAGCAATTTTATCCCAAGCTAGCCAAGGAAGTACTGCATCCTCCTAATTTAATCCAACCCATAGAAAGCGACCACACACTTTCCTAATCTGAGTGAGAATTACTTTTGGAACCCATGTGAGAGCGATCCAATAGACTGGAATAGCTAGAAGGACCGATTTAATTAAAACCAGTCTCCCAACTCTCGAAAGCCACTTATAGCTCCAATGTTTTATACGATTTTCAATTTTTTCCAAAAGACAATTCCAATCATGTTTCCTGTAGGTATCAGGCTTAAAATGGAAACCCAAATATTTGAAGTTGTCCTTCATGGGTTTTTCTTCAAAGGGGGGTACTGAGAGGATCATGTTTACCTCATTCCTCATGAAGACTTCACAGACTGTTGTTGATTCCCGACCATTAATACACATCCTAGTTGCTTTTAAAAACAAATAAAGAGAAAATTTCAACTGTTGTATATCACTTCTAGTTCCATCACTGAACATAAGTATGTCATCCACAAACAACAAGTGTGTGATAAACATATTGATTACTACTTCTATTCCTTTTATCTCACCTCTTCATTTCATGGCCATAATCAGTTGACTTAGGACTTCTTTTGCTAGTAAAAATAGGAGTGGAGATAGAGGGAAACCATATCTAAGCCCTCTTTGGTTGTGGAAGAAAGGGGATGCTGCACCATTTATTAGGAATGCAAAACTAACATTTGAGATGCATACCATCACCAAATTGATGAAATCGATACTAAATCCTAGGTGAGTCAACAACATGCGTAAGTATAGCCAACTAATTCTATCATAGGCCTTTGATAGGTCAATTTTAATGCTATCTAGTGAATCTTGAGCTACCTCTATAGCTTCATGAATCTATCTACCATCGAGGAACCCAAACTGTTCCTTGGATATATTACTTGAAATAATTGGTTTAAGGCAAACAACAATAATTTTGGCAATGATTTTATAAATACAACTACCAAGGGATATAGGCTTGAACTCCTCAAAGGATGAGGGAACATCAAATTTAGATATTAAATCCAGGAAGGTAGAGTTGAAAGGTTCATAAACATAGCCTCTGACTCATGATTCCTCCACCACCCCAGTAAGCTTTTCCCCAATTAGAGCAAAAAAATGTTGGAATAATTCCACAGTCCAGCCATCAGGCCTCGGAATCTTATCTCTCTGCATAGCTTTTAAAACAATTTCAAATTCCCCTTTTTCCGCAGGAGCCATTAGCATATCATTTTCTTCCTCCTCGACAAAGCTAGGGAAAAGTTGAGCCACCCGAATAACCTTTGCAATTGAAACGTCTTATGGAGATATGAATTTTTTTTTGAAATGGTTTCTTCCCATAGAGGCCAGTTCATCAAAGGATTTTTATATGCCCCCATCTGCCCTATTCAATCCCCAGATAGTATTTGTATTTTTCCTTCCTTTTACATAGTTTTGAAAGAATTTTGAATTCTCATCACCAACTGAAAGCCATATTTCTCTACTTTTGAGTCTCCACTGTTCTTCAATATCATTAAAATTTTTTATCCTTCCTAACTCCAAATGTTTGATCCTTTCCCTCTTCTCCTCAGTCTCATACCCATCCACTTCTGAGTTGTCCAAATAATCAAGTTCCTTACCAATCCTGTTTAAATCATCTTCATCCCTTATCTTTTTTTATTTTGTCCACTCTATCATTTCCCTCTTCATTATTGTTAGATTCTCCATAAAATACTGAGCTAAATATGACTCCTATTTACTAACAAATGGCCTCCATGTATCTTTAACTAAACTATTGAAAGAGGGCTCTTTGAGCCATGTTGGGTTGAATTTGAAGGGTGAGCCAGGCTTCCGACTGGACCCTTTTAGCTCTAGCAGGATAGGAAAATGGTCCGAAGCTCCTCCTGTTTGAACCCATTGCCTGTAAAAAGGAGTTTTATTAGACATTTCCTCTTTTATTAGGAAACAATCAAATATCTTCGCTACCCTATCTTCCCCCACTCGCTTGTTCCTCCAAGTAGGTCTAGATTTTATTAGATTTACGTCAATAAACTTTCCTCACTGAAGCTTGTTCATAAATAAATCTGATAGAGGGTCATCTTGGGCTAAAGGATCCCAAGTCTTAGACATTCCCAATGAAAATTTGAAATCCCCCCCAAGAACCAAATTGGGATATTCATAAAGGATTTGTAAAGAAGGTTATTCCAGAATAGAACCCTATCCTAACATGACCCATAAATGTCAATGATAGAAAATTAGCATAGTTCCAAAGGATAAACCTCGGCTCCCAACACCAGGTCCGATCCCCATGAGTTTAACAACTTCACACTACTATATTTGACACCCAAAGCCAAACCCACAGATCTCCCTTTTGCATCAACTATCAAAAGGACCAGCCTGACATCATTTTACTAAGGGAATTTCTCACTAAATCTCCAGCTCGAAGAGTTTCTTGTAGCATAATAACATTAGGACAATAATTTATAAAAAGAGATTTTAGAGCTAGCTTCTTATGGGTGCTAGAAAACCCACGCCAATTGAAGGACAAAATAATCATTTGGTAACCCTGACAAGGGCTTGCACTGCTCTAAGCGTCCCTTTAAATGATAATTGTTTTCCATCAACAATGTCAATTTTTTCTCTTAACTAAACCTTTCGTAGATTAGAATTTCTACCTCGAGTCTTCCAGGGAAATGAGGGTGTATGGATATCTCCCAGACCACCTATAGCTTCTAGAGGAATATCCCTCATTTCTCAAGGACAGAGATTATAGTGAGGTTTATTAGTAGTGTCCACAAGGGGAGAAATAAACACAGGGCCATTAGAAGAAGTTTTGACTATTTTAAGTGTCGGGATAGAGGTTATTATATTGTCGGGGCAAAAGGCACAAAGACAATGAAAGGATATACTATCATGACAAGCCTGGAGGGACCAGGCCTAGAGAGAATATTTAGCAAAGATTGAAGAGATTCATTTAAATAGGAGAGGGGGAGAGAACAAGTATCCATTGATTGGGGCACTATGTCTATTCTAACCACCTCCTCCTAAGCCTCCCGATGGATATAATGGTGATGATCCTACTCCGACAAGACTTGTATCCCTGGCCGCACACTTTGATCATCCCGAATTTCCATCGACACCTGCTTACCCTCCTGTTGATTTCCTAATTCCTTTGTCTATACAATTTCCTCGTCTTCAACCTGTGTCCTACCCTATGTCCCTAGATTTCCTTTATATCTTCTTCTCCTTCTGAACCCCAGACAAAAATCAGATGCTAGATGTCCATATTTATGACATTTGTGGCATCGAAAGGCTAACTGCTTGTAGTCAATGATCTGAGAGTAAGAGTAATCTTGAAGCTGAAGATGAATTTTCTCTACCAAACCCTCCCTTGGGTCCAATATTACCAAAATGTGAGCCATGCTCCTATTTATTGTCTCCAAAAGTGACATATCTACCTCCAGGAAAATACCCAAAGTGTTACCTATCACTTTGAAAACATCCTTTGTGCAGAGCTGCAAGGGTAGAGTCGACAGTCGAACCCATATTGGTATCTCTGCAAAATTTTCTCTCTATGCATCGAATAGGGGTGTCCACCACTTGAAAATAATTAGATCTCTCCTGAAGCACCAGTTAAGTTGTGTCGCCCATTCCAACGAATTTCCCTTACAAAATTTCACCATGAACCAACCCTTAGCTAAATTAGTCACTTCGACTTGATGATCTAGTACCTTGCTCCATGCCTTGGCTATCCATTTTGATATATAATTTGTTGAGTGTTGTTTACATTTTTCTCTTCCAATCAGTGTTAATCCCAAGGCTTCCATGGCCTTATCAATCTAGACATTCATCCCAAGAACTAAATTTGGGCATGCTACTTTCTTCCTTATAAATTTTCCTCTCTTTCTCTTCGCACCGGTGTTCTTGAGGAATTTTTCCTCATCTATGGGCTTGACCAAATTCAAATTGGAAGAGGAGGAAATTACCTTGGGTATGTACCTGAGAAATTCACTTTTCTAATCAAGAGGGGTCAACTCTGTAGTATACATGCCCTGAAAATGGAGGAATGATTCATGCTTTATATCCTCAAATTCAATTTTTTTTTGGCTTTCCTTCCAAAATAATTTCTTTTACATGATTCCTCAACTCTTTTTCCATTTCATGTTTGTGTAATAAGGAAGTATTTAGATCCCCTTCCTTCAGCCATAAGCTCCTAGATTTTAGGTGCCGAAGGGCCTCTTCTTGTCGACTTATAGTGAATATTTACCTGGTAAATTCCTATTCCTTTCTCAGGTGAAATTCCTCTACTGGTATGTCATTAACTAATTTATAATGGTCGTCAAGTTGCTTTATTATATAGTTTTTCTTTTTTCCCGGAGGTTGAAAGGATTACTTCTGCCATTTCTTGAGGGTCTACTTGATGTTGCAAAGATTAGTTTCCCATACATATGTCAGGGAGCCTTGAACACGATTTTTTCACACTTGGGATATTAGTTCATTCACCTCCCTTCCTAAATCGATGCCACTTTAAATCAGAACAGGATCAACCAAAGTTTGTCAATTTTTCTATTTACAAAACTATTGGCCAGTGATCGAAGGTTCCATTTGATTTGATAGTACACGAAAAATTAAACCCTTTTAATAGCCTGCTACTATGGATCAATAATCGACCTAGTCAAGTTTCTATATGAATATCTCATGCCCTTATTTTTTTTCCAGTTATACTTACTGACTTTTAGAATCGGATAAATGAGATCCCAATCTACAATCAGATCTTCTATCCGCTCCTTGAATGGATCTCTAAAATGGAGCCCCCTCTTTTCTCTATGGCATTCAACACTGTGTCAAATTCAACTTCAATAGTTTAGTTTGATGCCATTCATTTCTTTGGATATCTTCTTTTGAATCCAAAAATTCCAACTTTAGACCATACAAAATATGGGCATATGCATTAAGAACTAGTATCCTTTCCCTGGACTGTTTATGCTCCAACACTAACCAAAATCCATACTTGTCTTTTTAGACTGCCAACTAATGCAAAATATTTTTGTGACCAGAAAGTGCCAATACCCCTTGAGGCCCTCTTGACTGCTAAATGATACCCATACTTTCTTTCCAAAAAATGCTTTCCATTTTACATGCCTCATGTTCCTCCATCTTAGTCTCTTGTAGAAATAAGATCCAAGGTGTTTCTTGCTTAATCATGTCTTTTATAGCTAGGGATTTTGTGGGGCTCCCTAAACCCCTTATTTTCCAACACAAAATTATCATTTAGAGGCAGGGATTTGGGGAACCCATCCATCTATTTCTTCGTTACCTTTCCCTTTGCTTTTTAAAATATTTGAGATTACAGGATGATTTCCCAAATTTTTATTTTTCTTTACTTATTTTTCCCTTAGAGTCTTTCTTTTTGGCCTTCCCATCTTTCTAGAGATCTCCATATATTAGCTACTTCCATCCTTAGTGCCATATGATGGGTGATTATACCTGCTATTTCCTTCACAACACTGGAAGGAGAGATATGATGTGGAGTGAGGGTTTTGAGGTTTTGAGGCTGACCCTCTGTTTTCTAAGCCATAATTTCCATCAGGGGGACATCCTCTTTGATTTCTCCATCTTATAAATATTTTGATTCTTCCTCATGCTGTTTCATTGTCTCCTTTAGGTTTGGGCTCTGTTTTGTTCATATCCTACTGATTCCTTAACACATTGAAGTGGTTTGAAGACATGGTAGTTGAGTTATTGTCTTTATTGGCTTGGGTTTTTGGACTTGTAGAATTTCCCTGGTTCCCTTTCCTTTGTTGATTCTTCCATTGATCTTCAGGATGAGAGGGATGTTCAAGGCCCTTATTGGGAGGGAATTTTGAACAATAGCAAGAAAAAGGGCTATATTCATGGTAGTGCCAACTTTTAAAGGGGATTTGTTCATAATATAATATTTACCAGTGCTTGAATTCCCCTAGGGTTAGATTTAATCCCATTGGAAAATGATTTTCCAGGTCAACCTCCACACAAATATTTGTATAGGCAAACTGGGAGCCTCTTGGCTCAACTATATCTATGTATTTCCCCACCTGGTTTCCTATCGCTCTAAGGTAGTCATCACTCCAACAAGACAATGGAAGACATTGCAATTTAACCCAGACCGGGATACATATTGGAATATCCTCATCATGATTGAAATATGGGGTCCATTTATTCAGATACATTCCTTGATATCCAAAAAAATAAGGGCCATTTCTAAAGATCACATCCCTATCTTCTCTTAGTTCAAACATGAAGGAAAAAAATCCATTTCCTATTGCATATATAGCAATATTACCTTTCAATTTATATCTTCAGGTGCTTTTGATCCATACCTACATATTTCTCAGTGAAGGCCACATGTCGGTGAACTTACCAATCAGAGCGCACTCAAAATAAGCTAGGGTAGTTCGCTTGGCACCTACTGGTAAAGCGATATTGTGAATATTGTCATTCCTTTTAATAAATTTGGATTGGTTCTTTGCAAATCGCTGTCACTTGGGCAAGGAGGCCACTAATTCCTTGAAGTCCCCAACTTCCTCTTCCGCCGAAATGGGTGGGAGTGGGGGAGGGTGAGGAGCCCCCTCCATGGTCACCATCTGATCTAGGGTTTCTACAGACTGTCAGTGCAAAGGGTCAGAGGTGCCGAGTGAGAGTTGTTATGAACATTCTAGACGATTTTATTATTTCATATAGATACTTTATAAATTATTTAATATATATATATTAAAAATATTAATTTAATTAATATTCTATATAAAAATTGAAAAATAATAATCATATTATGGTAAAAAACATTTTAAGACTTTATAATCTGTTGTCATGTTACCAAATAAACTCCATGTGAACATTAACCATTGTATATAATATTATTTTATGATGTAATGAATTTGTTTCCACTTTATTTAAAAGAAAATATGAAAACAAATATACAATTATTTTGTAAAATAAATATTATCTTATTCTTTGGAAAAAATGATAATTTCATTACAATTTAAAAAATGAACAATATTGTATTCTGAAAATGCTTAAAAACATTCAATATATATAATACCAGAGTCTTGTGAGAATAGATAACAACCTCTCACCTCTAAAACTAAAACAATACATAAGAGATGTTAACTATTATAATAGTCACCTAGCTTCTCTTTCTTTCCTTTCTTTCTTTGGGCCTTCTACCAAACCCCTATAGATGAGCCAATATGAACAATTTCCAACTCAAACACAGTCACCAAATGGGGGTTTTCTTTATCAAAATATGAAATTTCTGATACATGGACTCTCTTTGTTCCCACAAACCCGTCCTCTTTGCATGCCATAGTTCCAACTTGTTCAGATGCATGGATTGATTCTATTTCTTGTACATTCTACTTGGGTTGTGCACGTTCATTTGGATTATGAGTGTTCATAGCATCTTGTATTGGAGGGTCCTCATTGATTTCCTCTTCTTCATACTTTGAAAAAGTGGGATCAAAAGGTTGCTAGCCTTTTATTTTTCGGGCCTACCCCTTTTTCCTTTTTCGGGGTTTTTTAGCTTGTGGACAAGAATCTTGTAAATTTCATATTTGAAAGCATGTATGACATCCAAAGGCCATATTTTCATAATCCAAAGTTTGGATCCATTGAAAGGATATATGTTTTAGCAGAATGTAGTTGCGTAGACCTTTGCTTAAGTTTATTTATTCACATACATGAGGAAAGGTAAATAATCCTTGCTGCATTTTTTCATTGTCCACTTTGTTAAAAGTACCCAAAGTATTTCCAATGTCCTCTAGTACCTTGTGATGCCAAAATGGAAGAGGAAGGTTTAAAATCCTTACTCAAGCTGACATCTTTGTTACCACCATTTTTGAAGAATCAAACTTCGGAAACCATGCAGTAGTGAAGAGTCTTTATCTTCCCAAAACCAAGGTCCTTCCCACACAACTTTCTCTATATCTTCTTGAGAATAAAACTATACCACAACAATATTTTGGAACAAAGATAAATGTCAAAATTTTTGGTCCATGCTATAAAAATCCATTGATGTAGTGCTTTTGTCATTGGCCAAAACCCATTAAATATCCAAATTATGGCCCTTGATGGAAGAAAAGAGAAGATACAATTTACCTCTTTAATGTTTACTTCTAGTGGTGACATGATCTAATTTTTAAAAAATACACAGTTATGGAATGGATGAAGGTTGGTCCATTGAAATGGGCCCCTTTCCATGTGCCGCATCCTTGTATCAAGATGGTGTAGATGGATATTTGGAACCCACTGCACCCCAATGTAGCTTAAGCAATAAGATGATGGAATAATTCTAGAATATACTATAGCCTTTCAACTGTAATAGATCTTGAAGTTGTTCCCCTTAGAATATAAGAAACTACAGGGATACATGAATCCAAAAGTGCCCCAAGATCTGCTTTAAAGTCACCACTTTATCATGCTTTCTGGCCCAGATTTGGATCGAGTTCCCTTTAAGGGTATTAACAAAAACCTAAAACACTTCTGTGTGGTTTTGATTTTCTAGACTGTCCACTTCCCCCAATGCAGAAATAGGGGTATTTACTTCATATATGATCCTATGTCCATGGAACAATACAGGATGAGGAGACCAAACTCATAGAGGGTGGAAGAAAGATGAATATCTATAAAAGATAACCGAAAATCCAAGATCAAAGGAGCTGCACCCTCAGACTCCTAACCAATAATGCATGCAATAAGGTGGAGGGAAAAACAATCCACAAAGGAACCACAAAAAACTATGATCTAGGCATCCCAACCTATAGACCTCCAATGCATGAATCTGATCTTTTTGGTGCTTTTGAAAACCTTGGGGAGTAGCCCAAATATATCTCTTCATCCTCTCACAATTACTCATCTTGGCTGGAAAGCATGCTATTCTCTTTCTTGAAGGAAATGGTTTGGAAATCAATACACAAAGGCATTTTGGTGAGGGGGGTGGTCACCATTTGAGCACCCAGGGCTTCCCCTCTATCATAACCCTTGGTATTTAACCCCGATTTTAACTTAGGTTTTCATTCCCTTTAATAATTACGAATAGAACCCTAAATTATAGGGGTTGTTATGCTTCTCAGCCCTGGTGCTACCATTTCCATTAATCATAGTAGTAGTGATGTTGATCGATGCACACCTTGCCTCGACCACCATGATCCCTATCTAAAATAAATACTATATATATAAATATATTGGTAAAAGCATCCATAAAAATAATTAAAAAACACATTAAGAAAACATATTTAAGAGGACATCCATAAAATATCCAATATTAAGATAGGGTCAAATTTTAAATCCACTAAAGTTTAATTCAATTCTTTTAGAATATTGATTGATAACTAGGTTTGTAGTCATTATAACAATATATGTTTTCTGGAATTGAATCGAGGTGGGGAGGATAACAATCATTCCTCCCAACCACCTGACATAAACCCATTTAACACAAAATTTTATCTATTTATGGTTATTTTTCAAAATATATATTTTACAAATTTTCTTATTTTTAAGAACAATATTTTTTATTTTTTATATAAGAATAAACTATGAGTGAGTGTGCATTTTATCATAGACAAATTTCTTCTTTGGACCACATCATCGCAATGGTAGGAGTGGTAGAGGACCTTGAAAATATCAAAGACAATAATGAAAGCCTAGCACCCATAAATTTCATAGAGGTCAAGTCCTTTGTGGGACTAGATGGCTACTATAGAAGGTTTATTTAAGGGTTCTCAAGAAGTGCACACCCTATAATTTGTTTTCAAAATAAGGGTGCAAAATTTGAATGATCTATGAAATGTGAAGAGGTCTTCCAACATTTGAATGAACAACAAACAAGTGCGCCAATTTTGAGGATTGATGACTCAAAATAGGAGTTGATTGTGTGCATTGATGCATGAAAATAATGGCTTGGATGCATGCAACATATAATCCTTCATTCAAGAGTAGAAAAACATTTGGAAGCACTCCATTTCATTTTGGTTAGAGTTTGTGTATTGGAACTCAATAAAAAAATCCAACATTTGGCAACTTGATATTTGGACAAACTTCCTTTAGTGGATGTTGTGGAGGTAGTATAAGAGGAGGTGAAAGAAGTATTTTAATGGTAGGGGTATGTATAAAAGATAATAAATCTGATATTCACTGTGTCAATTGTGGTAAGAATGGACATGAGGCAAAGGCATGTAGGATCCCATGGGAGAAGATCAAATAACAACATAAACAAAATGAAGTTTCATGTAAAGGTTATAACCCATTAAATCCATTATTATTCATTGAAAAATAGAAATAAATGAATATTTGTTCAAAACTTCATTTTTTTCTTTGAGAGATGCTTGGTTGCTTGAAAATGGTGCAACTTGTCACACGAATTTTTAGAGAAACTTCTCTGAAGAATTGAATGATGTTATAGATAGTGTAGTAAAATTTCTATATGGTTCTAGTATGAAATATATGGGAATTGGAATTATTAGGCTCAAATTTACTAGATCCCTAGACATTATTTTGCATGTTCTCTATGTTCCTAAATTGTAGAGGAACTTGCTGTCTCTTGTCCACATTTGACAACAAGGCCATTCTATTCACATGTTTTATGGACAAGTTTAAATAAGGAGGTTTTTTGACAACATCATGTTTCTAGTTTTCCCACCATTCCAAGGATTTTGAAGTAAGGTGGGACATTTATCCTTACTAAACACAACAAGTAGCCTTTTCATGATTCCACTTTGAGAGATGTAGAAAGCTAGAGTTGATAGAATTTGATTTGTATGGCCGCGTGCCTATTCCATCTACTTTTTCTAATAAATATATCATGATTTTTATTAATTACTACTAGGATGTGTTGGGATTATTTGTTGAAATGGAAATCTTAGAAATTTGAAACATTTAACATCTATGGATTGAAAATGAAGTTCAATCTTGTATCAGAATCCATTGTACTAAGAATGGGGGGGAATGAAATTCAAATGAGTTTGAAATATATATTTTCTAACATGAGATAAATAATGAAACCACTATTCCATACAATCCTAAGAATAATGATTTCATAGAAAAAATGAACATGACACTTTTTAACATGCTACATTCAATACTATTTTTCAAGAAGGCGAGATTGATGTTTTGGGATGATTCAATTATATGGTAGCATATGTGAGAAACAAGAACCCATTTCATGCACTTGGGAAAAATATTCCTTATGAAATATGTTTGGCCACATTATTAGTGTGCTAAGATAAATTGTGAAAAATCAAGGAAAGTATTTCACTTAAAAATTGATGGAAGGCATCCCTCAATAATACAATATCACGTACCAGAAGTATTCCCATACCTTCCATAAACCAATGGGAAGGTAGAGTCAACTAACAAGGTCCTTGAAGAAATTTTAACCAAGACAATATGATTACATCATAAGGATTTCGTAGATCGGATCCCTGAGGCACTTTGGGCCTACAGGACCATGCAGATGGACATAACTAGATTTACAACATAGAAGTTGGTGTATGACAAACAATTTATTATTCCCATAAAATTCTAGGTGAAGGAATTTAGGATTGAATTTTAGTTGGGTGTGGATATTTTAAAGGCGTAACATTAAAATAAGTCCAATTAAATGAATTAGGTGAAATTCAAGAGGAAGACATTCAATGCACCTCTCTCATCCAGCACCAAAGGAGTAAGTGGCATGATAATTTCATTTAGAAAAATCAATTTAAACCATGTGAGTGGGCTCTTATTTTTGATTTTAAGTTCAAGGATTTTAAAGGAAAGATCACTACACACTAGTTAGGTTCTTCAAGTCTTTGATATTTGTTTAGTCAAAATTAAAAATATTGATAGGGAAGTAATCTCTTTTCTGGTTAATGTGAACATATTATGTGTACTGAAAGCCTCTTAACCAAGAATATTTTTTTTAGTATATCTTACAGTAACTTGAGATAGAGATAGTGGAAATGGGAGACTCTCAACTTGATGCAACTTCTTGATCCATTCTTTTTCTTAGAACAAAAAAAGAATGAAAAAATATAAAGAAGGAAAAAAATAAGAAGGTAAAGATAAAAATAAGGGTTCAATTGTGAAACCAACCTTTTGGTGCAATGGGAAAAGAATTTTGCTTGAAAACTAGGCAATTAATAGGGAAACATTCCCCAAATTTTCTTCTAATAAAAAGGAGGTTGTTAACTATAAGAGAAGAAAATTGGTTTATTTCTAAAAGAGGGAACTTTCCTATGTTTGATTCTAATAGCAACATTGACTCAATGGTAAATCAAGTTTGTGAGAAACCATTTTGCTAATACTGACACCACAATTAGAATAAACATCACTTGGAGCTACTTTCTTGAGTCATTACTCTTCAAAATGTTTTTTTTTTTTTTTTTTTTTTTTAAGTTATTCATGAGTTAAGATAAAATTAGTCGCATGAATAGTCAAAATTTGTGTTTTTTCTGATCACTAAGGAAAATAGAGGTACATGAGTTTGAAATTTTTAATGTGATCACTTTTAACATCCAATTTCTAGTTTTCTCTAATTTTAATAGTGATTTTGATCCAGGTGGATATTGGTGGCCACCTGCCAAGTCCACCTGGTCCCCCACCATTGTCTTTCTCAGCGTTTTCAGTTTCCTTAATTGTAGCACAACTTACTATTTTTAGCAGTTTTTTCGGGTCCTGAACTTCTGGAACCGTTTTGAGGCCCTAAACGACGTTTTTTGGGGAATTCGGGGGCAACATGGGAGAATGGAACAATGTTGCCCGTTCCAACAATGGTAGTACTCGGATAGATCTTTCTAACGAGCTGTTGTATGCGTCAAACGAAGATCATATGCCAAAGTTACGACCCCGGGAAGTTGATGTACCAATTTACCCCAAACGGGGCCCACAGTTTGGCGTTTCATCTCCTAGGGTTAGGTTTTGGAATGTTAAGGGTTTTCCATTGTTTCTCAACAATAAATAGGCCTTCGAGCCTCATTGTAACACAGTTTAGAGGCATGTAGCCATCACATCTCTTCTCAGAGATAAGCTACCATCGCCCTAGCTGGTTTATTATCCATTTTTGGTTGTAAGCATATTTCAGTATTTTCCATTAATGAAATGAAGTATTATTTCCGCTGCATCTTTGTGTATATGGTTATCTCTGTAATTTTTTGCGTTCCTGTTTAAATCCGGATCAGTGGTATCAGAGCGGTCTGCTTTTTTCTCTGTTTTTCTTTGCATGTCCCCAACAAGGTCGGGATATAAGGAGTTAGGGCTTGAACTGGTTGAACCTTTGCAAGACCAGCCTCGCAAATCCCGACGGCCTCCCATGGCGGACAAGAAGAAAGACGAGGGGGCAGGAGATCCCATCAAAATCTTGCTCGAAGAAGCCCTCGAGCGACAACGGAACGCGATGATGGATAGCTTTGCACAGATCCTTCAACGGCTACCCAGAAGCGACGCATCGGCTTCCAGCAGCTACTCTGGAAACGCCACACCCTTTAAGGTACAAGTTAATTTTGAAATCCCCATATTCGAGGGTCAAATAGACGCAGATGCCGTAGATAAATGGTTAAATCTGCTAGAGGGTTATTTTTCTGTTCATGATTTTTCGAGTCGGGAAAAGATTGTTTTTGCTCTTCTCAAAGCAGCCCCCCACGTCAAGGACTGGTGGGAAACCTACTGCGAGCAGAAGGATGAAAGTAATGGCTCACTATTTTCAGCCGCACCCACCTGGGATTCGTTCCGGGATGCCGTCAAGGAGCAGTACTACCCTGTTGGAAGCTATGAGGATGAATACATAAAGTGGACCACGCTGTGGCAGGGAAGGGACCAAGACGTGCCGGAGTTCACCAATCTTTTCCATACCCTTCGCACAAAGTTGGGTATCAAGGATTCAGAGCAACATTTGATACTCAAATACCGTGGCTGCCTGCACAAGTACATCCAGGAAGAAATACAATTCCTAAACATCCCCTTGCTCGGCGCAGCATACTGATATGCCGTCAAGGTCGAGCAGAAGTTTAAACAAAAGAAGCGAGATTTTGGATCTGCGAATCCAAAGCAGGGGAAAGGTGCCCCGAAACCACAGAACAAAGGACAAAGCCAAGGCGGGACAGCCCAAGACAACCAGCCGAAGCTGTAAGCAAAGAACAGCGCCGCGAAGCCGAGAAAGGACACTGGAAAATGGTGCGAGTTCCATAAGAGCTCCACTCATAACACAAGTGAGTGTCGGGCCAAGCAGTCACTGGTGGCTGAGCTAAAGGTTTCAGAATCAGATGCATGTTCCGACCCTGAGTCAGAACCCAATAAGGGGTATGAAAAAGGGAAGCAGATCATTGATGCGGATCCCAGCGCCACTGTTGCTACCGCAAAGATCCAGAAAAATGAACCCGAAGATCCAGAGGAGGAGGAGCGTCTCTTCCACTCTCAGATGTGGGTAAAGGGCTCCCCGATACAGTTCATTGTTGATAGCGGGAGTCAAAAGAACCTCATTTCGGCAGAGGTCATGAAGCGGTTGGGCTTACCAACCACAGCACATCCACAACCATACACCATTGGGTGGCTGCACCAAGGACGAGATCTTCGCGTGAGCCAGCAGTGTCGCCTTCCATACAACATCAAGCCCTTCACGGATGAGGTATTGTGTGACATTGCTCCCCTTGAATTTTGTGATGTATTACTAGGACAACCATACTTGTGGAAGCGACATGCTGTGTATGAATCAAGACCCCGTGCTGTTATTATTACATTGGGAAATAAGTTGTTCAGGATACCAGAGGTAGCACCACCTGCCGCCATCTCTTTGATTACTGCAAAACAATGCAGTAAGATCATTTCCAAAACCAGGAAATTTGTTTTCCTGATGATATGCCCTCAAGGAAAGAAGAAGACAGTGGCCGCGGCCTCCATATGGGGTCCCTCTGCACGACAACTACAGATGGACAAGATTGTGGAGGAGTACGAGGACATCTTCACCTCCCCGGCAGGGGTTCCTCTGCACTGTCAAGTCAAGCACTCCATCGATCTGACCCCAGGTGCGCCGCTACCCAATGGACCAATTTATCGGCGCTCCGTTCTGGAGAACAATGAAATCAAGAGGCAGATTCAGGAGCTCCTGCAGAAAGGTCACATCCGTTCGAGTTCATCGCCCTGTGGGAGCCCGATCGTGTTGGTACAGAAGAAGGATGGGACGTGGAGACTCTGTATTGACTATCGGGCGCTGAACAAGATCACTGTCCGTAATAGGTACCCGATCCCGCAGATTGATGACCTCCTAGACCAACTAAAGGGGGCGAAATATTTCAGCAAGATCGATCTGAAGTCAGGATATCACCAGGTACCAATCGAACCCTCTGATGTGTGGAAGACTGCCTTCAAATCCAAGGAGGGCCTCTTCGAATGGTTGGTCATGCCTTTCGGGTTGACGAATGCTCCTGCAACCTTTATGAGGCTAATGGATGACATCTTGCGGCCATTCAACAACTCCTTTGTAGTAGTATACTTGGATGACATTCTGATCTTCAGCCAGAGTTGGGAAGAGCACCTCCACCACATCCGACAGGTTCTCCAAACACTGCGGCAACACAAGCTATGTGCCAATTTGGAGAAATGCACTTTTGGCATGACCCAGGTTCAGTATCTGGGATACATCATTGATGAACAGGGGGTGCATGTCGATCCAGCCAAGATCCAAGTCATTCGGGATTGGCCCTCTCCAACCACTCTAACAGAGCTCCGCAGCTTTCTAGGTCTTGCCAACTTCTACCGCAGGTTTGTGTTGGGGTTTTCTCATATTTCTTGGCCCTTGAGTCAGGTCACCAAGGGAGGGGCGAAAGCAAGATTATTTTGGTCTGAATCTCAACAGAAGGCATTCATGGAGTTGAAGGATTGCCTCTGCACGACACCAGTGCTCGCGTTACCAGATTTACAACAACCATTTGAGGTCGAGACAGATGCCTCTGACTATGCTATTGGGGCAGTCCTTACTCAACATGGACATCCAGTGGCATATCACAGTGAAACACTTTCAGACACAGTCCGGAAGTACCCCACTTATGATAAAGAGATGTATTCCATTGTACAGGCCTGCCGACAATGGAAGCATTACATTTTGGGGAAGGAAACGGTCATCCACACAGACCACCGACCCCTGCAGTTCATACAGACCCAAGGGAAATTGCGGAACGATCACCATCAGAAGTGGTCTACATACCTGCAACAGTTCCACTTGAATATCAAGTATAAGAAAGGCAACACCAATAATGTTGCATATTGCCTCAGTCGACCACCGATCATGGCGTTAACCACCGTGCTCAACTCTTGTGGGCACGAGACTTCTGATTGGCCACTTCTCTACAAAAGCGACCCAGAATTCGGCCACACATACCAGACACTCTTGGAGGGCCGACGTGTTGTAGATTTTCACCTCCAGGATGCCCTATTATGCCACCTTGGTCACCTTTGTGTTCCTTCAAGCGAGCGTGCCAAGATGATTTGGGAAGCACACTACAGTCGGGCTGCTGGGCATTTCGGGGTCGAGAAAATAGTGGCAGTACTGCAAAATTATTTCTATTGGCCGAATCTTCGACAGGATGTTGGGAAGTACATCAGATCATGTACTGCGTGTGCCATTGCCAAACCGACCATTAAGAAGCACGACCTCTATACCTCGTTGCCTACCCCTAGTCGACCTTGGGAATCCATCTCCATGGATTACATGTCAGGCCTTCCTTCCACTAAGCATGGAAATGACTGTGTTTTTGTGGTCGTCGACAGGTTCTCGAAGATGGCCATTATGGTGGCCTGCAAGAAGAATATCACAGCAGAAGCCACTGCTAAACTCTTCTTTGAACGAGTGTGGGTGCACTTTGGGATCCCACAGTCTATCATCTCAGATCGGGACAGTCGGTTTCTCAGCACATTTTGGTCCAGTCTCTGGGCAATGCTGGACACCAAACTCATGAAGTCCACAACCTTCCATCCTCAAACTGATGGCCAGACAGAGGTTGTCAATAGGATGATTGTGCACATTCTGCGCATGTATAACTCAAAGCATCCACGCACATGGGACGAGAGCCTCCCCTATGTTCAGCACAGCTACAACCGAGCTCTTCACAGCTCCACTGGCCATAGCCCTTTTCAGGTGGGTTTGGGATTCCAGCCACTATGCCCCATTGATGTGGCCATGCCACTTGCAGCTACTCACATGAATTCAGCTCATGTCCAGTCCGAAACAGATAAGGCCACCAGCTTCATTGAGCGCATCCAACATATTCGCTAGCAGGTCCATGAAATTCTTGAGAAATCAAATGCCAAGTACAAGCAGCGACATGATCAACATCGGGTGCCACACAAGTTTCAGGTGGGCGACAAAGTCTGGTTGCATTTGCAAAAGGAACGGCTTACTGGAGCCTATCGGAAATTGAGACCACTCCGATATGGTCCTTACACCATTACTAAGGCTATGGGAGACAATGCATTTGAGCTCAGCATTCCCCCATTCCTTGGCCTGCACCCAGTGTTCAATGTGGACCGCCTTCGGCCATACTTTCCACCATTGCTAGACACATCCGACATTGCAGAACAGCTCAAACCCACAGAATTAAATCCAGATTGCATGGAACAAGCTGCAACTGATCGAATCATGGACACACAGATCAAGAACACTCGCCAACAGAATATCCAACTGTATCGAGTTGTCAAAGCAGGCCAAATCCTTCAGAAGGGCAAGTGGCTCACCAGGGAACAAGTTCAGCAAAAGTTTCCTCATCTCATGGAGGAGCTCAACGCAATGGGGACCATTGCTTCCTAAGGGGGGAGGAATGATCCAGGTGGATATTGGTGGCCACCTACCAAGTCCACCTGGTCCCCCACCATTGTCTTTCTTAGCATTTTCAGTTTCCTTAATTTTAGCACAACTTACTATTTTTAGCAGTTTTTTCGGGTCCTGAACTTCCGGAGCCGTTTTGAGGCCCTAAACGACTTTTTTTGGGGAATCCGGGGGCAACATGGGTCCATGGAATGGACCGATGGACCGATGTTGCCCGTTCCAACAATGGTAGTACTCGGATAGATCTTTCTAACGAGCTATTGTATGCGTCAAACGGAGATCATATGCCAAAGTTACGACCCCGGGAAGTTGATGTACCAATTTACCCCAAACGGGGCCCACAGTTTGGCGTTTCATCTCCTAGGGTTAGGTTTTGGAATGTTAAGGGTTTTCCATTGTTTCTCAACAATAAATAGGCCTTCGAGCCTCATTGTAACACAGTTCAGAGGCATGTAGCCATCACATCTCTTCTCAGAGATAAGCTACCATCGCCCTAGCTGGTTTATTTCCATTTCTGGTTGTAAGCATATTTCAGTATTTTCCATTAATGAAATGAAGTATTATTTCCGCTGCATCTTTGTGTATATGGTTATCTCTGTAATTTTTTGCGTTCCTGTTTAAATCCGGATCAGCTTTGGAATCCCAAAAACAACAAATTGTAAGTGATCAACCTCAAAAAACATCAACACAATCTTTAGTAGTCTTATTTATGCACCTATAGGCTTTCCTATAACCACCACATAGCTTGGTAACCATTGTTATAGGATCACTATAATGGTTACATGATGACTTGTAGGATGCCTCTCCAGGATGCCTTGCAAGTCTAGATCTACTTAGCAACAAATGGATTAAAAATTAAGCGCATGAAGCTACCAAACAAATACAACCTCTTCTCTTATTCCTTCATTCCTTTGGAATTTTGTTAGGAAAGTTGATTTCTTAAATTGTTGTACATTAAATTGTCAACCAAGGAATCGTAAAATGATGAGGCACCCAAAAAATATATGCAAAATTAGAGTTATTTGGTTAACACACAATCAAAGGTAACGAGATTATAACTTTAGTCTATCATAATAAAACACAATTTCATCCCTCATATATTATATGAAAGAATAAAATATCTAAATACAAAATAAATTCAATTAATGAGTATCAAAGGAACATGTAATAATCCAGTAGTGAAAACAAATAAATCATTCATACAAAGGGGCACATGATGCTGGTTTTAAAACAATCCAATTAATTGAAGAATACCAATCTGAGACTGAGAGTTGTGAACACAACTTTTGTTGGATCCCTGGGTTTCTATTCTTCCACAAAAGGGCCCTTATTCCATTCAATAACACAATCCAATTCACAACATTGGAATTACTCATAAAGAGCACAAGTATTCACTCCTAACAAAGAAGAATTCATTTAAGAACTGAAATATATAATACTGAGAATGTAATCACTCTTATTCACACATCCAAATAACTACAAAATTGCTAGTGCATCCTAGCTCAGTGGGCCTTGTCTGACTAGGAGCATTGGAGGTGAAAGTGAGCTCTACATGGGGATAAAAACCAACAAAAATGTGTGTGTGTGTATAACCATCTAAAAGGAAAATAAAAAGTTCCAAAATGATAGAAAGTGGATGCAACAACAATTCAAAATTACAATCACGTCTAACCTTGTTTGGCCAATTATGAAAATATATATAGTTTGAAAAAGCTTAGTTTCATGTCGAAAGGTAGAAATGAATCAATTGTAACTATGTGGCAAAATATTACAAAATTATAACAAAGGACCCAACTATCCAACTAACAGTACTTATATAAAATTATCTTCCTAAATAAATTTTACTTGATAGATTCTAACATAACAAAAATCAAGGCTTCTTTTAGTTGGAAATATTGCTGGCATGAATGTTTAGACTGAACTTTGACTGTCTGATCATTCCTGCTTCTGATAACTTCCTTGATGACCACTTCCAGTAACTTGAGCTTGATGCACATGGTCGTCACATCCTGGTAGTCAGTGATCATCCTTTCTGTAATTTGGGCAAAGAAACTAAAATGTCCCAAAGCAATTAGGTAGTTGAATACACTTAAAATAAATACCAAACTAGTGAATAAATGCGTAAAAATGATATATAATCACCTTATCACCTGAGATTCATTAAATGAATAAGATCGATAGGAAAGGTAGCAATGTATAGGGAAATGAAAGACAAAATGGAGGTAAATGGGTCTCAAAGGGTGTTTGGAAGGTACTTTGGTTAGGTTGAATTTGAAACTCATCTAAAGGCATTGTGAATCCCATCCAATTGGTTGAACTAACTGGATATGCAGGATTAGGCTATGAAAGAGAGGAAGATGGAGTATTATCCAATAACACCAATGAAGGAAACTCAAAAGCCACATAAGCAAGAGAGTATTCAAGTAATGAGTTTGAATTAGTGCAGGCTGAGAGCACACCACACCATCCTAGCGATCATGATTGTAAGTCATCTCCAAATGGAGGTGAGAATTTCAAAGGATGAGCTAAGTCAATTTCTCCTCACTAGATATGCACCAAATATAACCATTAAAGGTATAACTATTCTAACGTTCCCTTTTATTATATGAAAATTGGAAATGTAAATAAAAGTTTATGTCATAAAAAATCATGTACATTTTGTGGTTTGAATAACCATGGTGCTATCAAGTGTTGGGAAAGAACGACCTTATACATGAAATTTATGTCAATCGGAAAGGAGACATCTCATAAATATCCCTCTCCACATTAGGATTAAAACAAGGGCAAGAAATTCTAGATGTTGAAAATCCAATTTACCTATTACAACAATAGTGGGCACCAGAGAGCTACCTATTGGAAGCTTGATCCAGAGATATTTCCAAAGAAGGACCAGAAGCTTATGAAAGCACCTCTTTAGAATGTATCCCTTCTACAGGAACCAACATATGAGAAAGTATGGGATATTGTAACCCTCCATGAAGTCATTTAGGAAGAAAGATAGCTATAAGAAGACATCCCATTAACTTGGTTGGGTAAGAGATGGGTAGCATTTTAAAGTAATTGAGTGTGGCCACTATTGTAAATCACATGTTACTTTTAAATACCCCATATATGGGATTTTTTATTTATAAAAGTGATGAATTGTATAAAATCGTGTTGACAGTGATGGAAACCACCAACATACAGGGGTTCTCCCCGATGTGAAGTCCCAATTAGACTTCAAACCGTTTGGAGTAGGAGAACCATCTAAAGTATCGACCTGAACATCATAAATCAGAGGTTTTCCTTAGCTGCAATGAATAACATAAGAGATTATGTACATAACCTTTGAAATCAGTAAGCAAGTTGACACTGTGAAACTCCAATTGCAATGTGTAAAAGGAGGCCTTCATGAGAGGGGAGAGAAGAGTGAGTATCTAGAAGGAAAGTAGTAGTACTATACTAATAGAGGCACACAAGAGAAAGGAAAGATTCATTAATTATATCGTAAAATAGTTCACATAGACACAACCAATCATTAAATAAAATACAACATACATCCAACAAGATAAGCACCAAAGCCAATGAACTAGTTCAATTTCTTTAGTACATATAAACATAACATATACTGCAAACATCTAAAGAATAGTCTTACAACATTCATGATACATGCATGAAAGTGTGTTGGCTCAATGAGCTTTTGATAATTAAGTGAAATATCCAAGTACACAGTTACAATGGTGAGACACTAGCTCCAATAATGGAACATTAAGTCACTTATTGTTTCCCCAAAGAATAATCTTCTCTCCTATGCCAAGCTATAGAAGTGAATGTTAGCTATCCGAAGTTTAAGGCTTAAAAATCCCTTTGCTTGAGTTATCGGGTATATTTTATAATAAGAGGAATTACCTTTCATATCTCCTATGGCTCTTGAGCTTCCCTAATGACTCTTGGCCTCCTTAAGTGACCTTTGAACTTCTATTGACTCTTTGGTCCACATGTGACTTTTCATATTCCCCATGTGACTCTTGGACTTCCACACATTTACATTTTTTCATTTTCTTGAAAATACAGAATTACATTCCACATCATGTGGCAAGAATCATTAATACATATGACATTGTGATGACACTTGTAAAATCCATAACTTGGCAATGGTGACATGGAGCTTCATGATGATGTAACAATACCAAACTACTCTCCTTGCTGCTTTGTCTTCAATTTTCATAATAGATCTGATATGTACTTCATCTTCACTTTCCAAAGGGTCTGGATTAGAGATTGAACCTTGCAAGGCAATATGAGATGCCATCACTTTTTCATGGTCCAAGATTTCTTCAGATCTTCTTGATGGTTCTTCTTTGTGCTTCTTCTCCACAAGTGATTACTTGTAGCCTCTACTCAACATCTTCCTTGAGCATCACTTTGCCATGTTGAGATGGTACATCTGTAGATGAAGTTAATTCATGACAAGTCCAAAAAACTTCCATTCTACCTTTGCTTTTCTCATGGAAGAGATTGAATATGATGAATCTATGCAAGGATTGAGAGGGAGTGACATCCTCAGGTGCAATGCATAGTTGCAGGAGGTTAGATATGAGTGACGGTGCACTATACATGTGCACAACGCTAGGGAAAGAAAAAAGGCCAAGCATGTGTATGTAGTGCTAGACGTAGTGACTAGAGGCCTATGGATTGCAACTACATAAGAGAGGAGGGAAATCATAGTGTAGGTTTTAGTTTCATTAGTACAAGGGTGTTTCCTTGCTGACTAGAAATGCACACTACATAGTGGAGAGGGAGTCTGAGTAGGAGCTTTGCGCAGTGGGTAAGTTTAGTGGACAAGGGTTGATAACTTGTTGACTAAAGTTGTACAATAAATTGTGATTAAAAAAAAAGCTCAAGGAAGTGCATATTTCTCTTCAATAGTGGTATACGATAGGCTACATTATCCATTAAGACTATGCCATGCTTTAGGGAGGTAGCCATGACTAAGTCTTGGGTGTAGTTTTTAAGGTTAAGAAAGAAGCAGAATGGGAGACTGCAGTTCAATATTGCGCAATGGCTTGCAAAGGAGAAGGCCACTAGGATGGAGTAATGTGCATTCACAATAGATAAGGGATGCACCACTATTTACTATAAATGTGATATGCACCCTTCCACTGACTGAGAGTCTAAGTGTGCAAAAGGCAAGGACAGGAGAAGGCCTGGAACGACTATGTGTGGGATTAATGGAACAAGAGGGAACTAGACATGAAAACAAGTTCTAAAACAAGACAAAACACATGTATACCATCAAACACAAGCTAAGAGGATGAAAATTACTTGAAATCATCTTGCGTACCTTGAAGTGACAACAAAGCAACACTTATTTCTAAGTGTGACAATTAAAACTTAGCTTTGCGACACTTGGAATATAATTTGGAAAACAAGTGTAAATTGTAGCTATAAAGTGTGTTAAGTTGTAAGAGAGTGTCTAGTGAATATTATTATGGTATATAAAGGACCATATAATGTGTAAGTGTGTGCAAGATATGCCTTTGGGAGTATGCCAAAGTGCAACACATGCAGTAATGAACACAATCAAAACGACACTTGTAACAGTACAAAAACTTGAAAACAACACTTGCAGAAACTGAAGAAAGTGAAATGAACCCATGCCACAGTGAAGATAAAGTGAAAAAAACACTTGTTAAAGTGAAAGCAAGAAAAAATGATGGCCATGAAAGTGAAAGAAACACTTGTGAAAACAAAGGTGCACAAAAACGACAATTGAGAAAAATCACATGAATAGTAGTACAATTGCAACCAAAGTGAGAGGGAGACTATCAATGGAGAGTGCACACTAAATGTCATCATAGCTTACGTAGTACACTATCCGAGAGGATTAAATATTTCAATGTTATCAGGAACCACACAAGCACTGTTCTCAAGAACTACGCAGTGTGTATCTTCAAGGATAAACATTGATTATTGAACTTGATAGAAATAGGCGCACTTGTGAATTCTTCGAAAGATACACATGTGTAAGAAAGTGGTTTAGACAATTGGGATGAAAAGAAGAAGAATTAAACACTTTGAAAACATGAATTGAACATAAATAAACTATGATCAATTTGGATTGACAGATCATAAGATCACAAGGAGGCTAAAAAATTTAAGCGAAGGAAAAATTTTGGAGGGTGTTTATCACAATGACAACACTTGACGAAACACTGGTAGAACTCCAACTTCTCTATTTAGGACTTACCTTTATGTGAAAAATGTCAGAATTTTAGGAAATATTGATTCACCATATATATTACCTTGGATTTTCCACTTATCTTAGATGAAGATAGAGTCTCTTCTTTTCCTTTCTCAACTTTAAACACATCAACATAAGACTAGTCACACCTCAACTATTTCGATAGGGGGAATGATAATAAGTGTACCAATATTTTGATATAAGAGTTAAGCACATTCCCCAGGCTTGCTCCACTACTAAAAAACCTATTTAGTACCCCGACAGAGTCACCTCAAGGAATCACAAGCATTACTTCGCTTCCAGCAGGCCAATTCAGTGCCCCAGTGAAGTTTCTTTCTTTAGCTCTCTTGCGAAGGAAGCCTTTATGTTCTCCACCATTTATTTTTGTTATTTAAAAGATATTATTGAAGAATTTATTAAAAATTTGTAGCACGGGTGGAAGAGGGATCCTGACTTATTTACTTTGTAAGAGAGGTTATTCCTTGTTTAATGGATTCAAAATATATCTGCATTTGATATGCTCATTTAATTTTTTCTCCTTTCCCTTCTCTACTTGATTGAGTTGATAGGTCAAAAAACAATTCAACACAAGGTTGAGTCAGGAGTAAATATCCTAATAAAGTTATGGGCCTCGTAGTTTGGCCAAAGTCTTTCTGGCTAGAACAAATCATATTTTCTGTTCAAAATATATATAAACCAAAATAGAAAAGAGGGTAACATATTATCCAAGCATTGTTTGTCATCATAATTTCCCTTTTCAAACTTTACCACATTTTCTTTTCAGCCAAACAAGAGTAATTTCATGCACAATATTATTCAAGAAAAGACAAAAGAAAGGACAAGAAAAAAAAGGCAAGAAGGCAAATGTAAAACTAGAGCAAGATGCAAAATGAAGTGAGAAAAGAGAGAAAAGACTAAATGGAGAGAAAAATAGAGGGTAGATGTAATGCAAAGGGAAACTAAAATGAAATTATACCTATTTCTATCCTAACAAACTAGAAGGTCAGGGCTAAGTGAAGTGAAATTTCCAATGTAGCCACACTAATCTCTCTTGACCTGCAAACACAAAGATACATACAATTAAAAGAAATATAAAGTAATGTGCATCATAAAAGATAACAACTTGAAAATATTGCAAAATGAATTGAAGGTATTTCTTATCAATAGAAAGATGTGCCATACCAACTGGTTTGAGCTAATATCAAACTTTACCTTATTAATTGAAATGATGATCATACAAACCTTGAAGGCTGCTTGTGAATATACATTCATGAGTGTTTTAATTTTTTTCAAACATTAAGAAAGATCGAAACTTATTATTTGAAATGGATATTACCAGGTAATATTTCTCTATCAATTTGGTGATTAGATCACGATATTCAGACTAATCAACATGAAAACCTTGAAACTCATGAGAATTTGAATTTTCAATTAACGCATTCAAAACACAAAGATAATCTTCTGAGGGGAATTTGACCTGATCCTGTTCATAAACCTTTTGAAGATGGTGAGGACCTAACATAACCATCAGTACAAAGTGAAGTGCCTCAATCATTCGAAAAGTATCTAAATAGTGAAGTGATGAATCACGAAGATCAATGTACTCTAAAAAATAAACTGATGTAAAACAATCATCATCAGATGTACTAATGAGAAAATGATTGATTTAGTAACAATTGTTAACACAAATATTATGATCAGTTTGGTTGATTAACATATAATATTATTAACAATATTCTAGCTTAAGGAATTTAAAATAATCACTCACATTGTAAATTCAGGAAATCAATTAGGGTAACACGATGACAAAAAGTTAGAAGCAAGCATCAAAACAAACCGAGTATTCATATCAACACAAGGGTTTTGATTCATCAAATGACTCAAGAATTTTTTAACACTTAAGAAGAGATATTTTTCCAAAATGATGATTGACTTCATGACATAAAAGGGATAAAAATATGATCGATCTCGAAAGAGTTCTGTGGGGTGGGACCCTCCAGCCAAAGATGACCACTATCTTGATGACATGCTTTGAAGATGCGTGGATCCATATAAGATATGCTCTCCAATATTGGGTCTGATACAAGGGATTCACCTAAAAAGGGACTAAATAGTAACTAAACAAGAAAGCTTTATCTGATCAGAAAATCTATCTTGAGGATTAAGAGGATTAACTTTGAAATGCTGAAATTCCTTCAAGAATGAGCTTACATCCAGGGGATGAATGTTGATGAAAGAATTATGTGTGAAAATATGGATCCAACTTAGTTGAAAAATCTCAACAGGATTGTGAGAACCTGACATAACCATCGATAGGGGTTGAAGTGCCTTCGCTTCCTGACAGGTCTCTGAAATTTCTGATGGTGGATCATCAAATTTGGGTGGCTTAGAAAGATCAACATGTAGATACACACCACTACTATCAGATGTATCAGTGAAAACATTATTAAAGCCATTAGTTTGATCAGATTTAAATTTAAGCATGTTAGATTATTGATGGATAGAGCATTCATATGAATCAATCAAAAAATTCCCTTGATCATTTAGTGTTTCAACATCTTCCTCTTGAATCATGAACTATTTACAGTTGAATAGATCATGAATAATAGATTCATGATTTTCATCCTTTGATTATAGGACCACACCATCCTATACCTGATTACAATCACGACCAATAAAATAAATATCTTTAGAGAAATTGTTGGCATAACAAACTTATCAAATGTATCTGGGAATAATGAATAATGTTTTAGAGGTGAGGAAATATGAAAAGAATCAAGAGGAGAAACACTAGTTGTAGCTAAATAGATTGAGCTTGTAAGAACAACCAATAAACATAATTTTCATCAACATAATGATCAAAGAAAGGAATACCAATATGCTTTTGAAATTGACCATGTTTTTCTTCAAAAAGGTATATTGAAGATTAAAAAACCTAACAACTTACCTCTTCAATTTTCTCATCTACAGATGTATGGATCAAGGGAATCTCAGGATCATTATAAACTAAAAGAGTATACAAATAGATTCTGGATTGATACCTTGAGAATGTAAGTCCTTTGAAGAAGAAAATATATCATCCCATTTACTTGGGAACTCATCACTACATGTATTAGTGGAAACATGGATGCCAAGGTGATCGTTTTCCAAAGTCTCAACTTGAATGAAGGGTTTAGAATCATTGGACAGGCTATCAACATTACACGATCAATGATCATCCAAAAATGTAATATTATCATCTTGAAAGAGGGAAGAAATATAGGACATATATTCACCACTTGGCTCCTCTAACTAAGAAATACAATTACCATATATATGATCACTTCTTGGAACAAAAGGTTGAACATAATTAAGAGTTAAAGTAGGTTGATCAAGTTAGCTAAGGAATAGGGGATGATAAGACATAGATGGTACAGGTTGAAAGGTATCTCTTGAAGAAGTTATACTTTCAATAAAATCAGATTCAAGGTTAAATTTATGAGTGTTAATATCATCTTTAAGGATCAAGGGATGAGTTTCAACCTTAGGATCCATGTAATTACTGAACCATTCCAAGTTATTTCCCATAGGATCTAGAACATGGGAAGCATACAGAGGTTGAAAATATAGATCATCAACTTGATTTTCAGATTTCCCAACTTTAGCATCATCACGATGTGGGAACAAAATTGGTACTGAGAAAGGAGGAGGACAAGGAACAAAAGGAATGATAGGATCCTCCTCATAGATTTGGGATGTCTCATGATCAACATAAGTTGGAAGGGAATAATATTCCAAGGGTTCAGATTCAAATGATTTAATGGAGAGAAGAATCAATCTCTGAAAATTTTCACTGATAAAATTATAGTGAAAATATTCTTTAGGAAACTCATAGAAAAGGTGAAGAAACTGATTAAGGAAATTATTTAAATATTCACTAGATCTGATTGTAAGTAGATCAACCCTGTTACAAACATCCTATTAATCATACATGTCAAAGGCTTGATGAAGATCCATAAATAGTTGTTCAAATGAATGAATGGAAGCAACTAGTAAAGTTTGACACCATTTCTTAACTCAACCTTCAAGAGTAAGGGTGAATAATTTACTAGCAACATCTTCACAATTGATTTCATGATATTCATAAAATTTGAGAAACAAAGATGTGTGCTCAACTATGAATGTTTCACCCTCACCATCAAACTTCAATTGAGACAAGTCATCAATTAATTCCACAAGGAAACTAAGATTTTATCTATTAGAAAAACACCCTGGGATTATTATTTGGGAAAGAGCCATTCAAGATGAGAGATTCAAAATAGACTCAACAGGATCAACTTGTCATCTATCCCTCCTTCTAGTGCTAGAATGTTGATGGTGCTACAAACTACCAACATGCAGGGTGTCTCCCCAATGTAAAGTCCCAATTATACCTCACACCATTTGGAATAGGAACCAAATTTAGAGTATCAACCTGACCATCATAACTCAAAGGTTTTCCCTAGTTGTAATGAATAACATAAGAGAGTATGAACATAACCTTTGAAATCAAAAAGAAAGTTGACACTGTGAAACACCAATTGCAATGTGTAAAATGAGGCCTTCACGAGAGGGGAGACAAGAGTGCGTCTCTAGAAGGAAAGTAATAATACTATCATAAGAGAGGTACATGAGACTAAGGAAATATTCATTAATTATCTAGCAAAATAGTTCACATAGACACAATGATTATTAAAGCAAATACAACACACATCCAACAAGATAAGCACCAAAGCCAATGAAGTAGTTCAATTTATTTAGTACATATGAACATAATATATACCGCAAAAATCGAAATAATAGTCTTAAAAAATTCATGATACATGCATGAAAGTGTGTTGGCTCAATGAGATTCTGATAATTCAGTGAAAGATCCAAGTACAAAATTACAATGGAAAGACACTAGCTCCAATAGTGGAACATTAAGTTACTTATTTCTTCTCCAAAGAATGATATTCTCTCCTATGCCAAGCTAGAGAAGCCAAGGATAGCTCTCCAAAGTCTAAGACTTCAAAATCCCTTTTCTTGAGTTATGACGTTTGTTTTATAACCAAAGGAATGATCTTTCATATACCCTATGACTCTTGAGCCTCCCTCATGACTCTTGGACCCCCTAAGTGACCTTTGAACTTCTATTGACTCTTTGGTACACATGTGACTTTTCATATTCTACATGTGACTCTTGAACTTCCACACATTTATATTTTTTCATTTTCTTGAAAATGCATAATTACATTCCACATCATGTGGTAAGACTCATTGACACATATGACATTGTGATGAAACTTACACAAGCCATAACTTGGCAATGATGACATGGAGCTTCATGATGATGTGGAAATACTAAGCTTCTCTCTTTGTTTCTTTGTCTTCAATTTTCATAATAGATCTAATCTTTACTTCAGCTTCACTCTCCAAAGGGTCTAGATCAGAGCTGAAACCTTACATGTAAACATGAGATGCCATCACTCTGTCATGGTCCAAGATTTATTTAGATCTTCATGATGGTTCTTCTTTGTTCTTATTCTCCACAAGTTCTTCCTTGTAGCCTCTTTTAGACATCTCCCTTGAACATCACCTTTCCATATTGAGGTGGTACATCTGCAGATGAATTTTACTCATGAAAATGCAAGATTAGCCCACAAAAATTCCATTGTAGGGCCTTTTATTTTCTCATGGAAGAGATTTATTGTGATGAATCTATGAAAGGGTTGAGAGGGAGAGTTTTTCTTGGGAATAAAGCACAATTACAGGAGGCTATATATGAATGATTGTACACTAGAAATGTGATATGCACTAGGGAAAGAGAAAGGGTCAAGCCTATGTATGCACTGATGGAGGTATTGACTAGGGGCCTAGGGATTGTAGCTCCCCAAGAGAGAAGGAGGGAAATCAAAACAAAATTTTTAGTTGCAGTGGCTTAGGGGTGTCTCAATGCTGACAAGAAATGTGCATTGCATAGTAGAGAGGGAGTCCAAGTAGAAGCTATGCGTAGTGGGAAAGTTTAGTGGATAAGGGTTAATGACTCGCTGACTAAAAACGTGCAATTTGCTTTGACTAAGGAGAAATATAAAGGAAGTGCATAATTCTATTCAATAGTGGTGTAGGAGAGGTTACATTGTCCACTAGAACTATGACATGCACTAGGGAGGTAGACAATATTGAGCCTTGGGGCATAATTTTCAAGGGTAGAGATTACAATTCAAGATTGCACAATGACTTGTAAAGGAGGAGGCCATCAAGATGGCACAGTGAAGATTTGTAGTGGATAAGGGTAGAAACACTATTAACTAGAAATGCACTATGCACCCATCCAATGATCAGAGTATAAGTGTGCAATAGGCGAGGATAGGAGAGGGCCCAAAATGGATAAGTGTGGGATTAGTGGAACAAGAGGGAACTAGACATGCAAACAAGTTTTGAAATAGGACCACACACATGTATACCATAAAAAAAATCGAAGAGGATGTAAAATACTCAAAATAATCATGCATACCTCGAAACAACAACAAAGCGACTGTTATTTGTAAGTGCAATAGTTAAAATGTAGCTTTGTGACACTTCGAATACAAGTTGGAAAACAAGTGTCAACTGTAGCTAGAAAGTGCGGTAAGCTGTGAAAGAGTGTCTAATGAATATTATTATGATATATATTGGACCATATAATTTCGAAGAGTGTGCTACAGCTACCTCTGGTAGGATTCCAAAGTGTGACACATGCAATGAACATAACCAAAATGACACTTGTGATAGTAAGAAAATGTGAAAATGACAGTTTGCAAAAAATAAAGAAAGTGAAAGTGACACAAGCCATATAAAAGATAAATTGAAAGCAACATTTGTTACAGTGAAAGAAAGAAAAAAATGACAGTTACGAAAGTGAAAGCAAAAACTGTGAAAGTAAAGGTGTGAAAAAGTGACAGTTGAGAAAACTCATAAGAATAGTAGTACAATTGCAACCCAAGTGAGAGGGAGTCTGTTAATGGAGAGTGTGCATTAAATGTCAACATAGGTTGAACAATGCACTATCTAAGAGAATTAGGAACTGTGCAAGCACCGTTCTTAATAAATGCAAAATTTCTGTCTTCAAGGATAGACATTGATTACTGAGATTGCTAGGAATAGGTGCACTTGTGAATGCTTTGAAAGAAAGTGGTTTTGGAAGTTGGGCTGACAATAATAAGACTTAAAAACTTTGAAAACACGAATCAACAATAAAGAAACTATGATCATTTTGGATCGATAGATCATAAGATCACAAGGAGACCTCAAAATTCAAGTGTAGGAAAATTTTTGGAGGGAATTTGTCGCGATGAAAACACATCACTTAAGTATGAAACATAGTGCTATTTTAGGTATTTTTTTGGTGGAAAAGGGTATGGGTTTTGTTTTAAATATAAGAAAACATTTCTGATCTTCGTTTGTAAAATTTTGGGTCCAAAAGTCCTTAAGTTGGGAGGAATGATCTAGGAGGCTTTAAGAAACCTCAAAATTAGAATGCTCAAAATTTGATGGAAATAGTGCCACATCAAACATATCAACGAGATGATTACAACGCAACTTGAATCACATTGAATGGAGTCCGTATGAAGAAGTTATGGTTGATTGAATATTTTTACCAACAGGGAAAATGTCAAACTTGCCAGGGCATGTGGCAACACCTGGATGTGACAATGGAAGTACAAACAAGGTGAAGTGGAATATGTAAGATGACATGGCATAGTGTGGAGATGGAACATGGAACTATAGTGATGTTGTGGCAAGATAAGTGGCATTATGAAATGGTAGTGGTCGACGTGGTAGAGTTGACACATGTCAACCTAGTAATGGATGATGTGGCAATGAGTTGTCGAAACGTGGATGGAGGATTGGGCGATGCCATAGAGACACATGGAGGAAAAATGGTAGGTTATGTGGTAGCTAACTATAGGGTTACAACTAGGCCAATGAAAAGCTGCCATGTGGCCCATTTAAAATGGTTCCAAGTGGCACCACCAACCAATACAAGTGGCCTTGAAAGTCATGCCAATCATGAACTTGTTCAACATGTTTTTTTATTTTTTTAAAAATATATATAGTCTTAACAAACTATATATATATATATATATATATATATATATATATATATATATATATATATATATATATATATATATATATATATATATATATATATATATATATATATATATTTATTTATTTATTTATATTTATATATAACTAACTCAAACCAACACATGTTGTAGTAAATCGAAGATGTGAGGCCTATATGTTTGACCCTGAGAATTTCCCCACAAACCAATGACCTAAATTTAACACGCTAACCTATCTGCGAACATACCACTTTGTTAAGTACACCTAGATTATATTATTTAAGCCATGTTATTCATTTACCATGGGGGAGGAGTGACCCACAAACCCATCCACAAATGTGATTCTTGAGATAGGGCCTACATTAATTACAAACAAGGTACAATCTATGTGGCATGAAGTCTGAGGCAATGGAGGTTTTAGGGGTCTAGAAGTGACGGTGACAAAATCCTATGGTGTATACAGTCATATTTCATGATTGTTTGAGACAATTCCACTCACGTAAACAAAATTTGGATTCGAACAATATATCTGAGACCTCATGGTTAAATACAACACATGTCATTAAAGCTTGGCATGAATTTTGAGACAATGATGCACTTTTTAGAAGTTGTTTGTGTTTACAGTCAAAATTTGCATAAAGATGACATGGAATTGATGGTGTTGTGTTTGCTGATTTTTGAGTTGCAGATCTCAGGGCTTATGGTTAAAGCCCACATGTGTCATTAATACTTGGCACAAATTTTGAGACAAAGATGCACTTTTCAAAAGATGGTCGTGTTTACAGTAAAAAGTTGTAGAATGATGAGACAAACATGTTGGTGCTATCTTTGCTAAGTTTTGAGCATCCGATTGAGTGCTTTGGCATGGAAACCAATGTAAGTCTCATTTATTGTTGGTTTTCCCTTTTTGAGATTTGTAAGAGGAATAATATGTACTTGCAAATTATGTATGATCTTTGTATGTTTCATAAAGGAAACAATATTTGAATTATTATAGAGAATTATTTTGTTTGAGTCTATGCACAGAAATCGAGATGGTGTGGTATTGGAAAGGAAATTTTTCCACTTGAAGTGAGAACTCAATCCCTTTAAAAAAAAGGACATCTCTTTGAGGGAGAGACATTAACACTTGAAGTGAGAGTTCAATCCTTTTTTATTGTCGAAGGAGAATGTCTCTTTGTAGGAGAGACATTCCCACTTGAAGTGAGAGTTCAGTCCTTTTTCATTTTCAAAGGAGAATGTCTTTTTTAAGGAGAGACATTGCCACTTAAAGTGAGAGTTTAGTCCTTTTGTATTTTCAAAGGAGAACATCTCTTTGAAGGAGAGACATTTCCACTTGAATTGGGAGTTTACTCCTTTTGTATTAACAAAGAAGAACATCTATATTGAATATAAACTACCAAAGTGTTTACATAGTTGAGTAGATTCCCGAGATGTATCCCACACTAGACGAACTACGTTACCAAATCAATGATCTCTTCTCTTATGTGACCAATCTCTTGTCTCATGTTTTCCTTATGCATGTTATTTCCATAATTATGATCATTAAATGCATTAAGTAATGAATTTGGAGACTATCAAGACATTTGTAAGTTTAATATTCAAATTATATTTAAGCCTATTAATGCAATCAAGTCATAATATCAACATTAAGAATCAGGTCTTATTCAAGGAGCTTTCAACTAGACCAAGTTGGGATCAATTTCCTCTTAGATCCAGATCAACCATACAAATGAAAATACTATCAATTTCAATTGAAATCAAACTATTACAAGATGTTCCCTTTTATGATACAAATTTTATTGAATAAGACAAATTGAAACTCAAAGACAACCCACATTGTCCTCACTCCTATAAGACTAAATTGGAATAATTTTTTTGGATTCTTTTTCTTTTCACAAAAATTATTGGGTTTAGAAAAAAGGTTTTGTCTATGTTTCTAAGTGCTTGCCTATTTTTGAAATTTATCTTGCTTGCTTATTAACATTATAATACTCTCATCATGAAATAATAATGTCTTTTGGTTTATTATCATCATCATTAATCAAATAGTTAATATATTTTTAATCAAAAACATCATAGAGTCATAATTAACCATCGAGACCATTAATTTGGGTATTAGAATGCAATTTCCAATACGATCATTAACAATATTGAATTTAGTATCCTTGAAGCAAGGATTGTTAAGGTGTATTGTTAATATCAAATTCATTATTAAATGTCAAAACAACTCTATTAATTTATTTTATTCCTCAAAAATCCTTAAATAATTCTTAAAGAAAAAAATTAAGGGCATCAAAAAGTTATTGTTACCTACTCCTTTGAAATAGAATGATCTAAACCCATATCTCACTATCAATTTAATCTATTCTAGCATTCAAAGGGTGAGTATATCATCTCATTATTAAGAAAATCAAGATTAGTAAGTCATAAATCATATCAAAATTTTCATCTTTAGCCACAAATCATATTAATGTAATCATCATCGATGTCCTCCATATCGCAAACACCATCAAACCAAACAATATTACTAATAAATCAATAGCATCAAATCATAATATCACCTTTCAAACAATCATTATTTAATAAAAATTACCATCATCGAATGGATTAATAAGCTCCTAAGTTAACCAACATTACCAACTTCAAAGCTCAATATCATCTACAAATCACTAAAATCATCAATATACTAACCTCAGTGTCACAAACATCTTCAAATTATCAACATTGTACAAGTTACATATGATCAACACCATTAAGAGTACCAACAATGCCAAGTCCTCTTAAACATCAACTCAAACCATCAAGACTATTAATTACATCAAATTGTCAATATCCTTAAATAAGGAAAAAAAGGTATTATGGTGGCTCGTGAATAGAAACCAAGGAAAACTATTTTACCATGAGTAATCATACATTTGCATACAACATCCCAATCATTTAAAAATATATGATAGACTCACATGTTTATGATAGTCATTACAGTATTAGGGAAATATATAAATAATCTATAAAACATATTTATTTTTAGTAATTCTAATGTTTACAAATGAAATTACCATCCATTTCCATGCATTAAGCTTAAAACTCTATCGTGATTATACAATAAATGCATGACAATTATAAATAACTTGCGTATGAAATTTCCTCATGGAAACATAACTAAATTACATGCCTACTTTTTTTTTTTTATTGCATCTCTAGTAATAGAAATGAAATGTGAAAAGCATTAAAATAAGGGTAATAGCTAAAATGCAACATAGTCATTGCCTCTATTGGTAATTAATTGATTAAAGCCATGTAGGGTATGTGTTTTGTCATTATACACACCTCCGCACCATGCAAAAATGTGGCATATGAATTTTGTTGTTATTCAAGAATTATTTGTTTCAACAATTGTTTCAACCATCTGTTGTTATTGTCACATCTGCCCTTCTACACTACACACATTGGAAGATGACTACATGTATTTTTATTTGCACTTCCACATTCCACATATGTGGTCAGCCAACAAAATGTGTTAGAAATTTCAATACATGGTTTGAAGTGCATGATTAAGGACATGCTTCTTTCCGTAGGGTCTAAATTTTCTTCTTGTTTGAGAATGGCCACATTTGGACAATCTATCATTATTTACGCATTCACATCTCCATATTCCATACAACAAAAACCATACTGAGAAAATACTTAGCAATGCTATATATCATATATTAATAAAATATTGAGAAATATTATATATAAATTTATTTGTGTGGAGGGGAATGTATGTAGAGGTGCAGGTTTGCGATTGTCTGGAGTTTAGGAATTCATATTAAGCATATATTGAGGAATATTATGCCTGAAAAATCACAATCTTCCTTGGGAAAATTGATACATTGTGTGGAGTATTGAGATTCATATGAAGTAAATACTAAGAAATATTACATATCAGTTCCATAATGAAGTTATTCTCTATACAATGAAAAGTTTATTGAGCTATTTATGCATAATGAAAGCTTATCCACATTGTTCAAAACAAAATATTTTTCCACACCGTTGTATTCTGCATAATGAAAACCATCTTTGCATATATTTTTCCATTTATCCAATTGCGCTAGGACATGTAGAAATAAATTTTATTGCGGGTATGAAGTTTTCAGTGTGCATAATTCTAGATCTAATAAATTATCTATTGGGATCGTAATTGTGAATATTGGTATTGGAGGTTAAATAGCTAAGGTGGGGTGGGGTTGGGGGGGATGGGTTGGATATATATGTGGAGGAAGGAGAAGGAGTGTGTGGAAAGTGCAGAGTGTGGAGGTGGACTCAAAGTTTTTATTGTGCGCAGTTATTCTTCATACTTCCTTACCTCCCCACATACTTTTTCTCCACACACAATTTCTCTGCACACCCTTTCTCCTTCCTCTGCATATCACAAAATTATCCTTTTCTGTTGATTGCTCAATTATGTATACTAAATTATCATTACATCGAGTGTGGAGGAAGAAAGCTTAACTCAATATAGTCCCTACTCTTTCACAAACTCCCCCACACACATAGATTTCGTACCAGTAATACAAGCCACTTTCGACACAATGAATGGTTTATGGAGCTACTTTTGCACAGTGAAACCTTATCCACATTATCTCAGGCATAATGGTATTAGAGCACTTATTAACGAAATGACGACTCATAGAATTAGCCTTTTTTTTCTATGCCTCGATTTTACATACTAAATTAGCTAATTGTTAACTAATTGATTAAGATAATATGGGCTACATGCTTTTCCATTATTCACACCTTCACACCCCATACAAAATGTGACATATGCATTTTTCATTACTCGAGAATTCTTTCTATTGTTATTCTTCTGTTCATACTTTTGCATTGCATAAAATGAAAGGTGAGTCCACACAAATTTTTCTATAGCTCCACATCTCATAAATGTGGCCGATCAACAATATGCATTGGAATTTTTGATACATTGTTTGAAGTGTGGATGTGCAAATTCATACATTGTGCAGAGTCCAAAAATTCATATTAAGTAAATACTGAGCAATATTATATATTAGTTTATTTTTGTGGAGGGGAATGTATGTGGAGGTGCAGGTTCATCCATTGTGGAAAGTTCAAAAATTCATATTAAGCATATATAGAGGAATACTAAGTCTAAAAAAATTACGATATTCCTTGTGCGGAGTCTTGAGATGCATATGAGGAAAATACTGAGTAATATTACATATTAGTTACGTAATGAAGTTCTTCTCCGTACAATGAAAGGTTTATTGAGCTATTTTTTCACGTTGAAAACTTATCCACATTGTGCATAGCAAAATCTATTTTCACATTGGCACAATGAAATATTCCTCCAGAGATGTAAATTACACAGTAAAAGTCTCACACTGAATTTTATGGAGATACGAAACATTGCTCAGAAAGAGTCTATATTCCTTTCTCTGCACACCCATTCTCTTGTACAACACCTCTTCCTTACCACCATTAAAAAGACACTTAATTAAGTATTCAATAATAAGTGTTTATTTACTAGTATTTGAAGTTTTTGTTCCTTTGTCTGTATAACTGTTCTCATGCACAACAATCAGGTTTTCTTACACGCTTAAAAAAGACACTTTATTTTATATTTCATACTAATTTTTTTCTTAAAGACCCACATTAAAAAGGAACTTAATTAAATATTCGACAGTAAGTATTTAATTAATAGTATTTGAAAGCATCTAGCAGAATGAGTGTGTGGATGAAATTCACCGATGAGAAATTTATGTGGAGCACTAAAAAATTACAGATGGAAGTTTTTGTCACATTATGTGTTAAAGTTTATATTCCTTTCTCTGCACTCCCATTCTCCCACATAAGAATCCTTTCTCACATGCATAAAAAGACACTTCATTTAATATTGGATACTAAGTTTTTGCTTAAATTTTAAATAATTTAATGTCTACTGAATAAATTTCCCTCTATAAAACCACCCGCATTATATATTGATTAATAATATGTACTGTTGTGTGGGGCATACATGTGCAGAGGGAGGAACGAAGCATTGCAGATGAAAGTCTCTGTTCATTGCTCCTTGTTGTGATGTTCCTTGATATTTTGTATTGATTATGAAATATAGGTAGTATTTCAACCTTGAAGATGTCATTATATCAAGTAATCTCTCATTTATTCAATAATATCATTTAGTAAAGTTATTGATATTGCTAATGTTTCTAAAAGCCAAAAAACACTTATGATATTGATTCATAGGAAAACTTTGCTAATAATTAAATGAGCCTTGAACTTGGAAAATATTGTTAATTAAAGCAATTGAAAACACTAAATACACTTAGACAATAAGGATTAGGAAAATACTCAGCAATAATTCCTAGGCTATCACTCTTCGTTAATTGTTTCAATGCCATGTCCAATGTTTCTCTCTTTAACTATTTTTCTCCATTTTCCCCTTTTTATGATATTTCAAATTAGAATCATATAGGGGGGAGGGAGTTTTGATTGTGTGGAATGAAGGAGTGTGGATATTCATGGTAAAATCTTCCTATGCACTTTCGTATTCTGCACAATGAAATTAATTCAATACTAAAGACATCGTGTTAACATTGTACTTTTCATAGAGGTATGCTTGAGATCCAAATTGTTTCCAAATGTTCATTTTGTTTTAATCAATAAAACAACATTATATATATAAAAAAGGCTCAAATCACATGTTTGAAAACATATACAAAACACTATAAAAAAATTGGTACATACTCAGATTTGTGCTTGAGAATCATTAAAGAGTAAGAAATACAATTACACTAAAAAAAAACTGTATCTAAATTCAAATGCCAATTACCATAGCTATAATTCAAATATATACAAGATAATATTCAAAACATAATCATAAAATTAAAATTTCTGAACAAAGTTAGAACTGGAACATCCATAATTGAAAATCTTGATACAAAATCATAAAAGTAAATTCATTTGTCCCAATAGAAACTGGGATTGGGATCTCGTGAATCATAATATGAAAAATGCATATGTAATAGAAAGAAATAATTCATATACAAGAATTAGCTAAGGTCATGGTAAAATAATCAACAAAGTTGAATTATCTAATATTAGTAAACAGAAAATCGAATGTTAAAGGATTTGAGAACACTTATAGTATGTAAAAACGTCCACCATGATTGTGTATCTGTTATATGTCTATTGGGTTCATGATTTCTTCAACAAATTTTTCCACCATAGTTTTAATGAAATATTTGTGAGGAGAAACTGTAATCTCCATTTTATCATTTTTATTGAATATATGATTTTCAATTTTTATAGCCTCTTCTTGCAATTGCATAACCAAGACACAGTTCTTGTCATTATTCTAACAAAAGTAATTTTCCATTTGGTAATTTATTCTACATAAAATTAGTTATGTCCTCAAACTTTGTTGCCTTTGGATATTTTAGCTTATCCAATTCATGTTTTAGTACGTCTCTTGAAATTAATTTAGAATTGCGTATGGTGCATAGACCATTTAGGTCCTGTATAATCTTTACTTCCTCTAGAAAGGCATCACCTCTTCTAGTGTTTATGCTATCACATTAAAAAATGTTGTCCTATGGTACATTGATTCTCTTAGACCATCCAAATTCCAATTTCTTTAATCGATTAACATATGGAAGTACTTTATTTTCTTTCTCTATATGAGAGCATAATTAAATCCTGTAACTAAATGCATTAAAATCATTTTTAACGAATTTCCTATCTAGCTTAAAATTACTATTAACCAAATCCACAAATGTATTAATTTCCTATTGCAAATGCAATAAATCAAAATCTACTTTCCATGCATGACCAAAAGTTTCTAATCTTTTTCAATGGTTATTGATGTTATATGGTTCCACTGAATTAAGGAAATTAACAACTTTATTAGATCTATGTGGAGCAACAAGAGCAGAAATTGGCAATGGTGGTGTCTATATTTCCAGTGGAGTCATTAACAGATGACCTATGTTTAGAGTGTCTTCTAGATATTTTATTCTTTTTTTAGTCTCAGATTCTCTGCTTCCTGTTCATCAATAGAATGTCTAAGTGTTTGACTAGTAGATTGATGGAATATCATAAGCCTCTTAGCTCCAATGCCAGACAAATAAATATCTATTTGCTTTTGATTAATAACCTTTTTATTATGAAAATTTACTTTTTCAATTCTCAATTTTTTGTTGCCCTTGTTATATTTTTCATTTTGCAATGTGACAAGATGTCTCAACTGTGTAGGAAACTACCTTTTGAACCTGATAGAGTAGAATACTTGAGGCCCCAACTTCTATTAAAAGTTATGTCTTATTTACGGAAGAATGTCATTTCACTAACTTTATCATAGATAGGGGGATGCCACAACTACTTTTTCTTCCTACGATTTTCTCTGGCGTAGCTGGGCTATCCTGGACTTGAACCAGAGACCTCGCCCATGAAGTATCATTGAAAATAATGACCTCTTCTACAATTTGATCCATTATTTTTTGATTCTTTGCTAAACAATAACTAACCCAATCAGGTGGTATACCACTGTCAATTTCGATGTCTATAGATTGTTCAATGATTTCTATTTTTTTGGGACTTTTGGATTTGACTATTTGAATCATATGCACTTTGTCTGGAGTGAATCTTTGAAGAGGTTCTTCGTCACCTCTTCCACTCGATATCTCACCATGAACTAGTTTTGTAGTGGAAATAACTTTTCTCTTTCTTTCATTGGAGGATGAAGTTGCACCAATAGTAAGTGTTGAAGCTACAAATTGTTGTGTAGGATTTACTACTCTTCACTTGTATTTTGATTCCTTATTAACATTGGTTTCGTGAGATTTTTTTTTAATATCCACTACTGGTTCTTGATTTTAGGTTCTTTGTAACTCTTGTAAATGATTTGATGTGAAAATACATTTTGAATTAGATTAATGTTTAAACAAACGATTTTCTTTGATATTCTGAGGTATGAAATTTACATTAGTTATTTGTTCAAATTCAATTCAGGTTAATAGGGTAAGGCATCAAAGACATGGCATTATAATGAATCTATTATTGTTGGAAAATTTATCTAACTGTAAGGATAATTCATTGTTAATTAGCTAAACTTAGTCAAATATACAATTTGTTTTGTACCAGTAATAAAGAAAATAGGGAATCGATTTTGGGACAGTCACTATGTTTATTATGTTCATCAAGTAGGGAAAGAACCAATAGAAATCCTTAGGTGACTATGTAAAGAAAGAAATGTATAGAAGAGAAAGATGGGAAATAACCTGAGAATTTGAGGAAATGAATTGATGAATAATGTTGAACCCACGCAGTTCTGAGCATAGGAAACTATTTTTTGCACACAATTTCAAGCACCTATTTGCTATGACATTCATCAATTCGTTATTACAAGTCTGATTGCTTATTTTATTTTTCGTTGAAATATTCACATATCACTTATACATAGATGACTAGTAAAATTTCTCATCTATATGAGAAAATTAGTTAATCATATAAGTGAAAACAACTTCTTTCCTACCTCTACTACCCATTTTCGCTCTCAATCCCGTTTAACTTTGCAATTCTCTTCTCTAGTCACAATTACCAACTATTACTATTTCTTGTGTGAAAAATGTTACATACAAAACTCTCAATAAATAACAATTGAATATATTAAATCCAACGTTTACAGAAAGTAATGGAAATAAATATCGAAATTCCAAAACCATCTTGTCCATTTACCCAACATTGTGCTCTTGATTTATTATCGTTGATTTACATTTCATAAGAGATAGAAATTTATGATATAAAATAATTATGAATTATATGTGATTATGAAAATTAGCTTAAAAATTGTCAATAATAATTGTAAATAGAAATTTGTGTAAGTACGTTGGAAAATAAATATTATGTGAAAACTGGCTCCACTACCTCTACCACAAATTGAATTTGTGGCTGAGCTGGTGCCCACCACTACGTCGACGTCAATTCACTTTATTTAATATCAAAGTATGAAAAAGGATGAACCAAATTTGATTTACAAATAAATTGACACACGATTTTGAAGACTATGACAAAAAGTTAACTGTCACAATGCATTCCAACATGCTGCACTGAGCAAGCAACATAAACTCTCTTTCAACATATTTTATATCTTTGTACACATTCCCCTCACACATTTCTTCTACATGCCTCCCTTCCACACAACGTTACATATTATTCAATTAGTTAGTTTTTTTCACTTATTAAAGTTTCGACAATGAAAACTTTGGTTTATGTGTATTTCAGATACGAATACTCAAAGTATACAAAAAACAAAGATTGCAATTGTTCAAATTGACAATTGTCTTCGACATCCATGATTTATGACAAAAGTATTCGCCAATCGATGCTACCAATCATGAATTAATAGTTTATGCCAATAGATTTATGTTCAATGTGTTTGTGTGTTTGTCTGAAATCAAATACTATTAGAACACACTCTGCATGTGTCAATTTTCTACTCCAAACCTTATTGCTATTCTTCTCCTTCATTGTTGGTTTCACATACTACCTATAAGCGCTCAATTACTAGAAGTCCCCATGGATAAAAGCGAGTTAATCATATAAGTGCAAATAAATTTTTTCATTTAATGGTAGATTTATTGATATGTTATGTAATGTAGTGGAAATAAATTTTGAAATTCTAAAACCATCTCGTTTTTTTACTTTACAAATTGCTACTATTTTAATATTTTTGATATATGTGTACTAAGTGGCATAAATTTATGAACTAAAATAAATATGAATTGACTATCATCATGACAATTGTTGTAAAAATTGTCAATACAACGACATATAAATATTGTGCGTAGACATGATCAACTAGCTCTACCATGGAATGATTTCATGGTTGCACTGGTGTTTTCTACGTGGTGTCACCTCCTGTTCTTGCAATTGTATTTGATAGATACTTGATGTAGAGTGCACAATGGATTGATTATGTGTCAATTACCCCAAAAAATGTCAAAACAGTTTACATTTAATTTTTTAATGCTAGTTACAGAGTGCTCTGCACATTTTTACTTTGTTTACTACTAATCATTACACAAGGTGTTAGATTAAATTCTACTAAGCAATTGAAAAATTTCTTGATTATGTGTTGATTAGGTACTACTTGCACTATCACATCCCTTGTATTATGTCTATACACATTTATGAAGTATATTTAGAGTTAGGGATAATGTAGCTTTTGCTAGTTGTAGAAGTAAGACTTAATTAATTTTCTAATAGATGTTAATTCATACCACAATATATTGATTAATGTTATGTGACATTTCAGATGTGTCAAAAAATCCTGAAAATTGATGCTTTAGAGACATGCACAAAAAGAGAAAGAAAAAGAAAATTGTTATGGCATTGATTTGTGCAGTTGAGAAATATGTACAGAGATGCAAAAAGCATGACGTAAAGGTTCTTCCACACATAATGCTTCCGACACACTCATTATTTGACCCACTAAAAACAATTTATCTTTCACATTAAAATGGTAATTTGTTTGGTGTGAACGAATGTCCATTGAATCATTATTTTGCAGTGTTACTATATAACATAGTACTTAACCTATATTGGAGTTCGATGTATATACCAATAATTAATGTTACATTTTCATTGTGCAAAATGTATAGGTGAGGAAGAAGATTTCATTGTACAGAGTATGAAAAAATCATAATGAATGCATCATCCACATTTCTGCACTTCGTACAATGAAATTAACTGAACTAACATTACCCAAATTTTAAAAGATTAAAATATATAAGTACAAGATTTCGATAATCAAAATAATAAAACTTGCATTTCCTTGTACATTTTGATTGCATTTTTTATTGACTAATGCAGCAAGCTGCACTAGAAGATATTGAGTGTGCTGCAAATGGTTCACCAACCAATATTAAAAAATTAATTATGGCTTGTGCCGCATAGGTAAGAATCATTTTCAAATCCACTCATGTCGAATGTAATTGGAGGTTAGCTTCCCTATGTACTATTTTAACTACTCATATAGAAACATGGAAAAAGAAAGATGACATATAGACCAACGCAACAAGTATATGGAATCAAAAATGTCTACCAATAACTATATTTAGATTTCTATTTCCATTTACACTTAAAAAAAATGAACAATGAGAAATAATGGGTTGCAAGTCCCTTGCATAAGTTAGGAGGGGGCTAACTGCTATTATTTTGTTGTGCAGAGAAAGGATGTGTGGGAAGTGTAGGAGGAGGGGCTATATTATTTGGAACACTAAAAACACTTAACCTTTCACATTATTTTTTTTGGTGTGAACAAATGTCCATTCAATCATTATTTTGTAGTGTTACTGTATAACATAGTACTTTAGCTTACATTGTAGTTTGATGTATCAGTGTTACAATTTCATTGTGTGAAATACAAAGGTGAGGAAGAAGCTTTTGTTGTGTGGGGTACAAAAGAAGCAAGATGAACACTTCCTACACATTTACACACTTTGTACAATGAAATTAACTCAATTTAAAATAAAGGATTAAATATATAAAATTTCCAAAATTTTAAAATATTAAAACATATAACTACAAGATTTTTATAATCGGAATAATAAAAATTTTGCTACATTATATGTTTTCATTGGATATTTTTACTAACTAATGTGAGAACCTGTAGCGACAGATACTGAGTGTGATACATAGGGTTTAAAATCTACTATTAAAAAAAATAATAATGGCTTTCCCCACATAGTCACATAGATTCAAATCAATTTGAAATCCACTTGTGCAGAAGGTAATTGGAAGTTAGCTTCTCTATATGATATTCTAACTACTCATATGGAAACATGGAAAAAGAAAGATGGCATATAGACCAATGCAACAAGTGTATGGAATCGAAAATGTCTATGAATAACTATACTTAGATTTCCAATGCTATTTACATATAAACAAAATGAACAATGATAGTTTTTTTCATTTTCTAATGTCTATTGACCCATGTTGCAAGTTCCTGTGGTTGAAAAGAGTGTATTAGTACTAACATTGGGAAAAGTAAAGGACCTGTGCCAAAATATGTCCACACGATGTTTTTTTGGTAATTCGAGTAAATATTTTACACAAATGTATTTGATTATAATTGACTCAACCACCTAGAGTTTGTTGCCCATTACAAGATGAAAATATTATTACATTTTTTTATGAAATAAGCGATCTATTAAATAACATGTGTGAAACCAAGGCATATATGAACTAAAGACTGTCAAAAAAATGTATTTGTACAACTAAAGTAGATATTCCAACTACGCATATTGCATCTACAAAAGAAAAACTGTAAGTTTGGTTAACCATTATCGACCTACATAAAAGTGTTGTACGAGATCAGAATGTGTGGAAATCTATGAAAGGCATAATGTCTACAGATAATAAAAAACTTGTACATTTATGCAACAATTGATTTGTGGAAAATAGGTGTATCTAAAACATCTACAGGGTAGTTTGAAAGGGAGAGCGAGACAGTGATGAGTGTAATGACCAAAATGAGAACATGAAATTACCTAGAATAGGGTGTTACTAGATAGAGAAACATGAGAAAATGTGGTGTTGTTAAGTAGTTGGGTTATCACAAGATGGTTGTACCTATTTCTTTTGAAATTTATACGACCATGCAAAATTGAGTATGTATAGTGAAAGCGAAAAGCTAAGACGAATACGAATCTGCTTAGCCAATTACTATGCCAAAGTAAGTCATGTCATAGGCTAAAGTCTTTGCGAAAGTAAAAAATGTATACAAGTAAAAGAACAAATCATATCCTCAATTTTTTTTGCAAAAACATCATTTCATAGAACTTCACAAAATTGGTAAACAAATTCAAAATTAGAACAAAGTGATAATTTTTTGTGCTTGAAAAGTCTTTAACAATAATCAAAAGCACAAAGCATATCCTTGAAATCTTTTGCATAAACATCATGTTAGAGCACTTCACAAAATTGGGAAACAGATTTAGAAGTAGAACAAAGTGATCACTCTTTATTCTTGAAAACTCTTTAACAATAATGAAAACATTTATAGTAATAAGAATTGTACCTAGATTCATATGCCAAATATCATAGCTATGATTAAAATAAACATCAAATATGTAGCAAATTTCTAGAAACCAAACCTATTATTGAATATTCATTTTCATTCCATTCAGAAAAAGAAAATTAGATGTAATATAAAAGCTCAAAGTATATTTTCGACAACTTATGAAAAGCATCATCTTGGAATTGTCCACAAAATTGGTGAACAATCTCAAAATTTACACAGAGTAATCAATCTTAAACAATAATGAATATAATTGCAGTAACAATAATACTAAATAGCTATTCATCATAGATATGATTAAAATAAATACTACAAATGGAACAAATATATCATATACAAAACTATTGTTGAATGTTCATTTTCGTTGTCATCAGTTATAAAACATTATATATAGTATAAACGATTAAAGCATATGCTCCAAAACTTGTTTTCAATCAATATTTTTGGATAATGATAGAGAATTCAATCACAAAACATTGAATATAGTATAAAAGCTCAAAGAAAATTCTCCAAAACTTGTGTTCAATTAATGATTTTGGTCAATGCCACAAAATTTAGACTGATACAAGATATTATGCAAAACAATTCTTGAGAACCTTTACAAATTTGATAAACAGACTCATAATCATAACATAGTAATCAAAAGCACAAGCATAACTGAATATAGTCTTTACAACTCCTAGTTTACCATGATATATATATATATATATATATATATATATATATATATATATATATATATATATATATATATATATATATATATATATATATATATATATATATATATATATATATATATATATATATATATCTATATCTATATTATTATTATTATTTTTTGGAGGTTTCTTATATCCATAATGAGACTTTTGTGATATCCTAACTCATTAGCTTATTCACTATGACCATTTCAAATTTTTGTTTCTTTAACTTTCCACAACTACATTTCAAAAAATAACAGCAATTGTTCTATAATAATTAAATACACATAATAAATGATAATTTATCTCCAAAACAACGATATCTAGAAAAATGAAGGCATCTACAAATGGAAGACATTCTGTAACTGGATTTACATTTTCAATATTAAACCACTTTGAAATTTTTTGCTGCAGAGAATAATGTTTGATTCCTAAATCACTTATTAAAATATTTATACTTAACCGTAAAAGTAAATGAATTTGTCTCAATGAAGACGAGATTGGGCTCCTATGAACTGCAATATGGAAAAGGTACTTGCAAATAAAAGCAATAAACTGCATCCAGAAATTGGCTTAGTTCATGATAACATATCTAACAAACCTGAACATTTAATCATTAGTAAATAGGAAAACAAATGTTCCAAGATTTAAGAAAAATCACAATATATAAAAGCATAGATCCTCATTGTTTAACTATCAATTGTTGTTTGGATTATTGATTTGTTCAAGGAATTTCTTTAGCTTGGATTGGATGTAATCTTTCATAGGAGCAACAATAATTTCCTATTTGACACATTGATTGGACATATTCTTCTCAATATCCATAGATTCTTCTTGCAACTATAAAACCAAAGTAAAGTTTTGTTCATTAACATTAACAAAATTAAGTATCCATTCACTAATTTAATCTATATTAAAATCATTTATAATATCAAATTTTGTTGTCATTGACTATTTTAGCTAATCTAATTCAGCCATCAACATTTCTCTCGAAATTAATCCAGATTCACATGTGATGCATGTACCATTTAGATCATGCACAATATGTAAAAGCTTGACATAGGCATATCCTCTTTAATTACCTATGTTTTCACATTCAGAAATAGTTTTATCCAGTCTTTTGATTCTTTGAGACCATGCAACTTTGATTTACTTTATTTGATTAAAATCTGACAGTTCTTGCCTTTTTCTCTATAGATTAGAAAGTAAATCAAGCCTCCGGCTAAAAGAATGTAAGTCATTGTTTATGAAATACCTGTCTCCTTTGAGATCATGTTCAATGAATTTGACAAATGGGTTAGTTCTTTGTATTAAATGCTACAAATCAAAAGCTGCTTGCCATGCATGTTCAATAATTTTCCATCTTTCACATATATTACTGATAATATATGTTTTCGCCACATTAATGAGATTCATAGGTTTATCAAATCTATGTGATGTGCAGGGGTATAATTTTCCAATGATGGTGTCATTATTTCCAATGGAGTCATAAAAAAAGGACCCAGATTTAGAACATATTATAGGTATTTTATTCTTGTTTTCAGTCTTGTGTTTTCTACTTCCTGTTGGTTAATAGATTGTGAAAGCATATCACTGGTAGTTTGATGAAATTTCATGAGCCATGTGGTTCCAACTCCAGAGAGATCAACATGAATTTATGTTTGATCAATAACCTTTTTGTTGCAAACCTTTTTTCGTTCTTTAAATTTTTACTACAATTTTCATACTTTTCACTTTTCAAGGTGACAAGATAGTCATCAAAAGTAGTAAATTCTTTAGAAATTTGCTGCATTGTTTTCTGATTTTCTACTAAACAAGAACTAACCCAATCAGGTGGCACAACGCTGTCAAATTATATGTCAATAGATCCTTTAACACTTCCTATTTTAACAAGACTTATGTATTTGGTGATTCATCCATATACACTCTTTCTAGAGAGAATATCTATTGATGCTCTTTGTCATTTTTGCTACTTGATAGGCCACCTCGAACCAATTTTGTACTTGCAATATATTTTCTATACTTTTGAATTTAGGATAAAATCACATCATTATATTTTATGGAAGGTACATATTTCTCTGCAAAAGTACCAATGCTTTATTATTCAACAATTTCTTTAGGACCTATGACTAGCCCTTGATTTTTATTGATGCATTTTGAATTTCCTCTCTTTGCTCTCTAACTCATGGAAATGAGTTTCCGTACCCAATAATTTCTAGGTGTTCGCTAAATAGACCCTCCTTATGAAAGGATTTAATGGCTTGAAATTCACTTAAGTTAAAAGGATGTAAAATATCTGCGAGCACTACAACATGAGCCACTTTCTTCACTGTGATTTCTCCAACAATAAACGACAAATAATTAAATTATATTTTCTTTTTTCTTTCAAATATAACTAATCAATGATGGTATTTTCTACAAAATTTAGCAACAAAACACCTATCTATAAAACCATTTGGCAGCAACAATGACTTACCTTGAAATCCATAAATTCGAATTAGCATATTACTTTCTATTTCTTCATGCATACCTTTGCTCCATAGGAAAACCCGCACGTGTGCAAATATTCGATGAGGCTCTTGTCTAGTAATTAAGTTATTGACTTTCTTTACAAAGACACCATGAATTAGAAATTTTTTTAAAGAAGCATTATGATTCCATAGCATAGTATACCAAAAATTCATTGGTTCTTGATTCATAATGAATTTAGGATTATATGAAAAGATGTGAAAGGCATGGTTGAAAATGAAAGATGTTATCACATACACCATCATGAATAACCTATTAGTCATGGATAAATTGACTAACTAAAAAGCTAATTAATTAGAAAATGATATCAACCCAGTCAAATATACAATTTTTTTTCTATCTGTGATACAAAATATAGAGCCTTGCATTTTGGAACATTTTATTTATTTTCTTGGCCCATCACACAGGAACAGAGCCAAAAAAAGTCCCTATATGATTGTTTAAACAAATAAATATATAGAACAAAAAGATCAAAACAAACTTGACAATTTGATGAAATAAAATCTACAACAATGTTAGCCTTGCCTGTCTCCGACTTCAGGAAATTATTTGGTTCTGATAATTTTAAGTGCATATGAGGTTATCGTAGCTTGAATATCTAGTTGAACTCCTTTGGATTTAGAGGAATATTTTCTACTGCTAGCACAATTTCCCTTTTTCTTGAATCAAAATTGTTTGTGCAAAAATGAACAATTTCCCTGAAATCAAAAAGTTGTGGGACACATGCAACATTCACTAATCTGATAGTCCAAATATTGTTGTTGTTCTTCTCTTCTATCAATAGTTCACATACCACTCATACACAATCGACCAATGAAATTTCTCATCGATACGAGCAAGTGAGTTAATCATATGAGTGCAATAAAATCTCTGTTTCCTTTATTAGCCATTTCCATTTTGTAGCTGAAAAAACTTTCTCAATCAATAACAGTATCAATTTTGGTTAACTGCACAATTTTTTAGTTCCCTATATAATCATCAATTGTTACTACTACAAGTGAAAAACAAAATGCTACTATTGCAAGTATGAAATCTGTTATACAAGACATTTTCAATAAATTGCAATTGAAGATATGAAATCTAATGTTTACAAAAACTAGTACAAATAAATATCCAAATTCCAAAACCATCGTGTCCATTTATTAGACACCTTGCTTCAACGTTAGTATGAATTCTTTGTGATGATGACAATTATCTTACAACCTGTTGATAATAACTCTCACTTCAAAATACATGATCATTTATCTCTATTACAAAGCGATTTCGATTTGTTGGTTGGTCCCCACTAATATGTCGTTGTTGACTTTTATTTATAAATAACCTAACACACAAATCTGAAAAGTTCAGAGACACATGCAACTTTGGCTAATCATTGCAAATTACTTCACTCTCTTATCTTCTAACCATATCATGTTTAGTTTGCAAACATGTAATCTATTATCAATTTTCTCAAGGCAAGTTATCCCTAAATAAAGTTTAGTTAAAAAATTAGTCACATTTAAATAGAGTTCATGAATGTATGGAAAACGTGTCATGTCATATGGAAGTATGCAAAGAAAATGTGCGAAGTGACGAATATGTATAGAGGAAGGAACATGGAGAAAAGACAATAGCATTTCTGCACACTCACACATTCCACACAACACATGTGCATATTTCACATATTCTTCACTTATGCAACCATAAATTAGCTTAAGTTATGATAATACAATTAACAAATCTAAGTTTGAAAAAAGAAAAAAAAATGCTTAAAGATTTAAGCATACTCATCCCTTGAAAGTATATATGATTATTGCAATATACAATCCTTATTTCCTTGTAACTGTTAAATTAATTAATTATCCATTTTATACTCCACATGAGAAAGAAAAAATAAATGTACCATTTTATCCTATACGATATAGCTAAGATTTACAAAAACCTATCGTAGTACATCTATAATTTCTATTGAAGTTTCCTGCTTAAAAAAAAAAAAATGCATAGCTAATGTAGGATTACAATCACACAAAGTGTATACAAGTATGAACTGCATCATAAGCACTCTAGTATGAATGTGAAATATGAACATGCCATTATTGAATAGGAATTTTTTTCCAAATGTGATAAATAATTATCTTATTCCTGGAAATAAAATTTCTCATTACTTCTTGTAATTGTTTGGAGCACATGTACTCTAATAATTGTTTACTTCATTTGCTATTTGAATTGATGTCAATATTGAAATCTCCAATAAGTATAAAAATGTGATCACTAGGCACGAATTATTTCTTTGCTATTTCTATTGCTTCAATGGTTCCTAAAACATATACAAGTGGTGCAACATATACATCTATTATGCATATTTGACATTGGAAGTATACTTCCGACAAAAAAAGTTTGATTCTGTTATTGTAAACATTTTTCGTTGATATGATTTCTATGTTTTCTTTTATGCAAGTAGGTATTCCATGAAAACAATTTGATATGTTGAAATTGAATTTGCAAAATTAATTATTTGATCATGGAAAATTTAGATGCATTTCTTGGATACAAATAATCATAACATTCATTAGATCTTCATCACACACAATGTCATTCACATGAGCATATTCATGTATTCAAAGTTTCAATCATTAAATTATTTGATTTACTATTATCTTTTCTATGTATTATGATTTCCATGAGGTCTCTATTCTTAGGTGTTTCATTTTTTCTAATATTTTCTTATTCACAAAAAAGTTATTTTGTGTTACTTTTTGAAGAAGATACAACAATTCCATGGTTCTAACAGGGGAAAATGCTGTGTAAACTAGTCCATGGGTCGATATACCACTCAGATCAAATGCAAGTCCATTCAATGTTAACATTTGTGATTGATGAATTGTTCTACCACAAGCTAATTGTATCAAAAATTGTTTTTGTATTATAGTTTTAAAGCTCTTGCTATGACATATCAATGGTTTTGCAACACATAATAGTGGAGTTCAATTTGATGAAATGTTTTCTTCATATAGTTCATGACACTCGTTTCTTTGCAGTTTACCGATTTTTGGATTAACAAAATCTAACCATAATGCATCAATGTTTTTCCTATTTTTTCCTGTTTTTTTCATATTCCATTTGTGCCATTAACAAGGCCATCCTTTATTTATAGTTTCTTGCATATAGCTCAACGAGAACATTAATAAGGATTCTTGATGGTAATCTCATTGTTTTCTCATATGCTGCAGATCCAGTTTATTTACTATCATATTCATCAATCGCATCAAGAACTGTTATCTCTTCCTTTATATGTAAAAACATTTTTTCATTATGCTTTTATACATCCTTATTCTTGTAAAATCGATATGGAAACAATGGATCTAGTGGAACAGGTCTATAGCACTTATCGTTTATATATTCTATGTCTTCATCAGATTGTTGATTCACTCACATTTTGTTAAGGATTTAAACGAATTTGTTGTCTTTTTGACACATTGTGGTATGTAATTCACAACATTTCACTTTTCCTTCCAAAAATCATATGTTGTTTTTTCCTTTGCTAAAATTGGTTGCTAAAAAATTAGAGAACTTTGATCTGTTAAGGTTGGAATAAGTTCCCTGAAAATTTTACATCAATATTTCCAAAATAAGCCAATGGAGTATGCTTTATTTCCTGTAAACATTTTTCAACTTAGTATAATAATGTTGAACCTATCAAAGATGCCTCATCAATAAGCATAACACAAAGTTGTTCACAATGTTTTTTCAATGTGTCTAATTTTTCACCTTTAAGTGAAAGATATTCTGAATTGCTAAATGGTAAATGAAATGCAAAATGCAACATTATACCACCCACATTAAACATTTCCCTCCCTTAATATACTATTGCGATTCCTTTTAGATGAGATGGGTCATATTCCAATATGTTGTAGTACAAATGAATTAGATATTGGAATATTGTTGTAACCATGAATGTTTTTTCAATGCCCACACCACCTATTACAAGTATGCACAATTTCCATGTCACTATTTCTTTCACTATTTTTGATTGTTTTGGGTTGAACATTCTCATGATTTTATAGAATTCTATTTCATCTAGTATATGTGGGTTTTTTACAAGTTGGTAAGTCTCTCAACTATTAATTTTGGATTTCTAGCCTTTTGCAAATATAGAAATTCTGATTTGATATTGTATTCTTGATAATGTTTTTTCATTATTTATTCCTTCATATGTAGGTACATCTCTTTCAAACAATTCACTCTCTTTGTTTTCAAGCTCAGTTGATATGTTGTCAATATCAGTCCACATTGTCATTGTATCATTTGTGAACTTTCATTCATTGCATTTTATGATTTCTTTAAATAATAAATATGCATTTTCCCAAGTTGAATATTGTTCTCTAAAACTATTCTCGTAAATACAATATGGGACATATAAAATTAATTTTTCTCTGTAATAGTTATCAGGCTCAACATGTTTATTATACTTTACATATCTTATAATGTATGCTCTCTCAATGCTTCCTCTTTCTTTCCTTGTATTGTACAACATGATGAAAATTCTGCTAAGTATACATGTTCAATGTTTTTTGGTCGTTGCACATAGCGATTGATAATCGATAAACATGCTATGTTTTTTGAATCATTCGGTTCACACTCCATCTCTTTTGTTTTTTTGGTAAAAAAATTCGATCATGTATTGCTGAAGTATAAATAAATATACATTTTCTTGAACTAGTAGTCAATGGAAATTACAAGACTATATATATTTGTTGTAACTTCAATAAAACTTTTCCAAGTCTTACAATTGTTTCTATGATATCACCATCGTTATTTTGACATTCATTTCGTATACATTTAAACATTGATCGATCATTGTTTTATCTAGCTTCGTCATATATGAACTACAATAAGTAGTTGTAGCATATGAGTCAAGTAAAAATTTGGCATCAATATTTACACCCCAAATTAATGGAATATGTTGAGAAAAGATATTATTCCATGTTTATTGGCTCTCTTTTCAATGAATTTTTTCTTCGTTTCATAATACATTGAATTGTATGGATGTAATTATATTTGCCTATACCTATTTTGTCAAAACAAGATATCAATTAATATATATGTATCATCATGTTCCATATTTTATAGTTCAAAAAATATCATTTTTTAATTTGCTTTTATTTTTTCATTTTTGAATTCCATGGGCTCAATTATTTGTGTCTTTCACATTGGTGGAATTGGAAAATTGAACCTGCAATGCAACTATTTTCCTTTCCTACTTTTTTTGAATGATGATGACATTGAATAGTTTTCAAATTTGTTGGTAGTTTACTTGAATCACAACAAAATTACTTGACAAAGAAACTTTCAATTGCAGTGTTTGCACTTGTTCCATAGATAAGAGCATTTGTTATCCATAACAATCCATGTTCATGCCGACTTCCTTGATTTTGGGATTATTTTAAAAAGAAATAGTCAACGACATCACCAAAGTACTTCGACTCATGTAAGATTAACTGACGTAAAGCATTCATTCTAATTCTATAATATTGTATACAAGTAATGGGGTTATTTCTAATCAAGGTATATGTTGTAAGTCATAACTTACAATGAGAGAACATACTACATTATAACAACAAGAACATATACATACGTTCACAAAAGATAATAGATTATTGGGAAGGAAATCCAACCAACATTCTATTAGAATTTGGGTATATTTATACATAGTTGATATATTTGGAGTGGTTGTACCCTCTCACAACCAACTTTCATTCAATTTATATTACACATTTACTGAGGATTACTAACAATTACGCAATATATAATATATGATAATAACATATGTCTAAAGACCCTTAGAACATCTCCCCCACCATCAATGCCTTTCTCTTCCTAAGCAAGGATGTGACAAAGTCTTGGATCACTACTTGATGTAGAAGTATCCTTATTGTACATCCACCATGCATATCGGTCTGCATAGGTAACTCAACCACAACAACCACTAGTTGGATAGAAAGATGAATGCATATGAGGTTTACTATGACTTCTTCAGGTTGGATGACCACTTCTTATAGATTTCCACTATTCACATACTCTGTAGTCTTCTCAACCTTATGGACTGCTTCACTCAACTAGGAATCATCGTGCAAATCATTGCCAGTCTAGGGGCATCCTTTTCACTCTCTCTACGGACAAGTCCAACACATGATTGTCATTCCTAGGGGTCCTCCATCAAACACAAAATAAATGAAATATCTGCATAAGAACCATCCCACTTTTTCTTCTGCCACAATCCAAGAACAATTCTATAATATTTATGCTTGGGGGATTAGACAATGTTGTCATCATTTTTAGTGCTTCATCTCTATGTGTATGTTCTCCTTACATGATTTTTTGTTCTTGAATATTTTTCTTTTGTTGCAAGATTTTTGATTTTTTTTTTGTTATTAGTGTCATTTATGCTGCAAAATTATATATTCTGGTTGTAAGAAATGCTCTGCTACTCTATCTTGATCTCCATTATATGCTGCTACAAATGGCTGTATAAAAAATTAACTAAGTTTGCACTTTCATTTATGAAGGAAAAATCTAACATTAGACACACTAAACTTTGTGTTTATGGTTGATCTTTTTTATAATTGGTGCCATCAAGAGTTGTTCTCATCAACCAAACATTGATTTTAGTTACAAAGTGGAGAAAATCGCCTGCCTCAAGAAAGACTCAAAATTTCCCCTAACTTCTAACTCTAATGATTGATTAAAACAATCACTCAACAACTTAACTCAATAATCCTTCATCTAAAACAAACTCATTATTAATTAATTATATACTCATAATGTAATAGAATAATCAACAAAATACACATTCATTTCTATTGATATTGTCATGCATAACCATACTCGTCGGAACTCTATTGTTAGTAGGGAACTTGACTAATAAAAAGTTAATGAAATCGTACTAACTAAATTATGTCATATTAATGTATTTGATTGAATTCATCCTCAAAGTTTTTTTATATTTTTATTTTTTACCAATATATTCTTCATGCTCCAATAGGCATGTAGAATTGAATTTCCTGTAAATACTCTTAAAATGTATGTTGGAGCTTATGCAATTAAGAGACTATAACTATTAGTCGGTACAGTCAACTTGATTGACCAAGTCAACCAAATCCTTAGTTTCGGTTGGCATTCATTATTCATTGAAGATATTTTAGGCATACTACATGTATAGTCAACACACCATTCATAATAAAATACGGGCTTGACTACCATCCTACCTCTTTGAGTTATATATTTGTACTTTGCTACCACTTTTCTGAGAAGTCAATGAAAAAAATAACGCCAATAATAGAGAAAGAAACCATAGAGATGATTTTTTCTTTGTATATACCAAATAATGTCAACTGTTCAATCCATTTCAACAAAATAAGACTCTAGTCGGATTTATAATATTTTAAATTACACTTCACCAAGTGCGCAAGCTGCAATTGATTTATTTTGTTAAGCTTTACACATTATTCAATTCATACCGACACTTTCAAAAACACCCACGTGTTAAGAAACATCATTTAATAACGACAATTTTTAACTTCGACGAACAAAGTTCCACATGATTCGAGTTGTTGGATACGTGTTGCATAAAGGTCTCCTTATTTCACATGCAAATCACCAGGTGGTCTCGACATGGGTAAATTCGAATTCAACCATCTAACAAGCAGAAAAATTCATGTTACCTTCTTTTGAATAAATTGGTCTTCCATTTAAGTCAAGATCTTCGTTGTGTCATTCAGTTTATTTATGCTTGAGTTGATGCTCCTCCACTTACATATCCAGACGTGTCACTAATCAAATTAGTCTCCATGTAGCATTTGTTCCATCAAAATGACATCATATACCTTATTCTTTGATCTTGGCCATTTCAACGAACTGAGAACAACAACCAAAACGACCATGTTTGAATTCCTTAATAAAAACAATGTTCAAATCAAGTAAACACCCCACCTACGTGTAAGTAGACATGTCATGAATGTATGAATTCAAATGAAACATCACGTGGATCAATCTTTATGTCATCGATAAGAAAATGCCAACATTATGATAAATACTTAATAACCATCGACACGTTTATTATCTCTCATAATATTATTTGACAATAAAAGACACTATTTATGCCAACACAGTAAGTCGGTCCAGAACTTCTACAACCAGGCGTTGGTCAGTCAAAAAAAATGGTCAAGATATGTATTATTCTCTTGGTCAATTCTGTGAGTCCGTTCCATATTGAGGTGGCTTGACCGACTCAAGTCAAATTGGTTGAATTTTTTTTTGGCTTATTCGTGACTGTTGGTATAGTCGGGTTTGGTAGTCCAACAATCAATGAGACGAAGTCATCGACATAATTCATATCGAATTAATTTTGGTCGATCCACCCACTGCATGGGATTCATCAAAACACCAATAAAGAGCGTGAAATTATGTTGCAAGACGTCTCTCGAAAGTGCCAAATGTGTCCCAGAGGGTATGGCTAAGCGAGTGATGCTTTGAAAATAAGCTCCATATTATTATTATTGTAGCATTTCTTCCTTCTAAAGAGGTTGATAAGATGAATAACTTTCAACATATCCTCAACCATCTTAATGGAGTTCGGAGAAGCTTTAAGAAAAGATCTAAATGCACGCTATGATTCTCTGATCAACTCGATAAAATGGAAACCATTAATGCCATAGCTGACTATAATGTTATTAACCTTTAATCTAATCTTCGTGATCACCTGGAAAGAGAAGAATCACTGTAGAAATATTGAGGGACTTAGATGTGAGAAAGTGGGTTGATCCCCAAAAGTAAACAGACAAATGCTATATAATAAGCTTCAGGCCATGAGCAAACCCTCTTTAGAAGGAACGAGCCTTAAAGCTTGGTATCCTTACAGACAAGATCTTCAATAAAAATGGGAAAAAATCTAGATAAAATGTGCCCAACAGGATGGTGATCAGGGCTCACAGGTTTGTCCTTTGTCAAGCAACGTCATCATCAACAATTTCTCAAGCAACAATACTTTTCTTGATCAAAAAATTGTGGAATAGATATCCATTTGAATTCTTCTCATTTACTTTTTGATTTTTTTCCTTCTACAAGTTCTCATCATCTTCTTGCGAGCTCTCTTCTGCGAGACTTGACCTTTACAAACACTTTTTGCATGCGATTTTTTTTTGGTAAACACTTACCAGACAAATCTTTATTTGCAATTTAATCCTTTCATTTTCCTTATCGAGGCTCATTCCACTCCATTTGCTGCTGCTGTCACCCAACGAAACAAAGGAGGCAATGACACCAACTATGGTAAGCCATAATTTACAATGAGGGAACAAACTACATTATAACAACAAGAACATACACACATATACACAAAAGACAATAGATTATTGGGAGGGAAATCCAACCAACATTTTATTAGACTTTGGGTATATTTATACATAATTGATATAGTTGGAGTGTTGTACCCTCTTACAACAAATCTTCATTCACTTTATCTTACACATTTACCAAGGATTACTGACATTTACGCAATACATAATAGATGATAACAACATACGTCTTAATACCCTTACACCAATTCCTCTATTTTCTCACTGGACAATTTTTTTCTCTCAATGTATTTATTGAAAATCCTTTACTAAAGTCTCCCAAATATGTTCAACATTGCTAAATGACACAAAGAAAGTCAGTGGACCCAACTGTCAAATAATTTCATATAATTTCTTACACAAATGCAAAAAATAGTCCAATGATGTCCATATTCATCTAAGATCTATATACACAATGTTCAACGCCATAATGTGTTTCAAATTTGCTTTTGTTTTAATGTCTCTAGTTATTAGTTTTTTTTCTTTTTAACTGCCCTTTTCTTATACGAATCCAAATACAACTTAATACTTGAATGAGGATAATTCACAATGTTTTGTAAAATATATTTGTTCTATGATACAAAACTCACGATCTTGATGCAAAAACTCCCATCGAGCAATATCGTGATACAATTTTTTTTCATAACACCTTATCTCTTTTTCCTATAAAACAATGTGGGAATGCTCATATTTTCCGAATACCTATCTCTAAATATGCAAAAAGGCCTATGGCCTTCACGAGGAAAAATGTTTTATTTATTTATACAAAGATCATAAATACTATACGAATCACTAAATACATGTAATAGTGTCTCTTTAATTGGTTCTTCATCATAGTGACCATTATCTTCATTTCTTTCCATATTTGTCTCATATGTATATGCATCCTTGTTTTTATCAAAGAGTGATTTCCATCCTTAAATTATTTTGACATTCTCTAGTCTATAAAGTGGAGTTTTACACAATCGTTTCAATGCCTTCATGACTTAATGAATACCTATTTTCCCAATAGAAAATATGATTTTAAACTATAAATGTCTTTTAATTTCCACAACCATTGTACTATATTAATTTATGTCATGAGAAAGTGCAATTTGAATTGAATATGTGTTAGTAGGTACATTCAATACTCCAATAGTCAATACCAACGTGGTTTTCTAAAACACTACCCAAGCTCCTGCATTTGCAAAAATGATAATCTTAGTGATATTAGTCTTTCTTCCAATTCGTAAAGTTCTTTCACTATGGAAATTTGTATATTATGCCTAATCTGCTATGGAACTAAAAATTTGTAATTTTGTCATTTTCTAATGTGTTTTTTACATTTTTTGCACATACACTTACCTTTTGACACATTGGTCAATTATTTTTCTATGACATATATTTTAAACCAAGTTTGATTGCATATTGCACAATCATAAACATCAATGCCTTGTATTTTCTTAAATTATTGTTGTTCAACCATTGTTTCCGATGTATAATCAAACATCTGTAATGATTCCTTATGTTTATTTGGAAATATCATATTCTATGTTGATTTTGGTCATTTTGATTGTTTTCTAATTATACTTGTTTCGATAACATCATTGTTTCTTATGTATTTTTTGAGTTGCTGCAACAACAAACATGGCCTCTTGTTTACATTGGCAAGATTTGTATTAAGTTCCATAGTATCTTAATCTATGTTAATGTTTTTAAAGCTATAATTTGATCACTTTCATGGAATTCTAACTACCTTTCTTTGAAAACGTCCTTATTTCTTATATGTTTTTTGAGTTGATTCAATGATAGACGCAATCTCTAGTTTGAATTGATAAGCTCTGCGTCAAGTTATATGACATCTTCATCTATGTTCATGTTTTAAAATCCATTCATATTATCCTCACTATGTTTTTTATAAGATTCTTTTATATATTTCTCTTTGTTAACTGTTTTAATATGACGTGAAATGTTTTTGTCTTGTACTATTTCTTTTAGAGGTTCATAATGCAAATGGCCTATAATCATTCCAAATTGCATAACATGGAATATCGTTTCATGTTTCATCTTTCTCGAATGCAAAATAATTAGCTACAACAACCAACATACCAACAAATCATATTTATATAGTTATATTCGATATACCGTATCCAATCATAAAAAAAAGGCCACCCTCTATCTTCTCTTTTTCATATGGTATTGCTAATTGTATAATATATCCCTACTAATCTACTATTCTAGGGAATTGCATAAATCACATCTTCATTCATGTATTTTTCTATGCAAATTAATGCAAATGAATTATTATGCATGATTTCACTATAAAATTTTTGTGCAATTATGCGTTGTAAACATGAAACATCATAGTCATTCTTTGTTAATTGACATATTGTTTCAAAACAAATTTCATCATAAATAATCTTGAACCCAGAAAATCTCTTAAATATATGTCTAATCATGATTTTATCTATTTGCATTCATCTATGTTTTGTTTTTTTGTATGTTGTTATATTCATTATATGTTTATAATCAATTCTTATTAAACATTTTTTCTTGCCCATAAGTGGTCCAAAATGTCTAGTAACTCGATTTTCGTCATGGAAGAATGTGTCATAACTTTATTTTCATAAAGTTGAATTAAAATGAAAATATATTTTCATTGTTGTCTTTGACCAAAGCCTTATCATAATTTTTAGCCAATTCGATAACCAATGTATACAAAATATGTCCCCCCATAGTCCTCATTCTTCCACAATCAAGTTGATTTTGTCATCCTTTCCAAGTAAACATTTGGGCTATTTATACCATGCATTTGTATCAATTCATCTATGTTTAATTCATGTTCACATGATAATATTGCTTCAACATTCCATTCATATAAACAAATTTTGAAATGTTCTATCGTTCCTTCTTAACTTTGTTGATGTGTATATAAAATGAAATAAAGTTCACATAGCATCGAATAGGAAATCTCCTATACCATATGAAAAATTGTTTAAATAAATATATTATGTTGTCTTAGAATTACATCCGTATGATCTCTTTTTATAGCAAACAAATTCTTCTCCCTTGATGCTTTAGTAATCATGCTTCAAACATGTTCTAAATTCACTATGAGCTATTGCTCCATGATAAGCACAACATAAACAACATTTAGCAACATGAACAACATGGTATATCTATACAAAAAAATCCATAAGATAACATAAAATATACACATTAATATCACACACACACACACACACACACACACACACACACACACATATATATATATCGATTCTCGTAAAACTCTTCTATAAGAACGAGATTTAGGATCACAAAACAAAGGGACCACAATGTACATGATAAAGATACCATAAATTTTGTCCTTGTCTTCGAAAACAACTTTTGTGCATAATTATTATGCTAGCAAGAAAAATACACAACACTTAACACAACACTCTTCACTATCGACTCTGAAAACTAGAAAGATGACAACTTAACAAGCACATATAAAAGAACATTGGGAAAAACCATTCATTACAAGCCCCCTTGAGAACTAATAGAGTATGTGTTGCCAACGTGCATGTCAAAAAAATCATGATGAACACCTGGACAATGCAACTATGGACACATTATTTGTTAAAATTCCATTACCAAAGCTTCATAAAACTTATATTTTTTAATTTATGATTTGGTTTAGAGAACAAGTGTGTGCAATAACAAACACAATTATTTTTCCACAAAGTTCTAGACTTCCATATGCATTCTCCCTCTGCTTATTTCTCCCACATACCTTCCTTCCATACAACACTAGTTTTTAAACAATCGAAGCCACTTAATATTAATCACTCCACAAAATGTATCAATGAACAATTACCATGCAGAGTACCAAGAAGGGGAGGAAGTTGTGTAGTGTACAAATGTACAGAAAAATATTTCTAGCTTATCTAATTCACCCATTACTGTCTTTCTCCAAATTAATCTAGAGTCGCATGGGATGAATCAATTGTTTATATCCCGCAAAATCAATACAACCTTGACACAGGCATCAAATCTTCAATTCCCTATGTTTTCACATTCATAAAAAATGTTCTCTAGTCTTCTGATTCTTTGAGACCATGCAAATTTGATTTTCTTCATCATATTAGCATTCAACAGTTCTTTCCTTTTCTCTCTAGATCAGAGAGTAAATCAAGCCTCTGAATAAAAACACATAAGTCATTGTTTATGAAATACTTGTCTACTTCGAGATCACATTCAATGCCCTCAACAATTGACTTAGTTTTTTTTACTAAATGCTACAAATCAAAATATGCTTTCCATGCATGTTCAATAATTTGCAAGCTTTCACATATATTACCAATAATATATGTTTTCACTACATTAATGAGTGCATAGTGTGAAGGAGTAGTAGATGTTTTGAATGTGCACAATGTGGAGGGGCAGTGAACATTTTCATTGTGTGGAGTATGGAGGTGGAGTCGAAACTTTTATTGTACGAAGTGCTTTCCCACATTCCCCTATCTCCACACATAGCTCTTGTTTTCACCTCCACACTTCATACATATGGCCACCCAATAATGTAATGAACATAGTTAATAGTTACACGTTTAAAGGATACTTAATTAATATTAGATACTAAGTTTTTGTTTAAAGTTATAACAATTGTTCGAATTATGTTCAAAGATTTGGGTTTTTTAATACATTGTGTATGATGGTTAACAAATTTAGGTGATGTATGCGGAGGTAAAAGTTATCCCAAAAGAGAGTTTCTATACCTTGATTTGTGAAACTCGCTTGAAGGTATTGGTTTTTGATTTCCATTGTGTGCAATGCTATCATCTATGTTACCAAAATCAATTGAATTGAATACATTGAACATAAAGCCATTGACATAAAATATTAATAGAATCTCCAACAATACTATCATATTTTAAACTCATTCTCCTTGCACAATTTTCTATTTACAATTGTTATTGATAGTCTCTTAGCTAATCTAACTAGTATTGCATAATAAGTATTCAAAAACCTTGAACATAGTTTTGAAAACCACACATTGAATCATCGAATCATATATATATATATATATATATATATATATCTATATCTATATCAATTTTTTTTTTTTTGAATTAAAGTTTCCATTCCCCGCTCCCATATTAAATTCACGTTTTGCAGAGTGCAGAGAAGAAAGCTTGACTTGATATAGTCCCTGCTCTTTAACAAATTCCACCACACACAATTTCTTTGCACACCCTTTCTCCTCTATATCGTTTCTCCTTCCTCTACATGTCACAAAATTAGTCTCTATTATCGAGAGATATGAAAAATTTCAAAACCTACTTCGAAGTTTCTATATCTGCCTCTCCTTCGAACTTGCTATATCTAGTTTCTCTACATCTATCAAACAACCACTATGAAACTGCAAAATTGCTTCTCTGCATTCCCTTATCTTCTCACATACCCATTCACCTACACATCCTTCACTTTGCACATTGTTGGGGCCTACTTTTGTCTCTTTTTGACACCTTATTTTGTTATCTTTTATGATACCCTACTCCATTTTGACCCTTTTGACACCTTAAAAGCTTCCCTTAACCTTGTCAAATGGTCCAAGTCAATTAGCGGAGGTGAAGTCACAAATTAGGCATATTTTCATATTTCTTTAGTTGAACTAGATATATGTTAAGTGAGTTTATATTATTTTGACTAAAATTGGCTGTAACTTTACTAGGATTCCTAAGCATGAGGATAAGAACTCAATGGAATTGGCAGGTCAACTTTTAAATCTATTTTGCACCTGGTAGCTATTCGATACTTAGTTATGTACTTGATTCAATACCACTTTCCATAAATTTTTTACCAATCAACTAAAAGATGTTTTCCAAGCAACAATTATATAGTCTCATATTTATTTCAATAGAATATACAAATTTCTCTCCCAATAATAGTATTACGTCAGATCTTCATGGATATGTTAGATTGGATGAGTGATATTCAAGATTTGACCTGCTATAATTGGGTCAAGATGATATCTTGTACTATTTTCTTATTCATTCAGTTAGACTTATCTTTAGGCTATGATATCCTTAAAGGAGAAATTAACAGTACTACTAGGGTTGGTAAGAGAGAAGAAAGAATAATAATTGTTGAACATTTTCAAAACTATGTTTTTATTTCGATTTTCGAAATGCGTTACAAATGTACTATTGAATATTGTTAATAGAGTGATCTCAAATTCTATTTCTTAAGTATTGATGTGTTATTAATTTTTTAAGATTATTGTTGTAGTCTAACTTGTCTAAGATCATAGCAGAAGCTCACCATTGATCTTAGCCAAGTTTGTAATTAATTCAAGTTAGAGTAGGAATATATATTAGTGTAGAATACTTGCATCATTATTGCTTGTTTTTAGTATTTGAAAGTATTAATTAGTATCCTGTGTGTGATTATGATATGAAGCTAGAACATTTGAATTCCCAATCTCTAGAAATTTGGATTTATAGCCTCTTAGATTCATATTTCTAGTCTCTTAGATTTATATTTCCAATCTCTTAGATATATGATTTGAAGTTATAATATTTTTATTTCCAAGATCTATGTTCATAGTTTCCAGTTCCTTAGGGTAAAGAATTTTAATGCATAATATTTACATTTGAAATTAAAGCATTTTGAATTACAGTATATGAGATATGAAATGGAGCATTTGAATTCTTCATGAATTGGAAGTTGATATTTGCATATTTGGTTTGAACAGGGGACTCAGTGTAATTAGAAGCTTAGTAGCTACAGAACAATTGAGACTTTCAATTAGACGCTTTATTGTTAGACAAGGAATTAGACAAGGAATTTGATTGTAAATTTTTTCATTCTTATGTTAGTTTTCTTTTAGTTAAAATCTCAAAAAAGAGAGTATAAGATAGAACATGTGATATACTTAAATTAGTACTAAATGCTTGTAGGATATTAAGTTTTGGGTGTTGAAATTAGAGGTTCTGATTTCTTAAACTAGTAGTCAAATACCTTTAAGTTTTCTTAGAACAATATACCTAGATCAGATTGTATTTTAACTCAAAGCTTACGATATTTGGTTGATACTATAATGAGAGAAAATTAATTCAACAAGTAAAAAGATTAACATTTTTGGCATCATTGTTAGGGAGTTGCAAATGGTCTAGTTAACATTTTTGTTTTGATAGGATTTTGGTAGATTTATGCTTTTGAGTTTTCAGGGAAACAAGAGGGAAAAGAAAGCACAATAAGATGTTAGTGAAGAGCCACACATCCACTATGGTGGGGCTACTCCAAAGTATGGTTTCCCTTGATCAATTTCTTTAGTTCCTTTTCTTATGCGTAGACCTATATACAGTAAAGGAAGTTTTATTCAGAGTGAAAGATTTCCTTGATATGTGTTTGGTCCTATAAATACCCCCCCAAATTATCCCTACTAATATTATCCCTACTAATAATTATGTAGGAAACGCGGAGAAAGGAGAAAGTTCTGTTGCAATGGTAGCCTCAAATGGGGAGGAATCATATACATAAGAAATTGTACAACTTGAAGGTAAAAGAAAACAATATAAACATGTATTGGAAGTAGTTGTGGAGACATAACAAGTACCAATACTGCAAGGGGTGGTGATTTCACAAGTAGAGTCTACAGTGGGAGCACCTTGGAGAGACTTAGGACCCGTGCACATAAGATCTAATTTAGTTGAATCTTATTCTAGCTATGACACTACACTAGATTCCACTGCTTCAGATACTTTAGAGGAATGGAAGCGAAGAGAACATGAACAATGACATGATTAATGACAATGGTGGTGGAAGAGAAGGACCTGAAGGTGGAATTGATGATTAAAAACATGAAGAGGAGATATAGATGACATTTGGGTTACCCATCTTAGATGTTTCAAGAAATATTACTATGAAGAACATACCTTTGGAATCTCTTCCACTTTTTCATGGTATGTCTTCAAAGGATTATGATTCTTTTTTGTTTGATTTTGATATTCTCTGTAGGATTTATAATTATCATGATGATGCACACAAACTCAAGCTGTTCCCCACCACTTTGAAATATTCAACCTTTAGGTGGTTCATGAGTCTAGGGGAACATACGATCCTTTCATGGGATGAAATGAAGTCTGGTTTTCTTAAAAAGTATCAAGAATATTGTAAAAGAAGAGACATCAATGCCATTTTTAGGATGCAACAAATGGAAGATGAAAGCCTCTAATAGAATCTTAAGGGATTCCTCTACAATTTTCATAATATCAAATAGGTAATATAGATGAGAGAACCATGAGGAATGTATTCTTAAATGGTTTTTTCAGTGTGTGTTATATTATTTCCATGACTAGCCTCAAGTAGGAAGTTGGGGGTTTGGGGGGGAGGCCAACCCCCCCTTTGTTGCACTGGTCACAGTGGAAGGGTTACATGGGAGGCAGCAGCCCCCCCGTTAGGGGGTTTATAGGATTCACGAGACCTAGGGTTGTTAGGGGTTCAATGGATTGGGGTTTATGGATGCTTCAACATGTATATATATGTATTGTAACATTGAAAGGAATATAATGAAAAATCAATTTGGTAGTCCTACTTTTGGGATCCAGGGGAAAATCTTAGTGTATATCTAGTTTATATTTTATGTTCTCACCATTGTTTATTTTCTGTTTTTAATAATTTGTTTGTAGGTAATTTCTGTACAGGTTTAAAACCTACATTTGGTATTATAGTTGTTTCAGCTTCAAGGGGATTCTTTTGTTGCTAAGGGGTTTTTCTCGGGCCTGTTGTAGACCCTTTTCAGTGAGAGATTTGCGAGATCAATTCTTGTAGTGAAGGAAGATGGTGAGCAATGGAAAGATAAAGATCGAGAAACATTAGATAAACCAATGCTCACCATGTGTTTCCTGACATTTACTAACCACCTCTCATGGATCCTTATCTCTAGTGATGTGATCGTTGGCTAACACCTGCAGGTTTTGGTCTAACAACAATCGTGATTTCCAACAAATGGTATCAGAGCATAGGTCACGAGTTCGATACACATCCATCTTGCATTTGGGGGGATATTGTTGGACATTGGATAAACCAATGCTCCTCATGTGTTTCGCAACATGGACTAACCGCCTCTCATGTTATCTTATCTCTGGTGATGCGATCATTGACTAAATCTTGCAGATTTTGGTCTAATGACAATCGTGATCTCCAACAAGGGTTAAGGGAAGATTAAATAGAAACATTAAAACTCTTAAGCTCAGGAGACATCTACAATACTTTTTTTTCTAAGATGAATGAACTATGTAGAAAATATTATAGGAGTGAAGCTAAAGTAGGTAAAAGGATTCGAGACAATACAAGAGACTCTGTAACAAGGATCACTAAACATATTCAAGGAAGATTTACTTGAACAAAATTGGGGAATATTTTAGAAAACTTTAAAACATACATCTTGAACACCATTAGTGATAAATTCGATACTTCGAAGATCAGGAAAAAGCAGGAAGAAGAAAACACTACTTTGGCCATCTTTTGTTCTAAGTGCAGAAAGAAACATGTTGAAATATAGTGCCCTCTAAATGTCCTAGAGGTTTATGGAATTTGTACACATGACGACCCAACTGAACAAAGCCCTTCCTTAACTAGGTTATAGGATATGTATAAAGGAGGGGTTGAAACAAGTGAACCCCACACTTTTTGTGTTAAAAATGGCAGAAAAGTTTATTGTCAAGCTTATTGGAGTCCTAGAAGATGTGATTGTGAATGTGGCTTCCTAGGAATATCCAATAGATTTTATAGTGATATCTCCCAAAACCACTAAACCTGAACATCAAATAATTTTGGGAAGACCATGGCTAGCTATTGTTGATTCCTTTATTGGTTGTAGAAGTGGAGACATGACAATTTCTAGTGGATCCCAAATCCAAAAACTAGCCTTTTTTCCACCTGCTCAATTGGCCAATGAATTTCCCTCTTGATTAGAAAACCCTTATGGAGAGGAAGAATATATGCTACCTCTATTAACCTTAGAACATACAAGGGGATTTCAAGAGAAAAGAAAAGAACATGTCCTTCAACATTTTTTATCAGACATAAGATGTATTGAATACCCTATTTCTGTTAGTGGTTATAATCATGTTTAGCTCTGAATTTCACGAAACATGCTATCCTTTTATCTTTTCTTCTTTTGCTATTGCAGCCATAAGTGAAAACCAAGAATTGGACACTCAACTTGTTGAAATTAGCCTTGGTATAACATTGTACATATGTATCGATTTAAGTGTAGAACAACCGGAGTTGGTAGTAAAAATGATCCAAAAATAAGCTAGAGCATTTTCTTGGGACTATTTAGACATGAAAGGAATTCATCCCGACACTTGCATCCATCACATTTATACCAATGAGGAAATCAGACCAGTAAGACAACCACAAAGAAGAATGAATCCAACCCTCAAGGAATTTGTTAAAGATGAACTCCAAAAATTGTTAAGTGTTAATTTTATATATCCCATCTCTAATAGAAAATGTATATCTCCATTCGTAGTTATTTCAAAGAAAAATGGAAAATGGAGAATTTACGTTGACTATATGGATTTGAATAAAGACACTTTGAGAGATTACTTCCCCTTACCTTTCATTGACCAAGCATTGGATACCTTGTCTGGGAAGAAGTATTTTCCCTTTTAATATGGGTACAATGACTATAATCAAATCCAAGTATAAACTTCACTTGGATGTTATCCCTTCACTTGTCCTTGAGGCACTTATTCCTACAAAGTTCTCCCTTTTAGCTTGTGAAATTATTCAACCACTTTTCAAAGAGTTATATTAGACATTTTTCTTGACCTTATACATGACTGTGTGGAGATATATATGGATGAATTTACAATATATGGGAATGATTTCCATGAGGCTTTGGAAAATTTAGAAAAGGTCTTGATTCATTGCCAAGAAACTCATATATCTCTCAGTAATGAAAAGTGAAAAATGATGCAAACTGAAGGGATTGCACTTGGTTATCATGTTTCACAAACATGGATAAAGGTTGACCCTGCAAAAATTGAGGTAATTTCACAAATCCCAAATACAACTTCACAAAAAGAGGTAAGAAGTTTCCTAGGGCACGTAGGATACTATAGAAGATTCATTGAGAATTTTACTAGACTTGTTGCTCCTATGTTTAAGTTATTGGCTAAATATGTTGATTTTTCATGGGATATTGACTGTCAAAATGCTTTTCAGTTACTAAAACATAAGCTGTCAATTACACCATTATTGAGGGGACCTAACTGGCCCCTTCCTTTTCATATCTATACCGATGCATCATATATAGCCCTTGGAGTTCTGTTGGGTCAGAGACAAAATCAAATTCCTTATGCTATTTATTTTGTTAGCAAAAATCTCTCACCTGCAAAATTGAATTACATTGTTACTAAAAAGGAGTTGTTAGTTGTAGTTCATGCCATTAACAAGTTCAGGCATTATATTACTAGCGATGAAACCTTTGTGCACACTGATTAATCTACTATTAGATTTCTTATAAATAAAGTTATTACACATGGTAGAGTTACAATATGGTTACTTTTACTTAAGGAATTTAACATTACTATGATTGACAAGCCCAGATGAGACAATTCAGTTGCAAACATTTCGTCTAGAATGAATATTTCACAAGATGTTTCCCCAGTCCTGGATGACTTTCCTAATGAGAATATATTTTATATTTCCACTCATACTCCTTGGTTTGCTGATGTGGATAATTACTTGGTGTCAGGCAAGCTGCCACAAAATTTATCTGTCAGGTAGAGACATAAGATTGTTCAGTTGAGTGCCAATTATTCATGGATTGAAGGAGATCTATACTACATTGTACTAAATATAATTATGAGGATATATGTGTGGGAAGATGAGATGTATGATGTTTTTAAATCTTATCATAGTAATCAATGTGATGGGAATTTTTATAATAAAAGGATAACTTACAAAGTGTTGCATGCGTGCTATTATTGGCCCAAACTGTTTAAAGATGCTAAAAAGTTTGTTGCTAACTGTGATGCTTGCCAGAGAATGGGAAGACTAGTTTCAACTGATGAGATGCCTCTTCAAACCCAAATATCAATTGAACCTTTTGAAAAGTGGTCATTGGATTTTGCAGGACCTATTTCTCCTATGTCTAGAAAATAGTGGTATATTCTAGTCTGCACCGATTATGTGAAAAAATGGGTAGAGGCATGTAGTGTTGTTTTAATCAAGCTTAATTAACTCAGACTGCAACATTAATTGTCAGCCCAGGGTAGGTATTTATGTTCCAATGGAGTTCACACTGTCTGTGTTGATACACTCCAACCAAGAATAAGAAAATGTAGAAAACTGTAAAAGATGTCACTGATCTAAATTGCTGAATTAAATCATGCGTGTAGACACAAAAACACTCTACAGAATTAAATCACAACTCGCATCTATCAAAGTAAATGTGTGCCACACAGGAACTAATATCTACTCCAGCTGGTAACTACCATTATGTTGATTAACTCAGTGTAACAACATAATATAAATAGAAACAACATCGAATGTAATCCATGATTTGTACAACAACAACGAGAAACCATAAATAAATTAACTAAAATAGAATGTACACTACCTATATCAATGCAATCCCTTCCAAAGAGGGGGGGCCTTCCTCCTCAGTAGGGCGCAGGAATAACACAAAAGTGATTAATGAATTAGCTGAAGAATAGTAACAACATTATCGTGCTAATTGATATTAAAAATAAACTCAGATTTACAGAAGGAGAGTAACAATACTCTTTTATATTTCGTATCCTTGTACATGAAAAATCGAGTATTTTATAGTTATTACAACCCAAAAGTAGACACAGATCAGTCATGAGGATCTCACAATTCTCATGCTGATAAAAAATAAAAGTAGTTACAACCTATTGCTAAATACAAATATACATCAGTTATGATTGCAACTGCTTGAGTCTTGTTTCTTCAAAAAAATAAACAATTCCTACTGCCAATAGCTGTTATGTGGAAAAGTACCCACATTTTCTAGCTTCGGCGCAACAACATTGAGTGAATGGTGGTTTGGGATGACGCGGCATCACTGGCAACAACACTTTTTGTGTGACGACGGATTCTCATATCAGCTCGTGGTGTAAAAACATCTTGTAACAACATCCAATGTGTAACAAAAAAATGTAACAACATCCAATGTGTAAGAGCAACATGTAACAACATCCAGGGTGTAACAATGAACCATTCTACCCTTTTCTGCAGTTAATCTATGCTTCCTGTCTGCTTCATAGCTTTGTCCTCGTGAGCCATCACCTAAAAAGAAGAGCTTCCCAAAATACTTCTTCAATACTCTCCCAATTAGCCACAAAAAGGGATAAAGCCTTGTATTATTTGGTAAAATACAACAAAGTAACATGATAGTAGAATAGGTTAAAAAGGTAAGAAAACAAGGAATTTGATCATGTAAATTCGTAGGCCTGGAGGATAGAAAGGTCAAAACTAGGGAAAGAATGTTCATAAAATAGGTAAAAAAACCACACCAACATCTCCCCCTGACTGAAGCAACTACATGTGCCCATGCAGAATCTCAGTTCCTTCTACTGTACCCTCGATGAAAATCTGTGAAATTGTAGGCACCAGTAATATCATTGCCCGGAGCTCTGAATCCTTGAATGGCCATTAATTGATGTGGCCAAGATTCCTCTTCGTAGTATCATAAATGGTAATCAGGCTATTACTCATCCAATGACAACCATATCAAAGGAAATTTGAACCTGAGGAAAATATAGAATGCCCCTAGTGTCTGCACAATCCGAGCATATTCTGGCACCTGTGTAACAATAGCCATGAAGTTCCTATATTCAAAGGGGTCCCCTTCCTGTAACTCTGCATTGCAGGCCTCAATGCGCTTGAGACATTCGGCTAGTGCTTGACTTTTCATATTTGTAAACAGGTTGAGGCAGATCCTCATGATTCTTTTTCTGTAGCTGGCTGATTGTTCTCTAATTTTTGGAGTTCTCAGGAATAGTTTAAACTCTCACCAGAGTTTGTAAGCCATTCCTGGTTCAACCCTGACCCACAATGTTGTTCTTTCCTCATTGGTTTCTGTTGTTTTCTTGGCCAGGTGCCACTCAATCTAATTCCTCATGAATGAAAGGAAGGCCCGCAACTGCAAGTCCCCCATGTAGGAGAGGACACTCGCCACCATATTTGTGCTAACATATTCACACATGATATTGTGCAAGAATAGTTCACACAACAAGCTCTGGTCATCAAAGTCACAAGAGTGAAAAATTTCCAAAAAAGTACGGGTTGAAGAACCCAAATATGACCTATTCTCAAAAACTGCCTTTAATTGAAATAAGTAATAACGTTCCCAAAGGAACATTGGTTATAATGGGGATGGCTACCTACATTCTAGCAGGTTTAGAGCAAGGTCACGGAGTTTGGTCTTGTCATTCATCAGGTCTGAGACATGTCAATGCAACTGATACAATTGTTCATCCTTCTTCTTTATAACTTCCTTGTGCCTCTGTGCCTCCTCTTCTCTTTCCCATTCTTATTTTAGCCATTTTTCTCTCAAGGAATCCATCATTCTTTTATGCATTTTGAGTGAAATCACTCCCTCCTGTAGAGAGAGTGCAAACTGCTTCCACTTTTGTGGCTCTGGCAACAACAATAATCTCTCAGAACATCATCCTTCATCAGGACCTGGTGTTTTTCCGCATGCACTATCAATTGAGGGTGTAGCAACCCCTTGAGGGTGAAACTGTTCCACCTCGGCTACTGGTTCTTGTGTAACAACAACTTAGTTAGTGGATTTTGTCACAATTTCTTTATCTTCATGGTTAGCTTCCATTTTCACTACCGATTCTTGTATAGCAGCAGTGTTATCCATAGACTAAAATATATCGTTTTTCTCTGGATCGACTTCTGTCTTCACTGCTGGTTCTTTTGTAGAAGCAGTGTTGATAGTAGGCTCATGGATATTATCTTTCTCTTCCTCCTCTTGGTTGACATCCTCCTCCACTGCTAGTTCTGATGAAACAACAGTGTCAGCCAAGGGCTCCTGTGTATCCATTACTCGATCAATTCCTGTGGATTGTGCTGTCTTGGTTGCTAGTTCTTGTGTAACAACAACATCCTCGACAGGTTCTTGTGTAACAACTTTCTAGATTTCAGTTTGAGTCTCCCTCAAGGTGGTGTCTACTGCATAGAATTTGAATCTTGTGGCCACCAACTTCTCATCATAGGCTACGCACAGAGTGCCTAGGATTTCTCCCCTTCTAGCCCTGTCCATGGCCTCTACCAAAGTATTTAGCCCTAGGGTTCTTGGCTCTGCCTTTTCTTCTGCTAGTTGTTCCCTCAATTCTCTATTTTCTTTCTCTAGAATTTCAATTTTTGATAGCAAGGATTGGGTTTCGCTCTTACTAGGTGAAGAAGGTTCTTCTGGCTGAGCTTGCTCCTCATCCTTCTGCTCTGCTATTTCTTTGTTCTTTCTTGACATGGATGGGGACTCTGGGTGCCCGCTAACCCTTATCCTCTTTGGCCTCCTGTCACCAATTGGTTTATCAACCGACTCTTGCTGACCCTTACTGTCAAGGGCTGGGGTTGCTCCTTTGTCACCTCTGGAGCTTCCTCAGACATCTCGGTTTGCCTTCTGTGGGTGGTCCTGGGCCTTTTCCACATGAATTCTTCCCAATTCTTGCCTTGTCAGCTCAAAGTGTCCAGCACAATGAGTTTGATAAGGCCATGGTTGGTAACACACGTTTCTGGGTGCGCAATTGTTTTCACAGCCGTGACCATGTCCCTAATGTTTCCAAGCAAGAAATAAGGAAGGTTGATCAACTGCTGATGTCGGAGGTGGTTCAACAATGGAAAATGATAATTAAACACGATTGTTGACCTTGCCTCGCAAGTAATGTACTTGATGAGGTAGAGGGAAACATCCGTCCATGGCTAGGGGAGTGACAGTCTATCAATTCCCCTTCCTTTCTTTACCAACGACTCTTCTTCTTGGAGGAAATCTCCTTTTAGTGAGGGGTCATTGACCATCCTGTTGAACCATCTCTTCCCTTCCGCTGGAAATCCCATTATTCAAACAATCACCTCTTCCATGACTTCCAGCTTCAACCCTCTTGCCTCTGTCTAGTTTCTCTCTAGATTCTTTGCAAATTCCATGGAAACACCACCGTCTGATCCTTCCAACCTCTGGAAGAATTTGAACCAGCTTGCATCCTTGAAAATCTGGCGTGCTTCTAGGCAATCTTCCAAGGCCTCTGTGGACCTTGGCTCATGCCGTATTGTTACTCCTCCCATTTATTATGCAATTCAGTGCTGTTCACCTACTTATCCTTCCCTTTAAGTGCTATGGGGTAGTTGACACACAATCTAGTTGTTTCAGCCCACATTTCTTTCTTCCTCTTCTCCGAGCACTCTGAATGGGGATTCAGTGCTTCCAACAGGGGTAAATGGTAGGGTGGTAGGGTGGCACAAGTGAGGATTTCGAATTGGGATTTGGCACGCATGGTTCGTATTGTACAATGAATTTTCCTTAATGGTGAGTCATGGGGAGGTCTCATTGATGGTATGCTTACCCTTTTTGGTATGATCAACACTAAGTAATAATAAATACTAGGTCATCATGCCCTAATTGCAGGATTTTTCAAATAATCACAAATCATGTGATGGTCATGTCGCAATATGATTCTCCCCCCTGGCTTAAATATGACAGCCATCCTCGGCCGTCAAGAGTCATGTTAAGTTGCCATAATTACCAAATAAAACAAATTCAATATTACCTTTTTGATGACATACCTAGGCGATGTGGGGTGAATTAATAGGGGGCGCGACACGCAAACCAAGCTCTGACAGTGAGACACATGAACTTAATTCTAATGACAAGGATCATGGTGATGTTCTGTTACTTATTACAATAAAAAATCTCATTTATTCCTGAAAAGTTGTCAGCTGTTACAGGTGTGACAACCAGACGACTGATATCTATTATTTTAATTTCTATAAAAAGATAAAGAAGAAAAGATCATGTAACAACAATTATTGTAAGATATGCTTTGAAATAACAAATTCTATTACAGAGTGTGTAACAACCACGACTAGGTGGTTTTCAACTACTACAAGAATGTTTGTCTACACTTGGGAAAGGTTTTCACAGCCAAATTATTATTTTGTTAATGAGAGATTTTTCGGCGTAAATCACATGATATTTCTTTCGTAAACGTGTTTCGAACCAACCAGTGTGGTTCATCGTTAGGACAAGTTGAAAAATTAGATCTGGATTGCATGTTAAATAATCATAGCAGAATCTCCAACGACTATAATCTCTGACCAGACAACGACTATATTGACTAACTAACAGCTATATTGACCCACTAATGGCTCTATTTGACCAGGAATCAGTTAGTAGGACTAGACTCAGGGAAAATAAAAATAAACATAAATAAATAAATAATAAAAAAAAAAATAATAAAAATAAATAAATAAAATATAATATAATAAAATAAAATAAACTAATTATTAAATTAATAGTTAGTTATACAACTAAAAGGTATATATATATATATATATATATATATATATATATATATATATATATATATATATATATATATATATATATATATATATATATAGATATATAAATGAAAAGTATAACTCATTAATATTTTATTTTAATTTCATTTATTTTATTTTAATTTTCTTTTTTTTTATTTTAATTTTAATTTATTTAATTAATTTATTTATTAAAAAAATTTTATTCTATTTATTTATATTTTATTTATTAAAGTTTAATCATTTCAATTATAAGGTAATAAAAATATATTAACATAGATTGATTAAAATATTAAAGTAATTATTTTTCTTTTATTAATTAAGTTACAATTAATAGCATAAACTAAATGTAAATAACACATCTAAAAAACAAAGGCAAAAGAGGGGGGGATAATGCAGGGAAAACTCACTAATGAGAAAACTAGAACCAGCTATAAAAAGAGGGAGGGGAGGAAAAGAAGAACGATTAGGAAGTGAGGGCTGGGATCCAACAACTACTGATCTTCCAGCCATCCTCCCTATTGAGATTGCTCAGCCTTTTTTCGATTTCAAGGGCTTCCCTAAATTTACGGTGATGGAATTGCGAAACCCTAGCAATAACACTGGCCTCCTCTATACAAACATGATGTTTGGTTTTTTCCGCATGCTCTGCTAAAGCAGAAGACTTGGTTCTCCTATGTTTAAGGTCAGCTGCGTGCTCACTAATCCTCTGATTAATGGAGCACCTAGTTTCACCAATATAGGGGGTCCCACAGGAACATGGAATGATATAAACCCCCTTCATGTCCTTAGGGTCTATAGGATCCTTCACTGATCTGAGGGACTTACAAATGGTGTTAAGGGGTCTAAAGGTCAAGGGAACATTGTGCTTCTTAAGAATCCTCGCAATCCTATTTGTGGTCCCTTGCACAAATGGAAGATGGACACCTGGGGCCCGCTCTTTTGGTTCTCTTTTAGCTACCAAATTTTTGGTAGCTTTGAGGAAAGCTTTTTGACCTAGGTATTTACTATAACCATTTTCAACGAAGACATTAAGGAGGTGGGATTTATCATTCTCGAAGATCTTTTCATCAGATATCCTTAGGGCTTGAGTGGCGAGGGTGTTGAGAACACCCAACTTCTGAGCCGGGAAATGGTGGGAACTGGCATGAAGATACTACTCCGTATGTGTTTTCTTAGAAACACTTGGTGGGAGAGGGAATCGTCACTACAGATTATTATTGTTGTTTTTTTTTGAAGTTTGAAAGTGTAATAGCTGCCAACCAAAGTTGATTTTCAGCTATTACACTTATTGGAGAAATTAAAATTTTTGCAGCACAGGGGGATTTCCCTTGTTCCCATAATCTGTAGATCCAAATTTGTGACAATGCTAACAAATGAATCCCTTGAGGTAGGTTTGTGATATAACCAAAGACGGTGCCCATTCACAAGTAATGGTGTCCTTCACTGTCAATGGTCACCAAATTTATAGTCCCATTGCCAAAGATTGCATCTACCTCATAAGGACTTAGCCATCTGGTGCAGAGCTTACCCTTGAAGTCTTTAAACCTTGAGTCATATAAGAGAGCCCAATTTCCTTTCTGGAACTTATTTTTCTTTATAAATCTGTCATGCTACTTAGCTCTGTATTGCTGGATAATCTCTGTTTGTTGGATAACAACCAACCGTTTCTCCTCCAATTCATTGAGCTAATTCAATCTCTACCTTTATGTTGTAGCCAAATCCAAATTGACCTGCAATGTTGTCCTTAGTGTCTTGATTTCAAATTCAATGGGGAATAAAGGGTTCTTTCCATACACAAGTTCATACGGTGAGAATCTAGTGGTATTCCTCCATGTAGTCATGTATGCCCATAACACTTTTGGAAGTTTGTTAGCCCAATTTCTTAGTAAGGATCCCATCAATGCCTTTGTTAGTGCTTTCTACTTGGCTATTTGCTTGTGGATGATAAGGTATTGTGATTCTGTGATGGATTTTATATTTCTCGACCAACTCTTGGATCTTATGAGATGTGAATTGGGGCCCTCCGTCTATGACTATCTCTCTGGGTATGCTAAACCAAATAAAGATGTATTCAAATAGAAAGTATGAGACAACTTGCTTTGTGGCTCTAGTTAGTGCCTTCGCCTCAACCCATTTTGCGACATAGTCAGTGTAGACCAAGATGTAGGATCTTTGTCTAGATGAAGGATTACTTGGTCCCACAAAATCTAGAGCCCACTTCTCAAAAGGTTCTAGGACAATTTGGGGCTGTAACAACATCTCATCTGATTGCAGTGGTTGGCCCATCCTTTGACAACTATCACATCCCTCCACAATCTTCTTGGCATCCTGAAATATTGTTGTCTAGTAATACCCTATTGAAAGGACTTTGTATCCTATCCATTTGTCTACGAAGTGTCCTCCACAGGGTTCCTCATGATAGGCTTTAAGGATATCAAAGACCTCATCTTATCTAACACATCGTCTGATCTGGAAATCTGGTCCAATGATGTAGAGGTTCCCATCTATCTAGGTATATGTAGCACTTTGTTGTATGATTTTTCTTTTCTCCGTGGAGGAAAAATACTATGGAAACTTCCTTGCAACAAGATCATTGGCTATATCTACATACCAAAGTGAGTAAGTAGAAATAGGAAAAATATATTCATCAAGGAAAGAATCTTCAGTGGGAGTGCAACCATCATCAATAGTTAGCTTAGAAAGGAATTCAACTACTACATTGTCTTTTCCAGGCTTATCTACAATAGTGATATCAAATTCTTGTAACAACAATAACTAGCGTGTAATCCTACCATTTGTAATTGGCTTATTCATTAAAAAAAAAAATGGTAGAATGGTTAGTGTGTACAAATACTTGATACCTAGTGATGTAATGTTGGAATTTATTGATGGCATGCATGACTGCTAAGAACTCCTTCTCAGTCATGGTGTAGTTGAGCTCAGCTAAGGTTAGATTTTTTCTTATGTGGTAAATAGCATAAGGTTTCTTATCCTCTAGTTGGCCCAAAAAAACACCTACAACAATATCTGATGCATCCGTAGCTATGTGAAACGCCAGTTCCCAATTAGGTCCTCACAAGACCGGAGTTGCTGATACACATCATTTCAGCTTTAAGAAGGCCTACTTACACTTCCCTATCCACAAGAAATCAACATCCTTCATGAGCAAGGAAAATAATGGCAATGCAATTTTTGATTTTTTTCTATAAATATTTTGTAATACCCTACATGACCCTACATGCCCCAAGAAACTACGTACCTCTTTTTGCATTTTGGGGGTTGGAATTTTTAGAATTACCTCTATTTTTGCAGGGTCTACCTTGATTCTGTTAGCAGAAATGTAGTGTCCAATCATGATCCCTTCAGTCATCATCATGTGACATTTCTCAGTGCTCAAAGCAACATTAGTCTGTACACACCGTTCCAGTTCTTTTTCCAAATTGACTAATGCTGTTTCGAAAGCATCTCCATAAGGTGTGAAATTGTCCATGAAGATTGACAGACAGTCATTCAACAAGTCAGAGAAAATTCCCAGTATTTCCATTTGAAAGGTCGCTGGTGCATTACAAAGCCCAAAAGGAAGTACTTTGTATGCGTAGGTTCCCCAAGGACAAGTAAAGGTCATTTTATCCTGGTCTTCTGGGGAAATCTGTATCTAATTGTAGCCACTAAATCTGTCCAAAAATGAAAAGAATTTATTTCCAGAGAGAGTATCAAGGACCTGATCTATAAATGGTAAGAGAAAATGGTCCTTTTGAGTGGCCTTATTGAGTTCTCTGTAATCAACATAGACTCTCCACTTTCCATTCTTTTTAGGAACGATGACAAGTAGTGACACCCACTGACTATCAGATATTGGATAAATAAAATTAGCACTCAGGAGTTTTTGTAGTTCTTCTTTCACCACCTCCTTTAGTGAAGGGTTCATGCAACGTTGTGGCTGTCTCACTGGTATGTAGCCATCCTTCAAATAAATATGGTGAGTGCATAGGTTAGGGTGGATCCCTTTCATATCTATATAATCCCATGAAAATGCCTTTTTATACTTCTGTAACACCTGTAACAACCATTGGTTTTGTTCAACAGTCAAGTTGGGATTAATATTCAAAAAAATGTTGAGATCCAATCTTAATTAGACTGCTAGCAATATTCAGAGCGGTTCTCATTTTTTCAAAATCTATATCTTCCACCTCTTCTTCCTCATTTGCATTTTTAATAGAAGCAACAGAAAGTGAGTTACTAATAAAACCGTTAATGACATCATCTTCTATCTCATTTTTAAAATACTGGGCTTTCCCCAAAGTGAGGAGTGGTAGGGAAAGATCTGACTCAGGCTCAAACTCATCCCACCAAGGGTTGTACACATCCATATTTGGTTTTGGGGGATAAAGATTAAGGTTTTGTGTTGCCTGGCCATCCGAGATCACCATAGATCTCATCTTGCAGCCTATAAAGGCACATGCAGTGGCTAGCCAAGGTCTCCCTAGGATCAAAGGATGTCCCCCAAGTTGTATTTGGGTTGTAAGATAAGAAAATCAGCTGGACATCTCCAGGAAGCTATTGTAATCACTATATACTCTAGCATCCCCTCAGGTTTAACACGGGACTTGGCTGCTAATTCAAGCATACTAGGAGGATGTCTAAGTCCCTGTAGCCTAAGAGCGATAAATAGGTCCTTTGTCATTACATTATTGGTAGCCCCAAGATCGATCAATGTGTTGGCTATGGGATGATCATTAATGTAGACAGTGATCGTAGGATTTCTTGGATCATTGTACTTAGTTAGGAGAGGCTGAGTAGACATTAATTCAGATAATTTCCCCATCACATGTATGGTGGCAGGGTCTTTAGGCTTCCTCCTAGGTTTCTTGATGCACAAATATCTCACTGTCTTAGCATAGATGGGTACTTATTTAAGGGCTTGTAGCAGAGGAATTCGTACATGCAAATTTTGCAAATCCCTAAGAAAATCAGATTCAGGCTGTGAAGTCATCCTAGGTTTAGCCAGTCTCTAAGGATATGGGGGGTTCTGTGTTACAACAGTCGAATCTACTGTTACAGGTGTATCAACCTTCCCCAAATTAGATGTTACAACAGTAACAGTTCTTCATGGGTCGGTTGTTACAGATGTAACATATTCCTCTATATCAGTTGTTGTAGGCACAGTAGCCATCTCAGAGCCTTTGACATCTCCTCTGGATAGTTCACAGTCCTCCTCTGTAATGATAGGGGAGTGACTTGGGTTAATTACTGTGCCTGATTGCAATTTTGCTTCATTAAGTCCCACAAGGGTAATAAGGTAGGTCTAGAAGGTAGTCAGAGCCTCTATACCCTAAGCTGCTTTATTATTTGGGTTTGGGTTAGGTTGCACAGATGGTGAAGGAGCAGGAGCTTGGGTAGCTGTTGTTGCATGGGTGGTCTAGGCAGAGCTGAATTATGGGCATTTCCTCTCTAGTTTTGGTTCCAAGGGTATGGTTGGAATTGAGGATTTTAAACAGGAGGAGATGGAGACCATTGGTTCCAGGGTGAAGGGAATTGTGTTGAAGGAGGGGAAAAATATTTCCATGGATATTGCTAGTTATTATATGCATTGTTCCACAATTTGAAATAGGAAACATCTTGAGACATATCTGGAGGTCGCGGTTGCCATGGCCTCCTTGGTGCAATGAAGTAAGAGGATTGCACCTCTTCTCTTGATTCTCTAAGTAATTCCTTTAGTATAGGAAGCTCCAAACATTGCTATATCGAATGCACCAGCTCACAGATATTACACAAGCTGATGATGTTCAATTCACATTCCTTGAAAGGATGTTTCTTCTAACAAGTTGGACATAACACAACCAGGGTGTGTCATCTTCTGCTTGTGGCTTCTTGATCTGCGTTTTCTTTATCTGGGCCGAGAGAGTACTGAGGATATCAGTATTAAAGTTTAAAACAAATTCCTGATCTCCACTCTGGTTACTCCTCTGCTTGTAGATTTTTGTATATGAATAGAGGTATCCTGAATTGTACTCCTTCCTTTGGACGAACCTCAAGAGCATCTTAGGTATATCTTTACAATTTCAGCAAATGGCTCTTGATATATATCCCCTTTTCCCAATAGGTTTAGGGCATCAAGGAAGTCATCCCTCATTCCTCTGATGAATATAGTCTTCAAGATTTTCTGGTCTAAATCGCCGTGTTTAGACCTCTGAAGATTATAGTGGAACTGTTCCATACAATCTTCTAAGGTTTCATCCTCCTTCTGTGCCATTCTAAATATTTCTTCCCTTAAGTCCCTGATCCTACAATAGTTCTGGTACTTTGTTAAGAACGTCTCCTTAATATCATTCCATATTGAAATAGAAGTGGAGCCCAATCCCATGAACCATCTCAAGGCTACCCCTTTTAACGTAGGAGGGAATAACTTTAATTTCTGAGCATCTGCCATATAATCATAACTTCTACATAAGACATCAAACTCAAATAGAAATGTGTTTTGATCTTCCACAATCATCCCCTGAAAGGATGGTAATAATGATAGAGGAATATTTTTCATAGGAGCTTCACCATTGATATTCCCGATTGGGAACTCAAAGGTGGTGCTAGTGGCACCTGTTTTAGCATTGTTATCATTGTTGTCTCCCATGAATAATTATTCTAACCCTTGCTGTAGTAGACGTCCTTCAAACTGTTTTTGTGATGGCCCTGTAGATGTGATTAGTGCCTCAGATACCCCTGGGACTGGCTGTTTCATCGCACTACCTGTATCTGGATATTGATAAACCAACAGGTGTTTTTTCGTCTCAGGTGTTCGATGATCCCCCTCAGTTTCCCCTTGCTCCTCGATCCTCAAGTTCTGGCTACTAGCTTTCCCTTCTTGCTCATAAATTGAATCCTTGGTCTTGGGGGTATGATTGCTAGCTTTAGAATGATACGGTCCCGAGATGGAGGAATTAGAGGTTTCTACTTTCTCTATGGGAGTAACAGCTTTTTGCAGCCCTATTTTCCTTGCATTCCTTTGAGGGTTGAACTATTCTTTTTCCACCTTGGAGATTAGTTCCTGGACAAATGTCTTCATTCCCAAATCTTCACCCTTCCTTTCCTTTTTATGACTTGTCGTTCCTGTGACTTATTAGAGTGGGGGTGATTTCAGTATCTTTGTAATTCCTGCAAGTGCACACATGGACCCTATGTGTATTAAATCACACCCTAAGTGTCTCAGTCTTCGAAAGTGGTGAGCCCACCCAAGTATGTTAAAGCGATGCGTAGGTTCTTACCTCTCGTCTTACCGCCTAATGACTGAAGAGATGAAGCCACGCTAACAAAACATCAAAATGTCCTAAGTGTCCTAGTAATCACAATGGTGAGCCCACCTAGGTATGTTAGAGGGATGCACAGGTTCTTACCTCTCGTCTTATCGCCCAGCAAATGTGGACTAGGAAAACTCTATATCAAGAAAACAACTTGGCTGACTGTATCGTCAAATGCCATCCCCGACAATGGCACCAAAATGTAGTGTTGTTTTAATCAATATTAATTGAATGAGGCTGAAACATTAATTGTCAACCCAGGGTAGGTCTTGTTATTTCAATGGAGTTCACACTGTTTATGCTAATACACTCCAGCCAAGAATAAGAAAATACAGAAAACTATAAAAGATGTCACTGATCTAAATTGTTGAATCAAACCATGCATGTAGACATAAAAACACTCTACAGAATTAAATCACAACTCGCAGCTATCAAAGTAAAGGCGCTCCACATAGGAACTAATATCTACCCTAGCTGGTTACTACCATTTTGTTGATTAACTCAGTGTAACAACATAATATAAATATAAACAATAGCGAATGTAATCCATGATTTGTATAGCAACAATGAGAAACCATAAATCAATTAACTAAAATAGAAAGTACACTACCTATATCACTGCAATCCTTGCCAAAGAGGAGGGCCCTTCCTCTTAGCAGGGCACAGGAATAACACAAAAGTGATTAACGAATAAGTTGAATAACAGTAACAACATCACCATGCTAATTGATATTAAAAATAAACTGAGAATTACAGAAGCAGAGTAACATTACTCTTCTATATGTCCTATCCTTGTACATGAAAAATTGAGTCTTTTATAGTTATTACAACCCGAAATTAGAAACAGATCAGTCATGAGAATCTCACAATTCTCATGCTAATAAAAAATAAAAGTAGTTACAACCTATTGCTAAATATAAATATACATCAATTATGATTTCAATTGCTTGAGTCTTGTTGCTTCAAAAAAATAAACAATTCCTACTGCTGACAACTGTTATGTGGAATAATACCCACATTTGCCAGCTTCGACGTAACAACATCAAGTGAATGGCGGTTTGGGATGATGTGACATCACTGGTGACAACACTTTTGGTGTGATGATAGATTCTTGTATCAGCGCATGGTGTAACAACATCCTGTAACATCATCCAATGTGTAACAACAACCTGTAACAACATCCAATGTGTAACAACAACATGTAACAACATCCAGGGTGTAACAACGAACCGTTCTATCCTTTTCTGTAGTTAATCTGTGCTGCCTATCTGATTCATAGCTTTGTTCTAATAATCCATCACCTAAAAATAAGAGCTTCCAAAAATACTTCTTAAATACTCTCCTAGTTAGCCACAAAAAGGAATAAAGCCTCGTATTAATCAGTAAAATACAACAAAGTAACATGACAATAGAATAGGTTAAAAAGGTCAGAAAACAGGGAATTTGATCATGTAAAGTCGTAGGCCTGGAGGACAGAAAGGTCGAAACTGGGGAAATAATGTGCAGAAAATAGGTAAAAAACCACACCCAACAAGGCCAAAGCCTTATATTTTTCCATTGAAAAACATGTTATGGGTTTTCTCTTTGCAGACAAATTTACTCACTTTGGTGTACCTAGAGAGATTGTCACTGATCAAGGGACACAATTTACTTCCAAGATGGTGAAAGATATCACCGAATAGTACCAAATCAAGCACCACAAGTCTACACCATACCATCCCTAGGCTAATGGTAAGGTATAATCTACCAATAAGGTCTTGGAGTCTATTCTTACTAAAAAAATTAAGCTTCATCATGGAGACTAGGCCGACAGGTTACCATAAGCACTGTGGGCCTAGAGGATAACTTAGAGAAATGTGTTTGGATATACTCTCTATGAAATGGTTTATGGGAAGCAAATATTTCTACCCATTGAATTTTAGGTAAATACCTTTAACACTACTTTTCAATTAGGGATGGATTTAAATGAAGCTCAGAAATAGAGTGTTGCATCTAAATGATTTCAATGAGATAAGGTAGGATTCTCTCCAAAAGGCTATGTTGGTATAGGATCAAAGGGCTCATTGGAATGATAAGTACATAAAAAATAAGTCTTTCCAACAAGAAGACTAGGCATTATTGTATGGCAGTAAGTTCAAACACATCAAAGGGGAATTTTCAACTAGATGGCTAGGACCCTATGAAGTGGAAGAGGTTATTCTATAGTGCTTTAGTCAATATCAAGATTATTGATGATAATCAGATTCCTTTTGTAGTAAATGGACATAGATTGAAGGTTTATCACCGACCACTCTCCAAACAAGAATTTTTACAGACCGTCCTACACAACTCAGAGATGGAGTTGATTAATAAGGATGATCCAACTTTTGCTGGTTCTTTAAACTAATTTTTTATTATTATTACTATAATATAATGTATATATATGTACATAGTATAAATAATAGTGGGCTTAATTCTTCTTCCTCCATAGGACCACATATAATAAAGGGGAAATATGTCAAGTGTATGTTTATTCCTTTACTGGGACTTGATAGATTATTTACGGAAAATGACACCTTTGGAGTCTTCTTCGAGTATCTTCAGACTCTCTAAAACTAAATACTTTGAGCATAAGCGAACCTAGGATCGTTAAAATCAATGGGATGGTAGTAGTCATGGATCTTCTAAGCATAGAGTTGTTCTTTTTTGGGCTTGGTAGAATAATTACATAAAGGAAGCCCCCTTCAAGTCTATTTGAGCATCTGTAGACTCTCTAAAAATGAAGACTTTGAGCATAGACTAAACTAGGCTCGTTAAACTTGGATGGGAATTGGTATTTGGGGATATACCGAGTAGAGAGTTGTCCTTTTCTGGGCTTGGTAGAATAATTATGGAAAGGAAACCTATGGAGTCTTCTTTGGTGTATTTCAGATTCTCTAAAATTGAAATGCCACCAGACAATAACTATTCTAGGCCTGGTTCCAAATCCATGGATTAGTGGTACCAACATTTGGTTTAAAGCAACAAATCTTAATGTCAGTTAGATTATCAATTTAGATCTTCTTCCTATAGTTAATTTTCTAGATTAGTTCCAAGCTAATTTGAATGTAAAATTATTTACTTTAATAAGTTGTGCTCCATAGTTGTTGTTCTAGCACAATTTCAATGGTTTGGTACCTATGTTGTTGCTAAATTCATTTACAGTACCTATGCAATTTCAGTATCTCGATACTCAATTTAGTACTTAAACATTGTCTACAAGTTCTGAGTATTAAACCAATTCCGTTCTCTAGGTTCTAGTGAATATGATCTGGTCAACATCAAATTCAAAGAGTATTAGTTTGTCCGCTTCAAATTCAAAGAGCATTAGTTTTTCAACATCAAATTCAAAGAGAATCAACTTATGAGAATTGAATTCAACAATTGGGAAGCAACAATTTTCCACATTAGCTTCAACAATTGAAGAGCACTGAAATTAACTTTTGATAATGCTAAGAGTATTTTATCAGTCATTTCTTTTGAATCTATAGATATTATTACTAAGTCAAATAAAATGTATGAATGCACTTTCATTTATTTAGGTTGATGCAAAGAATGTGGATGATAGACTCTAACTAGTGGCCTTGACCTCCATTCATTTAAATTATGTGTCATTATGATTAAATATACTCCTTTCCTCACACCACCGGAATGAAATTTGAATTGTCATATCCATCAACGAATCATGATTATCATTTTCTTATCATTGTACATGCATCGGTGTTTCCGCCGATTATTTTTGATGTATCATATTCTCATAACAATTTAAGAACGTGGCTGCCCCTTTCTTTTTAATCCCATTTGTCTACGATGAATTTATAAAAGACTAGAACGAGAATCCTTCTACTCCCATTTTCATAGTCTCTTTGCGCTCAATGCAATGACTTTTTAATTTCTCAATTAGGTTTACAACAATTTTATCGCCAGCATGGGGGAAGAATGGCATAAGCCTACCTTTACTCAATTCTTTATTGGCGATGATTATGCCACTTACAAAGCTAAGTTTGAAGAAAGAGGGTGGATGCATTTCCTACAGAAATTTCAAGGGCACAATGACAGGGTAACCATGGAATTTGTGGAGAAATTCAATGGGAAGATGGTGAAAATTAGAGATCTTGAGATTGAAGTAACAAATGCATTAGTAGCCAAGGTAAAGAGGTTACCTTTGAGTGGTGAAAAGTATTTCACAGGGTTCCAAGTTGATTGGGAAGAGTGCTCAAAGTTTCTTAAGCCTACACATAAACATGTCAACTGGAACAAAGGGGTCCCTACGAGATGTAGAAGAATGGTGCTTTCTTCTCACAACATTGCAAAGATTTATGAATTGCAAAGGAAGGTATGAAACTACATTCATTTACCATGTAAGGCTTCTTCTACATTTCACAGATGATCATGATATAAATTTTCCCTTCTTCCTTTGCAAAAGTCTGCAAAACATTACTAGGAATGTTCAGTCGACCTCCAAAAGAGAAAAATCTAGTATATTCCATTACGACCTCATTAAGATGATTATTGTTTATGAATTGGAACAAAGAAAGGATACATGGGGAGAATTTTCGACTAGAAATTTTCCTGGAGAAGAAAAATCAAATAAAGTTGAAACAAATACCAATTAGTCTCAAATAAAACAAGTTGGGTGAAGGGTATAAGGCAAATAAAACTAGTTACTAAACATGTTGAGAATCATGCAAGGAAACTAGAATCAAAGAGGGCTGAAGGGAGTACAATGAAATCCCCAAATGAACCCCCCTTGAGAAACCCTATCCCTATTCAAGAGAAGGTAGCCCTAGTATCCTAAGAAAATCAAAAGAAAGGGGCACACAAATAGAATTTGGACACATATATTTAGGAAAAAAAGGAACCAATACCAAAACAACTCTAAGGCGGTGTTGGGAGGAAACCATAGATGCAAGTTGCAAAGTCAAGTGTCTTGGCAAGTAGAAAACCAAGAGTGAAACAATTAAGGGAACATGCTAATAAGGGATGGAGGAGGCTATTTCATGAGAAAAAGGATACTGCACCACCAATGACCCTGTCTTTTCCCCTACAACCTAAAGAAATTCCTAATTTTGCAGAGTTTTCAACTTTATAGTAGGAAAAAAAGTTTACATGTAGCATGACATGACAACAACATCATCCGTAGATGACTCAACCCCTCACACCCATGTCCATTCCATCATCACTAGAAGAGGAAGGGACCGTGGACAATTTTTAAGACTTCCAAACTGACTCTCCACCCAATGCATTATCCAAACATGGTCCTACAATAGAAAAAGGAGTAGTTGATGATAAGTTAGATCCAAGAAAAATTGGTTCATGAAGAGAGTGGTTCAAGAGAACATAATTTGCCTCCTAAAAATGTGCCTAATTTTGTTGAGAGAGAGTTATAGTACCGGGTAAATAATTTACAAATGAAAATATTAAGCTAAAGGAAAATGGCCATAAATACAAGGTTCAGTATAGGCATGTTAAAAGTGAGAACAAATTGCATAAGGCTCAAAAATTGTCTTTGACATCAGAAAATGACAAGTTGTAAGTGAAAAATAAGAATTTGCTCTACTAGAAGGTAAGGCAATTGAAACATGCCCAAATATACACCACCTATGATAGAATTCAAAGGCTTCAGTAGTAGAAGACAATGAATGATCACAACCTAGAAATTTTGGCTAGTGTAACAAGAATTTGAGAACAAGGCTGGCCCACAATTTTGATGTCCAAATAAATTTTGTAAAAGAAAAATGCATGAGGAAATGCATCCTCTTTGGCATGGGGGAGATGTTGGGGCCTACTTTTGTCTCTTTTTGACACCTTATTTTTTTATCTTTTGTGATACCCTACTCTATTTTGACCCTTTTGGCACCTTAAAAGTTTCCCTTATCCTTGTCAAATGGTCCAAGTCAATGAGTGGAGGTAAAGTCACAAATTAGGCCTATTTTCATATTTCTTTGGTTGATCTAGATAGATGTTAAGTGAATTTATATTATTTTGACTAAACTTTGTTGTAAATTTCCTAGGATTCCTAAGAATGAGGATAAGAACTTGATGGCATTGGCAGATTACATTGGTAGATCAACATTTAAATATGTTTTGCACCTGGAAGCTGTTTGGTACTTAGTTATGTACTTGATTCAATACCACTTTCCAAAAATTTGGTACCAATAAACTAAATTATGTTTTCCAAGAAATAATGTTACCTTCATGTATTTGTTTTGGCAATAGATATAATGTTCTCTCCCAAGAATAGTACTACAACATACCTCCATGGATATGTTACACTGGATGAGTGATCTTTGAGATCTGACTTGTCTTAATTTATTCTAGATAATATCTTATACTATTTTCTTGTTCATTTAGTTAGAGTTATATTTAGGCTATGATCTCCTTAAAAGGAAATCGGTAGTATTACCAAGGTTGGCAAGAGAGAAGAGAGAACAACAATTGTGGAACACTTTTAAAACTTTGTTTTTATTTAAAGTTTGGAACTGCATTATAGATGTATTTTTGTAGATTGTTAATATAGTGATCTCAACTTCTATTTCTTAAGTGTTGATGTGTTATTAATTTGTTAAGTTTACTGTTGTAGTCTTACTTGTCTAAGATCATGGAAGGGGCCCACCACTAATCTCATCCAAGTTTGTAATTGATTCAAGTTATAGTAGGAAAATATATTAGTATAGAATACTTTCATCATTATTGCTTGTTTTTTAATATTTCAAAGTATTAATAGTATCCTGTGTGTGATTATGGTCTGAAGCTAGATCATTTGAATTCCCAGTATCTAAACATTTAGATTTCTAGTCTCCTAGATTCATATTTCCAGTCTCTTAGATTTATATTTCTAGTATCTTAAATTTCTGATCTAAAGTTAGAATATTTTAATTTCTAAGATCTATGTTCACAGTCCCTTAGATTTATGATTTAAAGTTGAAGCATTCAATTTCCAGTTCCTTAGGTTAAATAATTTGAATTCATAGTCTTTAGATTTGAAATTAAATCATTTTGACTTTCAATCTGAGATATGAAATGAAGCAGTCAAATTGTTCATGAAATGGAAGTTTCTATTTGAATATTTGGTTTGAACAAGGGACCCAGTGTAATCAGAACATTAGTAGCTAAAGCAGAATTGAGACTTTCAATTAGATGCTTGATTGTTAGACAAAGAATTTGATTATAATATCCATTCTTATGTTCATTTTCTTTTAGTCAAAAAATAAAGAAAGTATAAGATAGAACATGTGGTATACTTAAATCAGTACCGAATTCCTGTAGGATATTAAGCTTTGGGTGTTGAAATTAGAGGTTATGAGTTCTTAAACTTGTAGTTAAATACCTTTAAGTTTTCTTAGAACAATGTACCTAGATTGGATCATACTATAACTCAAAGCTTACAATATATTGTTGATACTATAATGAGAGGCACTTAATTCAAAAAAAAAAAATCCTAACACACACATTCACAACTCCATGCACCCGTTCTCTCACACAATGAAACTTGAACAAATTTAAGATGAAAAATAAGTTTAAAACAAAATAAGAGAAAAAAACACTAGAAATACTTGTCATAGTGTTAATGTCAATGTCAACGTTAGAGAAATCATTGATGAAACACCCCCCCTCCTTCCCCCATAAAGGACTTGGTCAAAGAACTATGTAAATTTCAGTGCTAGAGCACTCACTAACATAATAGCCACTCAGGAAATTGGCCATTATTATTATTATTTTAAAATTATTTGTCAGGAACTGTCAAATAATGAAAATAAATCACCCTCCATTAGGGGAATTATTTCCCATCACAAATTTCTCTGCCAATCTAAAATTATAAATAAGATTTCCATAAATTCAATTTTTTTTTTTGAATTTGTGGAAAAAAAATCAACATTTTCCTAAAAGTCTGATTAAAATTTTAAAAACACAACAAAATAATGTAGAATCAATGCACTTTGACCATGAGGCAAATTTTATAGTCCTTGGTGAGGTAGGGACTAATAAATAATAGTTTTCATTATCTAATATTATAACTTTTCATTGCCAGAATCGACAAGGAATTAGAATATTCCCATTTTTAGTTTATTGGAAATTCATAGAGATAGTAAAATAAGAGGTTAAAAAGATAAATGCACATGTTAAATTTCAAGAAAACACATTAACAATATAAACATTAATTCCATATAATCTGCATATGATGCTTAAATATTACAATACCAAATATTATTATACATTACAATATACATTATAATAGAAGATACCATTACACATTATCATACAATACAACATTCTAGGTTCTCGATTCCTTCAGAAGGTTTTTCTTTTGCAGTTTATCATGGATATTTTCCCATATTATTCCTTTTCCCTGATTACTTCAGATAATATCCTCTTATAAGAGGATTCTTTAGCTATGTGGTATGATGTTTCCAACTTAGCCCTGATTTCGTCCATCTATATAATAACACTTGAGGCTCTAGATTCTGTCTTGTTTGGGTTTATTTAGTCAGAGGATTTTTTAGGATTTATCTACGAAAAAGAGATATTTGATTTTTAGGCATTTCAATTCTTATGAGAGTTGGTAGTTTTTCAAGGAGCTGATAGAGGGGGATGTTCAAGGAGCTGATAGAGGGGGATGTTACTATGCTTGGATTTCCTACCTTTGTATCCTTAGTTATATATGGGATGATATTGGTGACTTTTGTCGGATGCATGTATATCATGAAACCCTCTATGGTTGTTTACTCTTTTTTGACATTGTTGAAGATTCAACATGAGGAGTACTATGGCCTCCTTTCTGGTAGTGTGTTTGCTTACCTTGGATGACCATTTAGTTTCCATTCTTATTCAAAGGATTTACTTATCAGATTTATTACCTGTTAATTTGAATATATAGATGAGAACATAGACGTTAAAATTTCTAGCTATTTTGATTTTTCCCATTGAACATATAAGTGGCTTATCTAACTTAATTTGTGATTGGAAATCTCATTCTGGCAGTGTATTTTGGGAAGGTCGCACAATTATAGCATTCATGAATGATGGTCCTTATGTTCTTTTATTTCCTCTTCCTTTAATTGATGTTTGTGCAAATGGTGTGAGGGTCTTTGTATTGTTTGATCTGGTGTGGACACCTAGCAATCTGAACAATCCTCTTGTTCAAGGAGGGTGCATGTTGGTAGGCATGGGGAGCCACAAAACCATTAACATGGATGACATCCTATAGGTGTTGGACAATTCGGAGCATAATTACTTGAATAACAAAAAGGTGATGGGTGGTGGTTTTCACACTTCCAAATGGCTTTCCCACTTTCTTCGTGCTTTGGAAAAAGAGGATTACTTGCAAGAAAACTTGTCACTATTATCTTAGAAAACACACACCCTTACCAAATAAAAAAAATATAAGGCATCGAAGGTATATGTAGAGGTTGAGGATTTGGTTTTTTTTTGAGAGACATTATGTTTGACCGGGTGGTTGGATGGTTGAAGAGAGCACAATACATAGATAGGATTACAAAGCGATGGACCTTAAGCAGATGAATTCTTGGGTGATGGAATTTTGGTAGCCAATTCTAGATTATTGTCCTGAATTAAGTTGGCTTATGAATAACTAGTAAGTGATCCATTTCCTACAACATATGGATGTCGATAAGGTTATCCAATAGACCTTGGTTTGGGGTCAACTTTTTTTACATTTATATATATGGCATGTTGGCTTCAATCCCTTCAATGAGAAGTTGAAAATTTTCTTTTTCTAGGTGAAGCTCCCTGGCTTACTTATTGAGTTTTGGTATAGGAATGCTTTAAGTCATATTGGCATTAAGATTGGAAAGTTTATTTTTCAGGATGACCATAGTCTAGTGGATTATGACAAAAGGGTGGCATGACCCTTTTAGTTGAGGTCAACTTCGGCTTGGGGTTGAAGGTGGATCTATATTTAAAATGGGAAGGTGGATCTAGATTTAAAATGGGAAGATGGATCCCGTAGACAATGACTAGATTATTGGAGGACCCCATTTCATTTTTTGGGGTGTCATGAAACTAGGCACCTCCTTCGAAAGTGTCCTAGGATACTTTCTTAAAGATATTCTATTAGAATTGATTCGAGCATGGACTGTTGGGGTTGAGATGATTGTTCTTTCGAATGGAAGTGGTATTCTATCTCTTTCCAATATGCCTTAGGTATTGAGCACAAATATTTTTATTTTTCTTGAAATATTAATTTTACTTCATCAGCTGATTGTGAGGCTTGCAAACATGAGGGACTTACTTTGGTATCTGGGAAGATGGATTCATAGAAATACTTGAGCCTTGAGACTTGTGTCAATCCCTTGATTAAATATGCAGAGTTGGCTTATTCCTCATTTTTACGTCTAAGACTCTACTAAAATCTTGTCCCCCTACTTTCAGTCATTCAACTTCTATGTCAGCTAACGATGGTCCCTCTCCTATGAGTTTTCCCTTGTCAAAGGATTCTATTACTCATCTTTCCTATCAAATTAAATTTGGGTCCATCCCTAATACACACGTTCTAGAATCCTCGATCTCTACACTTCCATCTCTAGGTATAGATAGACCTATTTTTTACCTAATGAGATTTAATAAGGGATTTCTGTCCACTCTAAATGGAAATTTACTCTACTGCTTACTCCTCAAACCCCATCCTTCCTATCATAGATCAAACAAGAAATGTCACAATTAGGAAGAAACAAGGGTTAAACGAGAGGAACAAACTTTGCTTTAAGATTTAGGATTCCCAATACCCTCCAATCCATCCTTTGGATTTTGAAGATGTATCGAAGGCCCTTAGAGATATTCCCTCAACTTCACCCCCAAAATTATTTTGATGTCCCTTAATATCTTAGGTTTGGGGAATGCCTCAAAGAAGAATTACCTAAGATACCTTGTTCAGATTTGTAAGCCTTCTATGATTCTGGTGGAAGAGACTATAGTGCTTGTTTCCAAGGTGTGGCCATATTTTTTGAGCTTGTGCCCTAGTTGGAATTTTTGTGGTTTAGAGGATCTTGGATTTTTTGGGGTTTGGATACTCTATGGGAACCAAAAGTGTCTAAGTTTGATGCTTATAATTGTATGCATGAATTTATATTCCAGGTTAGATCAGGGGTGTTAAAAAACGGTTCTAAATCATTAATTGTTATGCCCCTTATGTGAAGCGACAAAACTTTTGGGATAAGATGAGTCAGGGTGGGATCCTTTTAGCCGATGGTCTTATATTGGGTGGTGATTTCAATATTACCTTATATTCAGGGGAATTTTGAGGGGGTAAGTGCAGATCAAACCCTTTGGTAGAATATATTTTGAATATTTTTGATAGCTTCAAGCTAAGGGATATTCCCTCTTCTCCTATACAACCTACTTGGACAAATGGTAGGTCAGTGTTGGAAGGCATCAGAAAATTATTGTATCATTTTATCATCAAAGAGGAGCTTTAAAATGTTTTTGGGAATATTATAACTTGAATCCAACAAGTTGGCATCTCGAACCATTATCCCATTTTCTTGCAATGGAAAGATGACCCTACCCCATTGTTCTTGGCTTTCAAATTTAATCATGCTTGGTTATCGAATGTGAATTTTTAGATGATTGTTAGATCCATTTGATTTATCTTGGATAACTTGCAATTTTTTTCACATATGGATAGGGTTTTTTATAAGCTAAAAATACTAAAATTAGTGGTAAAAATGTGGGAAAGAGATAAGAAGAAAAATCACTATCAGGAAATGATATATATTGATTACAAACTAGATATGATGGAATATCCCAATCACCTAGGATTTATTTCTAAGAGTAATAAAAAAAATGTTGCTTCTGGAGAATAGGAGGCACCACATCCTTTGTCTACAAGAGGAGGAATGGAAGTTGAAAAGTAGGTCTATCTATGTTTCTACTAGAGACAATAATACTAAATTATTCCACAAGTTTGCTTGTCCTAGAAGGAAGGTGAATTCTATTTGGGAATTGATGGATGAAGATGGTAATGACTTACAATCATGGGATCAACTAATAAGAGGGGTTTTCCAATAATTTAACATGTTTTATACTGCTAGGGATGATATGGAGGTGGATGTTTAGTTCAAGATTTTGGATTCATATCCTACCTTTTTCTCTCCTGAAGACACTAATATTTTATAAAAGCCTACTTGTAAGGAGGAATTAGAATATATTTTAAGATCCTTCACTAAGGAAAATAACCTAGTGTTGGAATTTCTATGTCTAACCTGTTAGAAACCCTTCATGTACTTTTTGATTTATTCCTACCTACACGTTTGGTTAATTAACAAGTTATTTACCATGTAAATACTGGAAATAAATAAAAGTACATGCTAAACACATTATAGATCATCAACTCAAGGAAATAAAAAAACACACAAGTGACACCATTGTTTTTGGACCAATGTCCTCGGAAAAACCCAATGCGGGAAAACTAGTGCAACTATCTAAGGGTTTTATTATTATGCAGTTTCTGAATACAATCTGGGTGCCAAAACCGGCTCACCCAACATAAAAGAATCTCGGTAGTAGTACCTCTCCTTCGGAGACAAATTCTCCTGCTGAAACCCCGGATAAACACTCTGGCAGCTCCTTGGCTCCAATCTTCCCCACAAAAAACCCCAACGTCAGCCTCTTATGCCCTCTGCGTCAGCTTTCTCGATAGTTCTGGCTTTTTCCCTCTATGTCAGCTTTCCCGACTATTGCATTGATCCTCTCGACACTATCTCTGCCTCTCTGCTTCCGTATTCACTACTCCTCAGCTGTAACTCTGATCACTCTCTCGACTTCCTCAGTAAACCCTACCGTAGAAAGTCAAAATCTTGATCAACTCGGTGTGTTCTCCAAGTGACCCTCAAGGCTCCTCTTATGATTTTCTCTTTGACAAATAAATGGCCGAGATTAAGTCCCTAATCAATGGATAAGATTAGATTTGACTTGATCCATGAATTTTGGACTATTCTAACACAGTTTTATATTAATTCACATTAATATTTTATTTTCCGTAAGTTTAGAATTAGGGACTCCATTAAAAATATTAATTATGTTAATATCTCCCAAACTATTTAGAATATGCCCAAACCCTTTCTAGGTATTGGAGATCTCATGTGCCTTAGCCACTCCACCAAATTTTGTGGCTAGAGCACATCCGATTCTACCCCAAATCAACTATCCCTCTTAGTGAGGACTGTGCTCTAGCAATACTCATCACTGAGTATTACTCTGTTCATCCAGCATCGGTCCCTGATGCTAGGCCTACTACCCATAATTGCCATTGTTTCATCTGTACGACAACTCCCTCTGCATCCATGTTGCTGCCCATGGCCCTTCCACTACCACTACTACATCTACACTGCATCCCCTCTCATCATGCTGCATTGTGCTGCCCATAGCACCGCCATTGCTAACTGTTGCACTGCAACTTAGTTACTGAGAAGTAAGTAACTGATCTCCCAACTCTCACATATCTGTTAGGCTAGAGACACTCCCGATGTTGAAGCTCCCTCTGTCACTAACAAGTGCTCCCTCTCTAACCTCTGCGCTGCTGCAATAACTCCCTGCATCTCACACCATTGCAAACCTCTTTGTGCCATCCTGCATTTGTGCAACACTCCCGTGCCTCCCACACTGTTGTAGCCCACTAGCCTCACACTATCCTGGGAATCCTACACTGTCACTCCCTCTGCTACTCCATCCTAATTTGTCTCTACTTACATCTTCCAGTACTGCTACTCCTCATTGGGGCTCCCGTAGCAAGGTATAATCTAAGAGGTTAGGTACCTCAATGATCTTGCCCCTCATTGCCTGTAGTCTACCTGACTACAACTCGATGTCTCCCCACTTCTTCTCAAGTGGCACATGAGTACTCATGGAACAATCGTCATCCCTCAAGGCGAAGGTCTTGATACGATGTTTATCTAGAATGGATAGGATCCTTGCCTTCCAGACCACAAAGTTGGACACTCCATCTAGCCTATCTTGATCCCTCATCCCATTCATAGCTATCTCTCTACTCTTCTCTGTCGACTCCTCCAAGTCTCTCTACTTCCCACCTGGAAGTTCTTGGTTTGACTCCTGCTGAGTCTCTCTACTTCCCATCTAGAAGTTCTCTGTTCGACTCCTCCGAGTCTCTCTACTTCTCTTATGGAATTTATCTTTTGGACTCCCTCTGAGTCCTGATTTCCCCCTTGGAAATCCTTCTGCCAACCGTCAAGTTGCCCCTCTTCAATTTTCAGTGCAACTGCACCACTGATCTAGATTCCATGGTTAGAAATCTACCTCAGTAGTAACTCCCTCCCCTTGTTCTTGCCCTGTTAAGTACTGTTCTGACTACAATGCCTGACTAGCTTCACCCTGCAACTTGCCCACAACCTCCTATACCCCAGTAACTGAAGGATTGAGCCACTTGGTGCTGCGCAATCCCAGCACTGGAAAATCAGCTCCCCTAGCCAATTGTGTCAGTCCTCTTGGTCTTTGCATGGCTCTACGTGAGCCTGATTCTGCCTCCCTTAGCCTCTGCACTGTCTTTCTCTAGCCCATAATGATGATGTAATCTCTATGCATCACTCCTTCCTCTATCACCTTCTGTAACGATCAGCTCTGTCACCCGAGACAACTGATTTCTACTGTTTTTTCTCTACTCGGTTGATGTCCTCAGTTCTCCTGTGATCTGCAACCACACTTTGATACCATGTTGGAATTTCTATGTCTAACCCGTTAGAAACCCTTCATGTCCTTTCTGATTTATTCCTACCTACTTGTTCTATTAATTAACAAGTTATTTACCATGTAAATGCTTGAAATAAATACAAGTACATGCTCGACACATTACAGATCATCAACTGACGGAAAAAAACAAGCACACAAGTGAAATCGTTGTTTTTGGACCAATGTCCCCGGAAAAACCCAATGCGAGAAAACCGGTGCAACTAATTGAGGGTTTTATTATTATGCAGTTTCTAAATACAATCTGGGTGCCAAAACCAGCTCACCCAACATAAAATAATCTCAGCAGAAGTACCTCTCCTTCGGAGACAGATGCTCTGGCTAAAACCTCGGATAAACACTCTAGCAACTCCTTAGCTCCAATCTTTCCCATGAAAAACCCCAACGCTAGCCTCTAGGGACTGCATCAGCCTTTTTTGCTCTCTGTGTTAGCTTCTCTAGCAGTTCCAACAGTTCCCAACAGTTTTGGCTTCTGCCCTTTGCATCAACTTTCCCTAATCAATATCTAATATTATGTCTGGTTTGATCCATGAATTTTGGACCATTCTAATACAGTTTTATATTAATTCACATTGATATTTTATTCTCCCTAAGTTTAGACTTAGGCACTCCATTAAAAATATTAATTATTTTAATATCTCCCAAACTTTTTAGAACCTGCCCAAACCATTTCTGGGTATTGGATATCTCATGTGCCTTAGCCTCTCCACCAAATTTCGTGGTGAGAGCACATCCGATGCTACCCCAAATCAAAACCTAGAACTTGATGGTTGGGATGATTTTCCTTTATTTCTTTGACCTTATGGGGGAGAAATTTCTTAAGATGGTTAGGGATTCTAGAGTTCAAAAGAGGATTTCAAGATTCCTGAACACCACTTTCATAGCCCTCATTCCTAAATATTCGAAGCCCACCACTTTTTAGGACCATAGGCCTATTTGTTTGTACAATCATATATATAAGTTGATACCAAAAATTATTTTTCTTGAGGTTCAAAGATAGAATTTCAGATTCAATCTCCTTGTAGTAGTTCAGTTTTCTCAAAGGTAGGTGGATACATGATGCCATTGCTATAGCACATGCGCATTTACATATGAAAAAACAAAAAGTTGAGAACTTTGATTATTAAAATGGATCTTAAAAGAACATATAACTACATTGTTTTGGGTTTTCTTCATCTAGTTCTTATAAAGATCAAGCTCTTATATAATATGGTGTAATGGATTTTGGTTTGTGTGAATATTGTTTAGTTTGGTGTTCTTATTAATGGTGTTCCTTCCATATTATTCAAGGAGACTCAAGGATTGAGGCATGGTTTCTCTCTTTCTCCCATTTGTTCACCATTGTTATTGACAGCCTCAATTTTTTGATTATCAAAGAAAATGTTTTGGGTTAGGTTGTTGGCATCAGGGTCTTGAGACACCTTTACATCACCCATATTTTTTTTTTGATGATGTTTTATTGTTTGTGATGTAGGATCTTATGGAATGGAGAAGGTATTTCAAGGTCATAGACAATTTTAGAAAGGATACATGTTTAATTCCTAGCTAGGAGAAATATTTTTTTATTGAATTTGGAGTGGATCATTATGTTCTTCTAGAGATTTTGGAACTCTTCCTGTTTTAGGTCACACATCTCTCTCCAAGATTTTTGTATATGGATTTATGCCTTAAACAAAATAAATACTTGATCAAGGACTCACAATGGCTGGTGGAGAGGGTTGAGCATAAGATTTCAACCTAGGTAAATAAATGGCTAACAATTGGATGCATGTATACTCTGGTGAAGGTGGTTCTTTAGAGTATGCTGGTGTATTGGCTACATTTAGCTAAAATCCATTTTTCAATTATTTAAGATATAAATTCTATTATGGAAGATTTTATTTTGGCTGACACATCTGATAATCGCAAGATACATTTGGCCAAGTGGGAAGATATTACTTTCCCCATGAAAGATTGTGGTTGGGATGTTAAAAATATCCTTTGGTTTGGTTGGGCACTAGACATGAAAGCATGCTAGAGTGTTATGAAACCAGCCCAAGAAAAGATAGAAAAGATAGATCAATGCCTTAGAATTTAGCCTCTTCGAGGGGGCAACCTCCTTTACATTACATAAATGAGCAATTCTTGGATGATACAAATGAAAAGACCTCCTTTCTATATATAGGAGTCTAAGGGGTCATAACATAATCAGAGCCGACATAACAATAATAATGTAAGGGCACAATAATAACAATAGTGGGCTTCTATGGGGCACAATAGTAACAATATGGGCACTACATGGGTACATCAATATAATAAATGGGTTGTACTAATAACAATAAGGGGTTACACTAGTAGTATAGGGGCCTAACATGCCCCTCTCCTTCAAAAAGTGTTGTCCTCAACTCTTGAGTAGTTCTTGATGCTTCTGTATAAAATTCTTGTCCTCCCATGTGGAATCTTCAGCGGGTAAGTTATTCCACTTGATGAGATACTCTGAAATTGATTGATTTCGTAGCTGTCGGGTTCTTGTTTCTGTGACTACTCCAGGTTCCAATATGATTTTTCCTTCCTCTTCAATTTTTGGCAATATTGTTTGAATTGGGATCTTTTGCAACTTTTGAATAAGTGGCCATACTTCTTCGTCCTTCTTCCATTCATCCCTTGCTTCATTTATCCAATTTGGTTGGATAATAGAAATAGCACAAAACAATGCTTCCACATCCTCATCCTTGAAGAGTCTTCCCATTCGGTAAGCTTGCCATTTTTGAAGTGCATGTAGTATTGCCAACATTTCCTTCTCATAAATAGCTTGCTTGAGATGTAGTAGTAAAAATACCCAATCACCTACATCAAAACTTTTTTCACTACGATGTTGATCTACCTGTTGTTTCGTTTGATTTTGCACCGAAGTGGCGTTATCCTTTAAAATTTGGAGAACTTCTTGTTGATGCTCGATGTGATCTTTCACTGCTTGAACCTTTTTCTTCTTGATATGTCCTTCTATCTCTAGAGTTTGAGGAGTGGTAATTTCTTCCAATCCTTTACAAGATATGGTCGGATTCATTTCTTGATGCTCGATGTGATCTTTCACTTCTTGAACATTTTTCTTCTTGATAGGTCCTTCTATCTTGATAGTTTGAGGAGTGGTAATTTCGACCAATGAATTACAAGATATGGTTGGATTCATTTCTTCTTTCTCGATGTGATCTTTCACTTCTTGCACCTATTTCTTCTTGATATGTCCTTCTATCTTGAGAGTTTGAGGAGTGGTAATTCTTGCCAATGCTTTACAAGATATGGTCTGATTCATTTCTTCTTTCTCTGGGGTGGGGTCCTGGCGTATATTTTCTTCTTTTGATGTTTCTTGATCCTTTTCTTCCTCCTCTTCATATTCTATGTAAAATAATTTCTTCTCAGCACACTTATAACCTTTAGTGCATTTTCTATCACAATTGTAACAAAGCCCTTTTTCTCTTTTTTCTTCCAATTGTTGTGGTGTAACCCTTGTAGGTTGTGGAAGGCTAGGAGAAACAACACTTCCATATTTATAGTTGTGAGGGGTATGCTTCCTGGTTTCCATAATTTTTCTTTCCACTATGTCACAAAGCCCTTTTACTCTTTCCAATTGTTGTGGTGTTTCTCTAAAGAAGGTGTTTCTCTTTGTATCCTCATAATGTGCTATCATTTCCTCCGTGAAAATTGACCACGTAACAAGTTGTTTACGAGAACAAAGCCCTTCATACCATAAAAATTGATCTAGTTCTAAATATGAAGATGCAATATATACCTTTTGTAACAGTGGTACACCATGTAGATCAAAATATTGCCCCATCTGAAGTATCCAATTTATCGGATCCTTGCCATCAAACATCCTCATCTTTCTTTTTCTTGATTTTAGGAGCTCGATCTTGAAACAACTCTAACTTTGTACTTTCGGATCTTTAAGTTCTAAAATTGCAACCTGTAGTAGCCCTCTATGTCCTCTTTCCAATGCCACCAGTCTGATCCAAATTGGATTCTCCAAGAAAGAGTTATGCACAATATCCCAAGATGACCTGATTATAGACCTTTCCAGAAGATTGAACTTGTATGAAGTGCCACGTGTCACTGTTTCAACCTTTGGCTCTAAAAAATATCTACAAGAAACTACAGTCTATCCTCTTTCTGTACCTTCTTATGAAATTTTAATCCAATGCTCAGAGAAAAAGTTATGATGATTTTCCCCAGGTCACCTGTTTGGAATGTAATTCAGGAGTCTGCAAAAAGACCAACTTCCTCAGATCATATCTCCACAAATATAGTGCGAAAAGCTCTGAAATTTGGACCCGAGGTTCAGGGCGATTTCTTCTTAAATGGGTTTTTTTTTGCAACTTCTGAAACGTCGCAGAAAAAAAGTTATAGCTAAAATGCCACGATGACTTGTTTGGAGCAGCGAAACCCTAGAATCCAAAGCTTTGATACCAAATGTTATGAAACCAGCTCAAGAAAAGATAGAAAAGATAGATCAACGCCTTAGAATTTAGCCTCTTCGAGGGGGCAACCTCCTTTACATTACATAAATGAAAAATTCTTGGATGATACAAATGAAAAGACCTCCTTTCTATATATAGGAGTCTGAGGGGTCATAACATAATCAGAGCCGACATAACAATAATAATGTAAGGGCACAATAATAATAATAGTGGGCTTCTATGGGGCACAACAGTAACAATATGGGTACTACATGGGTACATCAATATAATAAATGGGTTGTACTAATAACAATAAGGGGTTACACTAGTAGTATAGGGGCCTAACATAGAGAGAACTATTTGAGGATGGTCTTTTGTAGGAAATTTGCAGAGATAAATAAATTTCTAAATCATCTATGGTGGATTGGTCAAGGTCAGGAAGACATGGAACAAGGTATGTGTATATGATCTAGAGATGTCCACTTTCTATTAAGTAGAATTTCATGGGAAATGTTCTTTGGAAAATTGGAAATGGTGTGACTGTTAAGATAGGGGAAGATTTTGCTAGTTCCTCTACAAAGTCTCTCCTTCCACAACAATTTTTTGTTTGTTTGTAAGCTTGGTAGGACTACATCTTCATCATGTCCAACTTCTCATCCCAATATGGGAGATAGAAAAAGATTTGAACCCAATACTTCTAGTTTGGTGAGACTTCATTTCCATTGCCACTACCAATTGAGCTATCCTAAGTGGACTTTCCACAACAATTTTTATATTCTCTTCACAACAAGGTTTTTTTTCATATTTACCAAATAAAAAAAATGGATTCCAAACAAAAATTAGCCATTATTTGGTTGACTATAGGTGATTTGGGACTGTTTGGAGACTTAGCATCTAGTTGGAATGGATATATTATTGATTTAAAACTTGTAGGTATTAGCCTACATAATGAAGATGACATTATTTTGTGGAATAAGAGCATGAAAAATGACTTGATATTCACTAAAGATGCTTATAGATACATTGTGTCTTCTGTTGAAAATGCAGCGAGAAAATCTCATTTTGACATTTCCGTGGTCAAACTAGATTAAAATTGAAATTTCTATTTCAATAGAATACTTGGAGGTAGTTGACTGAGGTGACATGGATCTTGTCACTCAGTTAACTCAGTAGATTCGAGTTGGAGAAGCTTGAGTTCATTTATACATGATTGATTGCTAATTTGTAGAAATATATTTCAATTAATTTGAGTTATTATCTGTTTAACTAGTTCTAACTGTCAGAAGAAGTAGTGGAGGTGAAGTTGTGGAAGTGGAACTGCAACCACAGTCAGTGATCAAACAGTTAACTGATCAATCAGTCCAAAATAATTGTTGCATGCAGAGAATTTGAGTTACCTAGTTGAGATGGAGATTCCAAGGAAGTGTACTATGAGTTGTAGCATATTACCATGTGTACAGGTGGTGCACGCATTTAGAGATTGACCTAAGGCTATTAGGAAATTTCTTGGTCTAAAATTCCTAAAAAATAGGAAAAATTTCCCAAGGAAATATGAGCTTGGGAAGGCTTGAAATTGGCTAAGTTTTGGGTCGCTTGGTTCAGTCAGTCAAGCATAGGGATAGACTATACACTTGTAAGGGGTGCTCAGGCTTGAGCTAGCATTGTTTTTATTCTCTATTCTCTATTTAATACAATATAGGTAGTAAGGGGTTTTGAGCAGTTTCTTTCCCCTAGATAAATCTCTGTGCGTGTGTGATGTTTCCTTTTGCATGCCTATGATTCTTGTTTTAGATGGTAAATTAAATTCCGCAAATTAGTAAAGTAGATTCAAGTCCTGTGATTTAGAAAATTCCATGAGCAATATTAAATCTAAACATTAATTTCTAAATGGTATAAGATCTAAAATCACTATAGAGTAGAGACTTTGAGGTTGTCAGTGTAGGAGGTTCGAGGTTGTAGTTCAGGTTGCAGGTTTTCTTCAGGAATGAGAATATGGCTTTCAATGGACTAAGGATTGAGTATGCCCTTGAGGGATGCTCAAATTATGTTACATGGAAGGACTACATGGAGGGAGTACTCGAGGATAATGGGTTGAAGGAATTCATTGATAATGATATTCCGAAACCAAGAACAACTGATGCTCAAAATAAAATAGATTGGAAGAAGTGTGTCGCTAAAGTAAGGAAGATCATATTGGAGGGAGTACGAGACCATATTGTCTCTAATATCCATGGGAAAGAGAATCTATATGCAATGTGGTAAGCACTGATAGATTTGTTCTAGAATAGTAGTGACCATAGGAAATTGGTAATCAAGGACAAGCTTCGAAACATTAAGATGTAGAGGAACGAGACCATTCCATAGTACATGAGAAGGTTCACATAGTGTCATGATGAACTTGGTCAAGTTGGTGTTACTTTAGCATAATATTATTTTTTTAGCTTAGCCCTTCTAGGCCTTCCCAAGAGTTGGCACAAATACCAAGATTCGGTGAATAGGAGGGAGAAGCTATCAAATTGATAACACCTTTGGTCTGGTTTGGTACAGGGTGAGATAAGGCATAACACCATAGACTGGACCTCATCCAAGGGTGAGGATGAGGAGAAATGTGCCTTGGCTGGAAAGGAAAATAAAGGTAAAGGGAAAAAAACCCAATCCAAAGTAGATTCGAGTCAAGGGGGAAAGAAGAAAGACTTGTCTAGAATCAAATGCTTTCACTGTCATGAATTCGGTCACTATGCAATGAAGTGTCCACAAAATAAGGCTAGTAATAAGTAGGAGGAGTTGCAAGTGAAGCCTTGGCTTTACAATTCAAATTTGATTTTACCATTATTGCATGCATGGTAAGCACCGTGATGGGTAGTGTATGGTATCTGGATAGTGGTGCCTCATTCCACATGATGAGGAACAAAGAAATTTTTAGTGAATTATAGGAAAAGGATCTCTAGATGCACATCAAGATGGGAGATGATGGAAGGTATAGCGTGGCTGATATTGGTACAGTTACTTTTCAGAGGGAGTTTGAATCCCCTATTAGGCTCAAGGATGTGATGTTTGTACCAGGTCTGAAGAAGAATCTAGTTTTCATAGTTGTATTGGAAGACCATGGCTATGATGTGATATTGAACAAAGCGATGGATTTCATAAGACACATCGCCATGGTAGAAGTGAAAAATACTGGGGTTCAAGTGAAGAACCTATACAAATTAGATGTGGAAGAATGTGCAACATTGAGCAAAAAAGAAGACAAGGTGTAGAGCGGAGATGTCGACGAATTATGGCATATAAGAATTGACCATTTGCATCATGGCACTTTGAAGATCATGAAACAGAATTCTACAAATCTCCCCAAATAAGCACTAGAGTAGTGAGATGCATGCAAAGGGTGTACGTTCGAGAAGTACACAAAATCCACTTTCAATGATGGGGAAAGCAAGGAAAATGCAGTCCTTGAAAGGATCCATTCTGATGTTTGTGGACCTTTCTCTATAGCCTCCACTGCTAAGAATAGGTATTATGTTATATTCATAGATGATTTCTCACAGAAGCTATATATCTACTTCATGTAGAAGAAAGACCAGGCATTCTCCATTTTTTTTGAATTTAAAACACTTGTTGAGAAAGAAATTGGCAATAAAATGAAGACTCTTAGGAGTGATAACAGAGGTGAGTACATGTAAAATGAGTTTAAATATTTCTGTGCAAAGGAAGGCATTTGATGGAAGTTTACAACACCCCATAACCCACAACAAAATGGGGTGGTTAAGAGGAAGAACAAAAGTATTGTGGGATAAGCACGAGCAATGTTGCATGACCAAAGTGTTGAAATATGTAACTAGGTTCGATCTTCATAATGACATGTGTAATCATGATTTTATGTAATTGATGTAAAGAAGAAAAATAAAATTATTTTTTAATTCCTGAGTCATGGGTTTCATGCTCAAGAATTGCAGAAGAAAGTCTTTCTATCCAGGAGAAGGGAATCAAGGTGAAGAAGACAAGAGTTGTAGGCCTCATTCAAGAGGTTGAAAATATGAAAGGTAGCAAATATCCAAAGAAAATCAAGCAGTTTGACTAGTGTTGACTCAAGAAAGAATAAGTTGATCTTAGAAACCTTGTGACTTGGTCTTGGAGTGGTTTTTAAGCCAAGGGTTTTTGGTCTTGGTCTTGCTATTCATCATTCGGAGTTTCTATAAGAATATAAATTTGTTTGGGTTTTCCTCTGAAGTTGGAGAGGTTTTTCCCCTGGATGCTAATCTACATCTTGTGTCTCTTATCTCATTACTGTGTATGGTTTTCTAGATGTTTGATGAAGAAGAACACTATAATAATCTAAGTCAGAGAAGAACCTAATCTAAAGAAATAAAAATTAATCACAAATAGTTATCATTTAAAGAGAAATCACCTAAATTCCTATGCCCTAGATTTCTCAACATGGTATCAAAGCTAAGGTAACAAATCAAGGAAGGGAAGCTCATTAGGAGACACTCAAGTATTCAAGGACTGAAACTCTAGAAGGGAATACAAGTAGATCTAAAATATCATCTCATCCTAAAAGCATTTTAAATTCAATATCTACAAGGAAGTGTAAAAACCATAGATCGAAGAAGAAGTCTACACCATAAAATGTCTTGGGATCCTCACTCAAGTCATCATCAAAAGTACCACAAAGATCCTACCTCTACTCAAGATTAAAGAGATCTACAAATAAAAATAACTTGAAATAGAATCAAGATCAAGGACGTTGTCATCATCATCAAAAGTTCTAAGGTGATCTCCCTCTTATTGGAGCCAAGGATAACTCTTGAAGAAAACTATCTTCATCAAGTAGAAGTTTTCTATTATCTATATCATCATCAAATCAAGGAGACAATAAGTTGGATGGAGAAGCATATTAACAAGTAAGTATATTTATGTCTACACCTAAACCTATCAAAATGTCTTTTTGCAAGGAAATAAACAAGTTGGTTGGGGCTTCAATTTTTATTTCATGGAAGAAAAGGACATATTTGAATCTCATAGAAAATGAGGTCATAGAACATGTTATGGGATCAATCACCAAAAATACAAAGAAGATTCTAAGCACTTGCAAGATATATGAAAGGGGAAGTAAGGTCTCAAAGGATTCTCATAGAATCCATAAAGGATCCCCTTATTCCCTATGTATCTAAACTTGAAACTTCAAAATAAATATATGACAAACTTGTAGAGTTGTTTTCCGTAAGCACTGCAGGTGAAGTAATCTCGTTAATAAAATAAATATACAAGATAAGGATATCAAAATAAGAAGGAATAACCTCATCCTTTATGAAGATATCTGAAATAAGGGACCAACTTCAATATCTAGGAGACAAAATGTTTGACAAGGAGATGACTACATTAGTACTAAATGTACTACCAGAGGAATGGGGTAACTTTACATCAAGAATTTATGGGAAAAAGGAAGCTACTCCATTCAAGGATCTATGATCACAATGCAAGATAGAAGAAACCATGATGAAGGAAAAAAATGATGTAGGATCAAATGAGAAAAATCAATCATATGCTACAATGACAAAAAGAAATAGAAAATTTGGAAAATTTTGTCGTTAGAAAAAGAATAAGAATATGGCTAAAGTTCAATGCTATGGATGTCAAGAATATGGGAATTACAAGAGGTATTTTCCTACGCTCAAGAAGGACAATATCAAAATGGGAAGAAAAGAATCCCATATCAATGAAGAAGTGGAGGAAGTTGAAAAGAAGAAATCCAAGAAAGAGGAAGTAAAATATATCTACTATGATTGAGATAGTCTTCCTCACCTAGTTTTATTCAAATTTCTATTTTTCAAGCTATGGATAGCATGAGTCACTAAGGAGCATGATAAGATGCATAATGGCATCATAGAATCATTGAAAGGAAGAGCTAGTGACATCACCATAGATAAGAATGAAACATAGCTCAAACATAAGTATATGGAAGTCAACTATAGAAGTATATAGCTCTTGGTAACCTCATTAGAAGAATAGGTGGTACCTATGAGAAAAGGAAAAAGTTATCTAGTACAAAGGTCATCATACATTAATCAAAAGGAAACATTTTCTAGATGAGGATACTCAATATCCTCTTTTGGAATTTTCATTAGGAGGTTTATTTATTAAAAGGAAGCTAGTGTTTCGTCAAGAGTTCTAAATTGTAGGAATTCATGGGATGGTGGTATGATGTCAAAATAAGTAAAGAAGGACAAGGGATTTAAGTTCCTTCAATCAAGGAAGTTGCTGAAGGAAGTTGTTGACGGTGTTGAACCTACTAACATTCAGGGGATCTCCCCGGTATGAATTCCCAACTCGTCCTCGCACCATTTGGTGTAGGAGTCCCACCCGGTATGATGGCCCGATTTCCATTATATTAAAGATATTCCTTAGCTCTTGCTTGTTAGCACGTGAGAGTGGTTTTCTTTGTCTTCGAACATCAAGGTTCACGTGCCTAGTGAGTGCTTAGTTCCACTTGTGTCAAAGTTATTTCACTACAGAGGGAGAGGGTGGAAGTGAGTCTTAGGTTGAAAGGGAATAGTGCCAACTCTGCTAGAGACACAAAACAAAAGGACATGCACAACTTCCGACAGATTAGTCCACATGGATGTAGAAACCACAAATACAAAATGAATATATATCACGTACAACACCCAAAGGAATAGTCCACACGAGTGCAACGGTCATTATAACAAGTTTACAAGAATGAATCCGTCGATTGTCCAGTGGGATAGCCCACACGAGCGAGACAACATTAGCAACTAATACAACACATTTCCAATAGCATATGTACTAAAACAACCGAAATAGTTCAACTATCTTAATATGGTTAAAGCAACATGCATTACAAGTGTCCAAAGAATAGTATTATAAACGAATACAATACATGTGTGAAAATGTGCTAGCCTGTTAACAAGCCTCTAAATTAAGCAAAATTTCCAAGACACATCGGTACAACTTAAATCACTAACCCTGATAGTAGGACGTTGGAGCCACTGCTCACTCCTCAATAAAAGACTACAAACTCTCAAGACTATGTGGGAGGAGCCAAGGTGAAAAGTCTTTTGCATGTACAAATGAGGAGTATTTATAGCCAAGGGTAAAATTGACCCTTTTGCCTATTCGGTTTCCCTCACGGCTGTCTGACTTACATGAATCTTCAACTTTACATGACTCTTCAAATTTACATGTGGGTATCTTGGATTTCCATATTACATTACATTGATTACAACAATGTGGCCCATAGTAGTGATGTGGCATAAGATGACTCATGACATGACTCGACACAACAAAGCTAGTATGTTCATGCTGGTGGTGGTGTGCATGTCGAGCTAAAGTGTTTTTGAGTGATGGATGTGCTCTTGGTGTATCATAGCTTCACCTCCACATGGCAAGGTGTGTAGAGTAATCGATGGTATTGGTGTTCGCTTGATGTTTCACATGCATGCCTCTTCTTCACTTGTACTTTAGCATGCTCCATGTGTTCATCCATTCACGAACAAGTCCCCTTGCATGCGCTCCTTGTTCATCCCATTCATCTTCATGCCATGTCTCATCCATGTACCTATATCTGTAATTACTCATGACGAAACGAAATCAAACCCAAAAATCTCCTAGTCGACCATGATGCATTATTTTTATCTTTCGGACGCAAGTGATTGGGAGAGAGGACAAGGCTCTGAAATTGCACAGATCACATTTCAGGCTAGGATGCGGGCTCCAGGCACTATCCATGAAAATTATGTAGAGGTAACTGGGAGGCTAAGATGGGAAGTTCAGATCAGCAGTGACTGTTTGCGAGATTTGGCTTGGCTGGATGACATATTTGTGCAATTTTTTCAGGGAGACAGTGAAGGAAATAGAGGGAGACTGGCAGTGGAAACTGCTTAATTTCTCCGAGGAGCTGAAAAAATTACACAATTTTTATGGGGAGTTGGTAGCGGGCTGTGGGAGGTTGGAAGAAAAAACTATGTAGAGATGGGAGGCTATCCTACTGGACATCCTTGCACAATATCTGAGATGAGCGAGATGTTGGGTAGCTGGGAGGCTGCTCATGAAAACTGCACAGTTTTCAAGGGGAGCAACAGGTTGGCTGACAGAGTGACTGACTTGAAAAACTATGCAATTTTTTAGGGAATTGTAATGATAGGAAATGGGTGTCTGTCCAGCATGTCTGCGTAGTTTCTTCCATGAGCGGAAGCAAGCATTCTTGGAAGATTCAACGCAATTTGTTGGTGGAGTGAGTCTCGAGGTCACTGCCTATTCAAACTCTTTGGTTGACCAATTGGAGACTTGATGGTGTTGCTTGTGGGAAGCGCAGATTGAGATGGCTTAATAAGAAACTTCTGTGCTTTTTTGGTGATAGTTAGTTGGGTCGAATCAAGGATTGTGTAGTGTAGACTGCCTGGGAAGTAGCCTCAAGCTCTACGCAATTTTGTGTAGCAGTAGATGTTGAATGAGAGCTAAGACTGCACAGTGCAGCTCAGCGAAGGTCTAGCTGTTAGATGGAGGTCCAGTCAACAGAGTTTCAACAAAATGACTAAGTGTGTGAGAAAGTGAACTTGTGCATGCATGACTTTGCTAACAAACACTCAACATCACTCGATGAAAAGACACCTCGAACCAAACAAGACAACATACACTCAGTGTGACTGAGAAACAGGTGTGAGCGACAAGCACGACACTTGAGATAGACATTCAGACGACCATGACAACACTTACATGACAATTCTTACAACATCATGCGTGAGTGTGATAGATGTTTATATAGTGAACACAACTCAAGCACAACCTTCAACATCACCAGAACGAGGTCGCAAGGATGACATTGCAATCAGCATGCCGAAGACAATAGTTGGTTGAACAAGTGAAAAGGAAGCAAGACATGTAGAAGAAACACATACAGTGACCTTTTATGTTTGTGCATATGCATGTTACTAAGGACAGGATGATATGACATTGACAAGCCTTCCTGCAAACTCAACTAAGAGGTGTACTTCGGAAGGTGTTGTTTACTTACCATACTTACCCTCAAGAGGATCATGCATTCGATGAAGTTTGCATGTGGTCTTGCTCTTTTCCATTACTTGGTTTCTTGGTCCTTCTCCTCAACTCCTTGGAAGTGATTTCAACATGTCACCTTTTCCTGTAGTCATTAAGAGGTATATCTGCGCAATTTCAATAGATAGTGACTGCTGCTAGAATGAGGCCTTGGGAGACCCATCTGCACAGTTTTTGCATGCAAGATAGAAAGGGAATCTTGGACAACATTGTGTAGTTTTGAGGCACAGGATATTACTGTGGGATGGGCGTCCTACGAGGACACCTATGCACAATTTATGAGTGCAGTACAGTTGGAATGTTCTGCGCATTTTTGGAGAGTAGTGCTGGTTGCCTGACTGCTCTACACATTTTTGGAAAGTAGTGTTGTTTGGGGTCTCTACGGGCTACGGGGTTTCAGCAGGCAAGGGACGTTGGTGTCTCTGCCCACTGCAGGGTTTCAGCAGGCAAGGGAGGAAGCTTGATGGTTGGAGAAGAAAACCACACAATTCCAGGAAGCTAGATGGGGCTAGGTTTCTTGGGAAAATGGCTAAGTGTTAGATCATTGAAACATATGTAAACATTGGTAGCACTTGACTTTGATCATACACAGACAGTTAGTGACAAAATGTAGACCATTCAGAATGCATAAGACATACTTTTCTTGATGCAACAAACTTCATGACAAGAGTGTGAGAAGTGAGTGTGAAACATAGCTATGTGATGACAATGAGTCATATGAACACAATTCCCTTGAAGCAAGACAATATTCCCTTGCATGAAAAACAACAGCCCCTATGCCTAATGATGAAACATGTTGCATAACGATGAGAATGTGGACAACTCTTAGGATCAAGGAGGGGAGCTTGAAATCATTAGCTTACCATAAAGTGACCAAGGATGATTGATCACAGGATCCAAGGTAGGCTCTGAAATTTGCATGCGAGCCAAAATTTTGTAGGGTGGATGTAGCTGCTACAACACTTGGTGACACACTGGTAGAATTCAAGCTCTCTATATGGATCTTGTTTCGTGAAAAGTGAGTCCAACCCTTATGGATGTATTATTGAATTCTTTGATCATCATGGTTTCTACACTAACTTGGTTGAAAGATGTAGTCCATACCATTCTCTTGATCAATCAGCACACATTAAATCCAAGTCAACCTAGTTGTTTCGATTGGGGATGAGGGGTATATTGGTGCACAAGTAATATGATAGTTAGAGTTTAAGTTTCATCTTTGGTGCATGCCAAGAGAGTACCCCGACGGAGTCATGCAGGAACACAAGCATCGCTCTACTTCTAGTGAGCCTAGTCAGTACCTTGACAGAGTTAATTTCATCACCTCTCTGCATAGGAAGCCTTTCTCTTCTTTTGCCTGATTCATTTTCTTAGAATTTCCATATTTTCATTTAACTGTGTGTAGGCACTTATTTATTTTAGAGGCGGAAGAGGGATATCAACTTATTGAGAGAAGAAGAGGCTGTTCCTTCAGAGAAGTATGTTATGTATACCTCTGACATACTTGTTAAGGTTTTCCCCCTCACCTTATTCTACTTGACTGAGCTGACAAGGGTTAACCCAAAACAACTGACTAGAGTAGGTGGTGCTAGTTAGAGCGCAAGCATTGTGTTTTCACCAAGACTCACTCTGTACATAACGTATTTTCCATCAAGGCATCATCGACTGAAGACAACAAGATATTCATAAAGAGATAGGACAATAGGTAATCAAGTGTTGATAGTTGTACATGTCCTATTAAATTTTCCCAAATTGTCTCGAGAGCCAAACATAGTTTCATGAGAGGCTAACCTATAGGTACAAGCAAGTGAAGAAAGAAAAAGGAAAAAATAAGAAGTAAAGAGAAAGAAAAAAAAGTAAAAAAATTAAGAAAGCAAGCAAACCAAACCAAGCAAGCAAGCAAACAAACATGTAAACTACGAAGAAAAGCAAAGCAAGAAGCAAATACTACTCCTACTCATACGCTAAATAGTGCATGGGCCTACTTACATGAAGTGATATTTCCAATGCAGCCATTGGGGCATTAGCTGGCCCATGTTGGTAAAGGCATGGTTAACAAGAAAGACATGCATGTAAACCAGCAAATAAGAAAGATAGATCAACGAAGACCAATACGCTCCGAGTTCTAAAACATCCACAGAATAGAAAAGAGTGAATGCACAAAAAAAAACATTCTGCAGACGTACCATGGTGTTGCGACACACCGCGTGCAGATAATAAACATACACACTCTTTGGACTGTGACATACGAGTGAACATGAGAAGAACCAACAACTTATGATTTCTAAGCACGCTCATTGTGTAAGATTCCTCAAAGCTTGAGTGATGGGATTATGTGATTCGAGTGGAGAAAGTGAAATATGGGTGTTTGGTTGACCTTCATTGTGAAACAGAGAGTGATGAGGAGCCTTGAGTGTTTCAAAAATTTTCTGATAAAAAATGGAACTAACCTCAGGACAGTAAGGGTCTGACATAACCATCAGCCCAGGATGAAGTTCCTTGATAGCTTGCAGGGTTTCCACTTTGTCAATAGGTAGATCATCAAAGACCAGTGGCCTAGACAGACTAACAACGAGTGAATCAACATCGTGATCAAATGAAGAAGTACATAGATCATGACAACCATGATCATAAAATTTTGGTTGTTCGTCGACATCCTCATGATTTGATGAATTTTGCAGAAGGATAGATGAGAAGTAAGGATGCTCACCCTCTATGTTTTTAGAAATGATAGATGACATATGGGACTGTTTTTTAGAGGAAGAAATGTCCTCTCCGCAATGTAATGACAGAATGAAATCTAATGTGTCATGTGAACAATCGGAAGTAGAAACATCTAGAAACAAGTTTTCACAACATAAATCAACAATGGCAGAATCACAAGGGATGTCAGGATAGAGAGGATGAGGCGCAGATGAAAGGGAGTCATCCTTCACCGCAGGTTCTTCTTTAGCTTCCCACACACACTCATCATGAATGATAACGTAGGTTGGATGCACAACACCAACTCTGTCAGCAACTTGATCCTCATTCACAACACGTGTGGTGTCCAGAATGAAGGAACACAAGACAATAGAATTCAGAGGATCAACAGAACGCAGGGGTGGAGGTTGATGTAACAAGTCCACATAAAAACCAGCAGGCTTGCAAGCCAAATCTATGCAGATATCAAGAGCAGGTGGGGTAGGAGGATGTGACAATTCAACAGATGTGCGCGCACCTTCTCCCATCTCACACTACAAAACTAGAGTTGTTTGATGAGAATAGGATGGACAATGACTTGGGACAGTTACCTCATCCGTCTTAGATTTGGCAGATCTAACACTGAGGTATGTTCGGAGGGGTTTGAATGCTTCTAAGAATTGTGGGTTTTTGGATATGTAAAGAAGATACTTAAATCTTCCAGCGAGAAATTCCCAATCAATCTCATCTTTAGGAAATCGATATGCAAGATTACAAAATCGTATGTGAAATTGCTCAATAGATTCATGAGGTGCTTTTCATAATTTTAGAACTTATTTATTGAGTGCTTTACAGTCAAAATGATTGAAAGCATGGTTTATCTCTCCAACCAGATGAGGGAGAGAGTGAATAGAATTTTTAGGTAGCGTGGCACACCATCGCAGTGGGTGCCCTCGAGGCGTGTATGCGAACAATGCGTAGGTCATGTAATCTTAAAAGATTTCATGTCTTTCATAGGAGCCTACAATGCCAACTGCATGTCTAACCAAGTCTACTTGGCCTCCACCACTATATGTTTTACATGACAAGTTATTCCAGAGCTCTTCCGAGATTTCAAAGTCATTTCCATAAGACATACACTCCGGAAGATAAATTCTGTGTTTATTCATGATATGTATGCGGGGATTCAAAACAAATTTTGAGGACTCAAATTGTCATTTGGCCATCCTTCTAGCACTAGAAATGTTGACGGTGTTGGACCCACCAACATTCAGGGGATCTCCCTAGTATGAAGTCTCAACTAGACCTCACACCATTTGGTGTAGGAGTCCCATCCGGTATGATGGTCCAGTTTCCATTATCTTAAATATATTCCTTAGCTCTTGCTTGTTAGCACATGAGATTGGTTTGCTTTGTCTTCGAACAATGAGGTTCATGTGCCTGGTGAGTGCTTAGTGCCGCTTGCATCAAAGTTCTTTCACTGTAGAGGGAGAGGGTGGAAGTGAGTCTCAGGTTAAAAGGGTATAGTCCCAATGCTACTACAGACACACAATACAAAAGGACATGCAAAAATCACAAACAAAAGGTGAACATATAACACGTACAAAACCCAATGGAGTAGTCCACATGAGTGCGATAGGCGTTATAACAAGTTTATAATAATGAATCTGTTGAGTGTCCGGCGGGATATCCCACATGGGCAAGACAACATTAGCAACTAATAGAACACATTTCCAATAGAATATGTACTAAAACAACCAAAATTGTTCAACTGTCTTAATACAAGTTAAAGAAACATGCATTACAAGCATCCAAAGAATAGTCTTACAAATGAATACAATACATGTGTGAAAATGTGCTAACCTATTAAGAAGCTTCTGAATTAAGAAAAAGTTCCAAGACACATCGTTACACCATACATCACTAACCCCAATAATGGGGCATTGGAGCCACTTCTCGCTCCTCAAAGAAAATACTACTGACTCTCAAGGTTATGTGGGAAGAGCCAAGGTCAAAAGTATTTTGCATGTACAAATGAGTGGTATTTATAGCCAAGGGTAAAACTGGCCCTTGTGACCGTTCAACTTCCCTCATGATTGTTTGCCTTACACGACTCTTCAACTTTACATGACTCTTCAGATTTACATGTGGGTCTCTTGGACTTCCAAATTACATTACATTGATTACAACAGTGTGGTCCATAGTAGTGATGTGGCCGAAATGACTCATGACATGACTCGACATGACAAAGCTGGTATGTTCATGCTGCTGGTGGTGTGCATGTCAAGCTGCAGTGCTACTGAGTGATGGATGTGCTCTTGGTGTATCATAGCTTCACCTCTGCATGGAAAGGTGTGTGGAGTCTTCGATGGTCTTGGTTTTCACTTGATGTTGGAAGTGCATGTCTCTTCTTCGCTTGTACTTTAGCGTGCTCCATGTGTTCATTCATTTGTGAACAAGTCTCCTTGCATGTGCTCCTTGTTCATCCCGTTCGTCATCGCACCATGTCTCGTCCATGTACTTGTATCTGCAATCACTCATGATGAGATGAAAACAAATCCAAAAATCTCCTAGTCTATCATGATGCATTGTTTTTCACTTTCGGAAGTAGGTGATAGGGAGAGAGGACAAGGCTCTGAAATTGTGTAGAGAAGATTTCAGGCCAGGATGCAGGCTCCAAGCACTGTCCATGAAAATTGCGTAGAGGTCACTGGGAGACTGAGATGGGTAGTACGGATCAACAGTGACTGTCTATGGGATCTGGCTCAACTAGAGGGTAGATCTGCGCAATTTTTTCAGGGAGACAATGTAGGCAACATAGGGAGGCTGCTGGCCAAAATTACAAAATTTTTCGGGGGAGCTGGTAGTAGGCTGTGGGAGGCTGCTGCAAAAAATGTGCAGAGCTGGAAGGCTAGTCTGCTGGACATCCTTGCACAGTTTCTGAGTTGAGAAGGATGCTAGGTAGATGGGAGACTGCTCATGAAAACTATGCAGTTTTTAGGGGGAGCAGAAGGCCAACTTACAGAGTGACTGGCTAGAAAAACTTCTCAATTTTTCAGGGCAGTGCAGTGATAGCAATGGGTGTCTGTCTAGCATGCCTATGCAGTTTCCTCAGTAAGTGGAAGAAACATGCTTGGCAACTTTTGTGCAATGTTTTGGAGGAGAGAGTCCCGGTGTCATTGCCTGGTCAAACTCTCCAGTTGACCAGCTGGAGGCTTGATGGTGTTGCTTGTGGGCAACGGAGATTGAGATGGATTGCTAAGAAAATTCTATGCTTTTCTGGTGACAGTCAGTCAGGTCGACTCCATGAATGCATAGTGTAGACTGCCTAGGAAGCATCCTCAAGCTCTACATGATTTTTCATAGCAATAGATGTTCACTGAGAGTTGAGATTGCGTAGTGCAGCTCAATGAAGGTTTGGCTATTGGAGGGAGGTCCGGTTGACAAAGTTTCAACAAAATGACTAAGTGTGTGAGCGAGTGAACTTATGCATGCATGACCTTGCGAACACACACTCAACATGAATTAACAACAAGACATCTTGAACCATCAAGAAAACATACAATCAGTGTGACTGATTGACGGGTGTAAGTGTCAAGTGCGACACTTGAGATAGACATTCAGAGGACCATGCTGACAATTGCGCGATAGTTCTTACAACATCGTGTGTGAGTACGATAGATGTTTACATAGTGAACACAACTCAAACACAACCTTCAACATCACTAGATCGAGGTCGTAAACATGAAATATAAATCAGCATGTCTAAGACCACAATTGGTCGAACATGTGAAAAGGAAGCAAGACATGTAGAAGAAACACATACAATGACCTTTTGTGTTTGTGCATATGCATGTTACTAAGGACATGATGATATGACATTGAAAATCTGTCTTGCAAACTCAACTAAGAGGTGTACTTTGGAAGGTGTTCTTTACTTACCATACTTACCCTCAAGATGATCATGCATCCGACAGAGTTTGCATGTGGTCTTGATATTTTCCATTACTTGGTTCCTTTGTCCTTCTCCTCAACTCCTTGGAAGCGATTTCAACATGTCAACTTTTCCTATAGTCACTGAGAGGTAGATCTACGCAATTTCAGTAGATAGTGATTGTTACTAGAATGAGGCCCCGAAAGGCACGTATGTGTAGTTTCTGCATGCAAGACAGATAGGGTAGCTTGGACAACATTGCACATTTTTGAGCTACATGATACTGGTGCAGGATGGGGGTATTGGGAGGACACCTCTGAGCAATTTTTGAGTGCATTGTAGATGGATTGTTCTGTGCATTTCTGAAGAGAAGTGTTGATTGCTTGACTACTCTGCACACTTTTGGAGAGAACTTTTGGCTGGGGTTTCTACGTGCTGCAGGGTTTCAATAGGCAAGGGAGGAAGCTTGATGGTTGCAGAAGAAAAGCACATAGTTCCAGGAAGCTGGATGGGGCTAGGTTGCTCGGGAAAATGGCTAAGTGTGAGATCAATGAAACATATGTAAACATTGGTAGGACTTGACTGTGATCGCACATGGACACTTAGTGACACAACATAGACCATCCAGAATGCATAAGACATACTTTTCTTGATGCAACAACCTTCGTGACAAGAGTGCATGAAGTGGGTATGAAACATGTTTATGTGATGACAACCACTCATACGCACACAATTCCCTTGAAGCAAGACAACATTCCCTTGCATGACAAACAACAACCACTATGCTTGATGATGACACATGCTGGATAAAGATGAGAACATGGACAAGTCTTAGGATCAAGGAGGGGAGCTTGAAATCATCAACTTACCAACAAGTGATCAAGGGTGATCGATCGAAGGATCCAAGGTAGGCTCCGAAATTTGCATGTGAACCAAAATTTTGGAGGGTGGTTGTAGCCGCTACAACAAAAGGCTAGAGGACCTAAATGAAAATGAGGTATGAATGCTTTCATTTGATAAAATAAAGTCATGTCATATGGTTGCAGGTGACATGGATGAATGCTCTGTCTCAAGAGCATGATCAAAATAAGGAATATCCTCCTTTGAAAGGATTCAACAATGTATGGGTCACACATTAACTAGATGAAATCAACATTATATGTTCTCATATGAAATATGAAGTGGTTGAAAAAAACTGAGGAGCTTTGATTGGAAGTTCCTAGGAAAGAAATGTGTGAAGAAAGAAAGGAATAGATAATGGAATATGCAACTATAGAGAAGGAAATCAACATACAAGGACTGAAAAATTTGACTACGATAGCTCCATGAAATATAGGAAGACCCTAATCAAGTCTGGAAAATTAAGAGACCCTTGATAGTATATATATATATATATATATATATATATTTGGATATGTTTCAATAAGTATGTAGGATTCTAATGCAAACTAGAATATGTCATGATGAAATACCATCACAAATGTAATTTTAATTTGATTTTCATCTCATATTTTCTAACAATATCTAAATGGGCTTATCTATGGCTGCTAAGGGAAGAGATGTGGAAGTCTTATAAAACCAATGCTCATGTAGCAGGATGAAAGGTCCTTAAGAAAACATGACATGAAGAAGGAAGAATGGCATGGAGAAAGGCTAGATATGGACTAATAGATCACTTTCCAATGAAAGGAGTGCTGACATGTATCATGGATGAAAGTGATGGATGGGATATTCCCTACGAAGAAGTCCCAAAAATATGAATTTTCTTGAATAAAGAAAAGGGAGTTCATGACATTGAAAGGAGGAGCTCTTCAAGTAGTTGGTTGACCCATGATATCCACCTAAATAGATGCTAGAAGCAAGTCCCTGGTCAAGAGGGAGCTTGGACAAGTCCATGATTAAGAGGGATCTTGGGTACATTCCTTTTATGGAATGGGTTGGTCATCCCTGGTTAAGAGGGAGTTACATATATGGTAATCTACTTCATATTTCATTCACTAGGAATAATAGTCGTAAGTCTTAGTGAAGGTCGTGAGGAGAGATAGACACATCATTCTTGTATTCACTTGGGAAGATAGAATGGAGGATTGGGTAACCATTTGGCATTCGATACACTTTTATGATGTGGTAAGGCATCCAAGATAAGAGTAGTCATAGAGGATCAATATTCTTTGAGGACTGGGAATCCAAGATAAGAATAGTCATGGTGGAACATACTCTGAAAGGACCCAGGTGGGGTATGTTTTGAGAGAGACAAAGATGAAGGTGTCTATAAATCATTGGTATCACTAGCATTGTTCTATGATATTGTGGAGAGATAGAATTGTTAGTCAAGGCCTTGCTATGTGACAGTGCTGGATGATATGATGTTATACAAATGGGTTACCAATCCAACTCTTCTTATGAAAGTTATTCAAATTGAGAATGTTCAAGTACATTGTATGGATTATGAATACCTCCCTAGTTAAGAGGGAGTGTTGAAAAGTGTAACTAGGTTTGGTATTCATAATGACATGTGTAATCATGATTTTATCTAATTGGTGTAAAGAGGAAAAATAAAATTATTTTGTAATGCTTGAGGCATGGGTTTCATGCTCAAGGATATATATATATATATATATATATATATATATATATATATATATATATATATATATATATATATATATATATCTATATATATATATCTATATATATATATATATATATATATATATATTTAGATGAAGCTCCCATTGTGAGCTATTAGGTTTGATCATGAAGCCATAAAGTCTAGTGAGTCAATTTCATTTATAGAAGGCCTATGTGGGCATATTACATATTTTAAAAATGGAATTTGTTTGAGTCATTAACCCTCCAAGACATTGTCACAAGCATTTTTCAAGTCGGCCTTCCAAAGGAACTAAAGACCATTCCAGAAGATGATGTCGACCTTCTACCTTACACAAGTCAACTTGTTTCAAGGAGAAATATCCCTATATAGAGAGAGGACTCGGCCTCACATAAGACACCAATTGATTAAGCATCTGAAATAGGAGAAAAGTGCGAGAATCCTAGGAGAAGAAGTCCCCCATCAAATGAAGAAAGGAGGAGAAGAAGCTGAGATAATTTAGATCAATTTTGGGAGAATACATTTCACACGTGGGGAAGTCAAGGGTTATCTACTACAGAAGAAGTCAAGGTAAGTACATTCATTCGAGAGACCAAATCAAGGTAGAGAATAATATACTCATCAAAATGAATTGGAGAAGAAAGTATTTCTATCCAAGAAAAGGGAATGAAGGTGCAAAATTTGGTTAAGACCCTCACACATGTTGCAACTAGTGTTACTGAAGAAGCCGAGAGTTGTAGGTTTCATTCAAGAGGCTGAAAATATGAAGGGTAACTGAGATCTAAAGGAACACAACCAGTTTGACTATTGTTGACTCAAGAAAGAAGAAGTTGATCTTATAAGCCTTGTGAATTGATATTGGAGTGGTTGGTAAGTCAAGGGTCTTTAGTCTTGGTATTAGTATTCATCATTTGAAGTTTATATAAGAATAAGAATTTGTTTGGATTTTCCTATCAAGTTGGAAAAGTTTTTCCCCTTGTTGCTCACCTACGTCTTGTGTCTCTTGTCTCATTATTTTCTATGGTTTGGTAGTTGTTTGATGAAGAAGAACACTATAATAATATAAGTGAGAGAAGAACCTAATCTAAGTAAGTAAAAAGTATTCAAAAACAATTGTTGTTCAAAGAGAAATCACCTAAATTCCTATTCCCTAGATTTCTCAAGATGGTATCATACCTAAGGTAACAAATCAAGGAGGGGTTTCTCATCAAGAGACACCCAAGCATTCAAGGAACGAAACTTTAGAATGGAATCAAAGTAAAACTAAAATATCATCTCATCCTAAAAGCATTTTTAAGTCAAGATCTACAAGGAAGTGTTAAAAACCCTAGATTGAATAAGAAGTATCCACCAGAAAAGGTCTTGGGATCCTCGCTCAAGTCATCATCAAAAGGACCAAAAATACCCTACCTCTACCCAAGATTGAAGAGATCTAGAAATCAAAGTAACATATCAAGGACGTTGTAATCATCATCAACAAGGAAATTGTCATCATCATCAAAAGTTCTAAGGTGATCTCACTCTTGTTGGATCCAAGGATTACTTTTGAAGAAAACTATATTTATCAAGGAGAAGTTTTCTATTATCTATATCATCATCAAATTCAAGGAGATCACAAGTTAAAGAAGCATATTGAAAAGTAAGTATTTTTATGTCTACATATGAACCTGTCAAAATGAATTTTTGCATGGAAATAAACAAGTTGGTTGGGGCTTCAAATTTTCTTGCATGGAAGAAAAGGACATATTTGAATCTCATAGAAAATGAGATTATGGAATAGTTAAGGGCTCAATCACCAAACTTCGAAAACAATATTCTTAAGCACTTGAAAGATATATTTAAATGGGGAATTAAGGGTTCAAAGGATTCTCATAGAATCCATCAAGGATCCCCTTATTCTCTATGTATCTAAACATGAAAATTCAAAATAAATATATGACAAACTAGTAGAGTTATTTTCCGTAAGAACTATAGGTGAAGTAATCTTGTTAAGACAAGAACTATACAAGCTAAGGATATCAAACGAAGAAGGAATAACCTCATAATTTATGAGGATATCTGAAACAAGGGACCAACTTCAAGATCTGAGAGAAATAATGTCTGACAAGGAGATGACTACCGTAGTATTAAATGCACTACCAGAGGAATGGGGTAACTTTACATCAAGCATTTATGGGAAAAAAGAAGCTACTCCATTCAAGGATCTATGTCCACTATGCAAAATCGAAGAAACTAGGTTGAAGGAAAAAATTGGTGTAAGATCAAATGAGAAAAATTAAGCATATTCTACAATGAAAAAAAGAAAAGGAAAATTTGGTCATTAGAAAAGGAATAAGAATATGGATAAAGTTTAATTCTATGGATGTCAATAATATGGGCATTAAAAGAGATATTGTCCTAAGCTCAAGAAGGAAAATAATAAAAGGGGAAGAGAAGAAGCCCATATCACCGAAGAAGTGGAGGAATTCAAAAAGAAGAAATCCAAGAAAGGGGAAGTAAAATATATCTACTATGATTGACATAGTCTTCCTCACCTAGTTCTTTTCAAGTTTTTATTTTTCAACATATGGTTAGCATGAGTCATTAAGGAGCATGATAGGATGCATCATGGCATCATAGAATCATTGAAATTAAGAGCTCGTGACATCACCATAGAGAAGCATGAATGATAGCTGAAACAAAAGTATATGGAAGTCACCTATAGAAAGATATAACTCTTGGTAACCTCATTAGAAGCATAAATGGTACCTATGAACAAGATAAAAATTCATCTAGTACAAAGGTCATCATACATCAATCAAAAGGAAACATTTTTTGGATAAGGATACTCAAGATCCTATGTTTGAATCTTCATTGGAAGGTTTATCGATTAAAAGGAAGCTAGTGTTTCTCTTGGAATATAATTCTAACATCTACATTTATTTTTTAGCCTAAGTATCCTTGACTTAGCCACATGCACTAAAAATCATGTTAACACTTGGTTTTTGGTAAACTAGCTCGGTGGACCAAATTTCCCTTGTTTTTTTCCTTTAAAGGCTTAATATTATGGAAATATTGGTCCAACCACTTTCCTAAACCATTTAGACATCTAAGTGCAAGTTCACACATAACCACACCTCATCCACTTGAGTTATTTGAGGATTGGCGCCCCACATGAAGATTCCCCCTTAAATCAAGGGATTTGGTTCCCCCAACCATTTTAGCATATTTTAAAGTTGCCTTCCTTGGGAAATGTGCCCCTCCTCGTGCTTTCCTCATGGTTGATAGTTAGCATAGGTTTCCTTGAGTCATTTTTGCTATTTTAGGCCTCCCTTTAGCTTTTCTTAGCCTTTTCTAGTTTTTTTACTAGTTTTTTCCTAGTTTTTTAGATTCGGCACTTTCTATATAACCACCTTGCTTTGGGATTAGAGGTTTGGTTGCTCATGTATTAATATTGTTCATTAATTTAATACATTGATTTTATGGAGAAAATTCTTTCTCTCCTCTCTTGAATATCAGCAAAGTACTTGTGTTTAATTTAACTAGAATTCTAGATCTATCGGAGTTTCTGCAGGAATTCTACATGGTACCAGAGCTAGTTCGAATCTAGTTGATTGTACATGGTTTTATTTGAAGGTATATATCATCAAGATGTGCAAAACGCAGCAATGGATCATCTCTCTCGGCCCACAAAACTCGTTCTAAATCCTTTCAATTACTTCGAATGGAAGATAGAGATCACTCTGCTCCTTCGAAGCAAAGGGCTTTATAGGGTAACAATGGGAATGGAGACTGAAATGACTTCTATAGTGGAGAAGATCAAGTAATTCAATAAATTAGATGAAGCAATTGGGCTGATATGCCTATAAATTTCTAGATAACGCTTCTTTCATGTCAACGGAGCCACTACTCCCGATGTGGTCTAGACCACATTGGAATGACTATTTAGCAAGTAGGATGAAATGAGAGTGCATCAACTGGAGAATGAACTCATATCCCTCAGTGCAACTCATTTCAGCAACCTAAAAGAATACTTCACCAAGTTTAAATCCCTCCTCGTTGAACTTGATGCATGTGGAGTCATAAAAGAGGAAGATCAACTCATCCTTTCGATTCTCTCAAAATTAGGCCCTGAATATTCTGTATTTGTATAGTCTTTTCAAGCATCTAAATTGACTAAGGAAAAATGGAAAATGCCTCCAATGAATGACTTGATTGCAACATTGACTCAAGAGCAAGCTAAGTTAGTCCAAATGGGTTCCATCAAGCATTCAAAGAACCAAGCACTTGTGGCTACTGATGCTCCAAAGAGCAGTGGAAGAGACAAGCAAAAATGGAAGGGTAAATTTAATGAATCGAAGAAGGAGAGACCTGTACAATATTCAGAGAGCTCTTCTTTGCTTAAGGGTAAGAAGAAGAAGGAAACAAAACTTTTCAGTTACTGTTCCAAAGGTTTTCATCTTGAAGAAAATTTCATGAGCAAAACAATCGATGAGATGGCTAAGCAATTGCAACAGAACAATCTCACCATGCCTGAGAATGCAAAGAACAAGGATGATAACGGAACGGGAGATGGGAGAGGGAGAGCATGAGATGGTCATGCTTTAATGGCTGTCACATCCACTCCATCAACTTGGATCCTTGATTTAGGTGCATCAAACCATATGGCTGCATCAAAAGATGAATTTTCCTCCATCGAAGAAAGCACCAGATCCCCAATTTACTTGGGAGATGCCACACCTACAAAGGTGTGCAGAGAAGGAATTGTAGACCTTGAAGGGGGCTGCTTCACAAATGTTCTTCATGTTACCTCGCTGTCCACAAATCTTCTCTCGATATATCAGGTCACTCATTTCAGCTCTGGAAGGAAGGTGGAGTTCACTCCAGACTCTGCAGTGATTATCGACATTTCCATGGGCTCACAACATGCACATGGAATTACAGATCACGGTTCTCGTTTGTATTTCTTCTCCCACTTTGTTCCTAAATCTATTATAATTATATTTCTGTCACAATATAATGATATTAGTAGGTTATGGCATGAAATATTTGCCCATCTAAACTATAAATACTTGCATCAACTCCGCAAGGAAAACACGGTAGAAGGATTGCCTGCTATTAAATTCACAAGTGGTGTATGTCAAGGATGCATTCTTGGCAAGCATCCGGAGAAAAAGTTTGAAAAAGGGAAGGCACAAAGAGCTTCTTCACCTCTTGGGCTGATTCACAGTGACATCACAGGTCCATTCTCACATCATTCAATCAGTAAAGCTTGATATGTACTCACCTTCATAGATGATTTCTCTCACTTTACTAGGGTATTTTTTCTGAAATTAAAATCAGAAGTATTTGAATGCCTTATAGAATTTAAAGCACTTGCTGAGAATGAGTTTGTGTGTAATATTAAGATACTCCATACTAATAATGGATGGGAGTATGTCAAAAAAGATGTGCAACATGCAGGTATACAACAACAACACACAGTGCCATATACACCACAACAGAATGGTGTCATGTAGAGGAAAAACCGGTCGTTAAAAGAGATGGCCAATTGTATGTTACAATCCAAATCATTAGCTTCTAAGATATGGGTTGAAGCTATTAATTGTGTAGCATACATTCAGAACCACATTCCTCACAAAGCACTCAAAGGAACCACTCCATTTTAATGTTGGACACGTAAGAAATTGAAAGTGTCGCACTTTCGCGTTTTTGGTTCACAAGCATGGGCTCACATTCCGATAGATAAGAGGAAGGCTTTGGAGCCTCAAAGTGTTGAATGTATCTTTGTTAGATATCCTGACAGTGTCAAATGATATAGATTGCTGGACTCTCACATTGAAAAGTTCCATGTAGCTCGAAGTATGAAGTTTGAAGAAGAATCACTGCATGAATTTTCAGCAGACCTTGTCAAGGAACCGCTTGTTGCCATTGATGAGGAGGAGTCTGAAACTTCTTAGAGCACTTTAGAGAAGCCATCAGAGAAGCCTCTTGGGTCTAATTTAGAGGATGAGGAGCAGGTCATGGCTGCTCCAACTCAGTTGCCAACTTGGGCAGAGAAAACCCTGCAAGATGCAGATGAACTAGTCGGTGATCTTGCGGATGCAAGAAGGACTAGATCACAGTTTTTTGGGGCTCCTAAAGCCCTGGATGCCACTGAACCATTGCTTCCCATGCATTGCTATATGAAACTTGGTTCAGATCCATAGTCACACTCTGAGGCTGCTGGAAACCCACTTTGGGAGGCTGCCATGGATGAAGAGTACTCCGCTCTCATGGAAAACAACACATGGGATTTGGTTCCACTTCTGAAAGGAAGAAAGCTTGTTCGATGCTGATGGATTTATCGAAAAAATATTTCTGTAGATGGTGAGATCAGAAAGTACAAAGCTCAACTTGTTGCAAAAGGATACTAACAAGTACATGGCATAGACTACACAGAGAAATTTTCACCTGTTGCAAAAATGAACTCCATTCGACTAGTTTTAGCCATTGCTACTTCTCGCAGATGGGAAGTTCATCACATGGATGTGAAGAGTGGATTTCTTCATGGAGATCTCAAGGAGGAGATATATATGGAGCAGCAAAAGCGATACATTCATAACTCTTCCCTCATTTGCAGATTAAAGAAATCTTTGTATGGCCTAAAACAGGCTCCCAGAGCTTGGTATGCAAAGATGGATTCTTTCCTGCTTTCCACTGGATTCATTTGATGAAAATCTAATCTGAATGTTTATTTGATGCAACATGATGATTCCCTTTTTCTGATAGTACTTTATGTAGATGATTTACTGATGACAGGGAACCTTACCTCAACTATTGAATTGGAAAAATCAACATTGCATGATCGATTTTCCATGACAGATTTGGGATTGTTGCACTACTTTCTTGGTCTTGAAGTTTCTCAGTCTACTTCAGGGATCAAGATGTCATAGTCTAAGTATTATTTAGATCTACTTGTCTGCTTTTAGATGACAGAATGAAAGCTAGAAGCATCTCCCTTTCTTTCAGTGATCAGATTTGAGGATGTGGGTACTACACTTTTGGTGGACAGTACACTGTATCGACAGTTGGTTGGGAGTTTGTTGTATCTTACTCACACTTGACCTGATATATCTTTTGCAGTAGGAGTTTGTTCTAGATATATGCAGGAGCCCCATGAGCTTCATTGGAAAGCTGCAAAGATAATCCTTAGATATGTGAAAGGTACTTCTAGTTTTGGTATCATTCATGTTGTAGATTGGCCACTTTCACTGATTGGGTACACAGATTCTGATTGTGCTGGCAATGGTATAGACCACAAGTCCACCTCTGGTTATGTTTTCAGCTTTGGTTCAGGGCCTTTTTTCTGGTCTAGCAAGAAGCAATCCATGATTGGTTTATCTACAGTCGAGGTAGAGTATAGAGGTGTAGTGAATGCATCTACACAGGCTGTTTGGTTGCAGGGGATTCTCTTCGAGTTTGGTATTTAGTATCCACTTCCAACTATCATATTTTGTGACAATTAGGGGTGCATTCAGATATCGATTGATCCAGTTCAGAGGTAGAGGACCAAGCACATCGAGATTCACATGCATTACATCCATGAGTTGATCTATGACCGAGTCATATCACTGTAGTACTGCCCCACTGAGCAGCAGGTTGTAGACATCTTCACAAAGTATTTCACTGAAAAGAAATTTTCAGAACTAAGAGTTATGCTTGCAGTGGTGGAGATAGCTGAGTAGGCCCTTCTAGCCACTTAGCCCTTTTTTCCTCTTTTGAGGGGGATTTTCCCATGAGGTTTTCCCTCTTTCTTCATTTTATGAGGATCTTTTATTTATTGTACCTAAGTACCTAACATGGCATCTTGGCCGGGACTCAATTTAGATAAGTGAGTTAGGATGAAGGGGGGGTATTGGAATATAATCTTAACATCTACATTTATTTTTTAGCATAAGTATCCTTGACTTAGCCACATGCACTAAAAATCATGTTCACACTTGTTTTTTGGTAAACTAGCTCGGTGGACCAACTTTCCCTTTTTTTTCTTTTAAAGGCTTAATATGATGGAAATATTGGTCCATCCACTTGAGTTATTTGAGGATTGGCGCCCCACATGAAGATTCCCTCTTAAATCAAGGGATTTGGTCCCCCAGACCATTTTAGCATGTTTTAAGGTTGCCTTCCTTGGGAAATGCACCCCTCCTCATGATTTCCTCATGGTTGATAGTTGGAATAGCTTTTCTTGAGTCATTGTTGCTAGTTTAGGCCTCCCTTTAGCTTTTGTTAGCCTTTTCTTAGTTTTATAGATTCGACAATTTCTATATAACCACCTCCCTTTGGGATTAGAGGTTTGGTTGCTCATGTATTAATATTTTTCATTAATTTAATACATTGATTTTATGGAGAAAATTCTTTCTCTCCTCTCTTGAATATCAGCAAATTACTTGTGCTTAATTTAAATAGAATTCTAGATCTATCAGAGTTTCTACAGGAATTCTATAGTTTCATCAAGAGTTCTAACTTCTAGGAATTCATGGGATGGTGGTATGATGTCAAAATAAGTAAATTAGGTCAAGGGATTGGATTTCCTTCAATCAAGGAAGTTGCAGAAGGAAGTCTAGATGACCTAAAGGAAAATTAGGTACAAATGCTTGTATTTGATAAAATAAAGTCATGTCGTATGGTTGCATGTAACATGGATGAATGCTCTATCTCGAGAGCATGATCAAAATAAGAAAACTCCTACTTTGAAAGGATGGATGAAGGCATGGGTAACACATTGCCTTCATCCATCCTTTCAATATGGGCTAATAGTTCACTTTCCAATGAAATGAATGATGACATGACTCATGGATGAAAGTGATGCATGGTCTATTCCCTACAAAGAAGTCCCAAAAATATGAAGACTCTTGAATAAATAAAAGGAATTTCATGACATTGAAAGGAGGAGCTCTTCAACTAGCTAGTTGACCCATGATCTCCACCTAAAGAGATGTTGGAAGTAAGTCCCTGGTCAAGAGGGAGCTTGGATAAGTCATTGATTAAGAGGGAGCTTGGATACATTCCTTTTATGGAATGGGTTGGTCATCCCTAGTTAAGAGGGAGTGACATATATGGTTCTCTACTTCATGTGTCATGCACTAGATCAGGACTAACAATCATAAGTCTTAGTGAAGGACATGAGGAGAGATAGACATATCATTCTTGTCTTCACCTAGGAAGATAGAATGGAGGACTGGGTAAACATCTAGCATCTGATACACTTTGAGGATGTGGTAGGGCATCTAAGATAAGAGTAGTCATAGAGGGTTGATATTCTTTGAAGATTGTGAATACAAGCTAAGAATAGTCCTAGTGGAACATACTCTGATAGGACCCAAAGTGAGGTTTGTTTTGAGAGAGACAATGATGAAGGTTTCTTGCCAGCATTGTGCTATGATATTATGGAGAGATAGATATGTTAGTCAAGGCCGTGCTATGTGTCAATGTTGGATGATATTATGATATACAAATGGGTTACCAATCTGACTCTTCTTATGAGAATTCTTCAAATTGATAATGTCTAAGTACCTTATATGGATTATGAATACCTCCCTAGTTAAGAGGGAGTGTTGAAATATGTAAATAGTTTCGGTATTCATAATGACATGTGTAATCATGATTTTATGTAGTTGATGTAAAGAAGAAAATTAAAATTATTTTGTAATGCTTGAGTCATGGGTTTCATGCTCAAGGAATTTTATTTATTTTTAATAGATGAAGCTCCCATTGTGAGCTATTAGGCTTGATCATCAAGTCATGAATTCTAGTGACTCAATGTCATGTATTAAAGGCCTATGTGGGCATATTACATTTTGTAAAAAAGAAATTTGTTTGAATCATTAAACCTCCAAGACCTTGTCACAAGCATTTGTTCAAGTGGACCTTCCAAAGGAACTAGAGACCATTCTAGAAGACCATATCGGCCTTCTCCCTTACAAAGTCAACTTATTTCAAGCAGATATATCCCTATATATAGAGAGGACTCGACCTCACATAAGATACCATTCGATTAGCATTTGAAATAGGAGAAAAGTGTGATAAGAATAGGAGAAGAAGTCTCCCATTAAGTGAAGAAAGGAGGAGAAGGAGTCGAGATAATTCAGATCAGTTTTGGGAAAATACCTTTCAAACATGGGAGGAAGTCAAGGGTTGTCTACAATATAAGAATCCAAGGCTAGTGCAATCATTCAAGAGGATGAATCAAGGAAGAGAATTCGATACTCATCAAACCGAATTGCAGAAGAAAGTCTTTCTATCCAAGCAGAGGAAATCAAGGTACAAAATTTGGTCAAGATCCCTCACACGTGCAACAACTAGGGTTAGTGAAGAAGCTGAGAGTTGTAGATCTAATTCAAGAGGTCGAAAATATGAAGGGTAGCTAAGATCCAAAGGAAAGTAAGCAGGTTAACTAGTGTTGACTCAAGAAAGAGGAAGTTGATCTTAGAAGCCTTGTAACTTGGTCTTGGAGTGGTTGATAAGTCAAGGGTCTTCGGTCTTGGTCTTGGAGTGGTTGGTAAGTCAAGGGTATTTGGTCTTGGTCTTGGTATTCATCATTTGAAGTTTCTATAAGAATAATAATTCATTTGGGTTTTCTTCTAAAGTTGGAGAGGTTTTGTCCCTGAATCCTCGCCTACATCTTATGTCTCTTGTCTCATTATTGTTTATGGTTTGGTAGTTCTTTGATGAAGAAAAACATGATAATATATAAGTCAGAGAAGAACCTAATATAAATAAGTAAAATTTATTCACAAACAATTATCATTCAAAGAGAAATAACCTAATTTCCTATGCCCTCGATTTCTCAACACAAATCTTGCCCTTGCACTTGTGGGCTAAAGCATGCAACACAATAGTCTATTTGAAGAACAAGAGTCCTCATAGGATTCTTGGCATGAGTACACTACAAGAATATTTTTTAGGGAAGAAAATAGATGTGTCACACTTTAGGATCTTTGGAGCATCAATATATTGTCATGTTTCCAAGGAAGCAAGGTAAAATCTAGAGCCAACAACAAAGTTCGGCATATTAGTGGTTACAAAAAACACCTCACAACGTGTACTTGCGGTTCCTCAGGATGACAATGGTTAGAAGGGATGTGAAATTTGATGAGGAGAAGGTAATGAGGTGTTCTCTTGAGAGGGAGCTTTAGTTGCAGCTCGAGCAAGAGATTTTAGCTCCAAAGGAAGAAACTCAGGAAGTTGTGGACTAGCCACAAGAAGAGGAGTAGATAGTGGAGACATCCACTCATGCAGAGGCATCCAAAGAAGGAAGGAAGCAAACTAGAGAAGCTGACAAATTATTGCAGTATTTTATAGAGAATGAGGGAGCACCCACATCACAACATAGGTAGAGGAGGTCACTGGATCTATATATTGGCTACATCGCTCTAATGAGTGAGATCGTAGAGACTGGACCATCCTCATATGAGGAATTTGTAGAGAAAGCAATATGGGTTGATGCTATGGTAGAGGAATATGATTCCATTGTCAGAAAAAATGTTTAGGAAGTGGTCCCAAGTCTAGAAGACAAATCAGTGGTTGGTTCGAGATGGATTTACAAGGTAAAACATGCAATAGAAAAAAGCATAGAGAAACACAAGGACAAATTTGTTTCCAAGGGGTTCTCTCAGGTTGAGGGAATTGACTATGAGGAGAAACTTTACTCCATTAGCAAAGTACTCATCCATCAGGTCAATTATAGCATTGTCAGTGCAGATGGGGTGGAAGATCCACTAGATGGATGTGAAGATAACATTCCTCAATGGAGTTATTGAGGAGGAGGTGTATATTGAGCAACCATATGGGTTTGAGACCTTTGATAGAGAGTCGCATGTGTGCAGACTCAGGCGAGCATTGTATGGACTTAAGAAAGCACCCCGTGCTTGGTACACCAAGATCGATAGTTATATCATTGGTTTGGGCTTCACCAAAAGTGAAGCATATGCAAACCTATATCATATTTTGGTAGAAAGTAAACTATTGATTATTTTGTATATGTTGATGACTTGATCCTTACTGGTGATGAGTATCTAAGAAGATATTGTAAGGAAGACCTTGCAAGAGAGTTCGAGATGAAGGACATGGGCGTCATGCACTACTTTCTTGGATTGGAAGTATGGAAAGATGATGGGTAATTTCTTGTCTCTTAGGGAAATTATGCCAACGAGATACTTGAGAGTTTCCACATGGACAAGTGCAAACCCATGGTGACTCCACTAGTAGGAAACTAGAGAAAAGAGGATGCTAGTTCAGGTGAAGTAGTGGAGGCTACCATTTATAGGAAATTTGTGAGTTCACTCATGTATTTGGTGAACACATGACCATACATGTGTTATGTAGCTAACCAGCTTAGTCAAGAAATGGCTAATCCAACCAAAATGTATTGGAAGGAAGCAAAGCATGTGTTGAGATAGCTCAGAGGCACTACTTAGTTTGGTCTTTGGTACAAAAAAATAGAGGGAGTGAAGTCGTAAGGCTTCATAGATATAGATTGGGCGGGGAGTCCATTAGACATGAAGAGCACATAAGGAGGAATTTTCAAAGTTGCATCAACAACAGTTTCTTGGTACAATAGGAAGCCGAGATCTACAACACTCAACTCAGCAGAAATAGAGTGCATGGCTGCAAGTCAAGCAACATGTGAGGCTATATGGATGAGAAAGATTCTTGTTGGCTATTTGGTGAGATGATGGATCCTAGTGTGATTTACTGTGATAATCAGAGTTGTATCAAACTCTTTGAGAATCCTACTTTTCATGATCGATCCAAGCATATTGATATCTAGTATCACCATCTACGAGATTGTGTGCCAAGGAAGATTATATTGTTGTAGTACATTCCAACAGAGGAACAAAATGTAGATATTTTGACAAAGGCCTTGTCAAGAGTTAAAGTCGAGTTCCATAGGTGATGGATAAGGGTGGTTGATAATCCATTTCTTGATGAGAGGGAGTGTTGAAAATGCAACAAGAAAATCTAGTTTTGACTTTGCCTTGGTCAAACTAGATTAAAATTTGAATTTCTATTTTAGTGGAATACTTGGAGGTAGTTAACCCCCTTAGGTGACGTGGCTCTTGTCACTCAGTTAACTCGGTAAATTCAAGTTGGAGAAGCTTGAGTTTAATTCTACATGATTGATTGCTAATTTGTAGCAATCTATTTCAGTTAATTTGAGTTATTGTCAGTTTAACTAGTTCTAATTGTCATAAAAACTGGTGGAGGTCAAGTTGTGGAAGTGGAACTTCAACCACACTAAGAGATCAACCAGTTAACTGGTCAGTCAACCTAAAATAATTGTAGAATGCAGATAATTTGAGTTACCCAATTGAGATGGATGTTCCAAAGTAGCGTACTATTAGTTATAGCATATTCCCATCTGTACAGGTGGTGCATGCAGTCATATATTGACCTAAGGCTATTTCACAATTCCTTGGTGTGAAATTTCTAAAAAATAGGGTCAATTTCCAAAGGGAACAACACAAGGAAATAGGAGCTTGGGAAGGCTTGAAATTGGCTAAGACTTGGGCCAAGTTCAGTCAGTCATGTAGAGGGATATACTATACACTTGTAGGGCATGCTCAGGCTTGAGTTGACATTATATTTATGATCTATTCTATTATTAATGCAATATAGATAGTAAGGGGTTTTGAGAAGTTACTTTCCCCTAGATAAATCTATGTGCATGTGTGATGTTTCCTTTTGCATGTCTACGATTCTTGTTTTAGATGGTGAATTAACTTCCGCAGATCAGTGAAGTAGCTTCAAGTCTTGTGATTTAGCAAATTTCATGAGCAATATTAAATCTACACATTAATTTCTACATCTTCTTTGGCATTCTCTTATTCAGTTTGGTGACATTATAAAATATGGAGATGGAAGCTACCTTTGAAGCTAAAGATATTTGGCTGGCTATGTTTGAGAAATAAGATACTTGGGTTAATCTTTCTAAGAGAGGCTTTTTGGGTCTTGGGATTTGGTCAATTTGTAGAAGGGAGGAGGAAAAAATTTCACATTTATTTTTGAAGTGTCCTTTTGCCATGACTGTTTGGAATTCAGTTTTACTGAAACTTAAGATACATTTTTCTTGGAATGATAGTGACTTGGAATCCTACCTAAAGGATTGATGTACACATTGTCTACATTTTACACACTCCCTATTTACATTGTGTAGGGTATGAGGCACTCTAGCCACTGCTTAATTTTTGAAGAAAGAGATATGGTCCTCAATTTCACAATTGCTAAGATTTTGGGATACTTCTTGGAATTGGGGCCTAGTAAAAGGACTTTTAAATCCATGTTTCCTACAATACATGTGTCGATGGGAGTATTCCCAAAGGATTTCTTTAATAGGGATGCTAGATATTTCGCTTGTGGTTGTGGTGGAGCGATTTTTTTGGACCTAGTTCATCATTTCGGGTTATATTGGGGATGTGGAGGGGATCAAATATGAAAGATGAAATTTATGCGTTGTGGGGGGATTTCTCAATTGCAAAATTCCTTGGTTTGGGCTCTCAACAAGTTTTTAGTGATTCTAAAGTGGTGGTTGAATGGAGAAGGAAATTATTACTTGGACATAGTTGCACTTGGTCATTGAAAGTAGTGAGTCCTAAGTCTTTTCAAATCTTTTAGCTACATCAACATTGAACATATTTACAGAGAATAAAATGGGCAGGAAGATGCCACTTCTGAAAAAGGGTTGGAGGCACCTCTAGGGACTATTTTTTTAGATGAATTTGTTGTTGGGGATTTGGTAATTGCTTGTCAGATTCCTTTTTGCTGATTTCTTGGGATTTGACTCTTTCTTTTTTGTTGTTTCTTGCCTGTTTCCTTTTCATGAATACTTGGCAGTATCTCGACAATTAGTTTCTACATGCTTATATATTTAGGGATATGTCTATTTTTTTAATAGGTTGGAAAAGGTGGAAGATTTTGTTTTTTGTGGATGTTAGCCTAATTTTTCTATATGTAAAATTGTGTTGATGTAAACTTTTTTATATTAATATATAAAATTGTTAGTTTTTTCAGTATTGAAAAAAAGAAGTAATGTAACATATCTCTATACTCCATAACATATATACCCACAAACATATCGCTAATCACATATTATTATCATCATCTCTCCCTTTTTTTTCGTCATTCTTCCCCTCTTAAAAAGAAAAGGAAAAGAGAATTTATAATTATTATTTTATAATGGTTTTCATAATTCAGAACTTCACTTTATATACCATAGTATAGTATTATATAAAATATTAATATATTATAATTATATTGATAGACATGTTTTATTTGAAATAGGATTTCTAAATTTTAATTTAATTATCAATAATTATTAGATGGATGGTCCACGGAATATTTTAGAATATTCTTAGAAGTATTCGCAAATCAAAAGCTATGATTTATTGCCAATGGTTTTTGCCCTTTTTTCATTTATTATTAAATTGATTTATTAAAGAAAATGTTATATGAAAAAATGTCATATGAAATGAATTATAGTTTTTTAGATATGTGATATTGATGAGCCGTAATATTGTAACAAAGCCTATTTACAAATAAAAAATCTCTATAATAAAATAGAGATGAATTTCAAGATTAAAAATATTGTTACATGTTTATAATGAAATAAATATTTTAATGCTTAACATAGATTGATACCTAACCTATTCATAAATAATACACATAATAATTATATTTATACACTATAAAACAAACAGCCTATCTGTAAAACAACAAGTCCCTGCCTCCGGGGGACTGTTTTGTGCCAAAAGTGGAAGAGATGTCAAAGTAATCAGCATGAATGGGATGGACTAGTTTAGTTGGGTCATGTCCTATCTTGCCATGAGCTTTTAAGTATATAAACCACTAAAGATGATTAGGAATATGTATAACATTTTTACCATGCGGTGGGAAAACACCTGCAATAGTATCAGAGCTTACGTAGTTTAAACCATACCAGTTGGTTGGAACCTGCAATAATATTCAGAGCTTACATAGTTTCAACCATAACAATTGATTGGGCTACCAGCCTATAGATGAAGCTAGCCACAGAAGCAACACAAAGCTGTTAATCTTTAAAACTAAATTTGAAATATTTTGTTGACCAACACCAGATTAGATGCCTCATACGTTTTCCAAATCAATGTCTATAACATAAAATTGCTGCAATACCAAAAGTGCTATACATGTATTCACTTTATATTTTAAAAAAGTGTCATACGTGTATTCACTTTGCATTTTAACCTGTTCAAAATACCAAATCTAAAAAGATCTTGAAACCTCTTGACATATTTCTGAGATTCGAGCGATGCTAGTTTGAGCATAGTTAGTTTGCTGATTAACTTGGTGGAGAGTTGAAAGATACCTGTTCGAAAATATTAAGAATCATTGGATGTTCTTCAGTGAAAAGATTTTGTTGATCGAATACATTATGTGGAAATTTAATTGAATATATAAAATGTATTATGATTGTGATGATCTCGTGTAAAATTAACTTATTAATAGGCATGTTAAAATTAATGTTAATGTATTAATTAAAAAATGTAGTATAATTATTAGATGTTTTTATTTGTGTATGGATATTTTTTCAGTAAATTTTATGGATTTTTAATTTTAGAATAGTAACTTCTAATTATGTAGTGTGGAAAAATAAGTTTTTTTTTCAAGGTATTAAAATAATTTATTTATTTAAAAATATATTTAAAATTATAAAAAAAAAATCAAATTTTATTTAAAATTATATTATCTAATTTCAATAAAACAAACACAAACATCGAATAATTAAACTATGTGATTAAAAAAATAATTATATAAATATACAATATATAAATGAGTAATAGTAATTATATACATTGTTCAAGGAACACAACGCAAGTGTATGGTATACATTTGTGTCTCTAGTTATGCCGGGTTCAAATTGCTCGAGACATGATCTAATTTGGAATAGTGTGTTCTACTTGGTGAAATAGAAGCAACCATATTAAAAAGTTACTAATACAACTGGATTTAAGATGAATCTGGACTAGTTAATACAAATTAAAAATAACATTGGTTACATATACTTTGATTGTATATTTATTAAATTTAGTAATGAATATTATAAAATGTCTTAAAAAAAATGTTGTAAGGGTGGTTGTATATGAATGACTAAGATTTAAATTATTTTTTATTGCTTTATGGTTTTTAATTCTATAGTAATTGGAATATTTAGTAGTCATGGAGCATGATCTCCTATCTACATTTAAGTTTAGTGAGCAACTTATACATCTGCAGGTAATATATAAAAACATCAATTAATAATTATTGTAAATAATGTCTCTTTGAACAGAGGAGGACACCAATGATTCCATCCACCATGTAGGACATATACAAAGATTGTTTTCATAACTAAACACTTGTTAGAATGACATGTTCAAAAGATTGTTTTCATAACTAAACACTTATTAAAACGACATATGCAAAAGATTGTTTTCATAACCAAACACTTGCCAAAAACAGATTAAAAGTGTAAGTTGAGTAATTTAATCATTTCCTCTTCTCGGAAATAATGAAAATAATTATAGAAATAATATTGAAACATATATCTATTAGAATACACAAGCAATGCATATAAAATTGATAATTTTTTTACACATTAAATGATTAAAATATTTCTAGTAAATGTTGTCTAGATATAGAGGGGCAATAGAGATCAACATGTGTTTAATGAACAAAATCAAAGCTCAAATCACATTCTTTGCATGTAGATATATGAAAAATATGAAGGTAATCCATTGAATACAATACATCTTATCTAGGGCTATGGGTGAATGGTTGTATCAACAATGCCAGAGTTTGAAGCTCAAGGTGGTTGTCTTCTTCTTTTATAGGGATGTGGGAAAATGGCTGTAACAAAAATCTTGCAATTTTGAAGCTTAGGGTGACTATATTCCTTTACAGTTGGATTAAGAGGGATTACAATGACACTGCAAAAATTTGGACTAGGATGGATTATAATGACAATGTCACATTTTCAAAACTCTAGGTAAATGTATCTTTCCGCCACTAGATAATCTATGCCTCCACTTAAAGTCAAGTTCATTATGGATAATTTTAGTCTAAAAAAGTGAAAATATTAATTCTTCTCTTATCTTATCAATGAGTCAATAGTATTCTCTATTCCTCATTGACATAGGAAATTAAATTGTAAAGTAAAAAGTAATATGATGTAAATATGTTCACTACACTTTAAATTGAAGAAATAAATACATATTCACTATCTTTTATCTGATATAAATTGAACTAATTTACCAAATACACCAATGATATAGAAAACATGTACTTGGAGCTAATAATTCATTCATTTATAATCTTAGATAAAACAACTTATCTTCTGGATGAGATAAAGAAAGAACATTCTCACCACTCATGCTAGGTACACTCACTAAAAAAAGCCTAGCATGGATAATAGTTGATCAATGGATAATAGTTGCTCCTTATCAATGAGGAGAAAAATAAAAGGATTCAACCAACTTAAGAATTCATCATGCTAATGCATTAATATAATGATTGAACAAAAATAATTCCATTGCTTAATGGAAGCATTTATCCTAAACCAATCTTTCTAATACAGGGAAGGTAACATGTATGTTGAGAACCTCCAATAGGATTTATGCCATTTATTTCCAAGGATATGCCAAATTACAACACATCATGCTCCTTCTTAGATTGCGTTAATGATTTAAACTATATTTGGCACTAGTTTTTTCAATTACTAAATATAAGACATATTTTTTGAATTATATATATATATATATATATATATATATATATATATATATATATATATATATATACCTAAACAGTAAATTCACATTTATATTTTAATTGTTAGTGTATTTTGAAATAAATATTGTTTGAGTATGAATTGGTTATATCATTGACCATTAACAATAAGGTAATAAAGAGAAATTATTTATTCAAAGATGTTAGGTACAATTTTGATGATGCAATGATATAAATAAATTTGAATATACATTAAGCCTTTTTCTAGGTCATCTATTCAATGAATCACTAATGCTTGTGACAAATTTGTTCATTCAATAAATTGTGTTGTAGTATGTACTATAATTGATGTTTATGCATTAAAATAGCTAAACACAAAAATGAGAAAATATTATCAATTCTTTATTTTTATTTTCTAGTGGAATTAACAACTACAAAATGTGATCTTCATATTTAATTTAAATAATTTAAAGCAATTGCAAGTCGTTTTTACATCTCTTAATTGATTTACTTAAATAATGAAAATGATGAATAATGATAACAAGACTCAAAGAAAGGAAAATTAACGAAGTCTACCTAAATTTGAAAAGCCTTATATTGTTTCCCTTCCCCCAGAAAAGGAATATAAGTATTTGAAGACATGTTTGGGTCTATTTACAAAGTGTGAACTCTTATCATTTTTGGAATCAATATGTTTTCATTTGAGCATTCAAGAACTTATGTGTTGATGAACAATGCAACCATGCCTAATTTCTTGATTTATTATAGTAAATTTACAATACCATTATGCATTTCCTTATGAAAACTATTATAAATGGATTTCATTAGAGAAATTGCTATGGAATAAAATTTATATTTTACCTAAATTATGTTTTATGTAGGTATCATTGAAGACTTAAGGATGTGAAGTGGTCCTCTTTCGTTTCTTAGCTGTCTTGACTTAAGGATCTAAAATCAATCTCTTTCCTTTCTCAACTACCTCAATTTGTACACAAAAACCTTGAAGCTTAATGGATATGGTAATTGATTATGCCCAAGGGGTAGAAGGTTGTGAGTATGAATAGTTAAGAAATGAATGAGGTGGGTTCTATGAAAAGGGGAGATAATTATGTTTTAGCATTAATGAGAACCATGGAAGAAGTTGAACATGCCAATAATTGAAGATAGTCATTGTCTAGGTTACATGTAACAAGACCATGGAAAACAAGAAACAAATATCAAACATTGTGGAGTGTCATAAGGATGACAATTAACATGTATCAAAGATTGTATTGGGATGAAAATCACCCTACTATGAGGTGTCACAACCGACGGGCACCCAATTTGTCATCTTTCTAGCACATGTCTAAGACATTTTTGAACATATTTTTCCCATTTTCATCATCCCAACAAGCTTTTTTCCCATATAAATTCTTTTTGGTCAAGTTACAATTATCCACTTAATATTCCATTTTAATTCTCATTCTTATGAATTTAAGAATATAAGTAACTTTCTATGATAACTAGTGGTATTTAGGAGGTAGAGCTACATAAGTACCTTCATACAGGAGTAAGACACAAGCATCACAATGGATAACTGCTACAACTCCCTTGTTCCAAGTGTTGCAACTCCCAGTAACTAGGTGCTACAACTCCTGGTTATTAGATGTTGTGACTCCATATTACTAGTTAGGTGTTTCAACTCCTTATTTCTAGTTGCTACAACTCACCATTCTAGTGCAGTGTTACAATTTCGAAATGATGCAACTCCAAAGCATTGTGAATTTGTGGTGTTGACCATTATGTTGCAACTCCAAGGTTCTACCACTCATGTTGTAACTTTGAGTCTCTGAAACTGATGATGTGACTCTAGGTTGTTGACATATGCTACAAATCATTGCTAAAACTCACATTAGTGCCAGTGTTACAACTCATTCCAATAGCCACTACCACAACTCTCATTCAATTGACCATTTGGGAAAGGAACTATAACTCTGGACAACTAGTACAACATGTCATCTTAGCCATATAGTTTTCTCCAATATATGACCTAGATTAGTCAACCAACAAATACCTAACAAAGGAAAGTGATAAGGGAAGTTGGTCGCTCCATAAGGAAAGCATGATCCAACTGGCACTTGTCACACAACTCATTGAGTCAACATTTTCCCAATTTTCTATCTTCCAAGGAATTCATTGTAACTATATGGAACAATAAAGTTCCCACGACTTCCCATAAAAATATCAATTTAGTTCATACATTTGTATAAATAAAACAACCACAGATAAAAAAAATAATCAATCAAAATCTGACATCTAGAATTTGGAGAGACTCATATATTCTATAACTACAATTTAATTTCTGCAATACAAGTTTTTGTTCCTTTCCAATTCATGTTGATGGTGTGTTGATAAGTTGATGCTTTCGTATTCCTTTAAATATTGCCTCAGATAATGAGGTAAGACCCCTCCTTAGTGAGGCATTATCTACAACATTATAGTGCAAATGTAGTTTTATTTACATTATTTTATTTCCAGTAATGTGTCTGTTTATTTTCTTGCTACACCTTTGATATCTAATTCTAATATTTACATAGTGGTGCAAATATGAGATTTAGTTTTTTTAATTTTCAAAGCTTATAACTCTAACATGTGCTTTGAATATCATTTCTTTAACATTAACATTACAATTAACACTACAATGCTCTAGTTTTCATATTTTTCGAAGTACGATGTTTTTAGATTTACCTTTTGTTCCCATAAATTATAATTATTTTTGTGGTGAGATTCCTTATAACATAACATGGCCTAAATCTCGTACAACTTGTGATTTATTACAAATTTATTAGCTATTTTATTTCATGTGCACTCTAAAAAATTCAAGATCGTTTAAGAAACTTGAACAAGTCACCCTCTATTTCTAGTGTGTTTACTTTTCTATATGTGTTTACTTTCTTACGAGTGGATTTAATTTCCTACAAGTGTGCTTTTTGCTATCTTGGAAGAGTGGTTTTGATTGCAAGTGTGGTGTGGATTTATCTTGGTGACTTGTGAAATCACTTTAATATCTAACCGTGTGACATTCACCTAGAATACTACAACTACAATAACATAGAACATATTGTACTAGCATATACAAAGCATGAGAATTTACAGATTCCATATGAACCTCATATAAATAATTAAATGTACATATCTTCTTTTTTTTTCTAAGTAATTAGAAGGTAAGTGAAATTCCACCAATAAACTCTACTGAGAAACTTTAAATTCTAATGTCAACACACTTAAATTGACCATTCATGAATTTTGTTTTCTTAAATATTTTTTTAATCCTAAAAATAGTTTAAAAATGAAACACCCAAGTGAAATAAAGTCACATAGTTATGATTTAATCAATGATAAATTGAATTTTCCAAAATAAGAAATTAAAATGATTTTTTTATTAAAAAAAATTAAAAAAAAATAATTTTTTAGGAAATTTTGAATAACTTTCACAAAGAATAGAAATAATGAAAATTCAACTAATGACTATAAGACAATAACTATAATCCCTAGATAAAAGAAATGCCTAATAATAATATATCATATCATATATGTGTGTAGACTCATGTGGGCCTTATAAGGCGATTCAACATATTGGCTCCATCGCCTACAAACTTGCCTTGTCAACCACTTCAAAAATCCACCCCATCTTCCACGTCTCTCGCCTCAAGAGACCATGTAAAATTCATCAACCATGGTCAAACATCATCAATTTGGCATACCTAACTTGTATGGTCAATGTGTTCTAACACCAACCATAGTAAACATCGGTGTGAAGGTGAACCATAGTCACCATGGACGATGGTCGCAATGTCAATTACATATCAATATTTAATCAATCTTGCTCTACTAAATATTTATTCTTTGGTTTATATACTCATATTGTTATGATTAATATTTCCCTAGAATGACATTATACGACTTATTTATGGGATGAACAAGTATTTTCAACTTATTTCCCTATTATTTTACTCGAAATTCGAGCAGGAGCACTCGTTGGATGCAAAATTTAATTTTGCATCCAAGAACCCATGTTTCATACTTTCGATGGATCCTACTACATGAAAAATGAGAAATACATGAAAAAACATGATTGTAATCATGTTTTTTCATGTATTTCTCATTTTTCATGTAGCAGGGCCCATCAAAAGTATGAAACATGGGTACTCCGTGGATGCGGGATTAAATTTCTCATCCAACGATGCTCTCGCTCGAAAGGCATTCCTCTAGAAAATGAATATGCATATGTAAAAATTTGATTTATTACAAGCTATTTCGCAAAGGTTAGAGCATAAAAGGATCTCATATCAATTGTAACTAGTACAAAAAAATTTAATAATGTGGTTGATATACACCCATTAGGGGCATTTTCCACATTTTCTATGCTAATTGGCATATGAAAATGATGTCAATTTGCTAAGAGGTCAATGTTGCGAGGTTCAATTTCTTCTGTTTTATTACTCCTCTTAGTTCTACCAATCACAACCTTTGCAACACTCTCTTAAAAAATACTATATAAACTTCCACATCCAACGAGTGCTCCCGGTCGAAATTTGAGTGTGAGTATATATATATACATACACACACACACACACACCTTCGCATATTTGAAACTTATATACGTATATCATATATTTTGCATGTCACCTTAAATTTTGACATTTCAAAGTTCCCAACTATATATATATATATATATATATATATATATATATATATATATATATATATAGATATAGATATATATATCATGATTAACTACTTAATTTTTGTGAAAAAAATTACTTTTACTTATTGATAAATGAAACATGATTATTTATGTATTTGCTTTATAATTTCAATTTGTCATCTCTACTACATTTCTTTTCATTCCCATATATTTTTTACTACTCCCATTTTATTTCATATGTTACAAATTAAATTAAATCTTACTCTTAAGAACCACCTTGTGCCTCCACTACATAGCCTTAGAAATCACATCTCATATTTTCAACTTATCTCCCCACAATTTCACTCAAATTTTGAGTGGGGGCACTCATTGGATGAAAAATTTAATTCCTCATCCAAGGAGTACCCATCTTGCATACTTTTTATGGACCTTGCTACATTAAAAATGAGAAATACATGAAAAAATATGATTGCAATCATGTTTTTTCATGTATTTCTCATTTTTCGAGTACATTAGAGAAATTTTGAGGTAAAAAATGGGTCTAAAAAAATGTATAACAGAAATCAAATTTATAAGAACCAATAGAATTCAATATGATGATGTCAACCATGGGGGATGATTCACTATTTTTGGAGTAAAAAGAAAATAAAGATTAAAAAATAAAAATAATAAAAAAACTACTTTTTCAGCTTATCTCCCTACTATTTTACTCAAAGTTTGAGCGAGAGCACTCGTTGGATGAAAAAATTAATTCCTTATGCAAGGATTATCAATGTTGCATACTTGAGGTGCTCCCAATCAAAGATTCTTCGGACTCCTGTAACCATATTTGAGCTCCTTAGGGATTCATATTTTTGAGGCATTGAGATATCTTAGCTCCTATAACAAAAATACATGAAAAAACATCATTGCAATTATGTTTTTTCATGCATTTCACATTTTTTGTGTGGTAGGGTCCATCGAAATTATGCAACATGGGTACGCGTTGGATGAAAAATTAAATTCTGCATCCAATGAGTGCTTTCACTTGAAATTTGAGTAAAATTATAGGGAGATAAGTTAAAAAATACTACTCATGTTGCATACTTTCGATGGACTCTACTACACAAAAAATGTGAAATACATGAAAAAGCTTGATTGCACATTCGAGCTTCAAACCCTGCAATTTCGGTCCTATGCAAACCAACTTCTGTGAACTAACATCAAACTCGTGTGAGCCAAAATAAAGAAATAAGAATGATTGATTAGCATCAGTTTCATTATTGCAAAAGGAAAACCTAAGTGACATCAAGAAGAAACTTGGATAATCATCTTGGTCCTTCGATAATTATTGTGCTGGATATCATTATGGTAAAAATAGATTTTCTCTTCTCAATTGGGAGGATATTTTCTTAGTAGGATAGACCGTTGGAAAGGTATTGATGAGACCTACATAACTATGCTATTTGTAGGGTATTTATGACATCATAACTACATCAAAAATACAAATAACTTATCTCCCTACAATTTTATTCAAATTTTGAGTGGGAGCACTCGTTGGATGAAAAATTTAATTCCTCATCCAAGGAGTACCCATGTCACATACTTTTGATGGACTCTGCTACACGAAAAATGAGAAATACATGAAAAACTATGATTGAATCAACCTACGACACCAGCCGAGCTGCCAACAGGTCGCGTGCATCACTCTTGCTGCTCTGGCCCGCAACCCCTTGGTAGATGTGGGGCATTAATTATCTTTTATTTTTTAATATTTTAAATTATGTGTTTTTGCTTTAAATTATTTTAATCTATATATATATATATATATATATATATGGGGGCCATTAATTATTTTTTATTTTTTAATATTTTAAATTTTTTGTTTTTGTTTTAAATTATTTTATTCTATGTTTTTTAATATATATAGCACTGTAGATGACATTATTTGATAATAAGACCATCAATCTACAAGAATTTCTCAACACATAAGTCTATCATGGTGCCAAGGGGGTCTGAAGGAGAGATTCAAGTGGTTTTAAACTCATATTTTCAAATTATCTCCCTATGTTTTTACTCAAATTTCAAGCGGGAGCACTCACTGGATACATAATTTATTTTTTCATGCAAGGAGTACCCATGATGCATACTTTTGATGGACCTTACTGCATGAAAAAGTGAAATACATGGAAAGCATGATTGCAACAATGTTTTTTCATGTATTTCACATTTTTCATGTAGTAGGGTCCATCGAGATACAAATGCATTTTGTAGCATAATTAATGTAAAAGAATTCAGAATATTAAAATGACTTAAAAAAAGTGTGTAATGATTTTAAATTAGTTTCATTAACTAAGATGAGGTTGAAATAAACAATACCATAATTCTCCTTTAACAAATGGATAATGGTAGGTTATACCAATAGAGATTTATAGGGAAAAAATATAACAAAAAGCAAGGAAAATCCCTTACATGGGGATATTGATTTAGGCATGAGGAAAATGGTTCTATATTCTATAAGAATAAGAGGGTGATGAGGTTTATATTCCCCTTCTCTTCTTAAAAGATTTGGGATGCAGAAACCTCATGGATAACTACTGCCATAGTTTGCTAATTAGTTATGATTACATGATTTCAATTTTTATTTTTCATATGGGTGTGGGTTATATTTCATTCTATTAAAATATTTATATTGATGCATACATTAAGGAACAAAATTTATAACCATACCACCAACAGATATATATATATATATATATATATATATATATATATATATATATATATATATATGTTGGTGGTATGGTTATAAATTTTGTTCTGGTATATATATATATATATATATATATATATATATATATATATATATATATATCTTCCTTCAATGCAATTTGATGGAATAACTTCATTTTCTACACCTATTTTGTATTGAGCATTCCTTAGGATATGTTAAACATCATAAATAAACATTAAAAATAAATCAATGAAGAAAGTTTGACATTAAATTCGACATGTCGTATGAGTTATCAATTATGAATAGAAAATATGTGGACATCACCTATGTCGGTTTGAATTTTTTCCCACAATTTTTTGAATGAAAAACTAAATAATATATTAGATTTTTCATTCATGTTTGATATAACAATACCTAGCATGATACTACTATATATGGAACCAAGTAATAAGACCTATAAGTCTTTAATGTTCCTATCAACGGTTAATCGAGTGGAGAGAATTTAGATATAGATTGATCTAGGCTACGTTAAGTGATTGGGTATCTCTATATGACTCACTTATAATGAATTTGGTATCCCCATATGGCTCATTTATTATTATCATTATCGTCATTTCCAAAAGCATTCCATTTTCCAAAACTCAAAAGTATAGAAATGAATCTATATTGAAACTCAACCATTACTTAATGACAAAGAAAATTGATTCAATGGGGAAGATATACATGTATATGCTTCTTGCATTAGCCATTTCCCACCTATAAAATATAAGCAACTTTATCATCATTATTATGGTGGATTTGGGTGTATTAAGTGATTGAGGAACACAATTATGAAACATTATTTATTTTAAATAATATATTCTATAATTTATTTATATTAAACTTTTATGTAAAGTATGTCATGTCATGTCGATATTTTGTCATGTATTTCACCATTTAAAATATTTATATTTGATCATTTTACCTCATTCCATCGTCTGTTTATAACCATTTTTATTGTGTTCTTCAAGAATATATTAGAACAACCTTATGAGAGTTAAGCAATTAATTATCATTTATTTCATTTGTTTTTAATGAATTAAAGAGGACTGTGGTTACGTTTTCTAATGAAAGTGATGCCTAGTTCTATCTGTATATCTCCTATGAAGTTCCCATAACCAACCTCCAAGGTTGACATATCTACGTAACTTCCCTATAAATTACATAACATGGGTTTTGTTCCTATAAATTACATAACATGGGTTTTGTTCCTAGAGTTGATGAAATGGATTCATGTTATCTAGATTGTATTCATGTTCATTCCACAAGCCTCCAACTCATGATCAAAGTTTCAGTCAACTTGAGTTAGGAAGAAAAACTAACAAATCTAGATGTGATATCTGGAGTAATGAAGAGGAATTTGGAAACTATGCAACATGAGTTTTATGAAGAACATCCCCAATTAAGTTAATCACAAGAAGATTCCATAGAAAGTTTGTGGATTGGGAGATACGTGAGGTTATTTCAAGAATTGTTTTTCTATTGCATTTGTTCCCAAAGCACATCCAAAATAGAGTGCATAGTCAACAAAGGAACCAAATCAAGCTACTTCAAGATAGTTTTATGTTATAAAAAACCATATGTAATTAGATCTTGAATTTTTTAACTAATATCAACCACAAACAAACACATAAAATATCATGTAATCTTTCCCTAATTTGATAGTCCATATTTGGGGAATTTGTTTCAATTCACCCCATTTTCCTTTGTATAAATTTATGGACAAAGAACAAAGAAGGTGGTTGTAAAAGGTTGTAAGAGAATAACTAAGGTGCCAAATTATGATCTATTTAGTTCAAGGTTTGATCTTTGAGAAAATGATGGTGGAAATGATGTAATCATGACTTTATTTCTAGATTATTGCAACTGTTGGTGCTGGCCTTTGAGATTCTTGGTTATGTAAATAAATTTTGATTCTATAAATTCTTAGGCATCGTGTCACCAATTTGTAGGTCCCACCAGCTTGGCCCATGCTGCCCCATTCATTTCCTCTTCGTAATGTATTATATATTAGTTGTTTTTGTAGCTTGTTTTCTTCTTTGATTTCATAATTAAAATATAGTTTTATTCCCTTGAATGCCCCATTTATTTATTTCTACGATAATTGAATGTTGTTTTGCTTACAATTGTTGCTTGGTTGCATGACCAAGATTTATCATTGAAGGGAAATGATAAATCTATAAATTTATGGTTGAATCAATGTGACATACTTGTAACCTATCAAGCAAGGGATTTTTGTGCAACCCAATTATCACAATATCTCATTTCTTTTCCCTTTCATTTCTTACATTCAAATTGTTGTTTGGTAGAAACAAGATTACTTTTTGAAGGGAATTATATGCATTGTAACTCTTCCTTGGCTGCATTAACATTTTGTTAGGTCATTATGAAATATTGCAACTTGTGGTGAAGGGGCTTTGTGTTGACACCCCAATTAGCACACATATTGATGAACCCCTGTATTGCAACAATAATGTTGGAACTCCCAAGGCTACCAACTTAAATTATCAACCCGGGGTTCGTATAAACTTAAGAGGTGTCGAAACTATACGTGCAACATAAAATGTGTCATATTTTCATTGATATGATGTAATGGAGTTAATTTCATGAAATAAAAGCCTAAACTAATTGTGGAAATGGAAACGTTTCTCTATTTGTAAGAAATGGAAATGCTACTTACTAAAATGTAAACACTAATCCTAATTGCAAGAAGGTAAAGGTTATGCCATTTGTAGGAATGAAAAGTACTTGTCTATTTTCATAATGTAAACCTTGTGATACTTGTAACAATGTGAATCGTTAGTCTAATTGTAGAATGTGAAAATTTGCCTTGGAAAAAAATTAATCCTATGCAAGAACTAAAATTTGTGAATGAAATCCCAAGAGCATGAATTCAAAGAAATAATCCTAATCTACTTTGTAAAAAGGAAAGTCCCAAGTAGTTTTTATTCTTCCCCAATCATGGATTTAGAGCCTAGGGGTCATCATTCAAGCCTAAGAGACACAAAAAAAGATTTTAGAGAAAATATGGTCAAGTTTGCACATGCTATAGGAGGTGCTACAAGAGGTGCTACAAGAGGTGCTACACGAGGAGATAACTTTCCGAATGCCCAAGTAAATAAAATAAAATAGGATGGATTTTTTTTTGTTAATAAGTATGGTGTATTAGGACTCCATTCCAAGTGGAATCACTCCAAAATACTCCTATTGACACGTGCTTAAAAATAGCAAAAAAATACTACTCTAAAAACTAGAAATTGAAGAACTAGTGAGCTAGTTAACCTACCAAATTCCTAACCTAATCAAGTGAAAATTTTATGGGGTAATTTTTTTATTAACTTGAATGTTTTTATGAACCAATATAGGTGGAATCAACTCAAATGAATCTCACTAACATGTTCTAAAAAATATCATACAATTACTATTGTTTTGCTACAAGGGACTTCTAGAAATTCTAGATTTGTGAACTAATAACCCAATCCAAGTAGATCAATGATAGAGATGACTTTTCAAAGTTGTTATAAGAATAAGTAATTCTTGTGAATTTGTAAATAACCTGCAAAGAAACTCACTTCAATCATTTAACTAATGTAACCTACAACAAAAGAAGCATGAATAGTAAATGCATAAATAAGAGATGAAAGTGAAAAAGACATTCAAAGGGACATAAAAAAATTATACAAGAGGGATCTAAGGCTCTTGGGATGGCTAAGACCAAGAAAACTCAGATTCCTTTGAAGTAAACCAATATTTAGAAGCTAAAATGGCACCAAACTTCATTATTTGAATCCATCCAGGTACATCCCTGCTAGAAATGAAAGTGGAGCACCTAAATAAAAAGTTTTCTCCACAAGAAGATTATGAAATACATGCCTCTAGAGGAAAATTTGAATTGGTACTTATACAATTGATAGGGAAGCATTCTCCTTGAAAGGAGGAAGATTTCCACTCCAAAATCCCTCAAACAGTGGATCTAGTTCCAAAACAAGGAATTTGCATTAAATGACAGGGAACACATTCCTGGATTTTCTCAATCACTGGATCTTCAGAATTTGTGAAATAATTTCATAATATATTGTTCATTTATTATCCAATGTTGATCCTCATGTAACAGGGAGAAAGTCCCTATATTATCTCATCCTCGAAATCTTCATAATCTGCCCAATATTCTCACAATATTCTAGAAAAATAAATAATATTAGGCACAAATATGCAATTATCTCTAAACCTCCTATTGTCGCTATGAAAAAAACCCTCCAAAATTTTTCCTACACTCGAATTTTGTAGCCTACTGCAAATTTTGTGATCACTTGTTCCATAGTCACTTCTTGGTTAGTTGATGTTTTGGGCTCCCTTCTTGGATTGGAAGTGTCGAGGGTACCTTTTCACACGTTCTTAGTCAACAATAAGTGCATGAACACATTCTTTTACACAAGTTTGAATTAACATAGCATGGTCCATCAAGACTGTGCTTGTGCAATGTCCAACCCATGTCGACAGTCAGTGTGCACTCATAGTTTCTCACTTCTAGCTGCGTTTGTACTTTTATTTCAGTGAGTTTTGCAAACTGTCGCTTTCGCGCACCTTTGTTTTTGCTAGTGCCGTTTTCATGTTTTCAACTATTGCTTTTGCTTTCTTTCATTCTTATTAGTTTCATTTTCATGTTATCTTTTCTATGGCATGTGTCACTTTCACTATCGTTCACACATCGCAGGTGTCATTCACAATGTACCTATCGTCATCTTTTCAATGTTGAGTGTCGCACGATGTACATAAGATTTATTTGGTGGTTTCAAGAGGTTATATTTCTAAAAATGAGTTGATATTACCAGATATACATCTGTCTCACTCATTTCGAAAGTTTTAAGCCCTGTCGCACAAGTGTTGTCTTTGTCATCGCAAAGTGTATCTTGAGTGTCACACTTGTCGTAAGTTGTCACAAAGGTTGTCACACTAAGGGAAGATGTGTTCATGTGTTCCTAATGATATATGTTGTGTTGTAAAATGTCTAAGTGTGTGAACACAGTCAAGTCCTATCACTATTCACATAAGTTTCACTGACCCCACACATAGCTAAATTTCTGAAAATTCCCAGCAACTTAGCTTCATTTGACCTTCCTGAACTGCGCATTGTGCAATCCTAAAGCTGCAACCTTTCCTGTTGACACTATGAAATGCATAGTTCCTTCCTCCTAGGACTGTACACTACATAGTGTCACTGCTCAAGCCCGAGCCTTGACCTCGAAAATTGCACAATTCAGCCCTCTAGCCTCTCCCCAACTATGTACTGTGCAATATATGAGCTCAAGCTCAAAACTTGAACTCTTGAACTGTGTAAATGCATAATCATCAGGCTTAATTTTCCTCTTATAACTATGCATTTGGCTGAAACAATGCAAAATCCCTTAGCTTGGTTCATTGACTCCCAAAACTGTGTAACAGTTCTCTCTCCTGCTCAGTCAGTACTACACATTGCATAGTATCAAGGCTCAAGTCTCAACCCTGAGCTCTTGAACTACACAATTGTGCAATCACCTAGGCCCCTCTATCCTTTAGAACTACGAAAAAGGTTGATCAACTGCCCATCCCCTCAACCTGTCACAATGAGCTTCTAGATTGCACAATTTTCTTCCTCAGTCCAATCGGAACTTCACATTGCATGGTCTCAAGGCTCAATATTCAACCCCTGCTACCTGAGTTGTGTAATTGCATAGTTACTAATCATATTTCCCACCCTATCACCTGGCTCCGACTAAGTCAGTGTTGAAGAATCTAGGGAAATTAGATATAGTAAGATTCTTATAGAGTTGATAACAATTTGTGGAGAACGTTTCCAATTTATATTGTTAGCTTGATCTTCTTCTCTTATTATTATTGTGTGTGTGATTACTTCATCAAACTGCCACCAAAACACAAGAAACAAGAACACAAGATATTGGCTCTCTACCATGGGAAAACCTCTCTCTCTTAGAGATGAAGACCCTTTCATAAATTTCTCTTATTGAAGCTTCTTATTTATCAATGCCAAACCCTACACCCTCGACAAGAATATCCTCCAAGCCCAAGTCAAGTCCTTCCTTATTCTGGCACTTTATTTCCTGACACTTTGTCCTCCTTCTTCCGACACTTCATTCCCCAGCACTTCGTGCTCCTTCTTCGTTTGGAAATTGGTGATAGACCTTGTTTATGTGATCTCTACAAGAGATACTTATCTTTTATACTTAGTGAGACCATTCAAGTATGAAGACACCTTCCTTCTCTTGTCCAACTGATCTTCTTCTTGATGTGTAGTTGCAGACTTGATGTGATAGTACTACAGCCCTAGTTTCGCACTTGTGTGAGAGGTTTCACTTATGTTTTGACTCCTTTTTCCTTCGCTTGTAAGAGTATCTTCTTCACTTGAGTAGGAGGTATGATAGGCCTAAGTTTCTAGCCCAAACAAGGAGGAATATGCAACTGTGATCTTGTTGTCATTATAACCACAGAATGTCCTCCTTTTCTCAGACGTGTGACTATATTTCACCCTTAAATCAACCCTCCAGACTTTGGTTTTGTCTTATTCTTCTTCGCTACACTAGAGCCTCCTTTTACTTCGACTTTCTTCACTTTTTCTTGGTATTGCTTGCTTGCAGATTTCAGAGGTAGATTTCTTGTCTTTGGAGGAGTGGACAACCTCTATAGATAGAGGTTTGTCCCTCCTTTAGGCTGACTTGACTTTTTTCTTCATTTTTGCTTCTTTAGTGATGTCTTTTCTTGGAGAGTATTTGTGACTTTGCTTGTGGGGATATATTTGACTCTTATACAAATATATACCTAGTGTAACATGCCCTTAAGGGTCTTCAACATTTATTTTGACTCTTTGACTTACCTATAGTACTTTGACATGTGTTAGACCTATTTCAATGAGCAAGAAACTCATTGATAAATATAACAAAAATAATATTTCTTTTCTTTTATAAATAAAAATATCAAAAGAACATTTATGAAGACTGAGCCTAATTACACTTCAACACTCCCTCTTAACTAGGGAGGTATTCATATATCATTACATGGTGTTTGTCTATTTTTCAATCTTGAATAATTCACATAAGAGAAGTGGGATTGAAAATCCATATGTTATAGCATCATAGTAACCAACACTATTTATATCAAGGCCTTGACTAACATCTCTATCTCTCATAAGATCAGAGCACAATGTTGGCGAGACCAATGACATATAGACAGCTTAATCATTGTCTCTCAAGGTACATACCCACTCGGGTGTTCACTGAGCATGAAGTTCTAGGACTATTCTTGTCTTGGGTTCCCAAGCCTCAAAGAATATCGGTCCTCTTGCCTTGGATGACCTACACATCCTCAAAGAGTATCGGATGCTAGAAATTACCCAATCCTCCCATTCTTTATTCCTAAGTGAAGACAAGAATGTTGTTTCTATCTCTTCCTCTTAATTGAGGAAGACATGCCCAAGTTTCCTCTGATCAGGAAATTTACCAAGATCCTTTGTAATTAGGAACTTGTTAGAAATCCCTCTTAGCTAGGGACCCGTCCATTCATCAACAACTTCTTCTTCATGGGTCCTTCAACTGCTTGATCTCCTTATTTCTTTTGATTTCATGAAGTCTTTGTTTGAACTTCTTCTTGCTAGGCACCGACCATCGATCACTTTCCTCCCTGGCTTGTCATGTCATTTATTCCTTTGTAGAAAGTGGCCTTCTTGATATATGTCAGGTTCTTTCATCATCTGGCTACTCGTTTTTCATCTGACTATGCTTCACAATATTTATCATATAGATGCTTAGTTGTACTTGCTTGTTCCCATACTTTGATTTAGTAGCCCTTCATGAATTCATCTTGATATTTCTTCAACATCGAATGGTTCTTTTGCTAGATTGATTATTCATCATGACATCTTTGTAGAGTTGAATCAGTTATCTACACCGTACTATCTCCAAGGCCTTCATAGGTGTCAAGGGTCCTTTGATCTTTTTCTTCCTTTCTCAGAGTTGTCATGCCTTCTTTCAGGAGATGTCTTTAATGGATCTTGTCATATAGTGATTCTTTGTGACCATGGTGTTCTTCACATTCTTGATCTCTTTCTTCATTTGATTCTTCTTGGATTGATTAGTTAACCACCTTATACTACTTATGGGAGCACTTCTTCATGTTGACCTTCTTTGTATTGTAGTACATTCTTTCGAGCATGTCATTAGTGAAACATATCCTTTTATGCTTGATCATGTCTTAGAACTATTACCATGACTCAATAATATATATGATGAAATGACTTAAACTTTGACGTATACATACCTCATCTTGATTTTTCTTTGATCATCTTGTCTTCATTTGATTGTCCTTGGTGTAGCCTCTCATGCTTCATCTTTTTTTGCCTGCATATTATCATTTCCTTGAATCCCATGAATGGGGCTCCCAATGAGACATCTGCTCTTGTTTATGAACCTTCTTTTGAAGATTCTATCAGGGGATCTTGAAGACCCTTACCCTGCAAATGTTTCTTCCTTTTGATGATGGAGGCCTTATAATATTTTTAATCATGATCAATTATTATTTCATTGTGGATGAGGTCCTATAATAGGTATGCTCCTTCTACATGAATATCTTGAGCTATATATACCATGCTCCAATATTCTAGAAGATATCTTTAAACATGCATTCTATTCTATTTCTACATGCTCCTATACTACTCAAAACTTTGAAAGAAGACTTTAAGTAAAGAGGTTAACTCAGTCATAGTAGAGATTTGGAGGATCTTCCTTCATCTACTTCTTGTCTTCTTCTTTCACTTCTTGAGTTACATGAGCTTCTTCCCTTTTTATTTTGTTTTTGTTGTCCTTCTTAATTTTAGCAGAATCCCTTTTGCAGTGTCCATATTCTTGGCATCCAAAGCATTGGACTTTGGACATATCTCTATTACTTGTTCTTTGTGGACCAAATTTCCAAAATTTTCCCATTCTCTTGGCCATGGTTGCAAATGATTGCTCCTTTCATCCCACATTATCCTTTGTTTCAAGTCTATTTTCCTCTATCCTACATAGAGACCATAGTTCACTTAGTGGGGAAACTTCCTTCTTGGCATATATGCTTGATGTGAAGTTGACCCAATCCTCAGGTAGAGAATTGAGTACTATAGTTGTCATTTCTCTGTCAGACATTACTTCTCCTAGTTCTTGAAGTTGATATCTCATCTTAGAGATATTCATGAAGTAGGGAGCTATTCCTTCCTTTGATATCTCCATTTTGTAAAAATAATTTTGTAGAGATATCACTTCTCCAGTTGTGCTTACTAAGAATAGATCTATTAGTTTATCATAGATTTATTTTGATGTTTCAAATTTGGAGACATAAGGAATGAGAGAGTCCTTGATAGATTCTATTAGAATCCTTTGAGCTCTTGTCTCATCCTTATTTTACTTGGCTAAGGCTTGATTTTGTTCCTTAGCAGGGATAGTGATATTCCTTTGATGAGGTCTAGGAGTTCATTCTCCTTGAGAAGTAAATCAATCCTCTTCTTCCATGCAAGGAAGTTAGTAGTCCCGACCAATTTGTTGCTTTCCTTAAAAACAATCATTGATGTACATTCAGGAGGGGACATATATACTTACTTGATAGAGTTTGTGATGTAGCAGTCTTGCTTTCTTCTTGAAGAATTGATGGCTTGCCTTCTTGGATCTTGATGATCTTCAAATTGCTTCCTTCAAATAGACTTGCTTGATGATGAGATATACTTGGAGAGTGAGGCTTGACTTGTAGTTATTTTTCCTTTGTAGATGATGTAATTTGGTGTAGACCCTTCATTGGATGGATCTTCTTGTAGGTGCCTTTATATGCAAGGCTTCTCTTCTTACTTACTAGTCTTCCTTGATGGATAGTAGATAGTAGACCTTTCTTGTTCTTTATGAATTTGAGACTTCTTGAATTGATGCTTCAAACTTATAGATATCCTTGAGATGTCCTTCCTTGATGAGTCACCTTATGAGTATTCTTGAGATTCCCTTTCCTTGATGTGTCACCTAAGCTCTGATACCATGTTGAAGAATCTAGGGAAATTAGATATAGTAGGATTCTTCTAGACTTGACAAAAATTTGTGAAGCACTTTTCAATTTATATTGTTAGCTTGATCTTATTCTCTTATTATTGTTGTGTGTGTGATTACTTCGTCAAATTTCTACCAAAACACAAGAAATAAGAACACAATATATTGGCTCTCTGCCAGGTACAAACCTCTCTCTTAGAGAGGAAAACCCTTTCGTAAATTTCTCTTATTGAAGATTCTTTTTGATTAATGCCAAACCCTAGACCCTTAAAGAGAGTATCCTCCAAGCACAAGTCAAGTCCTTCCTCCTTCTGACACTTCATCCTCCTTCTTTCGGCACTTCGTTCCCTGACACTTCGCCCTCCTTCTTCCTTCGGCAACTGGTGATAGACCTTGTTTATGTGAGTTGTAGAAGAGATACTTATCTTTGATACTTAGTGAGGTGAAAAGACCTTCCTTCTTTTGTCAAACCGAGCTTCTTCTTGATGTGTAGTTGCAGACTTGATGTGATAGTATTGGAGCCCTAGTTTCTCGCATGTGTGAGAGGTTTCACTTATGTTTTGACTCCTCTCTCCTTTGCTTGTGAGAGTCTCTTCTTCACTTGAGTAGGAGGCCTTATAGGCCTAAGTTTCTAGCCCAAAAAAAGAGGAATATGCAACTGTGATCTTGCTGTTGTTATAACCGCAGACTTCCCTCCTCTTCTCGCATGTGTGACTGTAATTCACCCTTAAATAAGCCCTCTAGACTTCAGTTTTGTCTTCTTCTTCTCCACTACACTAGAGGCTCCTTTTACTTCGACTTTCTTCAGTTTTTCTCAGTATTCCTTGCTCACAGATTCCAGAGGTATATTGCTTGTCATTGAAGGAGTGGAAAACCTCTATATATAGAGGTATGTACCTCCTTTAGGCCGACTTGACTTTTCTTCTTTAGTGATGTCGTTGCTTGGAGAGGGCTTGTGACTTTGCTTGGAGGGTCTTCAACATTTCTTTTGACTCTTTGACTCTTTGACTTACCTATAACACTTTGACATGTGGTAGACCTATTTCAATGAAAAAGAAACTCATTGAAAAATATAAAAAAATAATATTTCTTTTGTTTTATAAATAAAAATATCAAAAGTGCATTTATGAATACCTAAGTTAGTTACACTTTCTTCAATAGTCAGTGGGTAAATATGCATCATCTTAGACTAGGGATTTATCGAAATGATGTCGTCTTGTCATGAGTGGATTGTAGATGCATGTACTCTTTCATGCTATGGAAATATGATGAAGAAGGATATGGAGAAGGAGGGCATGCTAGAAGAAACATATGGAGCTTAAGAGATAAGATGATCGTTAGGCAAGAAGAAAAAGGAACACCAAACTATAAAAAAAGATGAAATATCAAGATCACATGGAAGACTCCTCATCTTCAAGTCATAAGGAGGAGGAAGAAGAAGAACATGCACCGTCTTTTTGAGAAGACACAAAGAAAGCAACACAAAAGAATGGATTGCCATTTCCCTGTCATTAGTGTCATGTCATGTCATGTCGTGTCATGAGTCATCACATGCTACATCATTTTGTGGAATATTTAATTCAATATTGGAGAAATGTTTTGTAAAATGGAAGTCCAAAGGACATGTACAAAATTTGAACAATCATGTAAAGTAAAAAAGTCATGGGAAGTCAAACATTCATGAGGGTAGTCAAAGAGTCACAAGGAAGGTGAATCATCACCTCCCCATTGTTTATATATACACCCTCATTGTATGAGCAAAGGACTTTTCACCTTGGCTCCTCCCGCAAGGCATTCAAGGGACAAACTAATTCTTTTGGGGAGAAAGGAGTGGCTCCAACACTCCACTATTGGATATAGTGGTGTTCATTTTATACATGTGTCTTGGAACTTATACTTAATATCAGAAGAATCATGGCCAACACGTTCTTCATGCATGGATTATGAATATTTATAAGACTATTCCGTGAATATCTTTAATTCATGTTTTCTTTCATCTGTGCTAAAGTAGTTGCAATATTTTGGTTATTTTGGTACTTAAAATGTTGAGAATGTGTTGTAATGGTTATTATCATTGTCACATCCTCATGGACTATTCTATTGGATATTAAACAAATATTTCTTTTTGTAATGGTTACAATGACCAACACATCTTTGTGGACTATTCCGCTGGATGTTGAACGGATACTTCTTGTTTATGTGTCTCTACTAGGGTGGTATTATTACCTCTCTCTTAGAGGCTAATTTCTCTCCCCCTCTACAGTACCAAAATTTGATACACATATGAACAAACACTCACCACAAACACCCCCCTTGCTTTTCAAAGGCACATTTGCACTCCTCTCTCTTACTGACAGTTAGAATACATGGAAGAATACATGGCGACCGGGTTGATGCTCTGGATGGGGTTGCTATTCCAAACTGTGTGAGGTATAATTGTGACTCACATCAGGGAAACCCTTTGGTTAATTGATTTCTAGCACCATCAACAATGGTGCTAGATGGAGGTCATATGACAATATGAGCCCACTAAGTCTGTTTTGAATCTCCTATATTAAATGGCACTTTCCCAAATCATAATCTTGGAGTGTTTTTCTAACCTACCTCTCGGTAAACTTGCAATATACGTGGTACTTGTTCATGCCTTGTCTCAATTCAAGTTTAATGGAAAGGGTGGTATGTTTTTATCTAGACACAAATGATTTTCTTGGGTTTTGTAAATCTCTTGAAATCGATGATGAAGATGTTATCTATATTTTATTCACCCTCACTCTTGAAGGTTGTGTTGATCAATGGTGTCATACCTTACCATCTGCTTCCATTCACTCTTTTCATCAATTTACTAAGGAGCTTCACCAAGATTTCAATTGGTATGATTACCGAGATGTTCACAAAAGAATCAATCAACTTAGAATGGAGCCTGATGAATCAGTTGAGGGTTTTTCTAATAGATTCCTTCATTTATGTTATGAGTTTCCTGAAGAAGATATGGATCAAAATTTCTGTAAGAAAAAGTTTGAACATTTGGTTTGGATTTCTTTAAATCGGTTTGAATCTAAACTTCTTCTTTTTACTTCCCCAACTCTTGTAAACCATGAGACACCTCTAATTTCATAGGTGGAACCTATTTATCCTTTTGTTCCTTGTCCTCCTTTTTTTCTAGTCCCAGTGTGGATGCCTCATTGTGATGATTGTAAAGTTTGGAAATACGCAAATCAAATTCTTGATCCATATTATCATTCTTCTTCCATTTTTCATGATTTAGATTAAATGGAGAAAATTCCAAGATGGCCCATGAAGCCTACGGCGAAGACTAACTCCTTCATTAGGAAAGATGATATTACTGTTCATAAATCTAGTATAAAATCTGATTTGGATTTCTTTTATCCCCTATCATCTACATTCCATGACCCTTTGTATTATGATCAACTTGATCAATTGACTCCACCAGCTATTTTTTCACACTCTTTTGATTTTCAAGCTACTGGTCCAAATTGCGATAAGGTTCAAGGTAGTCACATTACATAGGTAGAGGAGAAGGAAGGTGAGGATTATTTTATTATTTTTAAAAATCCTCTGTGTGAATATGGTGTCTCTCATTCTTGGTTGATATTGAATATGGTAATCTTGGTAGTGAATATAATGAACTTTTTTTTTAGATATGTAGTCTTCGGCAACAATCATTCTGATGATGATAATTCTACTGATGTATGCGATGACAAATGCCCAAGTGCATTAGATAATCTTTTAGTTTCTCATGAAGATTTTAATTTGGATCTAATATTTGATTCGGTCAAAGAAGATGCTTTTATCGAAACTTCATCTTCATCTCACTATGCCTTGTGCTCTACCATTTTGATACATCTACTTGCAATGAAGATACTCCATGCTCTTCAAGTTATTCATCCCATGAGTTAAGTTCTCAATTGGCACAAGGTGGTGAGGCTATCCATGATGAAAATGAAAACAATCAAATCATTGAGTTCTCTTTCCATCCCTCATTATCTCTTCTCTTGCATGAAGAAAACTCTTCAAATCAGCTTGCACATGAAATTTATTCGACTCATACATCTTCATACTTTCGATTAGAAGAATATCTCAATTTGAGTAATCTGGTTGTTGAAGTTGAAAAATACGGTTGAATTAGTGACCGGGATGGCTATCATATGATGAAAAATAATCTTATCGAAACTAGTGGTAGCAACTATTTTCACACCATGCACGAACTAGTTTAATCTTTAGGATGCAATTTTACAATCCTTGAAAGTTCCTGGACTTCTTAGGAAGTTGAGGCACTTCAACTTTCATTGATGGTTATGCCAGGATATCGTGACTCTGGTAAGCCCCCCGAACTAAGTTAGATATGGTTTATTTCACACAATCCTTCTATTTTAATGGTTTCATTCGATGCAAATCTCTTTCTAAAAGATATTTGGTATTTTAGATGTAATCTTTCAAAATTTCGATATTTGGCTTCTGATTGGATTCAAGAATCTTCTTCAGCTGATCCATATTCATGAAAATATCTCGCATAAAACTCTGGTTTGGTTTGGGTACCTCTCATGGAGTAATGGAATTTTGGATTTTATCATTTCAAAGACTATCTTTGGTCAAAGGGATCATGCCTATCAGATTCATTTTTAATAGTCAGCTCCTAGTTTTTCTTGCGAATGTTGTATTGAAAATATTTCCCTTCATCGCACTTGAAATCCTCTTGAGTGATAATGAATGCATGAGTTATTGCACAAATTAGATTCTTCTCCATTCACTATGTCTTGACTAGTTTCATGTGTTTGTTGTGATGGCATCCCTTTTAAAGTCTTTCGATGATTAAGATGCTTCTACAGTTTGTCACCAGTTTCATGAAAATGGTTCATCAGATTCGGCCTGCGAGGATATTTGCTCGATCATTCATAACAATCATAGAGCCATTCAAATTGATTTATCTTTGTTAATTAAAAACTAGGAATATGATTCTTTAATCAATGCATCTGATCATTATTATGTCTTTGATGACTGCCATTCAACTTATCATTTTCCCACTAGCACATCCAATGATAATTTATATACATCCTTTGATCTTTATGGTTCAACATTTCACTATTTAGATATTTGTCGAGCAGTCAAGGCACTTCAGCCTTCACTGGTGGTTATGTCAAGTCCTCACTGTCTTAGCATGTTTTCTAAATATGATTAGATATATTTTCATCCACAATATTCTCATTGTTATCCCGTACCTCTAATTAAAAATTTATATTTGCAAATATTTTGGGGTTTTCAAGAGGATTATCATGAATTTTACAATCCAATCATTGAATGGTTGGAAAAGTATTACTTGAAAAGGTCTGTGGCAAAAAAAAAGTTTCAATCCTTTCACATGCTTGCTAAGGATCTCGGTGTAGATGGAGACACATCCGTGAGAAGATTCCAAAGTTTGTTGAATGATGGTTCTCATCGAAAAGGTAAGAATGTGAATTGTTTAGAAGCAATGGTTATGACCTAACTTTCTGCTGATAGGAAAGACCTTCAAAATTTTTTGCAAGCTATTCAATTTCTTATTTGTTCTATTGCACATTTCTTTATATTAGTTTTAATTTCTTATATGTTTGTGAATGCAGATCAGAAGAAGTTATGGTGGCTACATTGGAAATTCCATTATATGTGACTTAGGCCTTCTAGCTGATTAGGTTAGGAGTAGGTCTAGTTGCATTTTAGTTTACTTACACATTCATCCTGCATTCATTTCCTATAGTTTGTCTTGTGTTTTCTAGTTTTGGTTTCACATCATGTTTTGGTTTAGCCACTTTTTGTCTTGTCTTTTGGTTTCGTTTCCTTGTTGTGTGTTTTCTTTCCTTTCATTTTATTAGACCTTGCATGAAGATGATATTTTGGCTTAAAATGGAATGTGGAAAAATAGAAAAGTACTTTGTGAAACTACAACATTTGGATAACTCTTTTTCCTTATTACTTGTCTTGGTTACATCTTTTGGTCAATGATGTTTCAATGGAAAATATGATCCTTGTGTAGGAAAGCCTTGTGTTGAACCAAGATCTCCATGTATATTATGGAAACCTCATGCCTACACTCAGATTTTTATGTTTCAATGTTTTAAGGCTGATCCAATCAAGAAGAGAAGGACAAGGGGAAAATATAAATGAGCAAACCAATATTAGAGGTCTTATATATTTTTCTATCAAGTGACAACCTTTCCTACTCTCAATAAGTCGAGATCCCTCTTCGACCCATAAATAAATAAGTGTCAATGCACAGTCCTCTTTAAATAAATATGTAAATAAAAGTGAAAGAAGTGAAAGAATTCTTGCGTAAAGAGGTGAAGAAAGAAACTCTTTCAGGGTATTTCCCAGGCTCGTTAGCAATAAAGCAATATTTGTGTTCCTGAAGTCTCTCTTTCAGGGTACTTTCCAGGTCTGCTGGCAGCGAAGCAACACTAGTGATGAAAAAAATATACTTTGAAAATATAAAACTCGCAAAATTCATTACCCTATCACGATTCAAAACATTGTGTGATCACTGATCTTATGTTTGTGTTTAAATGAGTAAAGGAATGAAGGGGACTATGTTTATGCAAAAGGTAAGTGGGGAATGCATGGTAATTTGAACAATGAATCAATACTCCCTGAAGAAATAGACCCTGCATGCAAGAATTGACCAAGGCAGTCAAGCTAGAGTTCTAATAGTGTGTCTCTAAGTGTTTTCATTGCAACAAAAACCCTCAAAAAGTTTTCCTACACTTGAATTTTGGAGCCTAATACAGATATTCTGATCCATCGTTTCTTAGTTACTTCTTGGTTAGTTGATGTTTTGAGATCCCTTCTTGGATTGGAAGTGTTGAGGGTACTTGGTCACACATGCTCATACTGTAACAAGTGCATGAGCACATTCTTTTACACAAGCTTGAAAGAACATGGCATATTCCATCAAGACTGTCTCTTTACGATGTCCAAGCCATGTTGATAGTCAGTGTACACTAATAGTTTGACACTTATAGATGAGTTTGTACTTCTATTTCTATGAGTTTTGGAAACTATCGATTTCACACACATTTGTTTTCACAAGTGTAATTTTCATGTTTTCAGTTGTCACTTTTGCTTTCTTTCACTCTTATTAGTGTCGTTTTTATGTGATTTTTGCTCTGACATGTGTCACTTTCAATGTCATTCACATATCGCTAGTGTCATTTGCATTGTAGCAATCATCAACTTTTCGCATGTTGAGTGTTGCATGATGTACATAAGATTTCTTTGGTTGTTTCAAGAGTTTAGATTTGTGCAAATGAGTTGATATTACCATGTAGACATCCATTGCACTCATTGCCAAAGTTTTAAGCACTGTAACACCAGTGTTGTCATTGTCGTCGCAAAGTGTATCATTAGTGTCACACTTGTCACAAGTTGTCAAAAAGGCTATCACACTAAGGGAAGTACATGTTCATGTGTTTCGGATGATCTATGTTGTGCCATCAAGAATATAAATGTGTGATCATAGTCAAGTCCTATCACTATTCACATAAGTTTCACTAACCCCACACTTAGCCAAATTTCTAAAAATTCCTAGCAAGTTAGCTTCATTCGGCCTTCCTAAACTGCACATTATGTAGTCCTAGCTCTTAGACTATAACCTTGCCTCTTGACACTACGCAGTGTGTAGTTCTTACCTCCTAGGAATGTGCACTACATAGTTTCAGTGCTCAAGCCCGAGCCTTGACCTCCAAAATTGCACAACTTAGCCCTCTAGCCTGGCCCCAACTTCACACCATGCAATCTCTGAGATCAAGCTCAAACCCTGAGCTCTTGAACTGTGAAAATGCACAATCATCAAGCCTACATTTCCTCCCAGAACTACATAGTTGGATGAAACAATGCAAAATCCCCTAGCCTGGCTCACTAACTCCCAAAATTGCACAATATTTCTCTCTACTACTCAGTTAGTATTGTGCATTGTGCAGTCTCAAGGCTCAAGGCTCAGCCATGATCCCTTGAAGTATGAAATTGCACAATCACCTGGGCTCCTATGTGCTCTAGAACTAAACAAAATGTTGATCTAGTGCCCATCCCCTCAGCCTATCACACTTAGCTTCTAGATTACGTAGTCTAACCTGAATTGCACATTGCGCAATCTCAAGGCTCAAGCTTCAGTCTTGACTGCCTGAGATGTACAATTTCACAGTTATTGAGCCTATTTCCTAGTCTGTCACCCAGTTCCGACTCAATCAATGGATCAATATGCATCATCTTAGACTAGGGGTTTATCGGACTGATGTCATCTTCTCATGAGTGGATTACAGATGCAGGTACTCTATCATGCTATGGCAAGATGTTAAAGAAGGATACAGAGAAGGAGGGCATGCTAGAAGAGACATATAGAGCTGAAGAGATAAGATGATCATCAGGTGAGAAGTCAAAGGAACATCGGACTATAACATAAGATGAAAGATCAAGATCACATGGAACACTCGTCATCATCAAGTCATAAGGAGGAGGAAGAAGAAGAACATGCACCATATTTTTGAGAAGACAAAAAGAAAGAAGCAATAAATATTGGCTTGACATTTCCATGTAATTATGTAGTCCATGTCGTCAATGTCATGTCATGAGTCATCACGTGCTACATCATTTTGTTAAATATGTAATTCAATATTGGAGAAATGTATTGTAAAATGGAAGTCCAAAGGAAATGTACAAAATATGAAGAATCATGTAAAGTCAAAAATTCATGGGAAGTCAAATAGTCATGAGGGTAGTCAAAGATTTTCAAGGAAGGTAAAGCATCACTTTCCCATTGGTCATATATACACCCTCATTGTATGAGAAAAGGACTTTTCACCTTACCTCCTCCTACAAGGAATTAGAGAGACACACTTGTTCTTTTGGGGAGAAAGGAGTGGCTCCAACGCTCAAATATTGGAGCTAGTGGTGTTAATTTTATACATGTGCCTTGGAACATATACTTAATATTAGAAGCCTTGTGGATAACACGTTCTTCATTCATAGATTAGGAATATTTGTAATAGTATTATGTGAATGTTCATAATTCATGTTTACTTTCATCTGTGCTAAGGTAGTTGAAATATTTCGGTTATTTTGGTACTTATCATGTTGAGAATGTGTTGTGATGGTTATTATTTTTGTCACATCCTCATGGAATATTCTTCTTGATATTCAACAAATCTTTCTTTTTATAATGGTGGCAAAGACAGTCACATATTTGTGGACTATTCCACTAGATTTTGAACATATCGTTCTTGTTTATGTGTGTCTCTACTAGGGTAGTACTATTACCTTTCTCTTAGAGGCTCACTTCTCTCCCCCCTCCGTAGTAAAATAAATTTGACACACATACGAACGGACACTCACCAAGCACACCCCCCTTTCTTTTCAAAGGCACATTTTCACTCCTCTCTCTTGCTGATAGTTAGAGCCAAGGCAAATATGTAAGAATACAGGGAAGTTGGGTCGATACTCTGGATGGGGCTCCTATTCCAAATGGTGTGAGGTCTAATTGAGACTTCACATCGGGGAGACCCATTGGTTGACATATTTTCAGCACAATCAACACCTCCATAATGAACATATTAAAGCTAAAAATATGGCATATGTTGTCACCTACTCTACCTTTCTTGCATTCATGCTTGAGAGGCCCTATTTTTCATGAGACAAGGAAACATATTTCATTTTTTAAAAGGGGGGACCTAAGAAGAGCTTAAGTACCAGAAGACAAGGGAAAAGACTTCAAATCAAATGAAAATGAGATATTTTAGAGGCTTGAAAGTCTTTCTTCTCTCTCTTCCCCCCACAACACATGGTAGAAAATGAGAGGCTTCGAGGTTTCATATCGGACCTTGGAACCTCGGAATATCAGGAAATTTAAAGGAGTGACCACCTTATACTAAAATGTTGAGGAATGATAACAGGGAAATAAGAAATTTGTGGGACCCATATTGAGGATCTGATATCAAAAGATTTCATGATCAGTCTCTTAAGAACTTATGAGGTCGGGGGTTTACGATTTATTGGCGCATGGTTATAGCCCCTAGCCGCATGAAGAAGAAAACATAAAGGATAAGATAAAGGAGACAGAGCACTAATGAGGGGCCTGCTAGTTAAAGATCACACAAATTCTGGGCGAATCACTACTAATCTCTGCCTTGCCACCTTCCAGAAGTAGTATGGAGGGGCGAGCTGCTTGGACATTAAGCTTATTCGTCCCTCTGGAGTTGACTATTCAAAATTTGATCCAAAAACAGAGATTAATTGTTGGGTGCAGCCTAACTTGGCCAGATTTTGGGTAAGAAATCAAAGTTTCATGGAGTACGAAGTAGAAAATATTTCGCAAAGTATGAAGTGGACTGCGTAGTGGAGAAGTGAAGATGGGACAACAAAGTCACCATGCAGCATAGGGGCTTCACAGCGAAGCCCATCCCTTTTTGTAAAAAGCATAAAATATTGTAAAAGTTGATGGTTTTTTACCATAGTCCCTTGTATTTTGGAAACCATGGTATCGGGTCCATGGTAATGTAGAAATGTAATCCCTCATGTAATAGTATACATAGGGATGAAAAATATAGAAGGAATGTATCGAATTTATCTAGATCTATGTTTATGGTGATATTTTTTTGATATGTACTTTGGAGAAAGGGTTAGGCTCTGCAACTGAGTGCGCAAAGGCCTGAGTCTACAACTTATTGTTTTGTCCATCTACAACTTAGTGTGCAGACCATCTGCAACTTAGTGCATAGACAACCTGCAGCTATGTGCATAGGAAAAAATTGTTTGTTGTACCAATTATTTGTTATAAGCAACAATTCTTGTGGATGTAGTCCCACATTGGGATGAGCCACAGTAAAATATGTGTCTCATGTGCTGATTTACTTATTATCTGCACTTTATTTCAGTACTATGAAGTTTATGGATGCTTATGTTATGCTTACATGATGAATGTAATTGTGTGAAGTAATATATAAAGTTAATGTATGTGAAGTAGTTTATAAGTTTAAAGCATAAAGAAAATACAAAAGTGTGACATCACAACATCTCTCAGCAAGTTGTAGAAACCTGGTTCTGCAACCTCCCATTGTCACTTCGAGTGAGACTGTGACTTGCTTACAGGTCCTTGCCAAAAGGGCTAGTGATTGAGGGTTTTGTTCGTGCACAGTAAAGTTTGAACTTGGGTCAGCCCAACCTATGCCAAAAAATGGTTCCATTGCTGGGACCAGGATCTGTTTGAGGGATGTTTATGTGGCATCCAACGAAGAAAGAAATTCAAGGTCGGGTAGAACATAAGGAATGAGAATTTTCATAAAAAGAGAATATAAACCCTCATTTTTCAACTAGGAGGTGGTTGGAGAAGTATATTTTAAAAAATCAATATGAAATCTTATTTGGCTCATTCCATGTGGATCTATATGAGTGGATATCAAGTTTGACTGAGAGAAAAGACTGTTTTAAAGGAGACGAAGCTAAGGACTGGACTCCTGAACTAATACAATAGCTCAATAACACTGACAATAGGATATCAAGAGTTATTGACTTCTGGAATGACAACATATTGGGAGGATTCATTATTGAGTTCGTGGTAGACTCGATTCTATCCTATAGCGAAGTAGAACGTAATTTTTTCAAAGGGCTGCAAGGTAAGTTATTTAAATCTATAAAAAATTGGATTAATATGATTTTCTGTGAAAAGGGAATTTTACGAATGCAGTCAAATTATTAGTTAATTATGTCTGGGAGAAGATCTGAAGAAGAAATTGGAACAACGCAGAGTGGAAAAATATATATAATAGACATTAGGAAGAGATCTCATCACCAAGATCCAAATAATTTTATAGAAAATGACTATAGCCCTCCATTAAGTGAGTTTGAAAGTGAAGAAAATCGCCCTGAGAACCCTAAAGGAACTCCACAGTATTCACCCTTCCAACCTAAAATTTCACCGAAGCCAGAATCAAGTAGTAATGAGGGCGCTTTTGGTTTTCCCCAATCACCTACCCCCCCAACCCGATCCCCCTACCCTTACAAATCCCCCTTCCCCACCCCCTCGTCCTCCCCCTCTGAGAAGAACTATGGCCGATGATATTAAGCTACCTATCTTTAAAGGGACTAGTTCACAGGATCCAGACAACTTCTAGTTTTTATGCAAAAAAGTGTGGATAGTGAAGGAGGTCCATGATGAAACTATAAAAAAAGAGAAGCTTGTCATAACATTCTGGGATAGAGCACTCACATGGTACCTAAATTATTCGAGCAATCAGATCAAATCATTTGTAGGCATTAAAACAATGTTGGTAAAAGAATTTAAGAAGCTGAAGTCTGAGTCACAATGCATCGTAGAGCTAAAAGAAATCAAACAAAATCCTATTGAGTTTGTGTGGGAATTTGACCAAATATTCAAGATATTATTGAATCAGGTGAGCTTTGAAATAGCTCTGCAACAACATAAATAATGGTTTATAACTGCGCTACTCCCCCATATAAGATTGCCTTTGTCACAACAGAAGATAGAAGCTCAAACTGAGGCTTTAGAACTTGCAATGAAATTAGAATATTTTCCTGTAGGGGACACCAATGTAGGTATGCAGCAGATCCAGAGTTAGCTGGTAAATTTGACTTTGCAAATACAAGATATGAAGAAAAGTAAGGAAGTTTGCGAAGAAGTGTGGTGTACAAAGTGTAAATCAGAAGGTCGCTCTATGGAACAATGTCCTCGCTTCATAAATTACATGGCTAGTGAAACACCTAATCCTTTGAATGTTGGATCCATCTTATGGTGCGAGATATGTAAAACTAGAGGTGAACATCACGTAAAATATTTATACATATTGCATAAGTATGTATAGACTCCAAGAAACTTATATTGCAAATTCTTCCAATCACTAGGGAATGATGAGAACAATTGTCAAGCTTATGAATTAATGATGGAGCGAAGTACTGATGCCTATAGAATGCAAGTTGAAGAACTATTGGGTTGTGTTATATTCTTTCCATGACTAGCCCACGTAGTTAACCGGGGGGTTAGAGGGGGGTGGAGCCCCCCTTCGTTGTGCCGATTGTGTAGCTGGGGGGGGGGGGGTCATAGGGGGTTTGAGGTGTACCTGTAACCCCACTTTATGGGGTCCGGGGTAGCACCCTAGAAAATTTTGGTTTTGGACCCTATGTTAGGTTGGGCAGACCCACCTATGGTTTTGTGCATGATTTTTGCACATGTATTTTTTTTACGCAATGGGTTTTGGTCCATGGTATTGGATGCTTCGGCATGTATAAATATGTATTATAACATTGAAAGGAACATAATGAAAAATCAAGCTGGTAGTCCCGGTTTTGGGATCCAGGGGAAAATCTCTGTGTATATGTGTTCTATGTGTTATGCTCTCGCATTGTTTATTTTCTATGTTTTAGAATTTGTATGCAGGTAATTTCTGTACAGGGTTAAAACCTACATTTGGTATCAGAGCAGTTTTAGCTTCAAGGGGATGCCTTTGTTGCTGAGGGGTTTCGCTCGGCCCTGTGATAGACCCCATTTAGTGGGAGATCTACGAGATCGGTTCTGGTGGTGAAAGAAGATGGCAAGCAGTGGAAAGATAGAGATCGAGAAATTTAATGGTCAGAGTTTTGAGTTGTGGAAACTCAAGATGGAGGATCTGTTGGTGGATAAAGATTAGTGGATCGTGGTAGATCCGGGTACTAAACCAATAGGAGTGTCCGATGAAGAATGGAAGAAGTTGGATCGAAAGGCAAAGAGCACAATATGATTGTGTGTCTCAAATTCAGTATTGTTGAATGTATCAGGGGAAGCTACGGTGAAGGCTTTGTGGGACAAGTTAGGGACTTTGCACCAATCTAAGTCTTTGGTGAATAAACTGTTCTTGTGGAAAAAGCTGTATAACCTGAGGATGAAAGATGGAGACTGGGTGACAGAGCATCCGAATGCATTTAATAATGTGGTAAGTCAGTTAGCATCTGTTGATATTAAAATTTCAGATGAAGATAAGTGCATCACTTTGTTGTGTTCTCTACCAGATTCATGGGATAGTTTGGTTATTTCAATAGGTAGCAATGCAACTGCCTTGCAGTTTGATGAAATAGTCTCAGCTTTGCTGACATAGGAGATGAGACGGAAAAATATGGAGAGCTAGAATGGTGATGCCTTGTCTGTACGAGGACTGTCCTAGAACGAAAACAAAAAAAATTCATCGAGTGGGAGCTCTAAATCTAGAGGGAGATCTAAATCTCCAGGAAAACTTGTAAAGGTGGTGCGCTGGAAATTCGGAAAGGAAGGCCACTTTAAAAGGGACTGTAAATCTAAAGCTCTTGACAAAGGGATCTGATGAGGCTCCTTCTGCAGAGGCGAAAACCACCTTATATGAAGGTGGGGATGTGTACTTGGCTTCTTAAAGTACACGTGTAGATCATGAGGCATGGTTGATTGACTCAGGTGCATTCTTTCACTTCACTCCCCATAGAGAGTGGTTCTGCGAGTATGAGAAATACGATGGTGGTGATTTCTTCTTAGGGGATGATAGGAAGGCTAGAATCATTGGTCGTGGAAAAGTAAATTTGAAGTTGCATGGTGAAAGGGTTAGAACACTTCCAGGTGTTCTGCATATTCTTGCACTGGCCAGAAATCTGATTTCTATAAGCAAGCTGGATGATGCAGGTGTAAAAACAGTGTTCGAGAAGGATATCTGCAAAACGGTTCAGGGAGCACTGGTATTGATGCGAGGAGTTCGGATTGGAACTCTGTACAAGCTACAAGGTAGCACTGTTATTGATGGGTGCAATAGTTCTATGGTTCCTGAAAGTGGAGTAGAAAATCTAGTGGTCTCTGGAGAGAAGACCATGTTGTGGCATCAAAGGCTTGGACATATTGGAGAGAAGGGCCTTTGAATACTTCATGGTAAAGGTATGGTAGAAGGTATGAGTAATAGCTCTCTATATTTTGATTTCTGTGAAAATTGTGTATATGGGAAGCAGAATCGGGTGAGTTTCCCCTCTGGTGGTAAGAGTGCAAAACATATATTAGAGCTTGTGCACAGTGATGTGTTTGAACCTGTGAAGGTTCCATCACTGGGTAAGTCTGTGTACTATGTATCATTTATAGATGACTTCTCAAGGAATACATGGATACATTTCCTTAAGAAGAAATCTGAAGTCTTTGAAAAGTTTAAAGAATTTAAGGCTCTCGTGGAAAATCAGATAGAGAAGAAGAAAAAGGTGCTGAGGACAGATAATGGTGGAGAGTTTTGCAGCAAGGAATTTGAAGAATTTTGTAAGAAGTGTGGTATAGCATGACATAAGACTACTCCATATACACCTCAGAAAAATGGAGTTGTAGAGAGAATGAATAAGACATTGATGGAGAGGGCAAGAGGCATGCTCAGTGGTTCCACATTAGGACAAGAATTCTGGGCAGAGGTGGTGGATACTACATGTTACCTGGTCAACAGGTCACCTTCATCAGCGTTGGAGGATAAGACTCCACAAGAGGTATGGACTGGTAAGAAACCCTCTCTTTCACATCTGAGGGTATTTGGATGTGATGCATATGTACATGTTCCAAAGGAGAAATGAACCAAGTTGGGTAGTAAATCTAGAAAGTGCATCTTTATTTGGTATAAGGATGGTTTAAAGGGTTATAAGCTTTGGATCCCAGTCACACGGAAGGTTGTGTACAACCGAGATGTGGTGTTCAGAGAGGTAAAAGATGTTATTAAACATGAATTCCAACCAAAGGAACCTGAGAAGATAGAGTTTGAGCTTAAGGAGGAAGAATCAGACTCTACAGCAGAGGAGGAATCAGAAGATGAAGAGACACAAACTTCGGGTGTGAGAAGATTAGTTCGAGAAAGAAGGCAGCCAGAAACGTATAGTCCATCTACTTTCTGTTCAAATTTTGCTTTATCTATTACTGATGATGATCCCAGAACTGTGAAGGAAGCAGTAGATTCAGAGGATGGCAAACTCTAGAAAGAGGCCATGGTTGATGAAATGGCATCTTTGCACAAAAATGAGGCTTGGGATCTGGTGGAGTTTCCAGCTGGAAGGAAACCCATTAGCAGCAAATGGGTGTTCAAGAAGAAGACAAATGCAGAAGGAAAGGTGTAGAAATACAAAGCTCGGTTGGTAGCAAAAGGTTATTCCCAGGTGTCGGGAATTGATTTTGGTGATATTTTTTCTCCTATTGCCAAGGTAACTTCTATTAGATTACTTTTATCTATTGCTGCTGCTTTTGATTTTGAGGTAGAACAGATGGATGTGAAGACAACATTTCTTCATGGGGATCTGGAAGAGGAAATATCCATGAAGCAACCTGAAGGTTTTGCAGTGAAGGGTAAGAAAGAACTGGTATGCAAGTTAAAGAAGTCTTTGTATGGGTTTAAACAGTCACCAAGGATGTGGTATCAGAAATTTGATACATTTATACGGGGACTTGGCTTCACCATAAGCAAAGTAGATCACTGTGTGTATTTTAAATTAATTGGTGACCGTGTTATTTATCTGGTCTTGTACGTGGATGATATGTTGCTGGTTGGAAATGACAAAGAAATTATCCAGGATTTGAAGACCCAATTGTCCTCCAAATTCGACATGAAAGATCTTGGTGCTGCAAACTATATTTTGGGCATGAAAATTAGAAGATATCGGGCAGAGAGGAAGCTCTGGTTAAACCAGAGGAAGTATGTTGAGACAATACTGCAGAGGTTTAATATGTAGGATAGTAAAACGGTGAAGGTTCCTATTCCTGTAGGTGTGAGGTTATCTGATGAACAGTGTCCCAAGACACAAGAAGAGGAAGAGGACATGTCCCGTGTTCCATATGCAATTGCAGTCGGTAGCTTGATGTATGCAATGCTCTGTACTAGACTAGACATTGCACATGCAGTGGGAGTATTGAATAGGTTTATGTCAAAACCAGGGAAGGAGCACTAGATAGTAGTGAAGTGGGTTTTTAGGTATTTACATGGCACTAGTGATTATGGTTTGTGCTACCAAGGAAGATCAGGATTGGACAGAATGTTGGATATTCATGTCTTTGTTGATGCAGACTGGGTTGGAGATCTGGATCAGAGAAGATCTACAAGTGGGTATGTGTTTAACCTATTTGGAGGTGCAGTCAGTTGGATGAGTAAGTAACAATTTGTAGTGGCACTATCAACTACAGAGGCAGAATACATGGCAGTCACTCATGCAGGCAAGGAAGTAGTTTGGTTGCAAAGATTGTGTTCAAGTATGGGGTTAGTATAGGGAGCTATAAGGATAGACTTTGAAAGCCAAAGTGCAATTTTCTTGGCAAAGAACCCTGCATATCATTCAAAGACAAAGCACATTGATGTTCAGTATCACTTTGTGAGGGATATGATAGAAGACAAAAAGGTGTTGCTGGCAAAGGTGGACACTTTGAAGAATACTGTAGATGCATTGAAAAAATCTGTGAGCTCTGAGAAGTTCTCTTGGTGTAGAGAGACAATGGGCATTTCAGGGTTAGAAAAATGACTAAGCTCTCTTGTGGCCCCGTATGGAAAGAAAACAACAAGTGGGAGAATTTTAGGTTGTGTTATATTCTTTCCATGACTAGCCCACGTAGTTAACTGAGGGGTTAGAGGGGGGTTGGAGCCCCACTTCATTGCGCCGATTGTGTAGCTTGGGGGGGGGGGGGGTCACAGGGGGTTTTAGGTGTACCCGTAACCCCACTTTATGGGGTCCGGGGTAGTGCCCCAGAAAATTTTGGTTTTGGACCCTATGTTAGGTTGGCCAGACCCACCTATGGTTTTGTGCATGATTTTCACACATGTTTTTTTTAGACGCGATGGTTTTCGGTCCATGGTGTTGGACGTGATGGTTTTCAGTCCATGGTATTGGATGCTTCAGCATGTATAAATATGTATTATAACACTGAAAGGAAAATAATGAAAAATCAAGCTGGTAGTCCCGGTTTTGGGATCCAGGGGAAAATCTCTGTGTATATGTGTTTTATGTGTTATGCTCTCGCATTGTTTATTTCCTGTGTTTTAGAATTCGTATGAAGGTAATTTCTGTACAGGGTTAAAACCTACAAGAACATGGGCATGAGGAACATGGATAGTATAGTGGTCAAGGTGGTTATCAAGGCCGAGGTCGAGGTACTGGTTGAGGTGGTGGATCTGGTCAAGGTCGTGGATAGATTATTTGTTACAACTGCGTCTAGGTAGGTCACTTTGTAAGAGATTGTCAGAATCCTACTACGACATGTAATTATTGCAAATCATTTGATCATGTAATTGAGGAGTGTCTGGTACTTATGGAAAAAATGCAAGAAAAGAAAAATCAACAGCTGACACAGAACATTCAGATGATGAATGTGGAATCAAGGACTAATGAATCTCATGTTAATATTATAACAAGGAGTGGAGCTGCGACTGGAAAGGATAAAGTAGATAGAAAGAAGGGAGCTGAAGCTACATGGGTTAGAGTGACTACTGAAAAAACCCCTGTGTTTGATATTCAAAAAGAAAAAGAAGTCTTTATGGAAGCAAAGCGAAGCTTTATGGATATATGAGCTTCGACATATAACATGCAGTAGAATCAAAATAATAGTTGTAGTGTATCATATTTGACACAAAGTCAAGCTCTAACAATACAGGAATAGGATGCAGCATATAAGGTAGATACTTTAAAATCTTTTCTTCAAACTTGTATGAAATTGTTGCGAGATCTAAAAGTTGTAGAAGGACTTCAGGAATTGATAAATTCCTACACATTTAAAGAAGTGTCGCAGAGTGAGATGTGAAAAGTTAACAATTTACATAGAAAGAATAGAACTAGAAAGGTAATGAGGCTTATTGCACAAAAAGGAGAATATGAAATGCACGAAGTTATTTTAGATTTGGGATCTGAAGCTAATGTCCTGACAAGGAAAACATGGGAGTTAATGGGTAAACCAAAGTTGCAATGGTCACATATTCATCTAAGAATGGTGAATCAACAAAATATTGTTCCTCTAGGAAGATTATTAGGCATTACAATGGACATTGAAGGGGTGTGCACTACTACTGATTTTGAAGTAATTGAAATTGTGGATGAAAATAAACCCTACCTTGCATTACTTGGACTAGATTGGCAATTTTCCAACATGGCTATAATCAACTTAAAGAAGAGGCAAACGATATTTGAAAGCAACAATATGAGAGTGATCGTTCCCTTAGAGCCATCAAAAGGAGCAAGGTATACTGAACCCGTTAAAAAGGAATATAACGTAGTTGATATAGATAACATCTATCAGATGACATAAAAAGAACAAGACTGTGTTAACCCTACTAAATGCAATTTGAGTTGGGAGAACGATAGTTCATGTTCTTTAGATTTAGAAGAAGAATTGGAAAATTGGAAAAACAGGTTACATGAAGTATCTACGAGGCGATGTGCAAGAGTTACTAAAGAAGTTTGTTATATCACAACTGAGGTATGTGACCTAACATTTTATGATGGTTTGGGTGATATAAATACTTTTCTTGAAGAATATGAAGAACATGTACCAGAATTTCAATGATTGTTAGCCCTGAATATAGCCCTAAGAGATACTCCTGCTAGATGGTGGGGTACACATAAGAAGAATATAGGAACTTGGCAAGAATGTCGAAGGTTGATATGGATAAGGTTTGGTTAGGTAGAAAAAAAGTTGGCAAACACATATGATGGTTAAACTCATCCTAGAGAACACATCCAACTCTACATGATAGCATGGAAGGAGATTCCATAAGAAGAATGGGTGCATGGGTTCATCCATACATTAGAGACAATTCCTCAAAAATAGTACCTGGAAACATAACTTCGACATGGTATTGTGAACTGGGAAGAGATTTTTGATGGGTTTATATTGACATTTATATTTGAGGATGATTGTCTATGTGTCGATTCAACCCTTTAGATAGTTAAAAAGAAGATTTTTGAGAATGAAATTCCACTCACTTAGTAGCCTAATTGGGCTGCGCAACTACAGAATGTACTAGAATGCTACAACATCACTATAGAAGTAGATGAAGACCCTCGTAATATTGACATAGTAGAATCTAAATGCTACCATGAAGTGAATGGACCTGAGTTAGAAAGTCCTAATATAACAAAGCCATTGAAGACAAAGAAGGTGAGTAAAGGATCAAAAGAGGAGCCGAGGTTTGCAAATATAGGATATTATTGGGATAAAGAAACAAACAACAAAGTGAAAAATCTTCTGCATGAATACCAAGACTTATTTCCCATTAATTTTTCAAATGTGAAGGGCATAGTAGGATTTTTAGGAGTTATGAAGATTCCTCTAAAGCTTGATGCAAAGCCATTTAAGAAAAGGTCTTATAGATTGAATACAAAGTACAAAGAAAAAGTGAAGAAAGAACTTAACAAAATGATAGCAGTGGGAATAATTGAACTTGTGGAAGAATCAGAGTGGGTAAGTCCTATGGTGGTAGAAGAAAATAAAACACAAGGATAAATCAAGATTTGTGTTGACTTAAGGAAGTTAAATGATGCATGTCAACATGACCGATTCCCTACTCCTTTCACTGATGAAGTATTGGACAATGTAGGAGGTTAGGAAGCCTATTCATTTACAGATGGATTTTCAAGATACCATCAAATTAGAATTGCACCAGAAGATCAACATAAGACCACCTTCACTACAGAATGGGGTTCATATTAGTATACAATGATGCCTTTTGGACTGAAGAATGCCCCTGCCATATTTTCAAGAGTAGTGGTTGCAACTTTCAAAGAATATATTCACAAGTTTTTAGAAGTATACTTCGATGATTGGACAACATTATTGAAGAAACATGTTGTGAGCTTAATACTGATGCTTGACACATGTAAGCAATATCAAATTTCTCTAAATATCAAAAGGTGCATATTCTGTGTACCTTTTGGTATATTACTAGGACATATTGTTTGCAAGAAAGGATTGATGGTGGATCCTACAAACATTTCTATTATTGTGAATTTACCTCCACCAAAAGCAACGTAAACTTTGAAACGAGAACTATAAACTCAAAACGAGAACTCTAGCCCAAAAATCCCCCAAAAAACATGAAAAATCAACTAAAAAATGAAAAGTGTTGATGCTGGAATGACACATTTTTTCTAGGGTAAATTTGCAACATGTTTTAAAAATGATAGTGAAAACCAATTTTTGTGCAAAAATTGTGAAAAAAACAAATTGAAAACAAAAAGTGTTGATGTGTTGATGTTGATATAATGTCTTTTTTTTTTTTTTTTTTTATCAGGATAAATTTTCAACATTTTGAAATAATGGCATAAATGATTTTATCATGACTCCGAAAAACATTAAAATTTTAAAAGAATAATGAAAACATAAATTTAAAAATTAAAACAAAAATAAAAACAATGAAAGAAAACAAAAAAGAAAGTTAAAAAAAATAACAAAAGGTAAATAAAAATTTATAATAATAATAAAAAAACATAAAATTAAAAAAAATCACAAAAAAAATCAAATATATAAAAAAGACAAAAAAAATTCAAACATAAAAATAAAAACAAAAACAAAATGAAAATTAACCTAAAAAATACAAAAAAAAGTCAATCATAAAAATGTTAAAAAGGAAAAACAAAATTAACCTATATATATATATAAAGAAATAAATAATAACAAAAACATATTTTCAGAAAACATGATGAAAGAAAAAGAAATGAAATAAACAAAATAAAAAATGCATCATTGGACAATTCAAGAGAAAAAAATAAAATAAAATAAAAACACATTTAAAAAAAAAATATTAAAATAATTAAAAAGAAACCCTAATAAGAAAAAATAAATAAATGAGTGACTCAAAACGAGAGAGGAGGATATAGATTAATTAACTAAGAGGGCTATCGAGGAGGAAGACTTGATGAGGATGGCAGGTGTTCGCGTGCTTAGGGTTTCAGAAGGCCTGTTTGTTGTCGCCGCCGCACCAAAAGATCTGCTGTTTTCTGGAACGACTTGGAGCCTGGCCGCAGGACCTTTAGAGCTTGATGCTACCCTCAGGACTTGGCCTGGATCCTTTGATGGAAAGGAGCATCAGGATTCAAATCAAAGCATACAGAAACTGGAGGTTTTCCCCCCTTCCTTGGCACAAGCCGTTTTCCTCAGGGTGGCTCAGGGCACCCCTCCACATTGTTTGGGGTTTTATGCTTCAAATCAACCGATCCAGTCTTAGGTTGATACGCCCTTCTACGAGGGTTACTTGCCCTGGCCAGTTAGCTCTATCTGCGTCAATAGGAAACAAAGCCGGTTACCTGCTCCTCTGTACCTTTTCGGTATACCACGGGCCCGATCTGCCGCCCTATGGCTGTCTTTAAATGGCCTAGCTGAAGACCAATTAAGGGGCGGGAATTTGGATCTGGTTTGCCTGAGGTCTGAGACTCCTCTGTCCTCGGTGGTGCAGATTTGGGAGACTGCTTTTTTGGCAGCGAAAAAATTAAGTTTCGAGACTCCCCTTTACAAGATCCCCATTCGTCGAGAGATCCAAGCCCCCCAGCCTCCTGCAGGTCCTCACCATGGCAAGCCTACCCCCCTTCTTGTGCTGGAGAATCAACCAGCAGAAGGAGCCAGGCAAAAAACAAAAGGAGCAATAAAAGAATCTGGTCATGAAATGATTCAAATCTTCATCAGAACCCTGTCTGGGAACACAATCTGCAAGCAAATAAGAACAGGGATGCTGATAAAAAACTTAAAGGATGAAATCCAAGAATTATTAGGCATACCAGCAAGTCTGCTGAGCTTGGTATATGCAGGACACATTTTACAGGAAAAATTTTCAGTGCAGCATTATGGAATAATAAGAGATTCAACAATTTTTCTGAGTATGAGGCTGAGAGGAGGAAGTTTTGGATCTAGCTCAAAGGGCACAGCCTTTCGTGATGCAGTCAAGGGGAAAGAAAAAATGCAGAACAAACCAAAGTCACCACCAGAGCAACCAGGTCCACATATAGTAGAACAAAAACTGGAATACTCAATGCTCAAAGTTACTATACCAGAGGTAACTGCACTACACTCTGACCTCTCTAAACATGCTGTCATATGTAGATTTAATGGCTACTGGCCAAAATCCGATGCTTTACATCAATGGATTTATTCCCGCTGGACACCAGAATGTAATATATACCTATGTTCAAAAGGTTTTTTCATTGTAACTTTCCACACAGAGGAAGAAAGGGATAGTATCATCAATGAGGGGCCTTGGTTTTGGGGTAATGCAGGCCTCTTTGTTACCCCTTGGTTCGCTGATTTTGACGCAAACACTATGAAAATCTCAACAACGCCTGTTTGGGTGAGGCTTCACAACCTCCCATTACACTTCTGGCATCATCTAGTATTATCTGCCATTGGGAATTCCTTGGGGAAATTCCTAAAAATTGATGAAGACAGATATAGCAGAGGAATTTTCACTTTTGCCAGAATTTGCGTTGAAGTGGACCTGAGTCAGGGGCTGCCTGATCAAATCTCATTAAACTTTAACAATACTGAGTGGATACAACCACTAGACTATGAAAACAATGCATTCAGATGCCGCAGTTGTCAGAAAACAGGACACCTCCAAAATTCTTGCCCACTGGCCAAAAAGAATCCAAAAGGAAACAAGAAACAACAAAAAAGCCAAATGGGTGGCAGCATACAGAACCGCTGGAAGAAGAGGACATTCAGCACGAGCACACAGTGAACCAAGAGGAACCTGATATAAATATGGAACGGAAGGGCACACAGGAAGAAAAAGTACCAGACCCTCAAGTGGAGGACCATTTTCAACAACAGCAAATTCCACAGCTGGAAGTTAGCGGCAACAAAAGAACTCATGGATCTGAAGGATCAGAATCTGACAAAGAACCTCCAGTGAACACACAAGAGAACCCGCAGGCCATCATTGTTCCCCCTTCTGACTCTCAGGGTTGGCGAAGGGTGGAGAAGAAGAAGGGCAGAAAAGTATAGGCTTGATGTTTTTAATTATTTTTTTATTTTTATCAGTGTACTTGTCCTATTCATGGACAACTATCTGCATATGCTCTAAGCATCTACAAAATGTAATTTATTTCATATATGAATATAAATTACGATTTTTTCTACGGGAAAAAAAGAAAAAAGAAATAAATAAAAAAACAACTTGAAAATAAGAAAACATTGAAAATACATTAAAAGAAAAACATTATGATAAAACATTATAAAAATAAAATTAATATACAAACAAAATTAAAATAACAAAAAAATTATTAAAAAATTAAAGGAAAAAACAATAAAACAAATTTTTTTATAAAATAAATGATAATTATATATATATATATATATATATATATATATATATATATATATATATATATATATATATATATATATATATATTGTAAACGATAAAAAATTAAAAAAGAATGTTTTTATTTTATTTTTAAATTTTATTTTTTAACCCTAGAGAAGAGTTGAACTCGACGACAAAAACAAGATAAATGAAACCTGGGTTTATGTAAACCCTATTCATTCTCCTCCCAAATCTCATTACTTTAACGGACTTGCAATGGAATCCTGCGTAACCCCATCAAATTGACGGACTATGCTGAGGGCTCCATATATGATCTGGATCTGTGCGTTAACCCCTCTCGAGAAACAAGCAATCGCACGTACAAAGATGGATTTGAGGTGGTGGAATAGCTGAAAAGGGTGGTGGAGCCGAATTCTCTGGTTAGGGCATCCTGTTCCTACTTGAATTCTGGAGTCCCACGTTAAGGCAACATAGGAATATAGTAGTTGGTGGAATTACTTCTCCAGCGTGGGCGCGGAGAAGCAAGCCCTAACTTCTACAACTCCGACGAATCTCTATTTCCAAGGATACAACCCTTGAGGAGGAAGAACACTCATTCCTATTTTGAGTTCTTTAGCGGATGACCAGTAATCACGTGGAACAATAAAAATACGTCCAGTCCATATCGTAAGTTGTGGACTCATGGTGGCTCATAGAAAGGGTTAGTTATATAGAGCCTTTAACTTTTTTTTGACAGAGGCCCCTCTCTTTGTTTCGTCGTATTCAATGACCATTGAACTTTTAGCGCACGGAGATCACCGATCTTTGATATTCGGTGCAGATCCCTTACGCGCGGTGGGAGGCCAGGGCCTGGGACTGAATGAAACCGGGTTGCTAACTCTGGTTAAGTTTGGGTTGTCGGTGTTTTAAACTTTTCTTCGGAAATCAGGGAATCTGGGGTGATAATATTTTTTATTTTTTTGATCCAATCCGGTCTGCGGGCTGTGGTTCGTCCGGGGCACATGCGCTCTGCGGTCTGGTTTTCTGATATCAGGTGCACACATTCCTTATCTTTTTCTAATACATATCTGCTCATATATTTTCAAGTACGATTAATTCACCACAGCTAACAAATCTTACCAAAGGTAGACCTAGCACAGTTACTCTACAGAGTCTTTATGAGTCTATAGATTCTTTAGAGAAATGTAGAGAAGAAAGAGAAGTCAACCTACAAACAGAGTTAGAAGCCATGCTAGAAAATAAATTCACATCTCTTGAAGACAAGATCCAAAAACAAATTAATAGAAAATAAAATAGAACTATTGGAAAATAAAATGGAGGCAATGGAGGCTAGGTTGCACGTTATAGAAAAACAAAACCAAGATATGAACCAAACATCCCAACAAGGAGATGTTGATACTTTAGAGAGTCTTAAAATGAAGGAGATGATTAAAGAACTAGAAGAAAATGTTAATAGTCGCTTCACCCTAAATACTGTGGCAGGTAAATTAGATATAAAACCAACTAAAGATGAAATGAAAAAATTGATAGAATTAGACCATGAGCGTAACAAAAGGGCCTTGAACCTTATAATCTTCGATTTGAAAGAGGAGGTAGATGAGGATACTATAGCCATAGCCCAGATAGAATTACATAATAGATTACAAATTGAAACAACATGTCCCACAGAAGCAACAAGGTTGGGGAAATTAACTGAGAATAAAGGAAGGCTGATCTGAATAAAGGTGAGCTCCACTGACCATAAGTATGACATACTTACTAAAACCTCAAGTCTCAAATGAACGAGAACATTTATAATGAAGATCTCATTCCAGAAGATCAAATAGAATTAAGAAAGGAGGTTCAAAAGGTGAAAGAATCTAGGAAGGAAGGAAAATGGGCAATAATCAGAAATAGAAAAGCCATTATTCGAGATAGAAACCAAAAAGATAGTAATAAATCGCAATTCAACATGCTCCAGATTCTTTCTTGGAATTTTCGGGGTTTTCCATGGAACAAAGGCCCCAAGCTAAGTTGGATCTCAAATTATGTTGCTATTATATTGCTTGTTGAAACTTGGGAGCTAATATAAGGGCCCTAACATAGATGGCTTTGCACTATGGTCTACCTGGAACAAGCGATCCTCCCGTAGAGGGATTGGGGGTATTTATTGTTATATTAAGAAGAACATCTCCCCCAATGCTAGGATTTATAAAAACAACCCTTACAACCAATATAGTTGGATAAATATTACTGACATTAATGATAAAAATACCTACATAGAAATCTGTTATTTTCCCCTATCAATTCTAACTTCTATAAGAAAAAGAATCTAGATAAAAATAGTCCTTACAATGGTTTAGAGAATGATATTTCTAGCCTAAGGAATAAAGGTAATATCCTTTTAATGGGCGAATTTAATACTCGAAATTCAAGCAACCAAGCTATTCTTCTAAGCAATCATTTGAACCCTAATCTTCTTTGGTTAGACGAAGACCTTACTCTAGCTAGCTGATACAAAAGGAGCTCTGAAGACCTTGGGGAGAATTTGTTTGGGTCGGAGCTAGTCAAGCTCTGTAGTGCTCAAGATCTCATAATTTGCAATGGTCTAAAGAAGTGGCCCAAATCTAGCTAGATTTCCTACATCTATGGGCTTGGTAGCAGCATGGTAGACTATGCTATTTTCGATCTCCCTTTATACAATGAAATAATAAATTTTGACATCTTAAATGACCACGAGCCTGACTCTGATCATAGGTGTTTACTTATAACTCTCAATTTTGTCATGCATAGAGATCCCATAGAAGATAGTACTTATATCCAAAAGAGCTTAATCTTTGATAGAAATAAAAATGATCTCTTTCTAAATGAATTAAAAATTAATTTGCTTCCTTTATCTAGTATAGACAACATGTAAGACGTCTAACATAGTTTTACTACAACCCTCTCATATTCTATTAACAAGTTGTCAATTGAAGTTTCAAGTAATAAAAGAAATAGCAAAACCAACCCATGGTATGAGAAAGATTGTAAAAGTGTGAGGAGAGAAATTAAGGAAGTTGTCAATGAATCTCTTAAAGTTAGCAAGGTAAAAATATACAAAGCCCTAACTAAAAGGAAAAAAAGGCAGTATATTTGTAAAAGACAAGATAATTTCTTACACCTCTCTAAGGTAGCTCCTATGAAATTCTGGAGGTAGATTCTAACTAGGAAAACTAAAGATAATAATAAAATTGCTTTACATGACAGGAATTCCTATCATAAAAAGCTTTATGAATCTCCAAATATCATGGATAACTTTGAAACCCTGCTCACAACGAAAGAAGTTTTCTCATTAGAAGACATTGATTTTGGGGTTAAATGCTTGGCAAATGGGAAAGCTAAGGACATTGAAGGTTACCAGGCAGAAATATTAAAAAAGGTCTTGTCCTCATCCCCCACATCCACAATATTTTCAATCAAGCGGTCAAGCAAGGGTTCCCTAAACCATGGACTCAGAGCCTCATTATCCCTATTTTTAAAAGTGGGGATACAAATAACCCCTCTAACTATCGGAAAATTATGATCAGCCCTCTCTTAGCCAAGTTATATGGTATTATTTTGGAAAAGAAGTTGAGCATATGGATTGAAAGCAAAGGTAAGCGGGCTAAAGGCCAAGCGGGGTTTAGAAGGCAACATTCAACAACGTACCACCTCCTTACACTTAGGATCATTATGGAGGAATGTCGCAATGATAAATCCAATCTATTTTGTTGCTTTGTGGACTTTAGAAAAGCTTTCGATATAGTTCCTAGAAATAACCTATGGAATAGATTAGAAGAGATAAAGGTTCCTTTCAAGTTGAGAGATATCGATATAAGGTTATACGAGAATGTAATTGCCAAGTTAAAGAGAAAAGAGGGGTGGTCGAAAGATATTAAGTGTAATATCAGAGTTAAACAAGGTTTCCCCCTCTCCCCTCCCCTATTTTGCATTTACATCGACAAGCTAGAAGGTTGTTTAGAGGAAGTAGGATGTGCTAGCATGATCTTAGCTGGGATAGTCATCATCCTTCTTCTATATGCTGACAATATTGTTCTTCTCGCACGGTGCCCATCTGATCTTGATAAGAAACTTACACTTCTTAAGGATTTCTGCTCTACCATGGGTATGACTGTTAACATTGACAAAACAAAAGTTATGATTATGAAATCCAAGAAGGAAACTTACGCTAATTTTATGTATGAAAATAGCAACTTGGAGGAAGTGTCTTCTTACAAGTACCTAGGAATTGATACTCATCACAAGCTCAACTAGAATTGTAGCATTGAGAAAAGGATTAATGGGGGGTGGAAATCTTATTTTGGTCTTGAAAATAATTGTAAATCAGAAAACCTCATAATGTGGGACAGAAAGAAGTTCCTCTTTGAAACTTTAGTCACTCTTGTTATCTTATATGGATGTGAGGTTTGGGGTTGCATCATCTCTAGAGAATCCTGGAGAAAGATTGAGCAAATCCAGAAGCATTTTATAATGTATAACCTGAAAATTAAAAGCAATACACCTTATCCTATTCTCCTTATAGAAGTGGGTCATTCCCTTATCGAGAGCCTAGCTATGACTAGGCTTCTATTGTATAAGCACAAACTCAATAACATAGGAGACCATAGACTTCCTAAACTATCTTTAAATTCCAACCAAAACCACCTAAGGCTCAAATAAGGTTGGTATAAAGACACTAGGGCCTGGTTAAACCATTGGGAGATCGACGAGAATGTTGCATTTCAAAACATTAATAACATTAAAAATATTGTTACATCTAAGTTCAAAGAAAAAATGTGGTGTGAGAAAGATTTAACAGCTAAAAGAAAATTAAGATATTATAAGGAGGTCATCTACCCCAACCTAGAATATCAAAAGTATCTCTCTGTTTCAACTAGATCAAAGAAGAAAATTAGTATAGACAAGATTAGAACGAACTCTCATGAGATCCATAGTGAAATGTGTCGTTGGGCAGTTCCTAAAACACCATGGATGGAAAGGATCTGCCATCTATGTGAGAATATGAACATCGAGGATGAAAATCACTTCCTCATAGAGTGCCTTGTGTACAACCACATTAGATCTCGGTTTCATAATCTTTTTTGCAATATTAACCTTCCTAGCGCTTTACGATGTCAAAATTATAGTGAGCTCGGTAGGCTTCTCTTCAAGATTTTTGAGCATAGGAATAAAATCTTAAATCAAACTAAATAATAATTCGTTTCTTTAGGTTTGATATACCAAAGTTTGGTCTCAGTGGATGTTAACCATCATCATCATTATAATTTTTTTAATGTTTTTAATTTAATTATATTAAACAAAGTCTTTCTGTAGAAATCACATGAGAGAATTTTTTGGCCGACGCGTTTCGAACCAACAAGTGTGGTTCATCATGAGGACCAGATGAAGAGGCAGACCATGGCAAAGGCTTAAATAGAGAGCAATGTAGAGACATAATTTCAAGTAATGACTATATTTGAACAATAATGTTTAAATTATAATATTAATTTATTAATGTATTAAAAACAAATATTTTTAAGTAACGGCTAGTTTTTAAAAAAATATTTAAATAATGATATTATTTCATTAATTTATTAAAAATATTAATAGGTAACGACTATATTAAATGGTTAGTTTTTGAAAAATAATATTTAAATTAATTTATTAAAACCAAATATTACTAGTTCTTGAAAAATAATATTTAAATAATGATATTAGTTTATTAATTTATTAAAATATCAATATGTAATAACTATATTAAACGGCTAGTTTTTGAAAAAATATTTAAGTAATGAAATTATTTTATTAATTTATTAAAAATATTAATAGGTATCAACTATATTTAATTATAGTTTTGAAATTTTTTTGTTTGTTTTGAATTTAGTTTTTAAATTATTTACAATCGTTTTAATTTTTTTGGTTTTTTTGGTTAATTTTCTAGTTTTTTTTTTTTTTTTTTTTTGTAATGAGGTTTGTTTTTAATTTTTTTAATAGCTTTTTAATATTTTTGTATTTTTATGTATTTATTTTTATAGTTTTTTGTTTACAAGATAGTTTCTTTTTTTTACATTTTTTATGTTTTTTTTGTGTTTATCTATATATATATATATATATATATAGATTTGTTTTTTTAAGTAATAAAAATTTAAAAAAAGAGAGATAAGACAACTAGAAAATTTGTTAAGTAATCGACATTTAAAAAAAAAAATGGACATAAAAAAATTTGAAGTGTAAAAAAATGTAACATTTAAAAATAAATATCCACACTTAACACATTAGAAAATTTAAAGTATCAAAATTAAGCCCTCCAAAAAAAGGGGTTGATGTTGCATCAACACATTTAAAAAACAACATGAAAATAACTAACATTTAAAAACAAATATTTATTTTTTGATACATAAGAAAATTTGAAGTGTCAAAAATATGCTCTGAAAGAAAAAGTGTATTCTTAATCAGCGTTTCTCAAAATTGGATGATTTTTTTGGTACCTCAAAAAAAGGGTAATCATATCACTTCCCATTTCAAAGTTTGGGTTGTTCAAAGATAGTGAGACAACTTCACACCACATTAGGGCATACATGATATTATAGAAAATTTATCAAGGGATATGCACAGATCACTGCACCTATGGAAAAACTGCTAAAGAAAGATGTAACATTCCTATGGAATGAAGAATGTCAAAAGAGCCTTGACACACTAAAAGAAAATATGTTAACTTCTCATATATTAGTATTCCCAAATTGGAATAAGGAATTTCATGTTCATGTGGAAGCTTCATGCATAGCTTTAGGAGTGGTATTGGCACAGCCTGGTGTAGGAGAAATTGGTCACCCTATAGCTTTTGCAAGCAAGAAACTGTCTAAAGTAGAGAAGAACTATACAACTATAGAAAGGGAAGGACTAGCTATGATATATGCTTTACATAAGTTTAGACATTATTTGTTGGGATCACATTTGAAAATGTTCACAAATCACTCTGCACTAAAGTACTTGGTCAATAAGCCTGTTTTAGGAGGAAATATTTGCAGATGGCTATTATTGTTTTAGGAGTATGTCTTTGAAGTTGTTGTTAAGCCAGGAAGAATAAATGTTGGACCCGATCAATTGTCAAGGTTGGAAACAAGAGAAGAATCAAAGAATATAGAGGATAATCTTCCTGATGTGCAACTGTTTTCAATCAAGATTGCAGATGATCACTTCGCTGATATTATTCAATTTTTAACCACAGGGATGTTAATACACTATGTAGCAGAAGAAAGAATTGGTGGTTAAAGTAGCAGATTTTTCACCAATAGTAGGATATTTGTATAAGACGGGACCAGATGAAATACTGTGCAAGTATGTTCCTGAGCATGAAAGACAGATAATTTTAAAAGAATCCCATAGTGGTGCAATTAGTGGACATTATGTAGAAAAAGCCACTGCGCAAAAAGTTTTAAGAGCATGATTATGGTGTCCTACACTAGACAAAGATGCAAAGGAGTATTCATTAGGGAATTTTTAGGTCTAAAATGGGCCTCCAAAGAAAAATGTATAACCAAAATAAACTTTATAAGAACCATTAGGATCGAAGATGATGATGTCAACCATGGGGGCTGATTCACCATTTTTGGAGCGAAAAAAGTAGAAAGATTAAAAAATAATAAAACAATAAAACTACTTTTTCAACTCTTATTTTCAACTTATATCCCTAAGGTTTTACACAAATTTCGAGCAAGAGTAATTATTGGATGCAAAATTTAATTACTCATCCAAGGAGTACCCATGTTGCATACCTTCGATGGACCCTGCTACACAAAAAATGAGAAATACATGAAAAAACATGATTGCAATCATGCTTTTCATGTATTTCTAATTTTTTGTGTAGCAGGGTCCATCAAAGGTATGAAACATGGGTACTCCTTGGATGAGGAATCAAATTATGCATCCAGTGAGTGTTGCCACTCGAAATTTGAGTAAACCCATAGGGAGATAAGTTGAAAACAAGAGTTGAAAAAATATTTTTTTTCTTTTTTCCCTCTTAAATTTGATGATGTAATTTAATATTTTTTTTATTATTTCCACTATTATTTTATAATTTATTTTGGAGGCCCCTTTAGACCTCAAAAGTCCCCTAATGGTTGAGCTTTTGATATTTGCCAAAGAATAAGAAAACCTTCAAGAAGAGATGAAATGCCACTAGTACCACAAGTAACATTATAGAGTTTTGATAAATGGGCTATTTATTTTGTTGGATCTATCAATCCAGCAGGAAAATGGACTGGTGTGAGGTATATAATCACTACGAATAATTATTTGACAAGGTGGGATGAAGCACAACTAGTGAAGGATTGCATCGCAAAAACTGTTGCAAAGTTCAACTTTGAATACATACAATCTAGATTCGGGTGTCCAAAGAGATTGATGAGTGATCAAGGATCACATTTCTTGAATAAGACCATTGAGGCATTAACTCAGGAGTTTTAAGCTTACCAGAAAAGGATCACTCCCTATCATTCTTAGGCAAATGAGACTGTGGAAGCATTTGATAAAATTTTGGAGAATGCACTGACCAAGGTATGCAATGTAAATAGGAATGATTGGGATCTTAGGACTCTAACAGTATTATGGTCTTATAGGACTACATGCAAAAGGTTGACAAGTTAGACACCCTTTAGGTTGGTTTATGGGTAAGAAGATGTGATTCCCATGGAATACATTGTCCCTAGCCTAAGAATTGTAGCTTTTACAAATATGGCAGACCCCAACATAAAGGAAGAGAGGATCTTGTAGTTACTTGCTTTGGAAGAAGATAGGTTTCTGGTAGGATTTCATTGAAAAGTAAAGAAAGCAAGAGAAAAGGCTTGGCATGACAGTAACATTAAGAAAAATAAGTTCCAGATAGGAGATCTTGTTCTCCTCTATGACAGTAAGTTTGTGAAATTCTTGGGGAAGTTCAAAACACATTGGTTAGGCACATACGTTATTAAGTATATTACTGATTGAGGTGTAGTGTAGTTAACGAACTTAAATGGAGAATTAATTCAGTGAAAAGTAAATGGTTGTAGATTGAAGTTGTAAAGGGACAACCCTGCTCCTACAACCTTTCCCTAAAGAAGAGAGAGGGAAATTCTTAGTGTCACATGCATTTGAAAGTGGGTACTAGACTATAAACTACGCTGTAGAAAGAGCTTCAATGAAGAAATTAATTCGCTACACTTGGAAATTTGTTGAAGTTCAAAAGAAGTCATGACATAAGAAAAAGGTGCGCTACAATAGGGGACGTGTCAAAGCTCACTAGAAAAGTAGAAATATGACCGTTAAAATGGAAAAGACAGGCACAAAGTTGCATTTAAAACGACATGTTGGCATAATTTAAGAATAGATACACATTTAATGATGAAATTTGAACATAATTGGGACAAAGTCAAATGTAATGATGAGGTTTGAAGGATGGAACTATTATAAATAGTTGACTCTCGCATATATTAAGAACTTTTTTGAATTGAGAGCTCGAGAGATTAATAGTATGAAGAAGTTGTAGGAGACTTCACTGTGTATGACAACTGAGCGATCTTTAGAGGACTTTGTGCAGAATTTTCATGAGCAGGGATTATCTAGAGTCATGGAAGCCACATATATGTCCATGCCAGCAGTCGAAACACCCAAAATAGTAGCACCTCTGCCACAAAATCCACTTACATCACCAAGGCAGAAGCAAACCAAGGAAGAAAGAACCAAGAAAAAGTAGGACATATTGAAGAAGAAGTAGAGGAAATACAGGTAGAGGAAGGTGGCACAACGTTCATATCACCTCTTCCCTCATACATCCCACCAAGGAAGCCAAATGTTAAACCAACAAAATATGCCAAAGATGTGAAGTATGGGACATTAACACCTCTATTGCCAGATGATGTGATGTTTGAAGGAGATATTTTAGGAAAAAATCTGCAGCTGAAATTCATAGACAATGATTTTAATGACTAGACGAAGTACCCATAGTTCACACCAGACTGGTACTTTTAGCAAGTTCACTACCCATACAATGGAGTGACATTATTAGAACCAAAATAGTGGGAAAATGGGTTGGCACAGTCAGGACTGCTCAACATGTTGAATGTGCCACACTTCAAAGAAAGTTCAGAAAACACAGAATGTGTGCGACAATTGTTGGTGTTAATACATGATGGACACCTGTGGGTGGGAAATAAAATCCCCATAGACCAAATTTTGATATGGAGGATCATTAGATTACCGTACCAAGGATGCAACCCTATAGAGGAATTTGTGTGAAAGGATTAGGACTGCGCTGTGGCAGAGAATATGAAGAAGAAGTATGGGTTGGTCAAAGGAAATAAATATTGTGACATAAAATCAATCAGCGATCAAGTAGTCTGCTTCATCACACACATTTTTTCTGAAAAGATCATGAGGAAGTGCCGCATAAATGAAATTCCTGCATCGGTGGTGTCTTTAGCCGCACAGTGTGCAAATGGAGTCCAATATAACTGCGTTGGATATTGATAAAAGGAATTCCTGGACGAGTGCCACGAGGTCCAATAAAAAGGTACATCTTTCCACTATGCTGGGTTAATATTGATCATTGCTATGTTGGCATGGATGGAGCCGAAGGATACATAGTTTCCTCTGATAGAAGAAGATGTATGCAAGGACGCGAGGTATGCTTCATTGTAGCATACCAATCAACGATCGCGAGTGCAACATAATAGGATTTTTTTATATAGTTATATTAAATGGATCTGCAAATGTTAGTAAACCAACATCCGTGTCTTTCGCCAAGTTTGTACAAACAGTACAACCTTGTGGCAAGGCTCAAGGCGCATTTCCATAAATTGTACATAGAGGTGCACAGAGACATGAAGAAGGAATGGCATGCATTGCCATATATGGTCAAAGAAGATGATTTGGTAGAAATAATATAGACATGGCATGAAAAATGGAAGATTCTACTAGAGGAAGCAGGAGAAACCGCAATAAAAGAAGAAGAGTTGGACACTTCACACCATGGCGAAGGCAATGTAAAATACAAGGAGAAGGAAGCAGAGGAAGAGGAAGAGGAAGAATAACATCATGAAGAAGAACACCATTACGAAGAACATCATGAGGAGGATCGTCAAGGAGGTGAGGATATGACTAAGGAGAAATAAAAGGTAGAAACAAAGAAATCTGCAGTAGAGAAAAGGAAGATTCAGAGTGGAGCTTCGCCGAGAAGCAGAAAAAAGCATAAGGCAGATAAATAGAAAAAAATCACACCAATGGTTCTAACTGAAGGTGAATTGGATCAAATTGGAGTCAAGGTTCAGTAGATAACAATGGAATAGGGTGAGAGATCGTTATAGCAAGCTTATCATAGGTGTGCAACAAAGTATAGAAGAGCTAAAATTACTAACACAAGCATCCAAATAACCAGCCTAGCTAACTCAACCAGTGCAGCTAATTCAAGGACTCTAAACACAAAGGCTGATAGAAACGATGCATATACCTGTCGGAGCTCTGCAGTTCGACTTTGCCGGGGTGGAGCAACATGAGAAGAATTGGGATAATGTCAACATGAAAATGGCAACACTACCCATTCCAATGTTACATGAGTTACACCAAGGCATCACAAATGAGTTAAAGGAATGCGAATAGTGCACTTGAAGGTTGAATATTCAAATAAAACAAGAACAAGTGGCATTGAAGAAACAACTCGAGAAAGAAATCAAATAAAAGGAGCAGGCAGAGCTACAACAACAGAAATTGAAAGAAGTGGTCTAAGCCACTTGTATAGAAGTTTCGGACATGGATGTCTACGAGGGAGAATCTACAGAAGACAGGGTCGTGAATCTCGGCCTTGCAGTCAAAGAATACAAGGATAAAATTTCCAAAGTCAAATTTCAATATGAGATGCATATTAGCAAGCTGTGAATGAAGTTGCAACCGACTACACCACCAAAAGTAAGAAGTCAGAGGGAGGCTGACCTAAAGTTAGTCATGGTTAACATCTCCGCGGCATTGGAAAACTACAAAAAACTACTAGATGGAAGTTTTAAAATTTGGAATTCACTACAGGAAGATCCAAATATTCAGAAAATGTAGGAGTAAATGCAACAGAGGCAGCAATAGTTAGAGGAGAGTCGAGCAAGAGGACATTTCCTATATCGCAGAAGCTCGCAAAGATCAATGAATCTAAGGTGCTGCAGAAGAGGATCAAATAGATGAAGAGGGAAGAGCATACATTGATAGAAAGAACTCAGCCTTGATAAGATGAGGCACTTCAGCTCTCATAGACAGTAGATGAGAAACTTCAGGAGATTCGACAGAAGGAGCGACATTACTACAAGAGGTAGCAGATCATGTAGCAGAGGCATTGTTGGAGGAGGCATTAGTGAGAATAAACAAATGAAAAAAGTGCTCCAATAGTTCAATAAGGCCTACAATAGCATTGTAGAAAGTATTAGAGGCACAATAGCTAAGTGACTCAAGACGAGTCATAGGTGAGTGTTGAGGCCCTATTGGGCGCAGCTCAACTTGGCGAGATTTTGGGCAAGAAATCTGAGTTTTATGGAGCGTGAAGTAGAAAAGATGCTGCAGAGTAAAAAGTGGACCACATAGTAGAGTAGCAGAGCACAACGAAGACCACACAAAAAATTCACCACGCAGCATAGGGGCTTCGCGACAAAGCCCCTCCCTTTTTGTAAAAAAGATAAAATATTGTAAACATTGATGGTTTTTTACCATAGTCCCTTTTATTTTGGAAACCATGGTATCGGGTCCATGGTAATGTAGTGATGTAATCCCTCATGTAATAGTATATATAAAGATGAATAATAAAGAAGGAAGGTATTGAATTGAACCAGAGCTATGTTTATGGGGATATTTTTGTGATCTGTACTTTGGAGAAAGGTTGAGGCTCCATAGTTGAGTGCACGGAGGCCTGGGTCTGCAGCTTAGTGTGCAGACTATCAGCAACTTAGTGTGTAGACAACCTGCAGATGTGTGTGCATGAAAAAACTATTTGTTGTACCAATTATTTATTATAAGCAACGTTTCTTGTGTATGTAGTTGCACATTGGGATGAACCACGATAAAATTTGTGTCTCATGTGTTTATTTTCTTATTATCTTCAATTTATTTCAATACTGTGAAGTTTATGGATGTTTATGTTATGTTTAAGTGATGAATGTAATTTTGAAAAGTAATATATAAGTTCTAAGTACTTGATGTATGCGAAGTAGTTTATAAGTATTAAATCATAAATAAAATACATAAATTCCACATCGAAACATCCCTCAAGCTACAAAAACCCTATTCTGTAACCTCCCATAGTCACTTCGGGTGAGACTACGACTTGCTTGTAGGTAGTTTCTGAAAGGGCTAGTGATTGAGGGTTTTTTGGTGCATAGTAAAGTCTGAACCTGGGTCAGCCCAACCTAAGCGAACATTATTTCTATGGGGGGGGGGGGGGGGGCTGCGGGGGGGGGAAGAGGATGGGTTTGTATTCCTATTGTTCGATGTCTGGAGTAGGGTGGGGACCATGATTTTGGGTGGATTTCATCCGCTGGCACTATGATCATGAATAAAGGAATACTTTAAAATTTTCAACTATAACTCATGTTCTTCCCCCCCGGCTCCTGTCCACCAGTCCACTTGCCATTTCCAAATCCCGTCATGACACATGTCCATCCTCTATGACATCACTCAACTATTGGCTCCATTATTTAAAAAAGCTCTCCCCCCACTCAATTTTTTTGAATTTCTTCACTACTTCCCAGTGATCCTCCCACCTGTAACCTACAAATAACAAAATTTACACACCCCATCGTCTCAGAATCTCATCCCAGTGTCATTTTTGACCTCTTCTACAACGACTAGGTAACATGCTCACCTGTACTCTATGATTTTCGTAGATTAGCAGCTTAAATCATAAAATGATAGCCTCGAAGCCCTAAAAAACCCCAAGGGCTCCAAAAACCCACAAGCCTAATCTGTCTTCAAGCCTTGACCCCCTCATGGACCTAGAAGTGAAAATTGGAGACTCGATCTCGTCCTATAAACTAGACGACCTATGATTTGACCTGTTTAGAAACTATGTCAGGGGGAGGACCCTTTCCGAGTGGTGGACTCAAGGTTGTATTACTAGATTACACCCTCTATGAATTTCTTCCCAAATTTTGTCTCCTAGATGGAAGTAGCCTATATAGAAAATAATAACTACTTTGTTTCCTCCCAGGGGTTCAAAATCCTGCAAATCACCCCAGAGCTAATTCAAATAGAATTGGTGTACCCTTCTCCCCCTGAGCTTCTGTAGTTCATTGACACCACCTTGATGTATTAATGTTATACTCTCTCATCCACTGAGAAACAACCCTTTTGCAAATGATCCTAGCTCTTGGGCTAGAAGCCTTGCCTATTTCTAACAACTTCTCCATCACCCTCTATGCAGATTCTATCTAGCCTATTTTGTCCATCAATACTCATCTGTTGGGACAAGAGGATGCCAACATAGCCAACAAAGCCACCTTGGGCTTCCTTAAGAAAATGTTGCAGCTTGGTTGTGTGCATAACATTCTAGCTTACTTGTCTAAAGCCATCAAATTCCAAATGCACAACTTCTCCACCACTTCATACTTCAGATACTATTTCTTTTTATTTTATCTTTTTATGTGCTCTCATGTTGAATAATTTGAATGTCCAGGCCTAAACTTGGTCTCTAGCGACAAGAAGAGAAACTCAGTCTTTGATTTGGATGTTGTTGTTAGAAAAATACTAGACTTTGAGAACTATTCACAATTCATCTCGACCTATATGGCCATTTCATATAGTATCATTCATGGTGTGTCTCCTCCTAGAGTTCTCCCCTAGCAAAAATAACTCCTCCAGCTCAGCAAGGACACCAGGGTAGGGGATTGGTATTTGTTTGAAGACCACACAAAGATTAGAATTTATGGGTGTGAGCTTCCCCCCTACCACCTACTTGTTTTCATGCCTATGAGGATATTTTATTTAGAATTCATTAGGCATAGTCTATATACATATCAACTTCATTTTGTCCCTGCAAAGAAGGGACATCTGTTCAAATTGGGAATTCTTTTGGGGCCTTTTGTTGTTAATTCCAGGTAGGCCTTTAAGGTAGTTGAGGCCTTTCTCAAAGAGATGAAATTTGGCCTAGGAGAGGTCTAGCACTATGACCCTCATGGTGTCATTTCTCAAAGGAGAGAAAAGATAAAGGCTTTGACTTATTTACATGAGTCTAAACTTGAGGTGGAATGGAAATCTAACATTGAATTATGGCCTCTTGATATAGAGATGGAGATTGAGGGTTCAACAGCTAAAGGAAAAGCACAAAAGAGGCCCTTGGGCTAGATTGGAGATACCAAGATGGTAGATGCACCCTCATCTAAAAAGGGTAAGACTTAGGAAACAAAGGAAGAAGAATTGAAAACTAAGCTAGTGGAGACAGGTCCATACCAACCAAGTTTTCATGTCTCATTGGAATATCTATCACAATCCATTGCCTCTTCTTCTTCATAGGTAGTTGTTTTAGGTACAAAAACTAGTACATCAGTCACAATATCAATTTGTCCTGTTGGAAAGGCCATTAAAGAAAGAAATAAGAAAGTGAGGGAGAAGATGAAGCAACAAATGGAATATCATTGAACCCCATATCACACCACGCTTCTAGATGCAATGGATTTGGAGAGGAACCAAATGAAATTCTCCTTGCAACATCCTCGAGCCCAGTCATTTCCTTCAGGTTCACAATTCAAAAATTTGGACTCTTTGGATTTGGAAAGTGTTCCCCTCCCAGACAAAATAAATTTCCATAGGCAGGTTACGGAAATGTTGTACCATGAGCTAAATAGGAATGCCTTGACCATTAGCAAGGCATAAACACTATTGGAGAAAGTTGTAAATAGGCTGAAGCAAGAGAAAGAAAACTTCCATTCCCTTCACATACAAATGAAAGCTTCAAGGAGTTGGTGGTAAAGCTTGGGGTGAACCCTGACGACAGGTTATATTTTAAGGCTCTACTCAAGAGTTATCAAACAAATATTTAGGAGATAAGGCATAAGTTAAATATGCCAGGAAGCGAGCATGTCCAATCCAATGATCTAGCGTAGGTACAAGCAGAAAAAAAGATCCTAGCCAATGAGATCATTGATAGGGAAAATGAGGTTGTAGCCCTCAATTAGCATATAATTGAGTTGCAATAGAAAATTGACTGAGATATATGTGCAGTCATCATTCCTGAGGATCCCCAAAACCATACTAAACAATTTACCAAGACCCTTACCGCACTTCAGCTTTCGAAAGGGGGAACTAAAAATAGTACAAAGAGATCCAGAGGCTGCCCAAAAACACTTAGCCCAGAAGGAGAAATAAGTAGAGGTCAACAAGACTAACGTTGAGATCGTTAGCAAGGACCTACAAGAAGATAAACAAGAGTTCTTGAAGCTAAAGAGTAATTTGAAAGGGAACATGTCATTTTTGAAGGCTAAACAGTTGATGTGGGATGAAATCATTGAAGAAATGGGGAGGAACTAGGAATTCATAACCATGATGCATGAGCAGAAAAAAATGGTTAAATACTTTGACTACTTCATCCTATCAGCTAAGGAGGATGGAATAAAGAATTCCCAGATTGCTCAAAGGTTCATCAGGTTTGTAAATGAGAGGCCACTCAGTGAACTGAGGCCTATTGATGTAGTAGATAGAGTGGGTGCCATCATGGAGATCACTAAGATGATTCGAAAGGAGGAAGCCAGACTCAAAGCTGAACAATGCTTGGGGGTAGTGGCAAGGAATGCATCTGCTTTCAGTGATGAATTTGTATCACTCATAAGGGTATGATTTCACATCTATTAGGAATCGGGTGAGATAAAACCTTGGGATTAATACAAACAACTACTGGTAGAGAGGAAAAGTAGAGTAGACTCCTCCCATGAGAAGACTGTAACTCTAAAGGGTAGAACAATGGTAAATTATCTCAAGAAGGACTTCCAGTTACTTGGGTTGGTAAAATTGTTATTCAGGGCTAAGATGAACTATTCAGACTTAACAAATATGAATATCTCATATTAGTTTTTATTATATTCTCCTCACCCAAATCCAGTATTGTGCCAGAGATGTCAGCAATTCATTAATCTGCCCCTACTCTACATCATTTACCCCACGATGCAGCCTCCACCTCCTACCCAACAAAACTGAAGATATTTCATATTATGTTGATCATGACACTTTTATTTTTACTTCTATGTAAATATTTCATTTCTTAGTCAGTTCCATTTTCTGTTACAAAGAGTTGTGTCGCAAAGCATGCTTAATTTTGACACAATGACTCTTTGTAATAAAATCAAGAAAGAATATTTTTGTAACGAGTTCTCCTTTAGAGGCTCTATAAAGATAGTTAGATGATATTTTAAGAGGGTTCAAAACTTTTGTGAATTTTTTTCTTTCCAATAGAGAAGCATTGTGCATTGTTGATGGATTATTGTTCTGTTGAAGATTAATACAAGTTTTTGGCGATTCCGACTCACCCGAGTTTGTAGTATGTGTTCTTGCTATGTTACTTTCATATGTGTTCCATTTTCCTCTCATATTATATCATAAGTAGTTATTGGATGTTTTTCTCATGAATGTATGGATTCGTTGAAGTCAAATATTGATGTATAATGCCTGTATGGACATGGAAATTAAATCCTTAAAGTGCACACTATGTATCTTTGCATCTCATCCTTCATCTCTACTTAATCTGTTTCACTCTGATTTTCACTGCATAGGATTCTTAGAGATAACCTTGTGTATTGAATTTCCTTCTTGTTTAAATCTTCTGCCCCATATACTACAATGACTTATTAAGCTAAAGGCCCAGTTGATGAAGGCCACTGTAGATTTTCATTGATTTTTTTGTGAGTTAATTTTTCATCAGATTGTTATACGTTTTATTTGGAGGAGGGTCCTCAATCATCTCTATTACATGACATATTGAATACTGAGTGTGTGTGATAGATCTTGCAAACCTGCAAGCGCTCATATAGGATGTCCTAGACACTGGTCTTTTGTCCAACCCAAGAGCTGTCTCTAGGAGGCTGATTCTAACCACAACATCTTCTGGAGTCATTGCCAAGGACGAATTCAAAAAAAATTCCCTAGATAATGAATATTTTGCATGCCTTTTAATAGGTGAGAAAAGGAAGTGTAGGGTTTGATCTCTCTCTCCTTAGCAACTCCACATAAATAAATTTTTTATTGACTCCATTGGGGATCCCTTATTTCTTCACACTCGCTTTCAAGAGGCCTCATGCCCACTCTGATACAAGCCAACAGAAGCCCCCTCCTGTGTTTGACCCAAAAATAATAATATCAAATAGGGTCTGGAAGGAGAAAATGCCAATCACTCCAAGCAACGGGATATTTGTTCCAGATATATCATCAACCAGCTCACAGAAGGCCATAATAAACAATCCCGAACCCTCTTCCAAAGTCCTAAAATATATAGAAGAGCATTATTTATTATTTGGCCCATTTTTCTCAAGAGATCAAAACAAAGGAGCTCCTAGTCTTCCCTCATCCACCTCTCTCATTTTTCCAAAACTTGAAGAGGTTAAAGATATACTTGAGGATAGCCCAACACGCAATGTTAATAGCTTTCCAACTTGGCCTCAGGAAACCACAGTTCAATCAGTTCTTCAGCAAAGGCCTATGATAAATCTCTTACCACCTCCTCCTTTGCAAAATATGGTTGTCCCTTCTTTTCTTCTTTATAGGTATGCTCCTCTCAATTTACCTCAACCTATTAATGTCATGCCTCAAGATCATCTAAAAAATATGCCAAGATTTAATGGAAAGGATGAAATCTATGCCCAATAACATATAGACACTTTCTTCCCCTTTGCAAAAAATCAAAATGTGGAGCACCTAAATGTGATTTTGAGAATCTTTGTCCAATCACTAGATGGGGAGGATAGAAAGTGGTTAAAAGCCTTACCCAATGCTTCAATTACTACATGGGAGGAAATGGAGAATGTGTTCATGCAGAAATGGGGCGAGAGAAGAGACTATGGATACATCCTCACAAAGTTTAATGCAATGAAGAAGAAACATAATGAGGATGTTTCTGAATTCATCAAAAGGTTTAACAAACTATATAATCATTTTCCTGCTGAAATAAAACCCCCATAAACTACTGCTAAGGTGGTTTTTTCTAGGGCTTTTGAGTTTGAAATTTATTTTACTCTTAGGGAGAGAAAGTCCCACACCCTTGATCTAATTTAGATTGATGCAATTGAAGTGGAAGCTAAATTCATCTCCGATGGTAAATCAAGAGGAAAACCTAACCATGTTGATAGGAGGAGAGGAAAAGAGGAAGCCATCTCTTTAGGTCAAGGGAGGGAAACTCAAGAGTAGGAGCTAGAAGAAATGAAAATTTTGATTAAGATATTGTCTAATAATATTGTAAATATGAAGATGGAAAATAAAAATTCACCCAGACAAACCATCCTAGCCCCAAATAGAAATTTCAATCGTCAATAGAGGAGACCTCTGTTGAAACTTCTGCAGAGAGAAAGAAATGGACAAGAAGACCACATTCAACCTCCCTTATACTTGGAGGATATCATAGAGGATCTAACTAAAGAATCTATGGAAGCTCAAGATAACCGCTTTTCTTCTCTCTAGAGAGGAGTACAAGGTTGAAGCACTTGAGGCAGAAGAAGAGGAATTGAATTCTCCTTTAGAAGAAGGAGAGGAATTGAATGTCCATTGGATGATGGAGAGATTGATGACTATTGAAGGCAATTTGTAGACTTCATCAATCTCAACGTCACAAGAAATATGACCTTAGGTCTTCTAGAAAGAGATCTAGAGGGTAGGACTAAGAGGAAGCTCCTTCTACCTCCAATCGTGCCAAACCACTAGAGAAAGGGAAGAAGCCTCCAGATCATCCTTCACCTAAGAAGAAAGAGTCCTCCACCCCAATCCATCATAAGCCTGAAGTGTCAAAATCATAGCAAGTCCTCCCATCATCCCAACCAATCTGCAATAAAGTAAAAGAGCTTGTCGATATTTTCTTTATGGATAAGAACCCCTCTATGTTCGATCAACAAAAGGAACTAGAAAATGTTAAAATTGTTTTCCCCTTGTTTGAGCTATTAGGATAGCCAAGCTACAAAGTGAAAGTGTCTCAGATTATTAACCCACCTACCACATCCCCTATCCAAGACAACCCAAATATATAAGAAGAAAGGACCATGGTTGTTTTTGGACCCCATGTTGAAGAGAAAGACTCTTATAAAACCCCTTTTATGTGACTTTGGTAATTCATGAGCTATTGCTGCACAATTCTATGCTTGATTTAGGGGCCTCCCATAATTTGATGTCGCTGTCAGTAATGGAGCATTTGGGGCTGCAAATAATGTAGCCATACAAGGATATCTACTCATTTGACTCCAAAAGAGTGAAATGATTAGGTTTGATCAAATATTTGGTGGTGAATTTGGCACAGATTAGGACAAACACCCAAGGATTAAATAAGGTAAAGGACTTCTGGGATCATACTTAGCATACAAGAAAGAGGAGAATATGGAGAAACATTGATTGCAGTGAGGATAACCCCTTGAAAACAAAAGCAAAGACACTCATGAGAATGTTGGAACAAAGGAAGATCTTAGTAACAGAGGGGCAAGACCAACTAAGATGGGGCAACAATAAAGAGGGCACTTTTAATCTTAAGGAAGCAAAAGGTATTCTACTTGAGCTAGATTCTCATATCCCGAATAAGATTTGGCAGAACCTATGGAGGCACCAAGGGTGGATGAAGATCAAACTCTTCATGTGGTTGGTACATCACGAGAAAATCTTGACTTGGGATAATATTAGGAAGAGGGGTGTTCTGGGGCCTTCTAGATGCCAGCTCTGTGAAGCTCAAGAGGAGACAATGGAGCATTTACTCAATAGTTGCATTTTCACCTCTTGGCTATGGGATACATTTGCTACCATTTTTCAACAAACCGACAGGGACAAAGGGAGTATCATTAATACCCTCAATAATTGGAGAAGAAACTTTTCGGATTATGAATTGCTTAGCTCGGCCTAGGCCCTAACTCCAAGCTTTATTATATGGAATGTTTGGAAAGAGAGGAACAAGAGAATATTCAAGGATGAAAAGAATCCCCCTCATATCCTATTTGAGCTAATCTTGAAACAGCTTAAGGAGACAGTGGGAACCACAGTTCGTAATTACCCTAAAAATCCTCCCTCAGAGGCTAATTTGAGAATTCTCAGGCAGCTTGATATGCAAGGGCTCATTCCTCAAGGCTTGGATAGGAAAGGAATCTCAATGAATATGGAGAAGGATTTCTGGCATCCCCCCCAGAAGGTTATTTGAAATACAACATTGATGGGGCTTCAAAGGGCAACCCGGGAACTGCTAGTTATGGAGGGGTTTTAAGGAATGAAAAAGGACACATTATCTCCATCTTCCATTGCCATCTAGGTAAAGCCACCAACAACATCGCTGAACTAATGGCTTTGGATCAATGCTTAGAGTTTCCGAAGCAGGACAATTGCTCGAATGTGATTATAGAAGAGGACTCTGAGTTAATCATTAATGCGGTGAAAAGAATTAGCTATGGAATAGTTCCAAAGAAAGTCTCAAAACACTAGAGGCTAATCTGGGTTTTCCAAAGAATTCAGGGTCACCTCCAAGGACTTCGTACAGTAAGTTTCAACCATGTTCGTAGAAAGGCCAATAAACTAGCAGATCTTCTTGCCAACCAAGGTGTGAGTTGTATTGAATGCAGGGTTACGATGGAATGGCAGGAGTTGCCTCAAAGCAGATTAAAATCTCTTTGCTACGAGCAAGCGGAAGAGGACAGGGCCATGGAGGCAAGGTCCTATTGACCTAGTTTCCTTATGGGTAGCTATTTTCTTCAATATCAGGTCTTTTGTGGGTTGCAGATTTTTTTCGGCCTTCGCAATGTCTGGTCGTTTGTGGGTTTCAGAAACTACTGGAGAATCACCTGGAGTAGTTTGCTCGGCGATCTCAGTTTTTCGGTAGGTCAAACAGGGGGAAGGACCAGCATAGTACATGGTTTCAGGTTTAGGCGGAAAGGTAATATCGCGAGGGATTCCAGTCTTTCCGGTGGCCGAAATTCCCTTGATTTACCTTTTCGGGATGCAAAACTGCTCCCCTGGTGGTTTTCGGGTGATCACATGGCTCTCAAGCGAGTAGTGGTTTTCGCGAGTTTGGTGCGATTCCACTCATCTAACTACACGTGGCAGGGGGGCCAGAAAAAATACCGCCCTCATCGGACGCTATTGGTTGGTACTTTAGCACCATGCGATATCAATCCCAACCGTCAGATTTTGAGGGGCAAATCAACGGTCGGGAATGATCATGCATTTTGGTGGGGCTAGGTCGTTAAAAACTGAACGATTGTGCGGTGCAATATCATCCTCGGCCGTTGGATTAAGCGGGAAGAATGGACAGTCAAGATTAACAGAAGCTATTTTGGTGAACAGATGCGAGGATTATTTTAGGGATTTTGGCACGTAACTTTGTCTTTTGCCTGAATTTTTGGTATTCTAAGGGTTTAGTTTTATATGTGAAAGGTTGGGCGTTCATGCCTTTGGTAGTTAGAACTTAAATTTTCAGAGGTCCACAGAACTTTGTGGACAGTTGTACATTATGTAAATTATTTTATGGCTTAATGAAATAGAAGGACCAACTCTTGCTTCAGCAGAAAAAAAAAACATTCATCAATTTCTCATGCATAACTTCACCCAAGAATTGACTGTAGTTATACATGACGACAAGTTTGTCTTTTTTAGAAAATATTGACAGGTAGCCTAGGATAGCTTCATCTACCCATTGGTTTGATTGATATCCTAACGAACACAAAATTAGGGAAATTATGTGCTTGGCTCTCTCAGGGAACATAGATGATGGATAAGGAGGATTCGTTTTGGGGAGCTCAACATCTTCAAGGAGAAAGATCTCAAAAATTTGAGCTCTTTCTCAAGGGAAGTTCAACTTATGATATAGGTCAATTAAGGCTGCAGTGGATAAAAGGCTTAAGGAATCATTTTCAGAGATCATTAGCATTTTCTTAATGGTTTATGGAGTGATAGATATCAGAATGTCTTCATTCTGAGCTACCATTGTTCTCTGTAAAGGATTATACTTGGCTTGGCACCAGATAACTAAATCATGAAAGGAATAGGTATAAGGAAACATATATAGAGGTAGAAGGGATTGCCATAGGTTTATCTCATCCTTAGAACCAAAGTATGTCTACTTCATCCAACTATGAGATTCAAACATGTGGAATTCACATTCAGTGTCTGCAGCCTTGAAATATTGGTTGGCTAATGGGATATGGTCCAAGTTTAAGGCATCAAAGACCTTTGGGGCTTCCTGTGTTGTAGAGGAACTAGCTGAAGGTTTTTCTTTCTTCTTTGGAGCCATGATAAAACTAAAATATAGCATGGTAGAAAAATTATAGAGATATGTTTAGATTATGCATGTTGTTTGTAGGTTCAACAGTAGCATAAATCCGTGAAAACAGGAAAAGTTAATGAAATTGTGCAAGAAAAGTTGAAGAAAGTGGGTGTAATGGGGTGAAGGTATATTTATGAATGGATTAAGGTTATCGTTAGAGGAAATTCTTTATTGATTGGCTAATTAGGAATTTAATGTAGCAACACGAGGCAAGATTAGCAACGAGAGGAAATAAATGGCAAAAACGGATAAGCGCAAATAGATAGGTGGTAATGGTTGAGGGCACGTGCCATGGAGCGATTGGAGGCAGATAGTGCGGGAGGTGTTACCATTGGCATAGTATCGAGCAGCACAGGAAGGAAAGAAGATGGATTTCGGAGGTCGGTAAGGAGCGAGGAGGGTGCGAAGCACGAAGGAAGTGACACATAAGCGAGGGGCCCGTGAGGGAAAAACCACTTTTCGCATCCCCCCTACCATTATATCGTATCATGGCAAGGGGTGCGAAGAGGCTTCCGCATCGTTGATCTAGGCGGGGAGGCGGATCACGATTCGATTTCGCTCATCGCTTATCGCTTGCCGATAAAAACCTTTTTTCGTATATTTTTGATCAAAAGAATATAAACATGTTTATTTACAAAAGAATTAATCACCTTTTAAAAGGTAATTAAGAACTAATTTAAAAAATTAATTTAATTTGGACTCGTTTAGACTAGCTGCCCCTATTTAACTATTTCACTAATTTAAGCCTAATCTAATATAACTTAGGCAAAAGCTTGAGCATGTTAAGCTTTTTATTTTTCCTATTCTATCCTAATTTCTAATGTTCAACCAAGATTAAACTGTTTGGTTGAACTTATTCTCTAATCTAATACAAAAATTTAAATGATCTGATCAAGATTAAATAGTTTGATCTAAATCAGAAGAAAAACTTGTGGCATAGAAACAAGTTGCACACAGACCTTTATTTATTACAAATACAATTTATTTCATGAAGTGGCATTTAAACAAGCACACTTATATAATTTTTTTTATCTCCTTTTGATGGGGTTTTATTTCATCTCTTTTTTTATTTTCTATTTTTTCATATTTCCATTTTTTCTTTAATTTTAATACCCTCTTTTATAAAATAAAAACTAACTTATAAAAAATAAAGCATGTTACAACATCTCCTATGAACTTAGCCAATGGTTCACGTCACTTGAACCTTCTTTCTAAGCACTCCTTTTCTCCTCTGCTTCCTTTTGTTGCAAACAACTCAGTATCTCTTCAAATTGTCTTTACAATGACTAGACTTTGGGTGTCGGGCTCTGCCGATCATGCACCCATTACAATCAATAATACTTTTGACTTACGACTCTCAATTTCCTTCTGACTCCAGAATTTTACATTAATGGACCTTGGTGTACTTTGACTCTTAAATATTTATCTTTTTAATTACAATGACATCCAACCTTACTTGAACTCAACAACTCAATCAATTACATGACTCTTTGACTTGAATTTTGGAATTGGGAGACACTCTCATTTCAAAACAACTTGTGCAAAGACTTTAGCACTCATAACCTCTTCTTGATTTCATAATTATGACTCTCATCTCAAAACTCATGACATTCAAAAACTCAATAAATCAAAATTTTCAAATAGGAAATAAAAGACAATATAATCTCTTGTTACAAAACTTCCAATCTTTCCCTCTTTCAAAATAAATAAATACAATTCGTTTTACCAACTTTCCAAAATATGCCTCCTTTCAAATAAAATAAAACTCTTTTATAAACCTTTATAATCTTCTTCTTCATAAACTTTTGCTTTTCCAAAGCTTTTAAATCAAGGCACTAAAGGTGTTTCATTTGAACTTTAAAGAGCCTCTCGAATAAATAATTTTCAAACCTTTAAAAGCTTGGACACACAGTTCGATTCAATTTGATTCACTCAACGTGACTTCCTTTCAAAACAAACATATTATCCAAAACCAAATAAAACAACCACATTGATGAATTACCTTTCCATATGTCGTTCAATAAGTATATATGTGCTTTTCAAAAGTTTGACTTTCCAATAAGTTTTAACCTCATATAAAAGCCTTTTGTTTAAATCACATTTTGGTTTTATGCCTTCATGGATATACATAGCCCTTGCCCATCCATTCTTTAACTTCCTCTTCCAATAAACTTACACACAATTTAAACTTTGCGTTGACTTCTATTGTCTTACCTTCGTGGATTTCCAATGATGATGTGGTTGATACTGCCAAGCTATTTATCCCGTCTTAAATGCTATACTTTTGAAATCAAGTTTACTCTCATTTTTTGTCACCTATTTTTGAGAGGATGAACACCAAATATTTGTTGCTCAAAAGTTGTTAGAACGGCTAGAAAGGCTATTAACCCAAACCTCATAGGTAACAACGAACTGGTCATCTTATACAGTAAAGAAATTCTTTCTGGTCTCCTATAGCGATCCATGGAATTTATCCATCACAAAAATCAATCCACAAAAATCATTGGCTGCAAATCGGTGTGTTTCCTCTGTTCTCAATTCAATAGAACTTCGTTTATCTCTTATTTCAACCATAGTTGAACAAACAGTAATTAAAATTGACAACACCCTCACCAGACAATGACATGGCAGCGTAGACTCCAAATTCTTCCACACTTCGGCTATGCCGGATTGTGCATATTTTAATGAAGGCTCTTTCTAGACGTTTATATAATTGGTCACTCCAATAATCCACACAGCGGAAACACACGGCTCACTTAAAATCTCTGTAGATCACACTTCACCTGCTGTGGAGGATCTAAACCAAGTTTAGATGCTCATTCTCACCGTTCCAGCCTAGGAACTCGAATGCATGGTCTGTATTTCAGGTTCATATCAAACTGCTGCAAGATCTCTTCTTCATCATTGTAATCTCTAGGGTCCTTTGCAATGAGTGTTGTTGCTGCACAAAATCCGAACTTAGTGTTCCAGTAGACGGCCTAACATCATCATACGTTGGAGGAATTGCGTCAATTTGTCTCTTGGTTGCCAGTGTTCGATCCTTGGACTTGACGAGTGGGGCATAATTATTTGATACATGTGTTCCTGTTCCTCTTCAACGTCTTCAAATTACTGCTGCAAATTCAAACAAAACAACAATTCACAACTACACAACAATCGTGGAGCTATGATAACAAAAATTTGATGTAGGTCAAATAACATCTAGCGATAGGGTCTTCACAAATACACATAAAACTGAATTGAAATTCACACTAGGCATATACACATAAAAATTCTCAACAAATGATTAATTAATAAAGAAAATATTTACAAGAGAAATATTGGCCTCATACTTAGCCTCTCATTCCTCACACTCACTCACACACTTCTACATCTTACATGCCTCATAGGCTCACCTCAATTTATACAAATGGATCTGAACCAAAATAGGTTCTAGAGCCTCAACAAACTCACAAAATATCTCTCATAATCCATAAAATCTCTCATCTAATTCCTTATCCCAAGATAAGAGCTAACTAATCCATAATCCTCTCAAACCTTCCACAATGCTCTCAAATCTTCTCTATTTACAAGAAATATCATTCTCTATTAAAACTATTAGAAAAATACATTAATTAATTAAACTCTAAATTTGCAAACTAACTCCTCTAATAAACAATTGACCCAGGTTAGATGCACCTAGATCATCTCTCCTTTTTGGTGTATGGAAAAGAAACCATCCTACCTCTAAACATCTATCTCCCATCCCTTCAACTTTCTTAAGAGTTGCAAGGTAAGAATTTTCTTTTGTTTCAGAGTAGGATAGACACTCTCTTGAAGCTATGGGAAGAAAGGAGGAAAGCAAAAGAAACATTTTCTCTTCATCAAAATCGTATCAAGAGATGGTTTGACAAGAAGTCTATGGGGAAGAATGAATTTGGTGTGGGAGACTTAGTAGTGAAGTGGGATAAATCCCATGAAGATAAGGGGAAACACAATAAGTTTCATTCCCTTTGGATCAAACCAATTGTTGTTCGTGAGAAGCATGGTCACTACATTTGTCGTTTCCAATATTTGGATGGGAATATGGAATCTCTTCCTGTCAATGACCAAGATTTGAAACAATACTTTCAATAGCAGTCTAGGGTTCTTCCATATCCTATGTATATAGTCTTTCATTTTTGTTTCTTTTTCTGACAAGTTCAGTCTTTTCTGTCTCTTTTCATTCTTTTGAATAAGCCTCATGTGAAGTGTGTATTTGGTTCTAGTGCGTGTGGAAAAATGGAAAAGGGCCATGTGGCAATACAACCTTTGGATAACATTTAGTCCTTTTTCTTCATCTTCATTCATACCTTTTGGTCGATGATGTTTTGATGGAAAATATGATCCCTGCATAAGGAGATCTTTGTGTAGAACCATGATACCCATATTTATTCTAGCAACCTCAGTCCTACACTTGGTTCTTTGTGTTTCGATATTTTTCACGTTGATCCAATCAAGTAGAGAAGGACAAGGGGAAAATATTAAAAATCATACTAATATCAAAGGAAGGTATATGCTTCTTTGAACGAAAAACCTCTTCTACTCTCAATAATTTGGGATCCTCTTCCACCCCATGAAATATATAAGTACCTTTTCACAGTTCTATAAATCTAATAAATAAAGAGTGAAAGAAGAGAAAGGCTTCCTATGTAAATAGGTGAAGTAAGTAATTTCACTGGGGTGCTAACCAGGCTCACTGGTAGCAAAGCAATGCTTGTGTTCCTATAGTGAATTTTCCAAGTACAGTATAGGCCTATTGGTAGCAGAGCAACACCAAAGATGAAAAATCATACTCTAAATATCTTAAGCTCATGAATTATATTACCCTTCTCTTGAATCGAAAAAATTACGATATGATTGCTTTATGAATGTGCTCAGCTGAGAAAGGGATGAAGGGGAATATATCTATAACTGTGTTAAGTGGGGAAGCCAAACTAATCCATACAATGAATCAATACTTCTTGAGAAACTAGACCCTACATAAAAGTTAGACTAAGGAAGGGAAGCTGGATTTCTACCAGTGTGTCACCAAGAGTTTTCGTTGCTACAACAACCTCCAAAGTTTTGAGTTGCATCCAAACTTTGGATCCTGCTTTAACCTTCCATGTTGTCGACTCTACCAGTAAGATTCCTTCCATGTAGATTCTCTAAGTTTTCTAGTCCCTTTCGGAATAAAACCAAAGTGTCGTCTTTTGGCATGGGACGTGTTGTATATCACATAAGCATTGGTATGGATCATTTCAGGGGGTAAATTTGGTGTCAATGAGCCCTATTTATTGTCATCACAAAGTGTATCTTAAGTGTCACACTTGGAGGAAGTTGTTGTATTGTCACTACATTGAGGGGATTATGTTGTTCATGTGTACTGAGTGTTCAATGTTATTTCATAGATTGTTCCAAGTGTGTGATCATGTTTAAGTTTTGATCCTCCCTCACTTTGACCTCATTGATCCTACACCCAGTCAAATTCTGAAAAGTTCATGCCCGGTCAACTTGACTTTGCTTAGTCCCCTGTAACTATGCACTATGTAGTTTTAAACTTAAAGCTCATCCTTTTCCACTTGGAATTGCACAATGTGTAGTTCCTACCTCCATGGACTGCACATTACGTAGTCTTAGTGCTCAACCCTAGCCCCTTTAACTCCACAACTAGGTAGTCCATCCTCCCAGTTAGTCTCCTTTTGTGCACTATGCAATGGCAAGCCTCAAGCTATCATATTGCCGCCTTGAACTGTGCAATTATATAATCCCTAGGCCTCTCTCTCTCTTGTATTGTGCAGTGGGAAACTTCAACGCTCAAGACTGCCTCGCTAAGCTCCTTAACCATCTTTCCTAGGCCTCCAGAAACGCACATTGTGCAGTCTCGAGTAACAATCCATCACTCCTGACCTTTGGAACTATGAACTATGCAATCCCTAAGCCCACTTCTTAGTCCAACACCCAGTTCCATGTCAATTAGTGATTTTCATGAAGCATGTTAAACTAGGAGTTTTTAAGACTAATGTCATCTTATCATGAGTGGTTTTCAGTTGCATGTCTTATATCTTGTCATGATAGGATGATGATGAACGAGGGAAAGAAAGAGACCCTGCTAGAATATACCTATACAATTTCAAAGACAAGTCTATCATTGAATGAGAAGATGAAGGGACACCAAATTACAACAACAACTGAAGATCAAGATCATATGGAAGACTCCATACCTTCAAGCCTTATGGAGGAGTAATAATAAAATCATGTATCGTCTTTCAAAGAGACACAATAAATAATAACAGAAGGAATGGATTGACATTGCCACATTATCATCGAGTCCATGTCATCAATGTCATGTCATGTCTTGTCAATATATCATGTCAAGGTGTTATATGAGTCATCATTGGTCACATCATTTTTGGATATGATTATGTAATTTTTAATATATAATAAATGTAATGTAAAGTGGAAGTCCAAGAGTCACCTATAGAATGCGAAAAGTGACGAAGGAGTCAAAGGGTCATATGGAATTCAAAGAGTCATGAGGGTAGTCCAAGAGTCATAGGGGAGGTGAAGAGTCATGCCATTTGTTATATATACACCCTCATAGCTCAAGCAAAAGACTTTTCACCCTGCCTCCTCCCACTAGGCCTTAAAGAGGAAGATAGTTCTTTTGGAGGATCAAGTGGTAGCTCTAATGCCCCACTATTGGACATAGTGGTGTTCATTGTAGTGATGTATCTTGGAACTTTTGCTTAATACTTGAAGCTTGTTGAGATAACACACTTTCATGCGTATGGCATAAATGTTCTGAGACTATTCTTTGAATGTTTGCGATATATGTTGTTTTCATCCGTACTAAAGAAATTGAACTATTTCATTGGCTTTGGTGCTAATCTTGGTCAAGGTGTGCTGTGTTTGTTTTAACGATCATTTCTTCTATGTGAACTATTTCACTAATTGATCAACGGTTCTTTCATATATGTATGCTCATGTGTCTTTATTAACTTAGTATTATTACTATTCTTTTAAAGGCTCACTTTTATTTCCCCTATGGTGAAATAACCTTGATACATTCTACAATTGAACATTCCACAAGGCATACTCACTTCTTCATCCAAAAGTACATGTGCATTACTTTCTCTTGCTGATGATTGCACCAAAGGAAAATCTATTTGAAAATGGCAACTAGGCCTTTTTTCTGGAAGGGCTCCTACACCAAACAGTGCAAAGTCTAATTGGGAATTTTCATTGAGGAGACCCCTTGCATGTTGGAGGGATCCATCACTGTCAACAGAACCTCATCAATTTAGGAGATGGAGCATGATTTTATTTATAATTATTCGTGACCAATTTCCTAGTGGCCATATTTTTAATTTCAACTTTACCTAGCAGACTAAAAGCATGTTATAGATATTTAGGTTCAAAGAGACAAACCTCGAACTAGATGCCTTCCATTCAAGTTCCCATAAATAGGTCCAACAAATTATCCTCTAAACTATTATTTACTTCGAGAATCAACTTTTGGAATTGTTAAATGTTCTTTGTAACTGGACCTTTTTGTTGAACATTTACCAATTGACTAAATAATGTATTTCTCTTAATATCTCCATAATGTGCTATCAATTTCTTTTTAAAAATGGACCAAGATATAATATAATCCTTTTTCCTCTCACAAAGCCATTAATACCATACATGTCAGTCTTTTTCTAAAAAAATTATTTCTCCATCTGAAATATACATGTTCTAGGTTCATTGCCATTGAACTTCCTCATATTGATCTTCAGAATCTAATAGTTCCTTGGTGCTGACTTGAATCCCTAATGATGTCGGTCTTGAATTGAAAATTTGTAATTATGAATTTTGCAATTCAAAATATTTTCTCTCTAATTGTGATAGCATACTCCCCATATGATATTGAGTCTCCACACCATGCCTCTCCTCATGTTCATGGTTTCATTGGATCTCTATATCCCTTTTAGGTAGATATTTTAATAGAATGTTTTTTAGTTTTTTATTTATTCCTTGATGTAATTTTGTATATCTTCCTTGACATTTTGCTTTTCTTCCTTATTTTCATTCACGTTCTTTTGCATTTGATTCATTACGTCTTCCTTATTTTCATTCATTTTCTTTTCCATTTCATTGATCATTTATTTTTCAAGGTTTTCTTGAGAACTTGATAAACCCATCTTTTTCAACATACTACCATCCACTTCATTGAGTTTCTTCTCTTGTTGGGAGAACCTAAGTTCTAAGTCTCCACTTTCTTCATAAGTCGTAAATGAGTCTTAAAGAGGTTTAATTGGTATACTATATTTTTTATCTTTCTTTGGAGCCATGTGAAAAACAGTAGTAGTACTCTCATTTATCATAATTTTAAGTAACCCCAAAAATGGATCTTCTAAGTAAAATTTAAGTCACTTGTAAGCTACGCATCTTTAAAGCTTTAATTTAGGGAGTATATAAATGGCTAAATGCTTTCTTGATATATCATTGAAATTTGAGCCCTTCTGAATCTAAAAATTTGGTATGTAATACTCTGGTATGTCTTCTCTGAAATTCCTTAGGTTTGATTATAATTTGATGTGCCAAGTGAAATTTATGGTAACTTTCCCAAAACTTGTTTATTTTTCACCTCTTCCCATGAACAAACTTGCATAGTTCTACATGTGTCTAATTATTCAAATATAATTCTAAAATTTTCACATGAGGTACTTATCTATGTCTCATGAGATCCATGAATATTTCATAGTTTGAAAATCCCCAGAAAAGAATTTGTATCAAAAAATACCAAGTTAACCTGCTTAAAAATTATTTCAGTATCATTCGCAAATTCTAACTTCCACAAGGCATAACTCCGAACATATAGTGAAACAAACTTTGGAATTTGAACGAAATGTTTCCTGAGAATTCTCCTTAATATGATCCAAGTTTCACTATCTGATACCTCACAGAAAAATATTAATGTGAAAATTCCAAAATGACGTGTTTGAAATTATTTCTAGGAGCATTCAAGAACCCTAACTTAGAGCTTATATCCAAAATTATAGAAAAGAGATCTAAACTTTGAACTAGATGTTCAAGAGATTTCTCCCCGATATGGTCCAAGTTTCACCATTTGAAAGCTCACCAAAAGTAGATAAATTATAGTGAATATGTCAAAGTGACCTATTTGAACTTCATTTCAGGATCATTCAATAACCCTAACTTCCTTAGAGTATGTCATTGAAATATAACAAGCCAATATCTAAAGTTTGAACCAGATGTTAGCTAAGATTTCTCTTTAATTCTATTTAAGCTTTTCCTCTTGAACATCCTAGAAAAAAAATTATATCCAAAATGCCATGATGACTTGTTTGAAGCAACAAAACCCTAGAATCATGAGCTCTGATACCAAATGTTATGGACTTTGTGCCTTAAAAATAATAAGAAACCAATAGTTACAATCCTCTTTGAGGGGGAACCTCCTTTTACAATGAATACAATCAATACTATTTACAAGACAAGATTTGATGATCCTAATACTAGGTCTCATTAATATATATATATATATATATATATATATATATATATATATATATATATATATATATATATATATATATAGATATATATATAGATAGATAGATAGATAGATAGATAGATAGATAGATAGGAGATAAAGGGTGCAATTATAATAGAATGGGACCGTGAGAGGTTCTATCCTACATAACAATATAAAAATAGAAATGTAATCACTTAATATCTAGCGATTAATAAGGGGTTTTAGGGTTAACGTGGGGATTATATAGTGCTTAACATGAAGTTCCCTAATTGGGTTGGAAAAGAGAGTTGAATGCACTAAACAAATAAGCACAAAGTGTTGAAATGGATAGGGTTGCTAATGCACATGCATAAGAGTTGATAGGGTAAAAAACTGATCAAATATCAGGATAAAGATGAAAGGACAAAATCAAAATCAATTAAGAAAGTGTCAATATTCATTTAATCATTTTTTTAACTCACTTGTACAAGAAAATCTCTCCACGAGACAAAAAAGAGATATAAGTAAACATAGGTAAATGGTATCAAAATTCAATGCCACATTTTCATAAGCTAACACTCGCAGTGAGCTTCACTATGAGTCTTGGTGAGAGGAGGGGCTAAAGACGAGGATATTGAGGAGATAAACAATTGTAATCATTTTTTTTAATAAATAAACTATGTTTTTCGCCCCATTTTCCTATTGTTTATGTTATGCATAATGTTCATGCTTTTGTGATTTTTATTTTCCTAATGCTAACATTTCTACAAGTTTTAGGGTTTTGTGCATTATGGTTGTTTGTTTGCAGTTCATAGCTTTGAGGAGAAAGGAGTTAGATCACAAGGGTTCCAACCACTAGGAACAAGATCATAGGTCCCTCATCTATCTATCTATTTATTCTAGCTCTTCTTTGCTTGTATGTCAAAAGGGTTGAATAGATCATAGGTAAGATGTCTGTCATAGGTCTTGGAAAGGCCTATGGGATTAGTACTATGTAAACAAAGGAAAGTTCAAGAAAAATACTTACCACACTTGGGTGGACATATGTGACTCCACATCCACCAAATCCCAACATTCTCACAAGAAATGCTCGACATTCTCTATGTATTATTTTGCATTTAGTGTACTTATACAATTTGTCTATTTATATTTTTATCAAAGCATACCTATAGAATCGTAAATCAAGAACCATGTCTTCAAACCTCTATGAAGGTTTCATCACTGAAACAACATTATAAATACCATTTAATCCTTTTAGGTTCAATTTTGAGTCCTTGATTACGGCTCTAAAATTCAAGTTCTATTAAATTCTTTAATAGTGGTATTGCTAATGGACTACTATAATGGGAAGATGCTTCCAAATGTAAGGTTGAAATATATATTTAGAATAAGAAGAAGAGGAGAAATGCACCAAGAGAGAAAGAGATAATCTTTTGATTAGGAATATTAAGAAGAATAAAATAAATTTTCCATTGTAGAGGTAGAATTAAATTCAAGATTGCAGACGATACCCACCATAATTTTTGTATTCTTTTAATAGAATTTTAACCTATGTTTTTAGTTTTCATGCCATAGAAAATCCCATAATACCCCAGGATTAGATCTTGGGATTTTATTACCATATGTAATGGTAAAAACATTAAAATAGACACATACATATAAAGTATAATACATAATATTTTCATTCATTGCTAAATAATCAATAGAGGAATGAGTCATAAAGCCTAAAATTTGAACTGAACTAACTTATAATATAGGAGAATCAATAACCATTGAACTTCAACCATCATTTCTAACGGAGTCAAATTCACCAATTATAACAATGAATGGGGAGACAAATATCCTCCCATCCATCCTCTTAATAATCCTGATCGAGAGCCCACCAAGCCCTTATCAACTACCTATGCCACTTTTGTATCAAATTTTACCCATGCAAATGATTTCTTAGTTTCTTTTTCACAATACTAAATAGAATTATTCATGTGCATAAATGTAACAAGCTCCATGCTTGAATTCCATTTGTCACCAAATACTTAACCATACAGCTTTCAATTTTTTCTTTATTTAACATTTCTAATTTTATCCCTTTTCTTCTTTTATAATTCTATAGTTATTTTATTTGTAGAAATTCCTTGTAGATTCAAACTGCTAATTTTAATATGTTAGAATAATAGACTTGAATCTACTCTACTCATCAACGGAAACAATAAACAATCGATGAAATCACTAAGGATATAAGAGAAAGAATTCAATCACACATAACACAATAATTTTCTGGGGAAAGCCACAACTAAAAACCCATACTATTTGTATATTGCATTAATAAAAGAATATAAGAAGATTACAATGCTTTGCTCAAGCCCGAGCAACCTCTTCACTATCTCTATCTATCTCACTTCTTCCTAAACAAGCTCAAGCCAATACTTAACCAATTCTACTACCTGCAAAGCTCCTATTTCCTTGCATTGTTCCCTTGAAAATTAACCCATATTTAATTGGGAAATTCCACAATCATGAATTTCACAATCCTCATAGGTCTTCCTCTAATTTCACTGCACTGCCTGTACAATTCAAATGATTATACAACTGATAGTACATTATCCCTGAACTCCAATCTCAACTAGATCATTCTTGGATCTGACATGCATGAGTTAATTATGAGCGAATATTGATTTTACTGATCACTACAGGTTACACCCCACTATTGCAGATTACACCCCACTACTACAGGTTACACCCCACTACCGCAGGTTACACCCCAGTACAGTAAGTTACACCCCACTACAGTAAGTCACACCCCACTACTATAAGTTATACCCCACTGTTGCAAGTTACACCTCGCTACTGGATCTCCCACTAATTCCTCCATCAGTTGGAACTAGTTTAACTAACTTTAACTTAGTTAGATTCAATTAAGTAATTACAACTCAAAATAAACTCAACTAGTGCTCCTAATTGTAGGAGACACTCTACATGACTCTAGTTAGACCCTCAACTTGAATTAACTGAGCTAACTAAGTCAAATTAACTTACTTAACTATTACAGGTTGTCATGAGATGTGGAATTACAATTTATTCCCAATTTAATTCAAAGACAAATTCAATTAAGATTTTTCTTAATGCTATTTTTAACATTTCATGTTTCTATTTTCAACACTCCCTCTCAACAAGAAAGGAATTCAAATATATCCTGATCTGTTACCTTTGGAGTGTTCTGCATGAAGCACTTGTCACTATTGTTGTTGCTACTGCAACATCTGTAACCCAAAAAGAAACATCCAAACAAAATAAACTAAATCAATTGTGTCTGCAATTGTCTATTGGGAAAACTATGCTGCTATTGACTCTCCTACTCAACCTCCTTCTCTGATATCAACACTTCTCTACACTCCTTAGTATTTGACTGACATTGATCCTCCTGCTAGTGAACATTGTGGGCCCCCGTAACAAGGTAATGATCCATGAGACAAAAAACACCTCAATGGATCCTGACAAAATTTCTACACTCTTAAGACTATTGCTTCACTTCGCCCCACCTCTCACTTGGAGGTATGGATGCATGTGATCTCTCTTTCCACTTGCCTCAAAATTCCCCCCTACTAGAGGTCTCTGCTTGAGTGGATGTTTCCACTTGGTCTCATCTCTGCTTCTCCAATTGTGGTTGCTCCACAACTTACTGAGGCTGCTTCTGAGGCTCCATTTTGAGAGGTAGTTTATGCTCCCTCTCAACCACCAAATATTTAACCTTTTCCTTTCTCCTCAAGGCTTTGCATGCATGAGCTAAATCTGATCTATTGATATTGTTACTATTACTGCTTTGTTGCTTCTTCCACATTTTTGCTGCAACCTTTGCAATAATGAATCTAATCTCTCCAGATCCTAAAGCACTAACTTCCATAGGGTTTCTCCCTCTAAAACTAGACTCCCTCTCAGTGTCGATCTCCCTGTGGGAAATCTCATTGCTCCTTAATCTACCAATATCAATGATCACAAATCTTTTTTGTGTTACTAAACATTGGCTCGATTATCTGCCCACTAGTAGCCTTATAGCTCCATTAAGAAGTCTACACATAAGTTCTTATGGATCTTCCCTAAACTAGAGCTCCATCAATGTGCAAGGACAACTTTGAATTCTTCTCTTCTATTGTGATTTCAACTCCAATATCATGTAGAAATTTTACAAATCTATCTTTGATACCATGTAAAAATTTCTACAAATCTAGCTCTAACACAGTGTAGAAATTCCTTGTAGATTCAAACTACTAATTTCAATATGCTAAAACAATAGACTTGAATCTACTCTACTCATAAGCGGAAACAATAAATCATTGATGAAATCATGAAGCATATAAGAGAAATAATTCAATCACACATAACATAATAATTTTCTGGGGAAAACCACAACTAAAAGACCCGGCTATCTGTATATTGCATTTATAAAAAAAATGAAAAGATTAAAATGATTTTCTCAAGCCCGAGCAACCTCTATACTATCTCTATCTATCTCACTACTTCCCATACAATCTCAAGCCAATACATAGCCAGTTCTACTGTATGCCAAGCTCTTATTTCCTTGTGTTGTTTCCTTGGGAATTAGCCCATATTTAATTGGGAAATTCCACAATTATGAATTGTGCAATCCTCATGGGCCTTCCTTTGATTGCATGCACCACACGTACAATTCAGATGATTATACAACTGATAGTACATTGTCTCTGAACTCCAATATGAGCTAGGTATTTCTCTGATCTAACATGCATGAGTTAATTATGAGTGAATCTTCAGTTTACTGATCACTACAGGTTACACCCCACTACTGCAGGTTACAACCAACTACCGCAGGTTACACCCCACTACAGTAAGTTACACCTCACTACAGTAAGTCACACCCCACTACTATAGGTTACACCCCACTGTTGTAGGTTACACCTCACTACAAGATCTCCCACTCATTCCTCCATCAGTTGGAACTAGTTTAACTGACTTTAACTTAGTTGGACTAAATTAAATAATTACAACTCAAAATAAACTCAACTAGTGCTCCTAATTATAGGGGACACTCTACATGACTCTAGTTAGACCCTCAAATCGAATTAATTGAGCTAACTAAATCAAATTAACTTAGTTAACTATTACAAGTTGTCATGAGATGTGGAGTTACAATTTATTCCCAATTTAATTCATGGAAAAATAAAAATAGGATTTTTCTTGATGTTATTTTTAACATTTCTTGTTGCTATTTTCAACATTATTGTCATGTTATTATCATCGTCATCATCATTATTATTATTTCACAAAGGGGTTGGATCTAATGATGGAAAGGGGGGAACACCTTGATAGTGGTAAAACCCATGTACTATGGTAGTAGTAGATTTTAACTAAATTTTAAAATGTGGTAAATAAATTAATTGATTATTTTCTATAGTAAAAAATGTAAAAATTCAAAAACAATTTTATTTAAATATATCAGAAATATTTAGATTAAATATTAATAATGTTAAATATCTTCATATTTCATTAGATGACAAAAATAAATAAAACTTTTTCTAATTTCATAATTCAAATAACTTTATCATATTTAAAGCATTTTAAACAACCAAAGGGGTTATAAATTCATGACAAATGGATGCATTGTTAAGGCACTCCTTGTGATACGTCAAGTCACTACTTAAAATCCCCCATGGGTGGTCCTACCTGCCTAGCCTCCCAAAAAATAAAATAAAAAAATAATAGCCCCCAAGAGTAGCTCAATTGATAGTTGTGGTGAAAACAAAGTGTTATGTATCGGGTGCCATGAAAATTAATTGTTATAGACCAAGAGATTTGAGGTTCAAATGCCCCCTCCCCTCCCCTCACTTGACTTACCCATGTTTATAAAAGGGGCATATGTAGGAACCAAGGGGTTATAGTGGTAGTGACTGGAATTGACACTGTGTCATGCGAGAGCTATACATAGGCACCTAGGGGTTATAGTGGTAGCAATTGGAATCGACCCTGTGTCAAGTGAGGGATGTACATAGACACCTAGGAGTTATAGTAGTAGTGTTTGAAATTAACCTCGTGTCACATGAGTATGAAATCAACCAATTGCCAATTTCTACAATCAAATAAAATTAGGTAAATATAGGTAAATGGTATCATAACTTAGTTCCACATTGTGATAAGCTAACACTAGCAGTGAGCTTGATTATGAGTCTTGGTGAGAGGAGGGGCTAAAGACAAGGACCTTGAGGAGCTCAACTAAAGTAATCATCTGGTTTAATAAATAAACCATGCGTTCCCCCCATTTTCCTATTGTTTATGTCATATAAATGTTCATGCTTTTGTGATTTTGATTTTGCTAATGCTAACATTGCTACAAGTTGTAGGATTTGGTGAATTATGGTTTTTTGTTTGCAGGTCATAGGTGTGAGGAGCAAGGAGTTAGATCAAAAAGATTCCAACCACTAGGAGCAAGAAACCAACAATGTTTCAAATAAGGTATGCCCCTCATCTAGATACGATATGCATGCATGTCAAAAGGGTTGATTAGATTTTAGGTACAATGTGTGTCATAGGTCTTGGGAAGGCCTATGGGATTAGTACAATGGAAACAAAGGAAAATTCAAGTAAACTACTTGTCACTCTTAGGTGGACATACGTGACTCCACATCCACCAAAGCCCAACATTCTTACAAGAAATGCTTAACATTTTCTATGATTTTTTTTCCATTTAGTGTCCTTATACAATTTGGCTATTTAGGTTTTATCAAAGTATACCTCTAGAATTGTAAATTAAGCACCATGTCTTGGAATCTCTACGAGGGTTTTATCTATAAAACAACAATATCAATACCATTTAATTCTCTTATGCTCCCTTTTGTTATGTAACTAGATAAAAAGTAACACGTAAACATAAGGAAAAATAGATCAACAACTAGTTAATAAGCCACTTCGAAGGGGAAACCTCCCTTTACATCACATAAATGAACAATTCATGGATGATTCACAAGACAAGACCTCCTTGGTATATATAGGAGTTTAAAGGGTCAAACTATAATTAGGGCGTACATAACAATAATAATGTAAGAGAACAACAATAACAATAGTGGGCATCTATGGGGCACACAATAATAATATAGGGGCTACATTAATATTATAAGGACCTAACAAATTTTGAGTCCTTGATTACAGCTCTAAAATTCAAGTTCTATTAAGTTATTTAATAGTAGTATTGCTAATGGACTACTACAATGGGAAGATGCTTCCAAATATAAGGTTGAAAAATCTACTTAGAATAAGAAAAAGAGAAGAAATGCACCAAAAGAAAAATCATTGATTAAACGAAAAAATATTGATTAAAAATATTAAGTAGTAGAAAATAATTTTTCCATATAAAAAATAGAATCAAATTCAATATTAAAAAAAGATAATGACCATAATTTATATATTCTTTCCATAGAATTTTAGTCTATGTTTTTAGCTTTTTCATATACTCATAGACAATCCCATAAAACCTAAAAGTTAGATCTCGGGATTTGATACCATATATAATGGAAAAAACATTAAAATAGATACATATATATCAAGTATAATAAATAATATTTTCATTCATTAATGAATACTCATTAGAAGAATAAGACATAAAGCCTAAAAGTTGAAGCAAACTAACTTACTTCAATCATCATCTCTAGCTGAGTCAAAATCAACAATTGTAACAATGAGTGGGGAGACAAATCTCCTCCAACCATCCTCTTAATCATCATGATCAAAGAGCCCAGTGAGCCCTTATCAACAACATATGCCACTTTTGTATCAAATGTTACCCATGCAAATGATTTTTCGGTTTCTTTTTCAAAGTACTAAATAGAATTCTTCATGTGCATAAATGTAACAAGCCCCATGCATAAATTCCATTTGCCACCAATACTTAATCATAAAACTTTAAATTTTTTCCTTGACTCATTTTTAGTAATTTCATTAATTTTCACCTTTTTCTTCTTTTATAATTTCATAGTTATTTTATCGGTAAATTTTTTCCTTGACTCATTTTTAGTAATTTCATTAATTTTCACCTTTTTCTTCTTTTATAATTTCATAGTTATTTTATCGGTAATGTTGTTGTTATCATTATTATTACCCAAGACTGTCAACATTATGTCATTACATAATAAAATAGAATTATATTATTACGTTATGTTATGACAGACATAATAAATATACATAATTAAAACGTGTCTATAACAGTACAAAAGAAGTGGAAGTCTAAATCCGAACCGCAATCATGATAACCCTTACGTCAACATCTGCTGAAGAAACTTCTCCATGTTGTTGTACGATGATCCGCCAACCTGACCTGTTATAATTGCGCTGTCCCTTAGTTCCCATATATTTTTCCTCATAATTTTCGCTTCCTCGTCCTCTAGATTCATCAGTTTCCTCACTAATGCCTCCACATTTTCTCTAGAAACCTCCTCGTTCATCTCGAGTCCCACTTTCCACACATGATCAACAAATCTTCTGTTTGTCTGCTGTTCCGCAAAGAAAGGCCAGCAAATCATGGGAACGCCAGCGGATATGCTCTCAATCGTCGAGTTCCATCCACTGTGTGTCAGAAATCCTCCCACGGACGGGTGGGATAGCACTTTAATTTGCGGTGCCCAGGTAACAAAATACCCTCGGTCTTTGCTTCCCTCCATGAAATCCCGAGGCAGCACAGCAGATTTCCCCTGGACGAGATCGGGTCGGATAACCCACAAGAAGGGTTGGTTGCTGGCCTCCAAACCCCATGCAAACTCTATCAACTCCTCGTCTGATACAACTGTTATACTACCAAAACATACATATATCACTGACGATACTCTCTGTTTGTCCAGCCAATCAAGGCACTGAGTTTCCTCTTTCCATATGTTGGTGTTCACTGTTGTATCCCCTGCGGACAGTAAAAGAGGACCGATGGACACTACTTTTCCTGACAATTTATTATTGAGGTCCCTCAACACCGGCCCTTCTAAATCGTCGAAACTGTTGACCAAAACCAGTGAAGCCTGGAACGTGTTCTGTCCCTCGTTTTTAAAGTATTGAAACAAGTAATCCGAGGAGTCTGTTACTGTCATGAAGGTGGGCAGATCTTTGAGGCGCAGTGCTGTCAATCCCGGAATACAAGAGATGAGTTGGCCCTTGGATTGATCATGGGTCTCTTTCTCCTCTGTTCAAATATCCTCACCAAGGATTAGTACCACACAAATTTTACTAGTTAATCATTTGGGCGACTGGCTAATGCTTGTAAATGAAGTTGTTAGCGATTATTTGTCAACCGGTTACATGATACTGCTAGTAAGTGTGAAGTTACATGATAACATTAGAGGGTTTTTCAGTATAATAAATATAAAGTTATATATAAATGTAAAATTATATGATAACATCTTTCATACTATAGTGTGTAGAAGGCCTCTCGGCACAAAAATAACAACTTAAACTATCGAGCGCTTCTCAACACAAAAATAACAACCCTAAAGACCACACTGCTTTGTAGACCAAAAAAAATATGGCAAGCCATTAAAAATTGAGTAAAACATACCTTTGAAAGGGATGTACCCTTCGTCGACCAGCAGAGGCATATGGAAATAAGCAGAGAAACCGCAAGCACTAGGTGTCCAGAAGGCGACCCTCGGAATGCCATATTTGTCGGCGATCTGCTGCGCAAAAGACAGCATACCATCTGCAACAATGAAAGAGATGGGAGGATCATTGATGGCGGAATGCTTCACATTTTCCACGATTCTTTCCACATTGGGAGGGCCATGTTTCACCAGGGACTCGCAGAGTTCGGCAAGCTTCTGGGTGCGGCCGTGATCCGGTGGAAGGCCATCGGGAAAGCTGTCGAATCTGATCTCATCAGAAGGTTCGGGATTCAGGCGTTGGTGGTTGAAATCTGTGTTAACAAAGGTCACTAAAACATTTCTGGAGATGAGAATCTTGGCTAGCTGCATAAAGGGCTTTATGTGACCCTGTGCAGGAAATGGGAGTAACAGTGCATGAGATTTTCTACATTCCATATCTGCAAACAAAAGCAAAACCCAGAGCTTCAAAGTAGCTGCACTTGAATGGCTGGTCTTCCAAATTGATGGATTTCAGAAATGGTGGGAGAATTTGTAGAATATCGCAGTTATGTTATCAAGTTATAGTCAGACAAAACGGGAGGACTTTCGATTGACATATTACGGTGAATGTGTGAATCGAATCACTCCTAATAATTATCAAATTCTATTAGCGTTCGAACAAAATGCCATGGCCCCATTTTATTATTCCTTAAATTGCATGTTCACGTGACCCAGTTGTACAAATACGACAAATATATCAATTTCATTATGTGTGCAATTATTTATATTTTGGAATCAGATAGAAGCTTCGTTGAAATATTTTAATTTCGCTGATAAATATTTTATTTTTATTTTAAAAGAGAAATGATCATGAGTATTTTATTTTTATTTTGAAAGAGACATGATCCGTGGATGAGACATTGTCTATAAAAGTTTTGATGAGATATTTTAATTTCACTTCTCAATAATGAAATTATTTTATTAATAATTTTTATAATTAAATCAAGATAGGTTCTTTATAGATAATATTTCTTTTTTACTAAAAATATATATTTTTTTAAATAAAGAAATTATGTTCGCTATAATTTTTTTATTTAAATATAATCTTATGTTCGCTATAAGAATCATGAGAGAGACATCATTGATAGATAACAACAAATATAATAACACTAATCAAACATCATTAACAGTTCATATTGCAGAACTCTAACAGATGTACGTGGCTCTTATAAAGAACACCTACATATGTACGTGCTTTTAATACTTGACACTTGCATATAGAATCTGTACCTTTTCATTATATATATGTGATTCCCCTGAAGTAGATCTGCATATGTACGTAATCTTTCTGAAGAAAACCTGCATACAGATATGTAATCACTGAATCATGCCTTCACTGCAACCACAAAGCATACTACGCAACCATTATCGTCACACGTTCATGCCAAAGTATCATTACCATAAAAGATCTATCATTGTTAGTCATAATCATCAAAGATCAAGAAAGCATGTTCATCAGTCACTACAATTCTTTCAGATCTATCAAACCTGAACCTCCTTCATGCTCCTTGCTGCACACCTGTTTCAGATCAAATCATTCATCAATAACCCATAACCTGCACATCTAACACTTTGATCTCCATCTCCTTATATAGCTTAGGCCTTAGCCAATACCTTAGGCCAATCCCTTAGTAATGTCGATGGTATTCTTTGACGAGATCAAATATCCATTGTCACGTTCATTACTATGGCCCAATACCATGGTAAAGATCCCTGGTATTAACAATACCATGGTGCAGAAACTATACACGAATTTTCTTCATCGTACCTGTGAATGTACACGATCTTTATTCACATCACCCGAGTATACTTCCCAAACTTCACCTTTATCATTCTTCTGTCACTAAACTGATATTCCTTTATCTATCTCACATGTAGCATCTGCATAACCATCATGTTGACATCTTTATCAAGTAGGTTACCATTAAGGACAAAACATTAGTCATAATGCCAACAATCTCCCCCTTTGGACTTGATGGAAACCACTTTGGTGTTTGGTCACCACCACCTATCCATCTCTTAGTACCTGCAAACACACCAAGCTAAGCACCAAAAAATACCAAGTATTCTTCTCCAAACACAAAGCTAATGTACCCCTTTAACATCAAGGGCAAAGGGCTGACCAAAGCTAAATGGAGACTTCTTTCTCCCTTTGTAGAGAGAATCATTGTAGGTCGAATCTATTGAATATTAACAGTGACCATGCTCCCCTCTAAGTATATGTTGAAACTTCTGGAAGATTTTCAATGAAGTACATGACTTTATGACTCAAACAAATATGACCTTTCATATCTCCAAGGACTCATTCTTACATCAAATTCCCAAAATAATGGGATTACATACATAATTGTTAGTAGTCCAAACATGACTAAGTATTACAATGATTACATCATGGGCCTTTACATGACCTTTACATCAAGAGACATATATGTTATTTATTACCAAAACGAAATACCAAAATAGTGAGGTAGTAAGACCATGACAGTCTTCAACAACCATAATATACCATATAGGATATTGCATCGTCATCATGTATCACGAACATATAGGAGAACCAATGACATTGTTATAGAAACCTTTTCATATGTAGCTCAAGCAGCGTAACATAATCAACTTCTTAGGAAGCATATAGTCATCATCGAAAACTTCAGTGGCAAATGTATCATTAACAACATCACTAATCATAAGCATCATTATGTAACAAGGAATTCTCAAGAAATCATAATGTCAATAATGCACTTCTAGATATATAGCAAATGCTCCCCCTAAACCTGTGCCAACTATTCATTGTAAGGTATGAGCACATCCAACTCATCAATTAGTAAAGTCAAAACAACAACAACAACTCATAACCATCATAAGCCAATATCACTTCTAAGTAGCATCTGAAAATCAACAAATTGTAACCAATCAACACCAGAACCAAAGGGCCAAAGAACAACTGACTGAAATGTACCAGAACCTCTCCCTGAGACTATCCCATTATTTCTTCATCATAGGGAAACATACGCTAATTTCTATAACCAAACTCATGTATATACACGACTGTCCTTCATGTGATTTGCATACAGAAAGTAAATTACAATAATATACAGTCTCAGCTCCCATTGAACATGAAATATCTATCAAAATAATTAACAAAGTGATGAGGCAGAGACTAATCCTAGTTTTTGTTTGAGATATTCAAAGGAATCAATGTAAGTGGCTTTATAAATATATTTGCAACTTGTTCCTTTGAAGGAACATATTCCAGTTTGACCTTTTGTTCAAGCATATGTTCTCTTAGAAAGTGATATTTGATTGGAATATGATTGGTTTTTGAGTGCATGAAAGGATTTTTAGAAATACTTATGGCACTAGTATTATCACACATAATAGGTATAGGTTGAGGACAAGTGATTTGAATTTCTTGGAATGTTTGCATCATCTATAGAAGTTGAGTAAAGTAAGATGCAACAATAACATATTATACCTTAACAGTAGATAAAGCAATGGATCTTTGTTTTTTGCTGAACCATGATACCAAGCAAGGTCCCAAATAAAATTCTCCTCCACTAGTACTCTTTCGATCATCAATATTACTTGGGCAATCTGCGTCTGTGTAAGCATGAGGTGCAAAATATGCATCTTTGGTATACCATAGACTAAAATCTTGAGTTCCTTGTAAATACATGAATATTCTCTTAACTGCATGGATATGGGTTTCTTTAGGATTTGCTTGAAATCATACAACAATCCCAACTGCATGCATAATATCTAGTCTCGTTCCCATAAAGTAGAGAAAATTTATGATCATAGATCTATATTCTGGTTGATTCACTGAAGGTGAATCATCATGTGAACTAAGATTACATCTTGTTAGCATTAGTGTGCATACATGCTTTCAGTCTTCCATTCCATATTTATTCAAAATCTGCTTGAGGTACATGGTTTGTGAGAGAAAGATGCGATTCTTTTCTTGTTGAACTTGAATACCAAGAAAGTATGTTGGCTCACCAAATAAAGACATTTCAAATTCTTGCTGCATAACTGAAGCAAATCCGTGACTCATAGATTCTTCATTGCTTCCAAATATGATGTAATCTACATAAACAACAACTATCAAAAGTTTATCTTTATCCATATTTATATGTAGATTGTTATCTACAAACGCCTTAGTGAAGGATTGTTGTTGAATATACCTATCAAGACGATAATACCATACACGTGGAGCTTGTTTTAAGCCATATAGTACCTTATTAAGTTTGCAAACAAGATTTTTATCATTTCGTAGGATGAATCCTTCAGGTTTTTCAATATAAACTTCTTCTTCTAGGTCCCCATTTAAAAATGCATATTAATAACATCCGTTTGATATACTTTAAAGTTATGAAAGATTTAAAATGAAAGGAACATTCTTATGGCTTCAAGTATGGCTACCGGTGCAAATGTATCTTCACAGTCTATTCCTTCTTGTTGAGCACAACCTTTGCATACGAGTCTTTCTTTGTTTCTAATTACCTCTCCATTTTCATTCAGTTTGTTTTTGAATACCCATTTTGTTCCAATAACATTTTTATCATGAGGTCTTGGTACTAATTCACATGTATGTTTCTTTTCTATTTGATCAAGTTCTTTATCCATTGCCTTAACCCAACATTCATCTTTTCTTGTTTGATTTACATTTTGAGGTTTAATTGTGGATCGTAAGGCTAGGTAACTAGAAGTTCTAAGAAGAGTTTTTCTAGTTTTTACTCCAACTTCCTTTTCATCTATAATTTTATATTCCAGAGGATTTTTCTAAACATACCTTGAAGGAGTCTTTTCTGATTCTTCTTTGCTTTCAATTCCTTCTTCTGGTGCTCCATTAATTCCCTCTCCAAGAACCTTTTGACTTGTTTCAGGAACAAGTTTGTCATCTCTTGGTGCTTCCTTTTGGGTACTTGTGGATGCTTCATCAAATTACAACATCAATGGATTCAACAATCTTTTGAAGCCTTTTATTATAGAATTTATATCCTTTGATTCTAGAGAATTATCCAAGGAGAATTCCTTCATCAACTCTAGATTCAAACTTTCCAAACTTATCATCATTTTTCTTTCTATAACGTTTTCTTCCAAAAACTCTAAAATGTTTGACAATTGGAGGCTTACCAAACCATAGTTCATAAGGATTTTTGTCACTGTTTACCTTAATATGAGCTTTTTTGAGGATATTCATGGTTGTATGTGTTTCTTCCCCCCAGAAGGTATGAGACACTCCGGACTCATCAAGCATGGCACGTGCCAACTGTTGGATTATTTTGTTCATTCTTTCTGACACTTTGTTTTGTTGATAAGTTTTAGCTATAGAAAACTACGTCTTGATGCCATGTTGTTCAGAAAAGTCAAAAAACTCATTTGATATAAAATCTACTCCTCTATCAGATCTAAGGCATTTGATTTTCAAATCTAACTCATTTTCTACTAGAGCTTTGAAGACTTTAAATTTGTCAAATGCTTAAGCTTTATGTTTTAATAATCTAATCCAACACACTCTAGTAAAATCATAAATGAATAATATGAAGTATTGTTCACCTCACGTATTTCTCATAGGAACACACAAATCAGTATGAATAATTTCATGTGGCTTACTTGAAGTACCTTCTTTATCATTAAACTAAACTCTGGTTTTCTTGCAGAATTGACATGATTTGTATACGCTGTTTTTCGACAGAGAAATGTTAGGAAAGTTAGGTACTACTCCCATTCTGCTTGACTTGTGTAATTTAGTGAATCTTATATGTTCCAATATTTTGTTCCAAATACAAATTTCTTCTGATTTTCTCAAGTAACAATACTTTTGGCCACCTTCCAAGACATAAACATTACCTAGAGTTCTTGTTCCCTTTATTATGATCTTACATGTATCGAGATTTTGTACTACACAATTCTTTGATCTAAAATCAACCTCATGCCCTTGGTCACACAATTGATTATCACTCAACAAGTTATGTCTTAATCCATAAAAAAACAAAACATTTACATATTTAACCTTATTCTTTAACAAAACAATTACATTCCCTTTGATAGAAGCAAGTGAGTTATTTCCAAAGGTTATGTTCATTTCTTTCTTTATTTCAATAAAGGACATAAAATTATGTTTATCACCCCTCATGTGCTTTGAGCATCCACTGTGAATGTACTGCATATTTTCTTGATCTCCTACACACAAAGCTAAACCACAATTTTGAGATTCTATGGTTTTATTTTTCCATACCTTTGATGTTGTTTCCTTTTGTTCATTCTAAATAGTTCGTCTCATTCCTCTTCTGCATTCATTCTCTCTATGCCCAAAGTTATTGCAAAAGTAACATTATGTTTAATGTTGGAGAGGTAAGAAAATATTATAAGAGTATTTATTTAACCCGATCCCATTCTTTTGTTTTCTTGCTTCTCTAGTCATGATAGTTTTATAAGTGACACACTTAGTAGCCTTATGACCAAAATTATGACAAGTGAAGCATTGACCACTGAAGTAGAAGTTTTTGGAAGTATAGTACCTTTTTGTATAGTTTCCCTTTTGTACCTGAGAGACATTTTAACCCTCATTCCTTTGCTAAGATCTAGAATTTTGTTTACTACTTCCTTTTACTGCATTGAGGCTTGCATACCTCTGACGGGAATTTAACCTTCATCCATGAGCAGAGGCATATGGAAATAAGCAGAGAAACCGCAAGCACTAGGTGTCCAAAAGGCGACCTCGGAATGCCATATTTGTCGGCGATCTGCTGCGCAAAAGACAACATACCATCTGCAACAATAAAAGAGATGGGAGGATCATTGATGGCAAAATGCTTCACATTTTCCATGATTCTTTCCACATTGGGAGGGCCATGTTTCACCAAGGACTCGTAGAGTTCGACAAGCTTCTCGATGCAGCCATGATTAGGTGGAAGGCCATCGGGAAAGCTCTCGAATTTGATCTCGTTAGAAGGCTCGAGATTCAGGCTTTGGTGGTTGAATTCTCTGTTAACAAAGGTCATTAAAACATTTCTGGAGATGAGAATTTTGGCTAGTTGCATAAAGGGCTTTATGTGACCCTAGGTAGGAAATGGGAGTAAAAGTGCATGAGATTTTCTACATTCCATCTTTGCAAAGAAAAGAAAAACCCAGAGCTTCAAAGTAGCCGCACTTGAATTGCTATTCTTCCAAATTGATGGATTTCAAAAATGGTGGGAGAATTTTTAGTGTGACACCGCGAAAACAGGACTTTCCACCGACATATGACAGTGAATGTGTGAATCGAATCACTCCTAATAATTATCAAATTATTTTTGTGTTCGTACAAAATGCCATGGCCCCATCTTATTATTCATTAAATTGCATGTTCGCGTGACCCAATTGTACAAATACAACAAATATATCAATTTCATTATGTGTGCAAGAATTTATATTTTGGAAGATAGAAGTTTCGCTGAGATGTTTTAATTTTACTTAGAAGTTAGTTGAGAATATTTTATTTTTATTTTAAAAGATATGTTATTTATAAAAGTTTGTCTTAGATATTTTGAGAATATTTTATTTTTATTTTAAAGGGATGTTATTTATAGGAGTTTGGCTGATATATTTTAATTTTACTAATAAATAATGAAATCATTTGATTATTAATTTTTATAATTTAGTTGAGATACTTATTCTATAACCAATGTTTCTTCTAAAATAAAATTAAAATTTTCAATAAATAAAAAAACAGATACACATATTTAGTTAATTTTATTTAAAAGTATTATAAAATGTAGTTCCACTCTAAATGTAGTTCTTTATTAATTGTCCATATTACAACCCCAAAAAACTATGCTTTCTTTATTAGTTTTCCGTACTACAACTCAAATTAGTTGTCCATATTACAACTCAATATAAAGAAAATGTTATAAACATATTTCACTCTCACTTTTAGTTGTAAATAAAATATTTCCATGTCCATATTTCATATAGATAGTTTTATATCACCTTTTATTTTTTTTTATGTAAATAAAAAACCCCAAATAAAATTGATATTATTTATATCTTTATATTTCAATTGGATACATAAATAAACCATTTAATATATATGTTAACTAATTTATTTTAAAATATTAAATTATTATTGTTTTTATTCCATGTATTCAAGGGATTTCAAGAAATTGAATGAATTTATGCATTCAAAAATGCAATTAAAAAAATGAGTATATATATATATATATATATATATATATATATATATATATATATATATAGAGAGAGAGAGAGAGAGAGAGAGAGAGAGAGAGAGAGAGAGAGAGAGAGAGAGAGAGAGAGAGAGAGAGAGATTCATTTCATCTATAAGTGCCTAGAGGGATGTAATCTTTGGAGGTTCACCTTTTTCAATTTTTTCATTATAAAAATGATTTGCACTTCAAGAGATTTGATTCCTCTCAACTGTTACTAGATCTATGATTAAAATAGATGTATACTAGTTAAATGAGTTTGTTTCATAACTTTAATGAAGATAAAAAATAGAAAAATTCCAATCACAAACTTTACTGATCAGACTAAGGTGCCAATTATTTCAGCAAAAAACAGAAACAACTGCTTTGAGTATTTTAGCCATCCTACTGTTGTGCCAACAACGAGGTCATGGTCGAGCCTGCCTGAGGGGTAGAGGCAGTCCATGCTTAAAGGTAGGGTAACACTAGTTCCTAGAGGTAGTTACACGAGGTAAATAAGTTTAGAAAATAGTTTAGAGGTTTACCCTTCACTAATCATCGGTGAGATGTCACGTTGATTCTCCCCAAACCTAGAATTGCTTATTGTTACAATCTCCCAAGTAGAATAGATGAGAATATAACTTTCTGCTCGAGTTAGGAAACTCTGCTCTAGGTAATATTAAATTGTGGGTACAATCAGACTAGTCCTGATCCTAGAATTCGATGCCCGACTGCCATCAAAAATATGAAGTTCAATTCCTACCCAATAATACGATGCTCGTCCTATCATAAAGACAAGGACACAATTCAATTTGATTTTACAATGAAAATTTTTACCCTTGTTTGGATTGATGTGGCAACTGGCTCAATAATGAAACTTGACCCCGATCTGTCAATTATGGTCTTCCGCCAACATGATTTTCGAGCTCTCAATATAAGCAATATTGAAATTGACTAGACGTTGTCAAAATATTCCGTTAAATAGGGAACTTGTCTGCGGCTGTGGATGTGATAAAGTAGACCAGGGTTTCATCATTGAGACTATCACTGCCCTTTGATGTATATAAACTCCATTTGTTGCTTGCCTAGGCCAATTGGTATCTGCCACAACAAAATTAACCATCCACTTTTGTCACGGCAGATAATCTCTTCTAACCCAAGTTCAGTTTGTCCTCAAGAAATGCCCTTGCGGGTTTGACCTCACTCCTTTCCTAGTTGGGTCTCTCTTGCTATCAATTATCAATTCTGCTCTTGCAGATCAATTCTATCAATGGGTGTTTAGCTTGAGTAGTTGGCATGGTGGTTTTCCATCCCATCCACCCAGGGTCAAGTCTCTAGAGACGTGACCCATCATATTAAGGTTGGAGGGATAAGCGTCCCATTAGAGTCTGGAATCCTGAATCCAGTATCGGAGCGGATGTCTCGGTCCTAGACTAAACTATGAGTTCTTGATATATATGGCTTGCGAGACGTCTTGGTCCTAGACTAAACTATGAGTTCTTGATATATGTGGCTTGTGGGCTATTGCATATATCTAGGGAGGTTGCTAGTTCCCAATCAAAATTTTACTTTAAAAAATTATGCTCTTCAAGATCCAATGTATTATTGACTAGGGAGTTTGTTCTAACCCCAAAGCCAATGATCTACAACTAGTGTATGTTTCACAATACCAAAGCTAGTAAATGCCAATGATCTACAACTAGGGTATGTCTCGCAATATCAAAGCTAGTAAATATCAGGGTATTCCCATTTGTAGGACAACTCCTAGACCCCTGATCAAATTCTAAAAAATGCTTCTCTTCTTATCCCCTCCAATCTCCTTCTCCCATTTTATAATATTTCCCTCCTTCGAACACCATGAGCAATAACATGGATAATACCATGGGTCATGCAATTCCTCCAAGAGTTACTTTTTACCACTTTTTATTAGTTATTATTATATTTTATTTATGATGACCCTTTATTCATCCTAACAAAAACCTATGGGATGTAGGTAGGCCAATAATTATTTTCCCTTCGCTTTCAAGAGTCAGAAAGGGACATTACAATCCTCCATTCCCAATTTTTCGTAACCTCAAGAAAATCCTATCCAATACAAGAATCCCAAACAAACCAGTGGAAGGTTTTGACAACTTATTGCACCATTTGAAAAATTCCCAATCCAAAGGTATATCTACATATTGTAAGAACCCCTCGTGAGGTTGAAAAGATTAATTCTTCATGTGGTCCATTTGTTTCATGTTTTTGCTATATTTGTGTTATATCCCTTGCTATTGTTTGAAATGCGATCTTTGATATTGTATTTCCATCATGAGTATTCCTAATTTGTTGTTTCAGACCTCTTGGAAATGTTGTTGCATCCATTTCCAAAACTTGGGTACTAAATATTGAGAGATTTCAGAGATTCAAAGATTGGTATTGATGTTGTGACCAACAAATGTTCCTTAATTCCCTCATATTTAATCAATGAAAACACCTTTAACTTTTCAATACAATTAGAAAGCACATCTATGAGACCACAACAAGATATCAACTTGCACTCTTCTATTTGAAAATTTTCAAATGATATGGAAACATGTGTAAATGCACTCAAGCCCTCGTCAATCAGTGACTCATACTTTCAAATAAATACTTTCTTCAAAATTATGCAACATTGTCCAACTACATCAATACTCACATCTATCAATCCTCGAAAAGCAATAACTGAAATATTTTTCAGCTTCAGCCAACCCATTGTATTCCCCATAGTCAAGAAGCCCTTTTTTATGATAGTAAGTAGGTTCTCAAGTCACATATGAATTTAAAACTTACCATGATTCCCAACTACAACAAGAGTAATATCAGTCAATCTTAGAGCCTGCAACTTTAACTTCATTAATGTTTTGGTATTTGACAAAATTGTAATAACCCCTTCATCACTGGTAAGGAGGAAATCATTGATACTCATGCTAGCCATTCTAACTTCATGTTGTGCTTGCCTAATTAGTTTTCCTCATTATTTGTGAAGGAAAGAGAGTGAACCAATTTACATTTAGCAATGTTTTCTAAACCTATGTGAGTTCAACATTTGTTAAAAATGGGAATCAAATGCATGTGCAAGTTATTAAAATTGGATTTAAATAAAAATTACAATTTGGAATGCACTTTTTATTGTTTCTACCGAATGTGGAACACTGGAGAGTGACTGTAAGATGCTTGAAAGAGTCTTTCATGAGGTTTTCCTTCATGGGATACAATTATTGTAGGATATGCGCAGAAGTGGAAGAAGTTTGAGGGGATGAGATGTAGGTCTATAATTGTTGTAATTTTAGGTTTGTATGAGTAGGAAGAATTGGGCAAACAAGTATGGGTGCATTGGAAGTGGTATCATTTATAGTGGGGTTAATGTTGGGCTACTTTTCATTCATAGGAAAGATATTCATTCATGAGATGGATTCCTTCATATCCCAACATTCAACCTAGTTTTCCATGACCCCTATTCCTTCCATGTTCCTCTTGTCTTTTATAATGTCTCTCACACACACATTTTGCATTAGGATTAGTTGCTTCAATAGTGTCTATCACAAGAAAACTTAATTTGGCCTTGAAGAAATTATGAACTACCGCTCTGTGTGGCTTGTTAGGATTTGGCAAAAGGAAAGATTCTTGATATCTCCTACAAAACCTTGAGCAAGCAAGTCTTTCAAATTTTCTACATCACTTTCACAAGCCAAATTATTGATTGTCTCAACATGTATATTGTACTTTGAACTATTTACACTACTTAGTTGTAATTACTTGCTACTGACTTCAATTGTCAACATATAGCTCTCTTCAAGCACCTTCTTTTCCTTTATTGGAGCACCCAAAAATATTAGATGAACCACTTTCCCATCAAAGTATACTTCATTTACATGAAATATGTATACCTCTATTTTAGAACCCCTCGAAACCCAAGCACATTAGTAGGATAATAGACAATCCACACATTGACTTCCCCTGCATTGTTATCAAGTATTGTCAACCCTATTCGATGAAGGGAAGTTTTCCTCCATTGTGCTTTGTATCTCTGATGTGAGTGTAATACTAGTAAGATATTGGAGAGTTTCTCTAGAATGATGGTTTCTTTGGTTTGTTTAGTTGGGTAATAGACATCCCCCACATTGGCTTCCTCTACCATTATTGTCAAGTATTATCAACCCTATTCGATGAGATAAAGTTTCCCTCCATTTTGATTTGCATCTCTAGTGTGAGCATAATAATAGTAAGAAATTGGAGAGTTTCTTCAGAATGATGGTTGCTTTAGTTTGTTGAGTTTGGTTCCTTTCAAATGTTGGACAAACTTATATGTGAGATGAGACAATGAAATGAAGCATGGACCAACATTAATATAAAAAACACTAAAGTATATCATATAGTGGGTAACTTTCAAACCTTCGATTCTATATATAGATCAATGAAAGAAAATATGGGTTTAACAGAAGGTTCAACTTTGTTTCTAAAAGTTGTATTATGGTACAACTAGTATAGCTTCAAAATTTTGTGCTATATTGGAGATAGGATATGATCATTCATTGAAATGATGATAGGTTCAAAAGGAACCTCTCAAGTGTGGTGACCCATATATTGTTTGAATTAGATCTAACGGATGAGGTTCAATAGGAAACTAAAATTTGAAGGGAACATTGGAACTACATGTAGTTTCTATATTATTTGAGGATTACATTTCAATACCAAATGCCATAATTATGGGCACCTCATATAATATTTTATCAAATTCTAAAAGAGTGTATGGTAGAGAATGCCAATGCAGAAAATCAATCCGTTAAAGGTCAATACTAAAATTCAAGAGCACAACTATTAGCACTTTGCAAGGATGAGATTATAAAGATTTGAATAAATTACCTTTTACAAAATAAATAAATTGAAGGGACGTTAATATCTTCCCAAGTGTTGTGACTCTCCATTGTTTCCAATGTTGGGCATGGATCAATTTCTCCTTTAAAATTGATATTCAATTGAAAGAATTGGTTGGAACTGACATGCACAGTGCAACTAAATGAACTTCTAAAAGGAAATTATGGATGGCAGCTGGAGAGTTATGTGGATGAGAACAAGTTTATATAGAGGACTTCTGTAAGTAGAGGTAATCCTCTATATATCTGCAACAAGTGTGGCTCTAGATATGGCATTAGCAATATCATCCCAATTTTACAAGAAAAAATATCAAATATTGTAATTTGACTATTTACTAGATGGTCGGAGGGGTAAAATTATGGACTCCAACATACAAAGTTGTAGATGAGAATTCCACAATTCCAAGTGGGAATGATGAAGGGGTAAATTATGGACTAGAACAAGGAATTTTGTATATGGTACATTTTTTAATACCATTTTTCAATATTTGTACGAACACATTCTTTGGCACATTTTAACAAGAAAAAAATATTGTATTATTCCTCACTCCATACTTTTTACAACAAGGATATGAAAAATAATGTATACTCACAAGAAGCAACAAAGAATAAATTGTAGACATGGAAGGGTATTTTATGGCTCAAGGAAAGATATAACACCCCTCTTCAAGAAGTGGATATATAGGTCTTGTAGTAGACAATGTCAATTCCTCCATCCACTTAAAGACATTTTTGAAGTATAGATGCACATATTCCTACTCAACCTAGCAGTAGTGCATATTCCATACTACAAGCATTTGCATTTGAATGCTTTTCCATTTTACATGATGAATATGCATTGAGTTGTTAATTGAGTTGATTCTCTCCAAAAAATTTGGAATTACATGCAGTGTTTTGGGGACATTTCATAGAGCTCCCTGATTAATTCCATTACATATAGTTCTTTGATTAATTCCACTTAATACAGTTCATTGATTGACAATCTCAGCAAAGAAGGAAAAATTCAACAAGCTCTTATATTGTTAGATCATATCATACAAATATGCCACTAGCTTAATGAAATAACATTTGATACACTTATTAACAAATTTTTCAAGGTGGGTAAGTTGGAGAAGGCAAAGAATCTCCTTCAGTGGATGTTAGAGAAAGGTTACAAGCCTGACCTAATTACCTATAATACAATAATACATGGACTTTTCAAGGATCATAGTGTAGAGGCAACACAACAAATATTTGAAGACATGTTGGAGAAAGGTTACTTTCCTAACCAAGTTACATATAACACATTAATAAATGGACTCTGCAAGCATAATAGGGTAGAAGAAGCTCAAAATATATTCTATGAGATGATAGTGCAGGGTCTGAGCCCCGATGTTGTGACATACACTACATTGATGAATGGACTCTTTAAAGTGGGAAATATGAATAAGGCAATAAAGGTATTTCAAGAAATGAAAGATCGTGGCCATATCCCAAATATTGATGTATTTGGAAAAATCATACAGAGTAGGCACTACTATTATTACCACAACTAAAGAAAATTATATTGAGAATAACATGAATATTATAGTACAAGTTCTATTTTTTTCAGTTGAATAGATATACGAACAATTACAAAAAATTAAGGTAGGATGACCATTATGATAAATATTATGGGTATAGAACAAGCATTAATGTCCATTACAAAAAAACACTTGTACACAATTTAGTGAAAAGAGTAAGGGTTCATTAACCCACTCGACAAATAATCCAAAAGAACATAAGGACCATGATGGTCCCTTCAGGAAATATATGATCATTGAAATACATAAATTATGTTAGGAATGACAAAAGTGGTCCAATTCCATAAATTTCCCATTTCACACACGGGGCTAGAAATTAGAAATTAAAGGAGAAAACTCAACCAATGCATAAGTTCCAACCTATATATTAATTTTCCAAGGTCAAGCCTTAGACGACCATTATGGTTAAATAATATAACAAGCAAGAGCCTAAATGGAGTTCAAATTATACCTATATGGAACAAAATGGAATTGTAAGTAAAAAAATTAGTAGCTTGAAGAATACACTATTGCTATTGTACTATAAGCACTAGTCCAACAATGAATACCCGAGTAGAAGGGTTTCCATGAAAGCTACCATAATCATTTGTAGAATACAACATTCGAAAAATTAGATTTCTACCAGAATAAAAGGAAAAAATATAGATATAATACACAACTAGTAAGGGAGAGGTTGAGAATAAATAATTCTCTATAATGGTTAAAAACCGTGAAGACAAAAACCCCAAGGTAAAATTTAAAAACCATGGTGAGGGATTAAAACCCTAGTATAATAAAAATGAATTGTCCCATTTCTAGTCGGTGACAAGCCAGCTGCCCAACAAAAAAATCATAAATAATCTCGAAAATGGGCTAAAGAAATGGAAATCTATGTACACCATAAGGGAGTTATCTCCCCAAGATAAAATAGTATAATTAAACAAGATGGTTAAAGAGTAGAAGTAGAGGTGACCTGTAATGTTCATGACGAATCGCAAGAAGGGAATCTACCTATTCCTTCTATAGCAACTTGAACAAAAGGGATAATAATATGTGAGAACCCTAACCAAAAACTTATGAAGGGAAAAAAGTAAAGATAAAACAATTTAAATTATGAGGTTAAATTTAAGGATAAGGTTTGATGAAAATACCTGAGGGGAAAATTCCTAGGAAAAAACCTCGAACCCCATTAAAACTTAGAGATAACTACTATGAAAAATGAGCAAAACCCTAAGAAGAGATCACACCGGTGCTGTGAACACTGACCCTTGCATAACCTGCAAGGGAAAATACAAAAATAAGTTAGAAAATTGTAATGGTGGAAAAGATGAAAATAAAATTAAACCCTGTCAAAATGGAGAGGAGATACAACATATTACTTATAAATACCATTACATTTGGTGACGTGGATGAGAAATTTTTGATGAACTAGAATCCATCAGAGGTGATACTTGTCTGGTAATTGAAAAGAACACATGTACAGGAGTGACAATTGAGGTTCGAAACCTCATCTGGTCCTATGTAGAGCCAAACTCTGGTACCAACCGAAAGGAAGAACATACACAAATGAACAGGGAAAAGGGTAAGGAACCCTAGCCATTTTTCCACCTATCAACCTTAGCCACTGGATTACCTGAAGAAGTCATGACTGTATAATGTGCGTGCTATGTGAATCTAGTGAATTAGCCTATAGTTGAGTTACCAAGTGGAAAAGCCACATGGGTGTCAAGACCATAGGTCTTATGAGCATACACATAAATATAGCAGGTGTATAATGTTCACACAATAAAATATTTAACTTAGTTTTATGTTTCATTCCATCACAAGTTGAAAATGGGGTGCACACAAACCTATCCTTTGGATAGGATGGAGGGTGTGAGACCTTACAAAAAATAATAATATATATAAAAACATAAAGTCCATTGAATTGGAAATATGTGAAGTTCAAAGAAAACATATGGGATATCTCAATTATTAGCAAGTATGTAGAGTTAGGAGGTATGGAGAATTTAAAGGTTTCCCCCTAGAAAAATTAGGGGAATTATATGTTGAAGTGTCTCAAATTCAAACCATAGGAGTGGACTAAATTTGAAAAAATAGTATTAGTGGAACTTCTAAGTGCATCTAATAGGAATAAAGTTCATTGAAAAAGCTAATATTAGCTAGTGCTTTTATGAAGTTACGAAAACCATGGCTAATGTTTAAATTATTAGTATGAAAATATACTTCACGACGTTGAAGGCTTACTATGGAACTATAAATATGTCAGTAAAAAAATTGCGTAAATGATGGACATTACATGAAGTGACAGTTAAAATTACTAACATAAATGATTGATTCATTTGTTGTAGTACCTTTTAGGTAGTCATATTTTTGTTCCCAGACTAAATTAGTCATTCATGTTAGTCATTTTTAGTTGTGTTACTTATTAACTAGTCGTATATTTTAACCTGGGGCTAAATTGGTCATTTATGTTAGTTTCTTTTAGTTGATCACTTAATATTGCTCATTTTTGGAAGTATTTCACTTGGAAAAGCTATGGTGACTAATGTTTTTAGTCACCTAGTCACTAATTTCATCATTTTTTACTGGTGAATAGCTCATGAGTGACCTAATTGAGGATGTTCATGACAAAGCTAATGTTATGGATTTTCCATATTCTTATTTGTTTCTCTGTAAATTACGTTATAATTTTCTGACTCAATTTTTCCTTGCACAAGTTTTTTTGAACTATTGATCGTAAGTTGGAGATGTGTGGAATCAACCTCGGTGCAATCTAGATAACATGAAACCATTTCATAAAATATAGGAATAAAACCCATGTTTTAGAATTCCACCTAGATCTACATGGGAATGTCAACCTTGGAGGTCGCTACAAGATATAAAAGTTATGAGAACAAAACTAGGAAAACCCTTCATTAGTAAAACCAAGAAAAATTCTCTATAATTATACTTAATGCTTGTAGGCATGTTGTAGTATATTCATTAAGAAATACAATAGGAGTGAAGATAAATGGTGAAGGGATGAGGTGAAATGATTAAGGATGGATTTTTTAAATGGTGGAAGAGATGAAAAAATGGTGTCTCAATATTCCTTTTGCCTCCTCATCAGTACCACGTCATACCATCATAGCCTAGAATTTTAGAACCAAAATGCACTCTAGTGCTTAGGGACCTGGTACCTAGATGTGGGACCCACCAATGTTATGTTTCATTACCAAGTCAATGCAATTCCACATTTCATTACCTGCTACTACCATGTGTCGATGTACCTACCATGTTTCACTTGCCACTTGTACAATTATCCACCCAAAAATTCCAAAAAGGAGTGCCGCATGTCATCACTTTTGGCTACCATGTCATCAACTTATGTGACCTATCATGACACTTGAACTTGCCACATGATTAACCTCTACCACCTAGTGCCACCTAGACCAGCCAGATCATATCGGTACCATGTCATACCAGCCTGGTCTTAGCTCTTAGAAAACAACTACACTTTGGTTCCCAAGGGCTCGATATAGCCATGCTTAATCCTAATTAATTAATAATTAAGAGTGGATTAAGGACTATGATTAAGGCCAACTGAATTCATGGTAAATCACAATTTTCATGCTATATAAAAAGTTAGGCATTATTTTATTTTCATAATAGATTTCTCTATGAGGGCTTATACCAACCCTCGACTTGCTAGAGGCCCTTCTACTGAGATGTGCCTATGGGTTCTTATATCGGGATGGGCTCATACCAATCCCCAAATCCTAGAGAATTATATCAACCCCACAACTTCATACTGATCCCCACTTCTTGAGGAATTTATTGGCCCTCGAGGTCATGGCAATATCTAGGAATGCTTATGAGATCGGTCCAATCACTACATAACAAATGGGGCCCACCATTACATACTATACCAATAAGATCCTTTCATGTGTCAACTTGATGCCGAACTTGCACCTATCACATGTCATTTTCCAACCGTCCATTTTGTTGGCCAAAAACACCAAATCCTCCTACCATGCGTCATACATGGATGTTGCCACACCATAAATTTTTCACTTGTCTTCCACCTCATTATGTGGGCAGTGAAACCTTGACCACTTAGAATCATGTCTAAACTGATTTACTTCAAATTAATTTTTCTCTTCATTCCTTGGGAGTTATAAGAAGTGACATATACCATTGGAAGGTCTCTAAGAAAGCTATTTAATCCTACAATTTTCATTATCATTTGGACAAGGGTACTGGAGAAGAAGTTCGATCAAAGATAGGCTCCCCATAAGCTTCCTTGTGCATCAATTAAAATGTAGACTTGCACAACACTTACTTTGACATAAATTCCATTGTAGTTGACATAAATGACAATACAAACACAATTCCAACAACTAACACTAGAAACAATTTCAAAATTGACTTTCTTTCGGTCCTCTAGATGGGAAATATAAATATCAAATGTTTTCAAGATTACTATTAGTTGAAAATTTGACCTATGGGGATATCAAATACTAGAGGATTTTTAAGTGTTATACTTCATGAAAACTCATTATGGAAATATCTAGTGTCATAGACTACTATTATTTTCAATATATCTATTTTGTCATGACTGGGGATGCTGGAGGTCAAAACTCCAAATTCCAGTTCTACACTCTAGTATCAAAAAAATGGCCAAACATGTCTAACACCATAAAAACACATAAAATAATACCTTTGGCCCTAGATGATGACAAACCTTTCTATCAACTACTATGAAACTTCTTGTCAGAAGATGGACTTGCAAACTGGGATATTAGGATACCAACATATCTCTAAGAGTTTTACATCATAAACTTCTGATGTGGCTCTATCTCAGTATATCTTTGTCCATGTGCGGGTTCCTCCCAATATGGATTTCAATTGGTGCATATCTCTCTTAGTATGATTTTCTCTCAATGTGGATCTCCCTTGATATGGCTTCTGCCTGGTGCGTCTCTCTCCTGATATGGTTCCACCCCAGTGGAAAAACTTCAATTGATAGGTCCTATTCACATTAACAATTCCCAATAGTTGTTAATACAAGCATATCAGAGCACCAAACAATAAAAAAATAAGACTTTATGGAAAATTCTAGTATGATGAGGTCTCAGTATGATGGAATTAAGATGAAAAACTTACTTCTATCAAGGTTTCCATTTTAGCTAACATGTCTAGTATGAGTATATCATATTTTTGCACATGTTTGCATTGTCAAGAACTCTAATATGGGATTTATTTGGTAGAAATACTTCAATTAATTTGGTATTTATCATTAGATGACATAAATAGAGAAAACTCATATGTTTGATGCCTCTATACTATTTACTTTGTTTTAGTGACAAAGCTCCTCTCATTGACTGATATTATATCCTATGTAAACACAAGAATGGGATGGATTACCTCTCTAATCTACTAGATATGTTCCTCTACTCCTTCATTACTTAAGATCATGCCTCCTATCTTGCCTCTAATCTCCTTCTTCACAAGCCATTCACCCTTTCTATCAAATGCACTCACTTATCCTTAATTTATGTGTGTTTAGTGCTTTCTTAAAGGGGGTCACTTGTAAATTTGGTTGGGTTTACATATATATTTTTTCTCCCTTAACTTGGATTGAAATCCACAACAGGGCCCCCCTTGAGTAAGGAATCCAACTTAGTGTCCCCCTCACCTTGACATCAATTACAAAAAAATACTCAAAAATATGTGCACCTCCCAAGTAACATTGTCTACCAATATATCATCCATAAAAACAATAACAAATGAATTTATAAATTATAATAGTATGTCATTCATTAATCTCATGAGCATAGATGGTCCATTGCATAAACAAAATAGCATGACTAAACACTGATACAAAACTTGTCTAGTTCTGAAGGTGGTTTTCTAGGTATTTTCTTCTCTTACTTAAACTTAGTGATACCATGATTTTAATTCCAACTTGGTGAAATACTTTTCTTGATGAAACTATTCCAACAAATCATATATCCTTAGTATAGGGTACTTGTTCTTAGGCATTTTTTTTCAACAACTTATAACCAATGCACATTCACCAAGCCCCATCCTTCATGGGCACAATTATGATGGCTGACCCACATGGTGAGGTACTTGGTCAAATAACACCCAACTCCAACAAATTCTACACCTCATTTGTTTCTATTATACACTTCCTATATAGCCTAATGTTTGGCAACAAAGAGTAAAACAATAATTGGATCTTGTGGTCCACCTTCCTCTTGGGTGGTATCCCTTTAGGTTCTTGGAACACTCCCTTGTATGGCTATATCAACTCACACAATTGCTTCCTATTTTCCATAGTACACCCCTCTAGCGATGAATTTTATCTACCAAACTCATATACAAATTGATTTTCTTTTAAAATAAGAAAACATACTTCTTTCTAGAATTGATCAGTTTCTTATCTTGGTTGGCACTTAACAACGAAATTTTATACTTTTAGTTATGAGCATTAATGGTGAATGATTTTTGTTTCCTTGATGAGGCAATACTAGTTGGCTCTCCACGTGAATATTTCATCATACATGTACATATATGGACTTCTAAAAACAAATCCACATACATTGACTGAGACTACATCCAAATCTACTTCATTAATAATATTAGCAGTAATAGAAAATATGATTTTTCCATGTTTGGTTTCCTTTATTTTTGCATCCTTATTTACCCATCCCAAATGATATGGGTTTGGATAACCATGAACCTCCAATCCTGATTTTTTGACCAACTCTTGTGCAATGAGATTCACATATGATCCTAAGTTGAATAAAGCATCAACTTTTTCCTTCTAAACCTATATCTTTATGTGGAAGAGTTTGGTCATCTCCTTTTCTTCCTATTGTCGAAGGCTATTCATATTCACCCCCTTCTACACTAATGTACAAATGATCTTCTCGTCCGCGTTCGAGTTTCTTTCCACCTGATTGCTCAAGTCTATGGCTATAACATTATTTCTTCTTCGCTTCTTTATTTCAGTTAATGTCTAAGTCTCTCATGCCAAACCATACTTCAATCATCACCCCTATCTATGAGTGTAGTATGTATTAATTCCCTTTTAGTTAAATTAAAGAAGTTGTACAATTGGTATTTAGGGTGTAGAACACCCTTAGCAGTAGTAAAAAATCATTGTTCAAATCCTTCAAAATAATATTATTAATCCATAAATCATCCTTCTTGTTTCTAGGGTTTAGTTAGGGTACATAAAACACATTTCAATTTCAGAATTTGTATATGGTACACATTATAATAACACCATTTTCATATTATTTCCTTCCCCAACCAATGATAAATAAGTGCATAACCATCTACATCAAAAATTTATTATTATATAACCCTATTTCATAAAGAAAAGAGAGAAGCATCCTTAGCTATCTAATGGGTACAACTAGAATTGACTATACTCTCACTCTAAAAATGTGAGAACATAAAGCTTAAGAAGTACTAATACAAAGGTATATTTATATTTCTTACAACTTGAAATTTTATGATGTAGTTTAGTGACTCAATTAATAGGCACCTCACCTTAAATACTTTTTACATTTTATTTAGTATCATCGATCTTGTTTTAGCAAGCCATCTTGACATGTCCTACATTTACCTAGGCCCTTAATAGGTCTTCTTCTTCACACATTTCTTAGTTGATGATTGATCGTCATGGTTCTTCTTATCAGTTTAATAAAAAAAAAAATGACTGGAGGAATCAACAACTGGGTTAGTTTCATACTCGTGTGATATGGGATTGATTATGAATGCTACCACTATAACCCATAGGTCCCTACATATGCCCCTTCCATAGACATAGGTAAGCTGAAGGGATTTGAATCTCGAATCTCTTGGTACATAACACTTATTTTTCATAGAGATTTCCAATTGAGCTTCCCATAAGACCTTAATTAACACAATCCCTATCATAGTCACATCGATGATATTTCTCTAAATTCTATCCATGACACTTTCTCTATAGTTTTATTGACCTTTTACCTTAAAAAAAATATAGAATTATTAATTATTCAGAAGTTACCTTGATTGAACTAATTTTCATGTTCTCGAATTAGCCAATGACAAAAATAATCAAATGTGTAGTCCTTACAATATTGCTTTCTAAAATCCCAATTAGCTCGAAATATGGAAGAAATAAAAATCACAAAATGTTTGCAAATTCATTAAATGAGAGATGTTAAGAAATATAAGTTCTTTCTCAATTTCATAGTCTAAATTTATTGGTTTCATTTCATTAAAAAAAAATTATTCATATTTTTCCAAACTTGATTTAAATAATCAATGCAACTTATATGAAAACATTTGTAGATATATAGGATGTCATGACTCTTATGCCCTTTTCCTTCCCATTAATCGTGAATTTATTATGTTCCTCCTTAGGGTGGAAAAATAAAAGGTATGTATACTACCCAATTTGTTTAATATTTAATAGCATGGATTTATTAGGTTCATCCTTAGGGTTGAAAAATAAAGGATATGGATACTACCCAATTTGTTTAATATTTAATAGCATTTCCATATTGTGTGCCCACATGCCATAGTTGCGGCCATTTAAAATCAATGGCTCTTCCTTAAAAGTCATAGTCACTTTACAAAACTTGATCCAATCTGCAAATCTAAACTTAATTCAAGCTACCTCAAACATCCAACCCAAACATGAGTGCGTATACAAGTAACAGAATCCAAAATCACTGATATAAAGCAAGCTATACCTCAAACCACTAGCTTTAAAACCATGTTGGAGAACTAAAGCATTGCATAAGTAACTAACTTTTGATTCCAAGCAAAATAAACATGTCATAAAAAAAATTTATTATGACATTCAAGAAAAATTGACCATCTCTCAACGTATTGAATGTATGCATTGTATGATATGATAGATAGATATAGGGTATCTATATATGCTCAAATGTCACAACATTCTTGGTATTAAGCTCACAACAACACTTTGCACAATTATTAAATAATTTCTCTTGCATCTCATAAGCTATCAATAATTTGTGTGTAATATTAAAGTGATAACCATGTTACTATTCATCAATTAATATAACTAATTATATTTGAATGATTGAAAGGTTATAAGTAGACGTGATTATTAATAATTTCTCCTATGGTTATATGTGAGTAAGAATTTTAATTGTAATTAATCAAATAATTTTATAATGTTTATTGCTCATCAAGTAGAATTATATTATAATCATGAATTTGTGTATAATGTAGTTAATAAGAAATGCACAGTCACAAAATACATTTACATTATTATTTTTCTCTTGAGACACGAATTACGAAGATTATTAGTATTGTCTTCAACTATCCAAGTTATTCGATACAAGATTAGATTACATCATCATGCTTTTTAAAAAAACAGAGACAATTTATTAAGGAATAAAAATTATAATAATAGAGAATGAGTATATTCCAAACTATCTCAAAAGGCCATGTATAGAAATATGTGAACATTCTTCATTGGATTCAGATAATTATTATCCGATATTATTGATGATTATTTTAACGACACCACAATGGTGCATAGGTGCATGCTTGGGCAATGACTCTAGTTTGAATACATGATTTAGTGAATGTAGGCATAGGGTACATTCTTTTTTAATGACTCACGTATGGATAATGGTGTTGTAGGGAACACATTGTATCTTTCTTGGAGGTGTGGCACAACATCCCTAATTTGACCCACTAGCACTCCATTTGTGGCTTATGTTATTGTTCTGTATTTTTGAGGTTGTGGGAGTAAATACATTGGACAACATCAAACCACTTTTCAATGCTGGGATCTAGCCCTACCAGCTTCAGAGAGGGCTCTCTCTTTATGATTAAACTTGATTTTTAGGTTTATTTTAGGCTAGTTATGATTATTCTTGGTTGTTTGTTTGAATTTGGTTGATTGGTTGGTCGATCTTAACAAATCACTTTCTTTCCATTGGGCTATGGAGTCAAATAAAATTGGATGCTACACCAAAAGTTCAAAGGAGTAATCGTAGGGAAAGCTAGCTAGATTTACTCTATCTTTTAAATTAAATTATGGAATGGAGAAAAGGTGTGCTTAAGCATGGATTGAAAAGCATTTAAGAATTTCTCAATCAGACATTAGAAGAAAACATACAAATTGTAAATGTAGTCCAAATAAGGTGTTCAAAAACATATCTTATTTTTCACATGTCTTACTTTACAATTAGATTTCAGATGCATAACACAAAGAGAATAACAATGAAAACACAATTACAGTAGGAAAAATATCACCATTATTTCATAACATAAGTATCCTGTGAAGAGTCTTTTTATTAATGGTGCTCCAACAACGCGGAAAAATTAAATGCTTGATAGAAAGAGTTATAATGTTTAGGAACCAACCCTGAATACTTCAATTGAATGAAGTATTTAAACAAAATTTACAAAAAGGATTACAATTAATGCCTCATTGACATTGCATTCTATTATTAACTTCAAACTAATAGAAATGAAATAATGTGATCAAAAGAGATGAATCTGGTGAAGTGATTTGGACATCTAGCACTGCTTTGGTGGGGAACAGTTGCTGAGTGGCCACTATTCGGGTGTTGCGCTGGTGAAGCTAACCTATTCTTTTAATCCCATAATTCACATTACTTATCTCGCTGCTCTTCATATGGAATGGAAATTTCTTTTACCTTGTGGTAGATCTCATCTACCTCGGTATAATGAGTGAAAGTGGGTTTCACTACAAAAATGTGTATTATCTCATGTTGGATGAAACTCATATTACTGATAGCTTCATAAAACGATCTCCTTGTCATAGCACCTTTGATGTAGGAAGACTTAGTTGTATCCTTTACAATGTTTTGGAGCTTCTTCTTGTAATCTTCCCTAGTCATCAATTTGTCATTGATCACAAATAAAGAACGCAAACCTTTCTTGTTCAATGCTTCTATTCTAGTGAAAAACCTATTAATTACTACCTCTAAAGTGTGACATTTCTCTGTCAGCTGCACAACCAAGTTCTTCTTTGTTAGAACTTTCTTTACTTCTAGGATTGGTTTTGTTTTTTCATCTACTCCCAAATCATCCAACTCATATCTGTTTTTGGAATTGAGGAACTTTATGATGTCATTGGTTGTGGTAAACATTTCTCCTAATTTCGCATTGATAGTTGAAATGATTTTCTTGGCTTTCTCCATCTACTATTTCTGTTCAAATATAATCTGTGGCAGCTTGTAAGGGGCAAGATCACACCCAAAAATCCTTAGTTTTGTATAATTCTGATAGAGGTACCAATCCCCTATCTGGACTTGGTATGATAGCTGCAAAAATTTCTTAATTTCTTCACTGATCCTTGGCTCTGACCTACTACTTAGGAGACTAAGTGTTGGATGTACAAACATCTCTATGAACTATTTTTATGAGAATTCCCTTTGTTTGTTCATCACTGGCGTAGTCCAAAAGATGACTGACTACTTATTTCCTTCTTCATCCAGCTTTTGAAAGGCAAGCTTGATATTGTCTCTCTGAAAATATAAAAATATATAAACCAACACAGAAGCATATTTGAAAACCTCCTCAGTATGGAATTTGATAGACTGCTTATCAATAGAATCTATAAGAAATTGGCTAAAGTTGAACAAGATTGAAGGCTTGGAATCAACAGAGAAAATGGAAAGAAATCCTATAATTTCCTCATCTACCCATTGATATGAGTAATAGCCATGGAGGTAGGAGATGACCGTGATAATTTGCTTGGCTCTCTTAGGGAAAATAGAGGATGGATAGGGAGTATTTTTCTTTGGTAACGAGGCATCTTCTGTCAAGAAAATCTCAAGGGTATTGGCTCTCTTAGAAAAGTCCAATTTCTGATACAATTGAACATGTGTTTCATGGGAAAAAGGAGTGGAATTCTCTACAGTAGGAGCCTGCATCATTTGGTCTATAGCTTGGGGAGTGACAGTGAATAGAATTCCTCCAGTAGGGGAAATGATAGCTCTTTGGTTGGGAAGATAGCAAGCATGGCACTTCGTAAAAAATTCTTGGGTACTGTGGGTACATGGAAAAATATAGTGGGTAAAATTAGATTCCCACAGTTGAATATCATCAGACTTATCTATATATTTTTCCTCAAGCCAACAATACATCTCAAAAAGATCAAATTCATAGATAGTTTCATGGATCTTATAGTCTCTGTCTACCAAAGGGATGTGGTGAAAATCAATGGGAGGGTGGATCAGAGGACTCACAGGTTCTTCTGGGCCCTTGTCTTTTGGAGGCATTATTGGATAAATTGCGAATTACTGGTGAAATCCTAGATGGTACAGGCTTACAATGCATAGAGAGGATTTGGGATTTGCAGATAGGAGGATAGGGTATTGGCCTGGAAATGAGTGAGAAGGCAATGTTCCCGACCTGGTGAAATTGTTGGATTTCGGTCTAGCAAACCTGTAATAGGGCAATAACAGTGGTAGTGTATGAACTCAGTAACCAGTTAATGAGCAAAGGGAGGGATTTTATAACATTCTCGCTTTCCCGTTGATGGTGGTGTGGGTCCGTTGAATTAACGATTAAGCCATTTAACTGCCTAATGATTTAATTTTGGAGGGAGTAGAGGTGCTTGGTGGGATCAATGGGAAGATGACATGGCAGAGGGTGAGTGGTGGGAGCGCAACAGATAGAGGAGTGGAATCGGGAGGCAAAAAGCTATTTTTCATAGCGAGGGGGAGGCAGTTACTCGTTTCTCCTGAGAGGGGTGTGAAATGATATGGGGCTAACCCGTAGTGGTGGGTGTGGTTTCGAATACTGCCCATTTCGGAACCCCCACCCCCTCTTGATGGTAAAGATCAGATGGTGATGGGGGGTGAAAAACACTGTGGGCCGTCAAATGTTGAGATGTGGGCGTGGATGAGTGGAGAAGCAGCGGGATGTTAAGGTGATGTTATGGGGCATTTTTTGGGGTCGAGAGAAATGATCTTAATTCAGAGAGGGGAAAAGACTTAAGTGTACGGTGAGGTAGGGGGTGAATGAAAATATGAGTGGAGGGGTGATTTCCAGGTGTTAAAAATTATGGATAGGGGAATAATATATATCAAATATTATTTGATATATTCAACTTTAAATTAAAAACTTCAATCCTTTGCCTTTGCTCTGCACATGGAAATAATATTTAACATTTGACTTTAGGATAAAATCTTCATGTTTTTCCTCTAACAACCATAGTGCTTCTACCAACCCTTTTGCATTTCAATTCCTTTTCTAAGCTAACATGTTCTCTCCTTGCTTTGCAGGGTGCACTTAAACTAGCAAACCGAAATCATTTTTCTTTTATAAAAATCTACCTTAGCCTATCACTTATTTTAGCATTGTCTCAGATTAAACTATTGAGTCAATTTTATTTCTACCTAGCTACTGATTTACCAAGATTAAACTATTTGGTAAATATTCATTCACTAACCTATTGAACAAAAATTTAAATGTCTTCAATCATCATTAAAATGTATGACGCGAACAAAATTTCAGTCATTGTGGCATGCAAAAACAATTTGCACACAACCTTATTTGAAAATACAGTAAAGAACTAACTTGTCAGTAGTGGCACTTGGACTTGCAGCACTTTGAGTATTATTTTCTATTTTTTCTTTTGTGGGGTTCTTATTTCCTTTTTTCTTGTTTATTTTTAACATACCCTCTTTTCATTTTTTTTTATATATATATTTTTGAAAATCATTTGAATATTGAAAATATGTACAATATGAAATCACAAATACAAAATACTCAATCACCTTGAGATCCTATAATTTATAGGACCCTAATAGTGGCTCCATCTAGGGATGGCACCTCTCCAAGTGAAGTGTCAAGAACATATGATCAGTAGCCTTGAGTACTTCATGTCTATAATGTCTTCATTTGATTTCTTTGTTGTTTCAGATACTATTGGTATCTCATCAATCGAGGCTTAGGGCCTTCACTGCGGGCTTCAACCTTTGTTAATAAGTTACCCAGTCAAAACCATAAGGACTATGATATTTACAATGATGAAAGGAAAATTTGTAGGCTAAGAAAATTAGTGTTTTAGAATCATGCCATTCAAAAGACCTCCAGGTATCTCTTCTCCATCTAGGTCCTTAAGGTAGAATGCATTGTTTCCCCTAAAAGAATGAACAATATATGGCCTATTCCAAAGATTATCAAACTTGCCATGTTTGTCATTGTCTTATCTCCTTGAATTCCATCTCAAAACTTGGTCCCCGATGTTAAAGTCATTAGCTTTTGTTCTTTTGTGAAAGATATTTTTAACATTTTCTTGAGTAACTTGGTTCCTGTTGTACACTTCCTCCCTAGATTGTTGCAACTAGATAGTTTGATTAATCCTTCTTTGTACATCATTGGGTTCGGATTGCACTTCTTGAATGATATTCATGACTGGAACTGCTAAGAATGATGGAGAAACTACATCCATTCCATATACCAATTGGTATGGTGACATGCCAATTGACTTTTTAGTAGTAAGTCTATCAGCCTAAAGTGCAATGACCAACTTGTTGTGCCAAGACTTTTGTTGTCCTCTAACAGCTTTTTGATGATGTTTACAAAACTTTTGTTTGAGGACTTAGCCAACCCATTACCTTGAGGGCAATAAGCTGTTGAATGTACCAAAGTAATGGGGTAATTGTGGTAGAATTCAACCATCTTTTTAGATTTAAAGGCTGCAACATTATGAGTGATGAGTATTCTAGGACAGCCAAATATGGAGAGGATATTAGTCTCAAGGAATTTAATAATGGCAGCATCAATGGCATTCTTGGAAGAAGTGGCTTCTATCCACTTGGTAAAGTAATTGATGGCTATAAGAATCGACTTTTTTTGGGTAGAGGAAGAGAGATGAATTTCACCAATGAAATCCAATCCCCATTGTTGGAAAGGATTTCAACAGAAATAGGCTTTACAGGCAGGGGAAACAATTTTCTCTTTCCCTAAAAAATATGGCATTTATGACATGAGGTGACTTGTTTGTGAATGCCAGGGAAAAGGGTAGGACAGTAGAAACTATCTCTAAGGATTTTATTGGTGGTGGTTTTCCAATAAAGATGTCCACCATAACCACCTTCATGGAATTGTTGCATAACTTTATTTGCATCATATTTTAACACACATTTAAGTAAAATACCCCCACCATCTTTCCAATACAAGACATTATCTATAATGAAAAATTTAACTACTTTTAACTTCAAAAATCTTGCCTTTGCTTTTGTCAAACCAGGTGGAGCATTTAAATTAAATAAAAAATAAAGCAAGTCTGCATACCAGGGTGAGTTTAGAAATGCTTCATCAATTTGTGGAGTCACTTGTTCCTCTTGATTATATAATGAATCAATCAAGTTAATGTCCAAATCATGGAAATTTGACTCAACCATCAATTTGGCTAGTCCTTGGCCTTTAATTAACTTGGTGGGCTTGATTTCTAAGTCATATTCCATAATGACAATAATCCATTTTCCTCGCTTTCCATCAGGTTGATTCGGCGTGAAAATGTCCTTAACCACTGCATTAGGTACATAAGCAATAATATGGGAATGAAAAATATATACTCTAAAATCTTGTATTGCTTTAACTAATGCAAAGGCCTATTTTTCCATAATATTGTATTTCAAAGATGAATCTCTTAAAGCTTTACTAAAGAATGCAATAGGTTGTTCAAAGCCTTCACTATTTTTTGTTGTAAAACTACTGCAATAGTTTGTTCGGAAGCAAAAGAGAATATTATGAAATCTTTTGTAAAATCTGGGTTGATCAATACTGGTGCCTTGGTCAATGTTTATTTAACTAAGTCAAAGGATTGTTTAGCCTCAATAATCCAATTGATTTCAGAATCCTTTCGAAGCATGTTTGTTATATTTCTAAGAAGTTATGCCAGGTTAGGAATGAATCTCCTTAGGAAATTAATTTTTCCAATAAAAGACTGAAGCTCTTTGATGTTTCTTGGATGACTGATTTTTAATATTGTTTCAATTCTGCTAGAATAAATCCTAATGCCATCCTTGGAAATAATGTGACCAAGAATTTTTCCTTCCTCAAGGCCAAATAGTGTCTTCTTAGGATTGAGTGAGATTCCAAACTTCCTACATTTTCAAACAATCTTCTGAGATGTGCTAAATGTTCCTCATCAGTTTTAGAATAGACTCCAATGTAATCTAGATAAATCACAATAAAATGACCAATTTCATCAGGAAAGGCAATATCCATTGCTCTTTGGAAACTGGCTCCTGCATTCATTAAGGCAAAGGGCATTTTCACATACATGAAAGTGCCCCATGGTGTAGTGAAGGCAGTTTTATCCTGATCATTAGGATGCACTAACTTGGTTGTAACCTGAGAAACCATCTGACAAGGAAATCCTACCACCCTTTGCAATATATTATCAATTTTAGGTAACAAGTAGTTTTCTTTAAGGGATACCTTATTTAGATTTCTGAAATCAATACACAGTCTAATTTATCTAGTTTTCTTTCTAGTAGGCACAATGTTAGACACCCATTTAGAGTATCTAAGGGGAGGTATAATTTTAGCATCATACATCCTTTCTACTTCTTTCTCAGTTAAAGGCGTTAGGATAAGATTTATCCTACGAAGTTTTTGCTTGAATGGTTTTTTGTCTTCCTTTATTGGGATATTATGTTGTATGATGCTAGTGTCATATGCTTTTAGATCCTCATAACTCCAAGCAAAGACATTTATGAACTCTTTGAAAGGGGCTATGTATCGTTGCTTGTGATAATAGGAAGTGATTTTGAGAGTTTTATCTTTTTTTGATTCTGTGCACTACCTATATTGCATTCTTCTATGTTTGTCCCTGTGGGTTCCATTTTTGGATTTTTTGCTACATAATTAAAATTGAAAAGTTCTTCTAATGGAACTAAACCCCTAGGAATAACATTATACTTAAGCTCTAGTACTTCAAATTCTTCTTTTTCTGGATCTATTTCATGAAATTCTAATTTGTGTACATCTTCATTGACTGAAATATTTACATCTAAATCATCAAGCTGTTTATTAACACTAACATATTCAACAATATAGTTTCCTACTTTACAATCTGAATATTCAATAATCTAATATTCTACTTCACAGTCTGAATCTATGTTATTGTCTTCATACTCCTTGGATTGCAAAAAGTTTTCAATCTGCTTATCACTTCCAAATACCTACGAATGTTTCATACTATCAGGTACAACAGGATGGTGTTAAACCTCTACTGTATATTGTTTTTTTGGATGAGGCATTTTGCATGTGCTGGTTGAAAAAATATAAACCATTAGCCAATACATTATGATTCATTGGAATGATAGAAAGATAATATTCTTCAAAAGTTCTTAAAAAGTCAAGGACAACATTCTTGTAGTTTCTCAACCTAGGATGTTTTGCAACATATTCTCCATTGATCTATATAATAATTAATTTAGAATCTCCCTGAAGAGACAATTCTATTAGCACCTAACTTCTTCAATAATTGCAATCCTAAGAGAAGTGCCTCATATTCAGATATATTATTCCTGCAATGAAAATTGAGTTTATAGGAATGACCTTCTACATGATTGTCCCATGAATTGGACACCCAAACACCTGCCCCTGAACCTGCTTTGCCACAAGAGCCATAAAATCTCATGTTCCAAAAAGGTTCAATTTCATTTTTTTTCTGTATAATTAGAGTTTGACATTCTTCTTTTTCATCAATATCATTTTTTGCTTAAGTAACCTGTGCATCAATTCCTTCATCATTATAAAGAATGAAAGAGTCCAGGTTAGAATGAACAGAGTAGAGAGGGCATTTATGTGCTTTATCTTGACTACTAACCATATAATACATTAAAGTTTCCCTATACAGTCTTCTCTATTGACAAAACCCTGGTATAGTGGCATAAGTCATGTCCATTTGTAGGTTTCCTTGTAATTTTGCTCCCATGAATGTGACAACAGCGTGCCATACTTTGGGGGCATGTCTGCAACCACTATATCCATCACTAGACTTTTAGCAAGGATTTGGGCTAAAGTAACACATAGGTTTTTGATAAGACCTAGGCACTTGACTTTACTAGAGTCAAAGGAATAAAAATCTTTGTATTGTCTAGTGTTGTCCAGCCCTAGTTTCTCCATGACTGCTTTGCGAATTAAATTAAGGGATGCACCTGAATCTAGCATGACATTATCAAGAATTTTATCATGAATATTCAAACTGACATAAAATGGAGGGACTCCTCCTTCTTGTGGTTTTCCTTCTACCTCTGGTCCAAATAGAAGCTTAGGTTGATCATCACTCAAAGTTACATCATCAATTTTCTCCCCAATGTTTAATGCTTTCGGGATGTTAGTCCTGTATACATTCTTGTTTACTAATTCAGTTAATGGGATAGAAATTTTCAACTTGGAAAGTTCATTTTCTAAACTGAATAGTGTTTGATTTTTAAGCAGATTTGGAAAATCGGACTTATTAGCAACTAGTTTTGTGGCCAGTTCAGTTTGTTGGATGGTAGAAGGAAGACCAGTTTGATTATTTCTAGAAGTGGTATCAATGGTCCTTTTTATAACAAATTCTGCAGGCTTCTTTCCAAGATTTTCAATGGTTTTCTTAGGGGGATTTTTGTTGTTTTCTTGGGATCAGAATCAGAGACCATTTTAACAGGATTTTCAACATTCTTTTTATTAGCAGTATCTTGATTTTTCTTACTTCTAATATTGTACTTCCTATGTACTTCCATTATAGCATTTTCAAACCCTTGTTTGTATTCTTCTGACTCTTTAGAATCCATTTCAGTCTGGGCTATAAGAAAAAGTTCTTGTTCCTCCTGAGTGAGGAAAACTGCTTCATCATCTGTTATCCATAACAAATTAATTTGGTTATCATCCAAATATTCCATAATATTCCCCTCGTAATCTGTGTAATTTTCTTGTAAAGGAGGCCAAATATGCTGATCTGGTCCCTTTTTCTCTCTTTTTTTAACTTGGGGAGTATTTATTCTAAAGTGTTGGTTTTTAGTTTTTCGGAAATTTTGGTTTTTACTTGCTTGATTTTGTTCATTGATGGTCACTCTTTGCATCATTTGATTCACTACTCTGACTATGTTATCAATCTTATGGTCAAAAACAGAAGTATAAGGTTCTTCTTTGATGGTTACTCTATGTTCAGACTTCAATTTAGATTTTTCGACTAGGATGTTGGCTTCAACTTTAATTGCATTTGCTTGTATTTCTTCCAAAGTTGTCGGGTCTCTTTCCCTAAGTTGATACTCCATATCTACGTCAAAACCATCTCGAAAATAAATCAAGGCTAGACCAGGGAAGGGTTTGATGTCTTGTGGGATGGCATTGTAAACAATATTGAATCTTTCACAATACTCTTCCACAGTTTCATTAGGTTTTCCATTTAACCTTTTGTATTCATTTAGGAGTTGAAGTGAGTTCTTCTTTATCTCCCATCTAGATAAAAAATCTTAACGAAAATTGGAAAGGTTGGCTATACTTCCTGCAGGTAAACCCCTAAACCTCTTCTTCACATCATCTCCTAAAATCTGGGCAAACAATCTCATTTTAACATCTGCTTCATCCACTTCTTGGAGATCAAACACATCATTCATCCTATCTGTGTTGTTGGGTAGTGTAAGCACCAGTATTATCAAAGGTCACAATTTTGGATTGATAATCTGTAGGCATAACATTTAGCTAGCTTAGTAACACTAAGGGTGCGTACCTTCCTACCATAACTGTCCTCGTAGATTGATTTGAGGATGGACCTAGTGGAGGTGTAGTTTGTATAACTACAGGTATAGTAGGTATAGTAGTTTGAGAAACCAGAGGTAGGGAAGTTGAAAATAAAATTGAGTAGGACTGTGAGGCTATAAATGTACAGATTGAGATGACTGACTAGACAAAGAGCTTGATGCGATAGTTAAAGTAGAGAATTCAACAGACAGTTGAATAAAAAGTTCTTCTATAGCTTGGTCCAATACTGAAACTAGACCTTGTAGTTTGGCAAATTGCTATAAACGTTCAAGATCCGGATCTGTTGCAAGGTGTTGGGTTTGGGAAATATATGGTTGCGTTATAACTTTGTCTATGATAGTTTGATCTATAAAAGCCTTAGACTAGATCTAAACAAACTTTGCTGAAAAGGCTAATCAAATTCTATATCTTGTAAAGTTTTAAACTTCTCTGGAGGAGAATTAGATCTTGACAAAGGAGTATCTTTGAGAGGAGAATTGAATCTAGACAGGGGGATATTACGACCTTGACTCTCGGTAAAGCTTCTTTTTCTCACGAGTTTCTCAGGGTCATTTACAATTTTAGCAAGTTTGGGATGAGGATGAGATCTGGTATAAATTCTTCTGGGAGCTAGGGTTATGAAAAATCATCACACAAAAATCAAAATCAAAATCAAAGATATATTTAAAAAATAACCTTAGATCATGTATTTCATATGGATACAACAATTTCTTACTGAAATATTGATTTTAAACCAGGATATGATAATGTTTTGGATTAAAATGTATTCTTCCCCAGTATGGCCGCCACTATGTTATCGTTCTATATTTTTGAGGTTGTGGGAGTAAATACATTGGACAATATTAAACCACTTTTGAATGATGGGATCTAGCCCTGCTAGCTTCAGAGAGGGCTCTCTCTTTATCATTTAACTTGGTTTTTAGGTTGATTTTAGGATAGTTATGATTATGCTTGGTTGTTTGTTCTAATTTTGTTTATTGGTTGGTTGATTTGATCAAATCACTTTCTTTCCATTAGGCTATGGAGTCAAATAAAACTAGATGTTGCACCAAAATTTCAAAGAAGTAATCATAGGGAAAACTAGATAAATTAAATTATGGAATGGAAAAATGGTGTGCTTCAGCATGGAATGAAAAGAATTTAAGAATTTCTCAATCAGACTTCAGAAGAAAACATACAGATTGTAAACGCAGTCGAAATAAGGTGTTCAAAAACATATCTTATTTTTCACATCTCCTGTTTTACAATTAGATTTCAGATGCATAACACAAATAAAATAACAATGAAAACACAATTACAGTAGGAAAAACATCACCAGTATTTCATAACATAAGTATCTCGTGAAGAGTCTTTTTATTAATGGTGCTCCAATAATGCGGAACAAGTACAATGCTTGATAGAAAGAGTTGCAATGTTCAGGAACCAACACTGAATACTTCGACTAAATGAAGTATTTAAACAAAATTTACAAAAAGGATTACAATTAATGCCTCATTGACATGACAATGTATTATTAACTTTAAACTAATAGAAATGAAATAATGTGATCAAAAGAGATGAATCTAGTGAAATGATCTAGACATATGGCACTACTTTGGTGGAGAACAATTGCTAAGTGGCCACTATTCGGGTGTTGCGCTGGTGAAGCTGACCTGTTCTTTTAATCTTGGAATTCACATAATGTATCCCACTGCTCCTCATCTGGAATGGAAATTTTTGTTACCTTGGGGTAGATCTCATCTACCTTGTTATACCGAGCAAAAGTGGGTTTCACTACAAAAATGTGTTTTATCTCATGTTGGATGAAACTCATATTACTCATAGCTTCATAAAAAGCTCTCCCTATCATAGCACCTTTGATGTGGGAAGACATGGTTGTATCCTTTGCAATGTCTTGGAGCTTCTTCTTGTAATCTTCCCTAGTCATCAATTTGTCATTGATCACAAGTAAAGAAGGTAGACCTTTCTTGTTTAATGCTTCTATTCTAGTGAAAAACCTCTTAACTGCTACCTCCAAAGTGTGACATTTCTTTGTCAGCTGCACAACCAAGTTATTCTTTGTTAGAACTTTCTTTACTTCTAGGATCATTTATGTTCTATCAAGTACTATCAAATCATCTAGCTCATATCTGTTTTTGGAATTGAGGAACTTTATGATGCTATTGGTTGTGGCAGGCATTTCTCTGAATTCGACATTGATAGTGGAAATGGTTTGCTTGGATTTCTCCATCAACTATTTATGTTCAAATATAATCTGTGGTAGCTTGTAAGGGGCAAAATCACACCCAAAAATTCTTACTTCTGTATAATTCTGATAGAGGTACCAATCCCCTGTCTGGACTTCATCTGATAGTTGCGAAGATTTCTTAATTTCTTCACTGATACATGGCTTTGACCTGCTGCTTAGGAGACTAAGTGTTGGATCTACAAACATCTTTGTGAACAGTTTGTATGAGTATTCCTTTTGTTCCTTCATCACTAGTGTAGTCCATAAGATGACTGACTATTGATTTCCTTCTTCATCTATATTTTGCAAGGCAAGCTTGATATTGTCTCCTTGGAAATATAAAAACATATAAACCAACACAGAAGCATATTTGAATACCTCCTTAGTCTGGAATTTGATAAACTGCTCATGGATAGAATTTGCAAGAAATTGGCTAAAGTTGAACAAGATTTAAGGCTTGGAATCAACAGAGAAAATGGAAAGAAATCCTATAATTTCCTCATCTAACCACTGATATGAGTGATAGCCAAGGAGGTAGGATATGACTATGATAATTTTCTTGGCTCTCTCAGGGAAAATAGAGGATGTATAGGGAGGTTTTTTGTTTGGTAATGCGGCATCTTCTGTCAAGAAAATCTCAAGGGTTTTGGCTCTCTTAGAAAATTCCAATTTCTGATACAATTCAACAAGTGCTTCAACGGAAAAAGAAGTGGAATTCTCTACTATAGGAGCCCGCAACATTTGTTCTATAGCTTGGGGAGTGATAGTGAATATTATTTCTCCAATGGGGGAAATGATAGCTCTTTGGATAGGTGGATAGCAAGCATGGCACTTCCTAACAAATTGTGGGGTGATGTGGGTATGAGGAAAAATATAGTGGTGAAAATTAGATTCCCACAGTTGAATATCATCATACTTATCTATATATTTTTCCTCAAGCCAAAAATACATCTCAAAAAGCTCAAATTCATAGAGATTTTCATGGATCTTATAGTATCTATTTGCCAAAGGGATGTGGTGAAAATCAATGGGAGGGTGGATCATAGGACTCACAGGTTCTTTTGGTCCCTTGTCTTTTGGAGGCATGATTGGCTAAATTGTGAATTACTGGTGAAATATTGGATGGTACAGGCTTACAGTGTGTAAAGAGGATTTGGAATTTGTAGACAGGAAGATGGGGTATTGGACTGAAAATGAGTGAGCAAGCAATGTTCCCGGCCGAGTGAAATTGTTGGATTTCTATCTAACAAACCTATAACTGGGCAATAGCGGTGACAGTGTATGACCTCAGTCACCGACTAATGAGCAATGGCAGGGATTTTATAACATTCTGGGCTTTCCTGTTTATGGTGGTGTGGGTCCATTGAATTAATGGTTAAGACATTTAATTGGCTAACGGTTTAATTTTGGAGGGAGTGGAGGCAATTTGCAAGATCAATTGGAAGATGATGTGGCGGAGGGTGAGTGGCGGGAGTGCAACGGATAGAGGAGTGGTATCAGGAGGCGGAAAAACTTCTTTTCGGGGGGGGGGGGGGGGGGGGAGGTGGTTAATGGTTTTGCCTGAGGGGGTGCAAAATGATATGGGGCTAACACGTAGTGGTGGGCGCAGTTTCAAATACCGCCCATTTCAGACCCCCCCGATGGTAAAGTTCGGATGGTGAAGGGAGGCTGAAACACACTATGGGATGTCAAATGTTAAGATGTGGGCATGGATGAGGGGAAAAGTGGCAAGATGTTAAGGTGATGTGACGGGGCGTTCGGTGGGGTCGGAAGAAATGGTTTTAATGTAGAGCGGGAAAAAGACTTAAGTGTACGGTGGGGTAGGGGGTGAATGAAAATGTGAGCGGAGGGGTGATTTTGGGGTGTTAAAACTTATGGATAGGGGAATAATATATCAAATATTATTTGATATATCCGACTTTATATTTAAAACTTCAATCCTTTTCCTTTGCTCTGCAGATGAAAATAATATTTAACATTTGACCTTAGGATAAAATATTAATGTTTTTCCTCTAACCACCATAGTGCTTCTACCCACCCTTTTTCATTTCAATTCTTTTTCTAAGCTAACATTTTCTCTCTTTGCTTTGCAGGGTGCACTTAAACTAGCAAACCCAAATCATTTTTCTTTTATAAAAATCTACCTTATCCTATCACTTATTTCACCATTGACTCATATTAAACTGTTGAGTCAATTTTATTTCTACCTAGCTACTGATTTACCAAGATTAAACTGTTTGGTAAATCTTCATTCACTAACCTATTGAACAAAAATTTAAATGTGTTCAGTCATGATTAAACTGTATGACCTGAACAAAATTTCAGTCATTGTGGCATTCAAAAACAATTTGCACACAACCTTATTTGAAAATATAGTAAAGAACTAACTTATGAGTAGTGGCACTTGGACTTGCAGCACTTTCAATATTATTTTCTATTTTTTCTTTTGTGGGGTTCTTATTTCCTTTTTTCTTGTCTTTTCATTATATATTTATATATATATATATATTTATATATATATATATATATATATATATATATATATATATATATATATATATATATATTGAAATCATTTGAAAATTGAAATTATGTACAATATGAAATCACAAATACAAAATACTCAATCACCTTGAGATCCTATAATTTATAGGACCCTAAAAACTTAGGTTAGAAGGTGTTGGCAACCTTTACCTTGAAGTTGCATAATGTGATGAGGATTGGACTATGAATTTAGTCACTCATGAGGTTTCATTAAGGGGCACATATTAAGGTGGACACCTTAATCCTTAGTTGCCATTAGTATCACAACAAAGGGTGACCATGGAGTAAATAATTGTCTCAATTGTCATACCTCTACGCCCCCCCAATCAGTCACAATTACCTAAAGTGAAAGTTGTCAATTGATCTAATTTCTTAAATTTCAAAAATTAAATTATCAATTTGGGAACACAAAATAGATATAATAAATTATATACATAGAGGTCAAGATATTAATGGGCCTTTTATTCTATCACTCCAAAAATGGGAATATCATAAGTAAACCAAGAAAATTGCAAGTCAAGGCTATAACAAACTTATTCACTAGATGGTAGGCATAAGGGATGTTTTGTGAGGGCACAAGAGATAATATTTCACTCAACTATGAATATATCATTCCTATCTCACTTACAATATAATGTCTCAAAACCCCGCCTTAATAGAACCTAGTCCATTGTAGCTAGTAACAAAGAAAAACATTCAAAAATGAAATCTAAGGGATGTTTTCTATTTAAGGTATCAATACATGGTCTCTTCATCAAAAAATTTCATAATAACTTGAAAATATATTCATGCAACCAAGGCATACTTACAATTCATATCATGCCCTTTAGTAAGCAATCCTTGTTTTATCAATCATCAACACAAGTGCAAGAAGAAACACAATCTAAGAGATATTGTGATCACCAGGATAGCAACACAAATCCACTTCATGATGCTATGATATTTCACAATGTTTAAACAAGGTTTTCATGCAACCATGAAGAGTTACAACATGTTATCCTCTACCCTTCAAGTGTTGGTCTCGCTTGTACAAATGGAATCATTTTATATTAATCAACAAAATAAAGCACAAATGTATTCCATGAAATTGAATTCAAAACCAAATCATAAATTACTGAGTGAGCACATAGTTATGATGGATATTGAATCACAACTTTGACCATAAATGCAATTTGGTCACACCATAAAGGATTCAATACACAATCTAGTGATAAAAAGGGAGTTGATGCATATTGAAATTATAATAATTAATATCTATCCTAGTCACAGTGAAGGAATAAATACAACGTTTGGTTATTAGAGAATAATCACATAGCTTTCTCTTGAAAAGGAGCTGAAACACAGTCTAGTTATAATGATTAACATTAAATCCAATCATGCTATAATGCACAATTTGATTCTTAAAGAATAATCATACAATCTCCTGATGAAAAGAAACTAATGTTACAATATAATTACAACCCAAGGAACTAATCACACATTGTAAATGAAACACAAAAATCTACGCTACAAAACTAATTAAAATAGATGAAATCATGGTTAAGTTGGTGGGCCCTTCCCAACTAGCTGACACTGCCTAACGAGAAACTAAATTATACTCAAGATCAAACCTCAATGATATGATACAAAATAAGAGAAAATAAACTTCGTATTACTCTATCTCAAAGATACATAACAGTACAGAAGTGCCCAATGAGAGGATCGATCAAATCAAAAACTCAAACATTGTACTCTAATTACCCTCATACTATTCGACCATCTAAAGTGCACAACGATCAAATTATATAATTGTTTACATGATATATACAATGAGTAGGTGGATTCCATGAAGTCTCTATTGCGTGCCCAAGATTAATCACTACATATCAGGACAATGAAAAATGGGTAATATGGATGAATTCACTTACATCTTTGGAATTACACTCAACCATATGAACCACAATTATTTATTGGCATACGAATTTGGAAAAATTCATTATGTAGTCATGATACTCTATTTGAATCCTCCATTTTTTAATTTTGTTATCCACAACTTTGACCAACACCACAAGTCCCTCAATCAACCTAGGTTTGACCTAATAAACACAAGATATTTCTAAGGGTGTTGCAAAAGAAACTCTTCTGTGTTTTTTGTTTTGGATACATGCAACCATGTAAATTATGGAGGAAGGTTATCCAATGCCAAGTGGGTTACAAGACTTGGTTCAAAACTATGATTAGTGGAAACTATTCTCAATTAATCCTATTTCTGTTATTAAAACAATGGAATTAGTAATAATTAACAGAAAATTACCTTGAATACGATTTAAGTGTATTTTTTATTAATGGTGTGAAAAGAAGGGTGATGCTCAAATACGAGCAGGGTTTATAGGGTTAAAAGGGATGACTACCAGTAAGAACAAAGTTATTTCATAGCCCTAACATCTCCCTTGCACCTAAGTCTTTATGTGTCCTTACACAAACAAACATGTAGTTATTATTCTGATATAATCTCAATCAAGGCCATAGGGATTTGAATTGATGGTGAAGGGTCATATTGTTAAGGAACCCCTTGCGAAAAAGTCACCATTTCAAATTACCCTATGAATCAACTAAAAATATATATGTATATAATATCAATCAAAACAGGGCATAAGCAAGCAAAATTGAGTAAAAATTGTGTAAAACATGGTTTGTAGTCTAATGGTGTCGAATGGAGATATTCACATTAGCCCCAATGATTTTCCTTGTTGTCCAAAGGTTTTTTCCAATGTTGTATTATGTATTTCTAGAGAATTATTTCTTTTAAACCATTTGTTGGCCAACTTGAATGTATTCTTGTTCCATAGTATCAACCTATCCATTTTCTCTTGTAGCTAAGCATTCTTACTCTTTAGGATAATGTTCCATTCTTAATGTATATATGTACGACCTTAAACGTTTCAATCTCAACATTAAATTATGAGTGTTTTTGTTCTTCTTCCGGAGTTTGGAGGTTGAAGGTGTGCATCGAGTGATCAAATAGTGGGTTTGATGGGCTCATAGTAATTAGTGTTATGCTCAAATCCATTAGGTGTTGATGGGACAACTGATTCATATAAATGGTAATCAATAGTTTAAGATTATGAAACTTAGTTATGGGTTTCCTGAACAAGAAGGTGACAAATTATTTTTGTCTAACATGGCTATGTGTAGTGGGTATATTCTTAGCAGTGGAACCTTTAGAAGCTGTAGGGGATATCGAGGTAAACTTTTTAGAGGGTTGAGGAGGAGGAAGTGGAGCCTTTCCAAAGGAATCAAGAGGAGGTGATGGAGCCTTTTTAGTCTAAGTTGGAGGTTATCTCTCAGCCATACTTCTGACAATCCTTCTTGGTGTAATAATAGGATAACATGCTATCCATCCTTCCTTTTAGATATCTCAGAGTCATTCCCATGGGGAGTGAATTCCTCCACTTCGTGAATACTATAATCACCACTTTGACCTTTTTCACCATGCTCAAATTCCTTTTTATCATCAATTTCCATGACTATTTATTTGACAAGTTTCTTGGGTGTTTCATTTGGTGGTTTTGGAATACCCTTGGGGGTGAGTCTGTTTCTTTCTAGGTAGGCACCCCAATTGTGACCATACTTCTATAGCTTTTCTACAAATAAAATTTCTATCATGCCATGGTGATAGAGGTTACAACCAAAATTCATAGGGTTCTCTTAAACTCATTTTTCCATGCAGCCTCGACCCTTACAAAGATAAAAAGTGAAATTCAATTGTTCACTAGCCTTGAAATGGAGAAGAAACCTAATGTGGTAAATAAATGTCATACCTTCCTTCACATGTTATTTATCTTTTAGGAAGAATAAAATTTCAACTACTCGTCCAAAATCCACGAATGAGGCATACCCTTCCCAAGTCTAGATTTAGCTTAGAGGAATATAGAAATCTCATCCATACTCCCTTCTCCTCTTTCTTATTTTTAAACTAGTGATTAATTTTTCATGGGAATCAAGTGGCTTGGTACATGGACACCTTTGTCACTAACATTATAAAACCACCAAATCAAGAAGCCTAGAGATCGAATTCCTATGTGAACATCATTGTCACAGTATTATCACATCCATGACATTTGTAGAGAAAGGGGAGTCACCATGTGGCCTTGAGTATTGGCTTGCACACATTATATTAAAGATAACTTATAGGGTTGTTAAAGGTCCTAGCTCTTACCTCACTACACAAAGTTGTCCCACATTGTTATGTCCATAATGAAGTATTGGGTGCTCCATTTCTCAGCAATTCTACTACTAGTAAAAGGAATTGAGGGTGATGTATGAGTAGGAATGCATGTTATGAACTTGTCGTAATAGCGCGATGATTGAAAGGTGGAAATGATACTATTAAGAGGTCATAAAATCTTGTATACATGTTGAAACAAATGATAATTACCATTCATTCAATCAGGTGGTGGAGGACACTAACCATATTCATAAGCTTTAGAGTGGTAAGAGTACGAGAGGATAACATGAAATAATCATCAAAAAATTAGAACATCGAGGATATGAAAGGAAAGAGTTAGGATGTTAGAGTAATAAATCTGTAAATAACTAAAATTAAAATGATAAATAATGAAGGGATAAAAACATCCAATCAAGGTCACGTTTTGTCGTTTAATACTTCCATGTTTCAATGAATCAAAAGAACTTAAATTGACTTGGTCACCTCAAGTTTTTACCTTTGTAATTGAGATATAGTTGTGAAATTTTGGAGATTGAACCTAGGACCTATATACTAATGAAATTTTGAGGATGGTATTGTGGTTGGTCATGTTGTATCTGAGACAAGTGTAGGTGATTTTCTTCTTGAAGTTGGTTGGTTGTTGAAATTGGAACCAAAGTGGATCATTGTTGATGAATGTGACGAGTCTCAAATTCAACCTGTCCAGAGTACCATCCAAACACCCTTTGAGACACATTTACATCAATTTTATCTTTCATTTCCCTATACATTTCTACCTTTCCTATCAATATTTATATGCCTTTAATGAATCTCAAGTGATAAGGTGATTATATATCATTATTACACATTTATTCACTATTTCGGTATGTATTTAAAGTGTATTCAACTACTTAATTACTTTGGGACATTGCAGTTTATTTTCCAAACTTACACGAAGGATGATCACTAACTATCAGAATGTGATGACCCTATGCATCAACTTCAAGTTACCAAAAGAGGTCGTCAAGGATTTATGAGAAGTAGGAATGATGAGACAGTCAGAGTTTAGTCTAGGAATTCATGCCAATGACTTGTCCAACTAAAATCAACCTTGATTTTCATTATGTTAGAATCTCTCAAGTACACAATATTCTTCTTATTCAGGAATAAAATTTTATATAAGTACTTTTGGTTCAATAGTTGCATCCATTGTTATATTTTTTTAATATTTTGACACACAATCACAACTAATTCATTTATTTCTTTTGGCTTGAAACTAAGTTTTCTCAAATTATATATATTTTCATAACTGGTTGAAGAAGTTTAGCCATGATTGTAATTTTGAATTGTTGTTGTGGCCACTTTATGCTGTTCTATAACTCTTTATATCTATATATATATATATATATATATATATATATATATATATATATATATATATATATATATATAAAGACACTTTTTTTGGTTTCTATTGTAGTGTCAAGTTCACTTTCACCTGCAGTGCTCCTAGTCAGACATGGCCCCCTGAGCTAGGATGCACTTGCAGTTTTGTAGATGTTTGGATGTGTGAATAAGCATGTGTCTATTTTTAGTATTATATGCTTAAGTTATTAAATGAATTCTTCTATGTTAGGATTGAATACTTGTGTTGTTTATGAGTAAATCTACTACTACGAATTAGATTATGTTATTGAATGGAATAAAGGCCCTAGTGTGGAAGAATAATGACCTAGGGATCCAATGGAAGTTGTGTTCACAACTCCAGGACTCAAACTGACATTATTCAATTAATTGGATTGTTTTGTAGCCAACATTGTGTGATTTTATATATGAATTACTTAGTTGTTTTCATTATTGGATTTACTACATGTTCCTTTTATGCTCATGAATTGAATATTTTTTTTATCAAGATATTTTATTCTTTCATGTGGCATATGAGGGATTAATTTATGTTTTTCTATGATAGACTAAGGTTAGAATGTTGTTACCTTTGATTGCATGTTAACCAATTAACTCTAATTTTTCATATATTTTGCGGATGCCTCATCAGTTTACAATTCCTTGGTTGACAATTTAATGTATAACAATTTAATAAATTAAAGTTCCCATCAATTTCGGTGTTTTTTCAAGGATTTTCTAAGGAATTGGATGTTGATTGGTTTTCTGTGTGATTATATCTCTTAAGCTACAATACCTTTGAATGCTTGAACACAGAGTGGCAATAACTATAAGCTGAGAGGTAAGAACTTATGCATCCACTTTTGTGGGCTAACCTACCTCATTGGATATAGATGATGGTAGTACTATATGAGTTTAGGGAAAGGTAAGAAGGGTAGGGTAAAGGAAAATTTTAACACTCCAATTAGTGAAGTAAAAATAGAAAGACCCCCCAATACTAACTTGGAAGGAAATAGTGTGGATAGGTCCGAGAGGAAAAGATGGAGCATTGGAAAATTTGGAAGGAACATCCATAATTGGGAGAGTGATTGATGCTACTAATTCTTCCATCAGTCCTAAAATTGAAACATTATTAGGAGGTGGATCTGAGTTAGTAGAAACCCAACTACCAGACTCCCACACTTGGAACCTGAGTTTATATCTTTTGGAGGATATAGAATCGTTGAAGGTGAAGGCAATATGAATCAGCTAAGGAATGAGAAAAAACCAACTTTCAAATTTCCAATTGCTAATCCAAATTCCAATGTGCATATGAAGAACATTTCTCTTGCGGTAATCCCATGATTTTAAGGACTGGTAGGTGAGGATCCTAACGCTTTCTTATTTTAATTTGATGTTCTATGTCATAGAATGGATTATTCAATTGATGCTCAGAATTTGAAGTTATTTCTAGCTAATCTTAAGGAATTTGTCCTACAATAGTTTATGGGATTACTAGAGAACAATATTACAACATGGGAGGGCATCAGAAAGGAATTCCTCAAGAAGTATCAAGATTACTGCAAGACTCAAGAATCGAAAGAGGAAATTTTCAGGATAGTGCAAAGAGAAGATGAAATTTTGGAGGATTATTTGGAGATATTTTTATATAATATTCAATGTTCCAGGACGCATAAGTTGGATCCTGACACAAAACAAATCCTTTTCTTTAAGGGCATGAGAGAAGAATCAATGAATATGCTTAATTTGATGGGATGAAGTGATATCTTTGTTTTTACTTTTGATGAGATCGTTGATGTTTGCAGGAGATACTCTCATAGACAAGGGAAAACAAAAAAAAGCTCTCGGGATTTCCTTAAAAATTAGAAGTCAAACTCTAACGAGGTGACCAAAATAGAATTAGTGAATCTCTTTGAGGATTTTCAAAGATATATATGATGTTTTGTTAGTTTACAACTCGACAATTTGTGTTTTAATAAGAAACGGGAAGGAGAATGTGCCATACTTGCTATTTGCTACCCATATGCCAGAAGAAGCACCTTGGGAAAGACTTCCCTCTTGATAACATTGTCGTCTGCACCATCTATGTAGAATATCACTCCACAAATAGTTGTTCTTATTTACCATGAATTAAAGAAATGTACCATGAGGATGAGAAAACAACAAAGTAGCTATATTCATTAGCAACCAAGAACTTGTGGCAACCCTGTACTTAAGGTACATATTTTAATCTTTCTACTATGAATTTTTAACATTTTCCTAATTCACAATATACACTATGTAATGCCACTTCACCATGGAAAATGTGGCCACAGAAATCACTTCAAAACTAATCTTGGTAGTAAGATTGGTGAGGATCAATTTATGGACCCATACCCTCATATCCTTATCCCTCGCAACCTTAGTATCCTCCATAATCTCAACCATTATGGCAGAGCTACCAAACACCAACATCTACCCAACAATAACCTTTCAATACCCAAATATAAAGGCCTTCCACCCTACCTTCCTGTTAGGCCCCTATACTACTAGTGTAACCCCTTATTGTTATTAGTACAACCCACTTACTATATTGATGTACCCATGTAGTGCCCATATTGTTACTATTGTGCCACATAGAAGCCCACTATTGTTATTATTGTGCCCTTACATTATTATTGTTATGTCAGCTCTGATTATGTTATGACCCCTTAGACTCCTATATATAGAAAGGAGGTCTTTTCATTTGTATCATCCAAGAATTGTTCATTTATGTAATGCAAAGGAGGTTTCCCCCTCGAAGAGGTTGAATTCTAAGGCATTGATCTATCTTTTTTTATCTTTTTTTAGTTGGTTTCATAACATTTGGTATGAGAGCTTTGGATTCTAGGGTTTCGCTGCTCTAAACAGGTCATCGTGGCATTTTCGCTATAACTTTTGTTCTGTGACATTTTAGAAACTAAAAAAAAACCCATTTGAGAAGCTATCGTGCTGACTCTTGGATCCGAATTTCAGAGCTTTTCGTGCTATATTTGCAGAGATATGATCTACAAAAGTTGTCTTTTTGCTGACTCCTGAATTACATTCCAAACAGGTGACCTGGGGAAAATCGTCATAACTTTCTCTCTGAGCATTGGATTGAAATTTTGTAAGAAGGTACAGAAATAGGACGGACTATAGTTTCTTGTATATATTTTTTAGTGCCAAAGGTCGAAATAGTGACACGTGGAACTTCATAAAAGTTCGCTCTTCGAGAAAGGTCTATAATCAAGTCATCTTGGGAGATTGTTCATAACTCTTTCTTGGAGAATCCAATTTGGATCAGGCTTGTGGCATTGGAAAGAGGATGCAGAGGGCTACTACAGGTCTCAATTTCAAAACTTAAAGATCTGAAAGTACAAAGTTACAGTCGTTTCAAGATCAAGCTCCTAAAATCAAGAAAAAGCAAGATGAGGAAGTTTGATGGCAAGGATCCGGTAAATTGGATACTTCAGATGGAGCAATATTTTGATCTACATGGTGTACCACTATTAAAAGAGGTGTGTATTGCATCTTCATATTTAGAACCGGATCAATTTTTATGATATGAAGGGCTTTGTTCTCGTAAACAACTTGTTATGTGGTCAATTTTCACGGAGGAAATGATAGCACATTATGAGGATACAAAGAGCAACACCTTCTTTAGAGCAACACGACAACAATTGGAAAGAGTAAGAGGGCTTTGTGACATAGTGGAAAGCAAGATTATGGAAACCAGGAAGCATACCCCTCACAACTATAAAGATGGAAGTGTTTTTTCTCCCATCCTTCCACAACCTACAAGTGTTACACAACAACAATTGGAAGAAAAAAGAGAAAAAGGGCTTTGTTACACTAGTAGTATAGGGGCCTAACACTTCCAAACCAAAACAATTGGCTGTTAAACCTATTAGTAACCTGAATATTAAAGAAGCCCATCTTGTCCTCCAGGTTGAGTTTTAACCCTTCTCGACCTATGTTATCCCTCCTATAGAACTGCAGGATATTCATTTACGTTCAAGGAAGGTGTTGTCAAATTCCAGCCCCATTATTGGAGAAGGAAAAAGAGAGGAAGAATATCCTACCACTATAGAAGGAACTAATATTCATATAACCCCTCAGAAAGATAGAAACTCCTCAAAGTGGCTATTAAACCATCATTATCCTAATAGGTTGAACTAGAGAGAAGTAGTGAAACATCCCAAGTATGATGTGATCAATGAATTAATAAACAAGCCATTCACGATATACCTATTTATGCTAAAATGATGAGAGAATCATGTCTAAAGAAGTGAGGGAGGAAACTAAAAGATCCACTGACTATGCATTTTGTTAGGGAGTGTGTTGATGCAATCAGTAGAAATAATTTAACAAAGAATTATATTGATCCTAGGAATCCTATAATTTTGGTGCATATCATTGGAGTATGTATTCCTAATATTTTGATTGATCTTGGAGTGACTAATAACATTATAAATGCACATACAATGAAACTGCATGAATTAACTGATCTTTGTCCTACCCCGACCATACTTTAACTAACAGATAGATCTAGGATTAAGCCAGAAGAAGTTTTAGACAATGTAATCATTTCCCTTGATTCGTGGGAATATCCAATGGATTTCATGGTTTTAAAAACTAAATCAAAAGCTAGAGGAGATCCTATAATCCTAGGGAGGCCATGGCTTACTACTATGGATGCATTCATAAGATGCAGGTCCAATAGCATGTTTACTTCCCATGGAGTTATAAAAAACATTACTTTGTACCCCCTTGTGAAGTTCCTCATGGAATTAGAGGAAGTCCCCTAGTTTGATGAGTCAACAAACAATGAGGAAGTGGTTTATCCCATGTGTACAGTTGATCAGGTAAATAATTTGTAGGAATGTTTTGAAGAAAGTTAACTTATTTTTTTTAATGTAATTTGGGTTCTTATGGTTGTGACAATAATCCATTAGAGTAGGATTTAAAGAGTGATGTATAGGAAATATATTATTTAACTATTTTTTCTTCATTATGCAATGCTACTAAAGTTTCATCACAAGAAATAGAACCATGTCATGTTTCTATTGAAGTCAATCCTGGTCATGTTTTGAATATCAATAGTGAACTTACTAACGAGCAACGAAAATAATGGATACATGTTCTACATGAAAAACCAAAAATATTCACATGGGATTACTGAGACATGAAGGGGATTGATCTTGTGGTTTGTTATCACCATATTTATACATTAGTTGATTCTTGCCTTATTTGGAAACATCAGAGTGTTGGAAATAATACTGATAGGGGGGGTGAATCAGTATTATCAAGTCAAATATTCCCTTTTTCAAATCCAGATAATATACGCTACTTCAATTAATTAAACCCGCGTATACAATGCAAACTTATAATTTACTTTATGTTTTAGATGTTGATTGTTAATCTGTGTATTAGAATTAAATAACCAGTAACCAGAAACAGTAAAATAGAGCAGAATACAATCACACACAAGATCACAAGATATAAGGTGGAAACCCAATGTGGGTGAAAACCACCTGCTACAATTCGTCTCTATCTTCTTTTAATTAGAAACTTCTTTTTACAATGTACTGGTGCAGTCCTTTATCAGTACACAGGCTGCAACCTGCAAAGAGCTACAACCCTCTCTGGTTTTCCAGCTTCTCCTGGAAGGGAGCTACAACCCCCTTAGCTCTTGCACTAGCCAAGATACTAGTACGTAGGTGCTGGCCTACAGAAGGCTACAACCTTCTCTTTCTTCCAGGGACCAAATTTCATAAATTTTTAGACTGGATCCATGAACATCAATCAAGAATTTATGCTTCAATCAATCACCTTTTCACCAATCAAAACTGAATAAAAAAATAAACACTTCTCTGACAGCTGTACCCAGAACACAGTAACTGTAACCATACACTAATTCTGAACCCAGAACACTGCAACAATAAACAGAAGCAGCTAGAATATAAATCAAGAGATGTATGCTACTTCACTGTTCAGCAACCTCTGTGTATACGCTTCTGTGTCAAAGCCAACCTGCGTATATGCTTCTTTCCCTTACCAAAATAGCGTGTATACGCGCCTTCGCTTCATTGAACCTGCGTACAGATCTATAAAGGATAATTCACTCTTTCAAATATTTAGACAGTAATTAACCTAGATTTATAGATCAAACATGCACCACATATAACAGATCAAAATCATACAAAGATACTATCATTCAAGCCTTAAGATTATGACCCATCAATGGAACTTATCCTTCTTTGTGTGCTAAGGTTCCTCCTTCATTCAGATCCAGATCTGCACCATAACCCCAATCACCAATATTTTAGATCTAGCACTTATTAGATATTCAATTAATTCAGATGATCCTTTTCCAAATGATCTCCTTCCTCTTTTATAGTCTTAGGCCTTTCACAATACCACGGTCCAAAACCATAATAAAACAATACCATGGACCCAATACTTGGGATCAACACTTCTTACGAGATACTATGGTCCAAAACCATAGGTTCAAATACCAAGGACTAACTACCATGGACCAAAAGTAAATTCTCCAACATATATGCGCTTTTCCTTGCGTGAAAGTGCATGTATACGCATACGCGCCTTTGTAACGTCTAACCCGCGTGTATACGCACCTTTTCTAGGTGAACCTGCGTATATGTCTTTTTCTTCATTCTGAGAGCCTGTACTGAGATCCTGTCACCAAAGAGAGTTGCCATCAAGGACAACACTTATGCCATAGCTCCAATCCTGTGCCATAATGCCAACAATCTCCCCCTTTGGACTTGATGGCAACCCCAAGATCCTCAAAGTCATTCTCCCCCTTTGTCATTAAGGGCAAAGGGTTGTGCTCCCCCTGAGTACATGTTGACATTTCTGCCCTGCTATGCTGACCATGCTCCCCCGACTGTAGGCAAGATCTGCAAAAAAGATGTTCTTCAGGAAGAACCATGACTTATACATCATAAAAGACCTTCCTATCACCAAAATACTCAATACATACATCCATCACCCAACCAAGTGGGGATCATCCACCCAACCAAGTGGGGATACATCAGAGATTTACATATGACATCCAAGTACATTACATCTTCATCCCAGGCATAGTGGGGAAACCAAAATAGGCCGTTACATGACCTTGACACCTTAAAAGAGATACATGACATAGAGACGAAATAACTAGAGAAAGACTTATGAAAGTCACCAATAACTGATATCAGCAGCATTTGTCAATCACCATTCAGATCATCAACCAAGATTTCCTTCTGGTCTCCCTCTGCCTTTGTTCCACCTGAAACCAACAACAGTTGTGAACTAGAACCAAAAGCTTCTAAGATAATGCCAACAATGCATTATTAGAAGATTATCTGCTCCCCCTGAACCTGTGCCGGATGGTCTCTGCCAGACCCATATCAGAATATCTTCAACCAGAGCCTGTCCCTACTAATATCCATCAAACCTCCATATACGCGACTGTCTCTTCACAAACCGGCGTATGTATGCGGATCCTCCTTAGGAAACTCGCGTACACCCCTTTTTCTCTGAAACAGACAAGATTTAACAGCAAGATGATGCATCAACTACTCCCAGCTTCTGTCTGAGGTATTCAAAAGTTTCCCTGGGCAGTGGTTTAGTGAGAATATTAGCCACTTGTTCCTTAGAAGGAACATACTCCAATTTGACCTTTTGTTCCAACAGTTGTTCCAGGAGGAAGTGATACTTGATCGGTATGTGCTTGGTCTTTGAATGCATGACTGAGTTCTTTGAAATGATGATTGCACTTGTATTATCACATAATATGGATATAGGTGGTGTACAAGTGATTTGAAAATATTGCAAGGTCTACATCATCCAAAGGAGTTGAGTGCAGCAAGATGCAGCAGCCACATATTCTGCTTCAGCTGTAGATAAAGCAATCAAACTCTGTTTCTTTCTGAACTAAGATACTAATCTGGAACCCATAAAGAATGCACCACCACTTGCGCTATTTCTGTCATCCACGCTTCCAGCCCAATCTGCATATGTATAAGCATGAAGAGTGAGATCTATATCTCTAGGATACCATAAGCCATAGTTTTGAGTTCCTTGAAGATAATTGAAAATTCTCTCCATTGCCTGAAGATGGGTTTCCTTAGGATTTGCCTGAAATATTCCAACTATTCCCACTACATGCATGATGTCTGGTTGGGTACCTGTCAAATAAAGAAGACTTCCAATCATGGATCTATAGGTTGGTTGATGCACTGCTGCTGATTCATCATTTGCACTGAGGCTGCATCCTGTAACCGTGGGGGTACATACTGGTTTTGAACCTTCCATGCCATACTTCTTCAAGATCTGCTTGAGGTACTTGGTTTGAGACATAAAGATACCGCCTTCATTTCATTGGATTTGCAATCCAAGAAAATATGTCAGTTCTCCAAGCAAAGACATTTTGAATTCTTTCTGCATCACCAAGGCAAAGCTTTGACTCATAGCTTCTTCATTGCTGCCAAAGATAATATCATCTACATACACAACAAGTATTAGCAATTTGTTATTTTCAATATTTATATAAAGATTGCTATCTGCTAATCCTTTTGAAAAACCTTGTTGGTGAAGATATTTGTCCAAACTGTAGTACCAAGCCCTTGGAGCCTGTTTAAGACCATAGAGAGCCTTTTTTAGTCTGCATACAAGATTTGGATCATTCCCAAGAATGAAACCATCTGGTTGCTCAATGTACACTTCTTCTTCTATGTCTCCATTCAGAAAGGCTGATTTCACGTCCATTTGAAATACTTTGAACTTCTGAAAGCTTGAGAGAGCAAGGAACATTCGGATGGCCTCAAGTCTAGCGATGGGAGCAAAAGTTTCTTCAAAGTCTATTCCTTCTTGTTGAGCATACCCTTTAAAAACAATTTTGGCCTTGTTTCTAATCACTTCCCCATTTTCATTCAATTTGTTTTTAAAGATCCATTTTGTCCCTATGACATTCTTATATTTTGGTCTAGGAACCAAATCCCAAGTGTTATTCTTTTCGATCTGCTCAAGTTCTTCCATTGCCTTGACCCAGCATTCATCTTTGCATGCCTCTTTTACATTTTGTGGTTTAGTGGAGGAGAGCAATGACAAATAGCTTGAGGCTTCTGCAATTGTTCTTCTTGTTTGTATACCTGCCTCTTTTTGCCCCAAAATTTGAGATTCTGGATGATTCTTCTGAACGTACCTGGATGGAGTCTTCTCTTCTATCCTTATCTGTTCCTCTGGTGCCTCTTGAGGTTCTTCTTCATCATCAGTCTGATTTGAAGGATGGTCTTCATCCTCTTCGATATTTTCATAATTTACTTGCCTAGGAATGTTTCCTTCTTCATCAACAACAACATCAATGTTGTCAACTATTCTTCCAAGTCTTTTGTTGTAACACTTATATGCTTTGCTATGAGGAGAATAACCAAGGAGAATGCCTTCATCTGCTCTAGGTTCAAACTTGCCAAGATGTTCATCATTATTCTTAATATAACATTTGCTTCCAAAGATTTTGAAATGTTTTATCGAAGGAGTCTCACCATACCAGACCCCATGAGGAGTTTGAGTGTTGTTTACCCGGACATTTGTTTTGTTGAGAATAACAACTGCAGCAAATGCAGCTTCACCCTAGAAGGTTGCGGGAGTTCCAGACTCATCAAGTATAGCACAAGCCATTTTTTGAACCGTTCTGTTCATCCTTTCCACTACTCCATTTTGCTGAGGAGTTCTAGCTGTAGAGAATTCCCTTCTTATTCCATGTTCTTCACAAAAATCGAAAAATTCATTTGAGGTAAACTCCCCACCTTTATCAAACCTGAGGCACTTAATTTTGTGATCTGATTTGTTTTCAACCAAGGATTTGAAAGATTTGAATTTTTCAAAGGCTTCGTCTTTGTGCTTCATAAGTCCTATCCAAACCATCCTGGAGAAGTCGTCAATGAATAATATAAAGTATTCTTCTCCTCGAGGTGACCTTTTCCTAGATGGACCACATACATCTGTATGGACTAGTTCAAGAGGCCTGCTAGTTGATCCTTCCTTCTCAGGGAAGTTAGTTCTGGTTTTCTTACCAAACTGACATGATTTGCATATTGTATTGTCTATAATTCTGATGTCTGGAAGACCACGAACTGCCTGGTAATTGCATGCTTTCCTTATCTGTGAAAAGCTTAGATGCCCCAACCTCCAATGCCATAACACATGTTCATCATTCTTGCTCAAATAGCATTGTTGTTGTCCTTCTTCAAATATGTATAAATTATTTGGAGTTCTTATGCCTTTGATCACTGTTTTTCCTGTATCAAGATCACGAACACTACATCCATTTGATCGAAATATTACCTCAGTTCCTTGATCGCACATCTGACTGACACTTAGTAGATTATGCTTCAAGCTATCAACATACAAAATATTTCCAGCCTTGACTTTTTCTTTCAACTGAACAGTGCCTTTTCCTTTTATGACTGCAGGGGTATCATTTCCAAAAGAAACTTTCTTTCCTTTTTCTAAAGCACTATATGATTGAAGTTTTTCTTTATCACCTGTCATATGCTTCGAACATCCACTGTCGATGTACCATTGATTTTCCTGTCCTTCTGCATATAAAGCTATCCCACATCTTTCTGGTTGCGGTTCCTTCATTTTCCATGTTCTGGCATTTGAGGTTTGCTCCTTTTGAGTTGTCTTCCGAAACCTGCTCCTGCATTCAGAATCTTCATGAACGAAGTTATTACAAATACAACATTCAATTTCACTTTCAAGGGTGGAAAAATTGTTATAGGTCCTTTTCGTGATTCCAGTCATACTTCTTTGTTTTTGAGCTTCTCTAGTCATGATTGTCTTATAGGCAACACATTGAGTTGCTTTGTGACCAAAGTTATGGCAAGAGAAACATTGGCCATTGAAGAAACTCCTCTGATTATCAAATCTATCAACCAACCGATTGTAGTTTCTACCGACATCCATTCTTGAGGCAAATTGGGAATATTTTACCTGTGGCTGGTTGTGGCTTCTGTTTTTCCTTAAGGTAGAGTGCCCCCGATTTTCTTGATAGTCTTTGTTCATTCTTGAGGTATATTGTCCCTGATTTACCTAATGATTTCTATTAGGCCTTTGCTCGCTCCTCCTTGCTGCATCAAGATAACTTTTGGAGGTGGATGCTTGAGATGCTTCTCCATTATATCCCAGACCTGTCTTGATTAGTGGAGAACACTACACATTGATAATCTCATCCATAGTTTCAGATCCTTTAACAAATTTAAGATTAAGAGCTCTTGTTTTCTCAATCTCTTTTCTAAGACCAACAATTTCACATTCCAATTTTTCATGATGTTTTTCCCTTTCATCCAGTTGACATTGCAGAGAATCAATAATCACATTTTTCTCTTCTAAACAAATTTTGAGATTAGAAATCTCTTCATAAAGACCTTCTTCATCTATAGCATCCATGTAATCATCATCTTCAAAAGCCATTAAAAGTTTATAATTATTACCTCGTTCATCTTCGTCACTATTTGAAAGTCCATCACTATCTTCATGAGTGTAATAGCTTTTCTTATTTGCATTCTGTTTCTTGTTCCATCTAACATGTTCCTTCCCCTTGTCAATCTTATCCTTATGAGGAAATTTGGAAGCATAGTGACCGACTCTTCCACAAGAAAAGCATTTGAAAGGTAACTTACCTCGGAATCATCCAGCACCCCATTGAAGGTTTTTGATAAAATTTGATTCTTCTTCTTCTTCTGACACGTGTCCTGACTCATAGTAATCTCCTTTGCCTGAAGCCTTGAAGGTAGCTTCTCTCCTGTCTGATGGTCCTCCTTTCGTCATTTCATAAGCAGTCAGAATTTCGTGCAGCTGTGACATGGTAAGGTTTCGTAGATTCTCTTTTTCTTTTATCGCAGAAACTTTAGATTCAAACCTAGGGGACAAAGATCTTAGAACCTTTTCAACCACAATAGCCTATTTTATTTCTTCACCCAAATTTTTCATACAATTAAAAATCTCATCTACACCAAGGAAATAGTTAGCCACACTTTCATCGTTGTGCATTCTGATATTTTCATACTGAATTCTGAGGGTTTGAAGTTTTGCTCATTTTACTTGATCATATCCTTCATAGCTCAGAACAATCTTGTCCCATATTTCTTTTGCGGATTTATACTACATAACCTTCATGAATTCTAATTGAGATAGACATCCTAATAGAGTATTGATAGCCTTTGCATTTGTTTCATATTTCTTCTTCTCAGCCGGATCTGTAGGAGTTGCTGATGGAAAAGTGTACCCCGTATTTATGATATCCTAGACTTCTGTACCAAGAGATTGAAGATAGGCAGTAACTCTTACCTTCCAATATATGAAGTTTGTCCCATCAAAAATTGGTGGCATGATAGATGCTTCTCTCTCATAGTTGCTCATGATGATGGATCTTCCTTCAAGCGATCAAGCTTCTTCAGAAGGACCTGCTCTGATTCCAATTGTTGGAAATAATACTGAGAGGGGGGGTGAATCAGTATTATCAAGTCAAATATTCCCTTTTTCAAATCCAGATAATATACGCTACTTCAGTTAATTAAACCCGCATATATACGCAACTATGTAGAAGGAAACCCGCATATACAATGCAAACTTATAATTTACTTTATCTTTCAGATGTTGATTGTTAATCTGTGTATCAGAATTAAATAACTAGTAACCAGAAATAGTAAAATAGAGAAGAGGACAATCACACACAAGATCACAAGATATAAGGTGGAAACCCAATGTGGGTGAAAACCACCTGCTGCAATTCGTCTCTATCTTCTTTTAAATAGAAACTTCTTTTTACAATGTACTGGTGCAGTCCTTTACCAGTACACAGGCTGCAACCTGCAGAGAGCTACAACCCTCTCTCATTCTCCAACTTCTCCTAGAAGGGAGCTACAACCCCCTTAGCTCTTGCACTAGCCAAGATACTAGTACGTAGGTGCTGGCCTACAGAAGGCTATAATCTTCTCTTTCTTCTAGGGACCACATTCCATAAATTTTCAGACTGGATCCATGAACATAAATCAAGAATTTATGCTTCAATCAATCACCTTTTCACCAATCAAAACTGAATAAAAAATAAACACTTCTCTGACAGCTGTACCCAGAACAAAGTGACTGTAACCATACACTAATTCTGAACCCAGAACACTGTAGCAATAAATAGAAAGAGCTAGAATATAAATCAAGAGATGTACACTACTTCACTGTTCAGCAACCTGCGTGTATACGCTTCTGTGTCAAAGCCAACCTGCGTATACGCTTCTTTCCCTTACCAAAATAGTGCATATACGTGCCTTCGCTTCACTGAATTTGCGTACAGATCTATAAAGGATAATTCACTCTTTCAAATATTCAGATAGTAATTAACCCGGATTTATAGATCAAACCTGCGCCACATATAACAGATCAAAATCATACAAAGATACTAGCATTCAAGCCTTAAGATTATGACCCATCAATGAAACTTATCCTTCTTTGTGCGCTAAGGTTCCTCCTTCATTCAGATCCAGATCTGCACCATAACCCCAATCACCAATATTTCAGATCTAACACTTATTAGATATTCAATTAATTCAGATGATCCTTTGCCAAATGATCTCCTTCCTCTTTTATAGTCTTAGGCCTTTCACAATACCACAGTCCAAAACCATAATAAAACAATACCATGGACCCAATACTTAGGATCAACACTTCTGACAAGAGACCATGGTCCAAAACCATAGGTTCAAATACCAAGGACTAACTACCACGGACCAAAAGTAAATTCTCCAACATATACGTGCTTTTCCTTGCGTGAAAGTGCGTGTATAAGCATACGTGCCTTTGTAATGTCTAACCCACGTGTATACGCACCTTAGTCTAGGTGAACCTACGTATATGTCCTTTTCTTCATTCTGAGAGCCTGTACTGAGATCCTGTCACCAAAGAGAGTTGCCATCAAGGACAACACCTGTGCCATAGCTCCAATCCTGTGCCATAATGCCAACACAGAGGCATATGATTCCAACACTCAAGGAAGTAGTAAAGGAAGAGTTACACAATCTCCTTGATGCAAGCCATCTGGGATATACCTATTTATGCTAAAATGGTGAGGGAATTGTGCCTGAAGAAGCTAGGGAGGAAACAAAAATATCCACTAACTATTCATCTTGTTGGGGAGTGTGTTGATGCACTCACAAGAAAGAATTTAGCAAATAAATATATTAATCTTAGGAATCCCGTCGTTCCAATCCATATAAATGGAGCATGTATTCGTAATACTTTGATTGACCTTGGAGCAACTATTGACATTATTACTACACATACAATGAAATTGCTTGATTTAACTGATCTTCATCCTACCCCAGCTGTCCTTGAACTGGAAGATAGGTCTAGGATTAAGATGGAAGGAGTTTTGGGTGATGTAATTGTTTCCCTCGATTCATGGGAATATAAAATGTGTTTCATGGTTTTTCAAACTAAATGAACAGTTGGAGTTCATTCTATAATCCTAGGGAGGCCATTGCTTGCTAATGTAAATGCATTCATAGGATGTAGGTCCAGTAGCATGTTTATTTCTCATGGAGGAGATGTAAAACAAATTAATTTGTACCCTTCTGTGAAGTCCATCATGGAATTAGAGGAAGTCCCTTGGTTTGATGATTCAACAAGAGATGAGGAAGTGGTTTAGACAATGTGCATAATCAATGAGGTAAAGAATTTCGAGGAATGTTTGGAATAAAGTCAAATTAGTTCTTTTTTATGTAATTAAAGTTCTTATGGTTATAATAATCATCCATTAGATCAGGTTTTAAGGAGTGATGTAGAAGAAATGAATTATCTAACAATTTTGTCTTTAATATGCATTGCTACTAAAGTTTCATCACAAGAAATAGAACCATCTTGTGTTTCTATTGAAGTGAACTTACTGATGAGAAATTAAAATAATAGATAGATGTTCTATAGGAACAGATAAAGGCATTCTCATAGGATTTCCAGGACATGTAGGGGACTAATCCTATGGTTTGTTCTCACCATATTTATATGCATGCTGATGCTCACCCTATCTAGAAACCTCAAAGGTGTATGAATCTGACACTCAAGGAAGTAGTAAAGGAAGAGTTAAAAAACATCCTTGATGAAAATTTAATATACCTAATATCTAATAGAAAATGGGTTTCCCACTTAGTTGTGGTCCCAAAATGTTTAACGAAATGTTGTGTATGTAGACTTTTAACTTGAACAAAGCTACTGATGGGCCTCTAAATTAGACAAAAATTAAGGCCCATATACCTTTCTTAGGAACATTAAGGCTATATTAATCCTCTCCTTTTACACTTAATAATGTTTTTTAGCTCTAATATGTTCATTATGAAGGTTTAAAGATAATTTCATATTTGTGCATAATATTATTTATTTTTGTAGAATGTTGTGAGAATATTGGGAAGATTATGAAGATTTGGAGGAGGAGATAATCTAGGGACTTCCTCCCTCCTATAGGAGGATCAATATTGGATAATAAATCAACAGGATATTACGAAATTATTTCACAAATTCTGGAGCTCCAGTAATTGAGAAAATCTAGGAATGTTTTCCCTATCATTTAATACAGATTCCTAGTGTTGGGAACCAGATCCACGATTTGAAGGATTTTGGAGTGGAAATATTCCTCCTTTCAAGGAGAATGCTTCATCCTTTCAAGCAGAATGATTCCTCATCATTTTGTATAAGTAAAAATTCGAATTTTCCTCTAGGTGAATGTATTTTTTAGTCCTCTTGTGGAGAAAACTTGTATTTTTGCAGCTCCACTTTCATTTCTAGTAAGGATGTACTTGGATTGATTCAAATAATGAAGTTTGGTGCCATCTTTAACTTCTAAAGCTTGGTCTCCTTCATATGACTTTGAGTATCCTTGGGCTTGGCCATCCTGGGAGCCTCATATACCTTTTTTATAATTCTATTTTCTTTCTTTTCACTTCGTATTCACATGCATCTCTTATTCTTTCTTTTCCTATTTCTACATTTAGTATTGGTAATTTGTTGCTATAGGATTGGGTTAAATGTTTGAAATGAGTTCTCTTGTAGGTTATTTATAGAGTAAAAAGCATTATTTCATCCTTGGAATAGCTTTGGAACATCATAGTCATCATTGAGGTACTTGGATTATTTTACTTATTCACAAATCTTAAATTTATGGAAGTCCCTTGTAGCAAATAGTAGTAATTTTATGCTATTTTTTAGAAAAATTTAATGAGACTCATTTGGGTTTATACCACTTGAATTATATCATAAAAAAAATTAAATTAATAAAAAGAATTATCCCATTGCATTTTCACTTTATTAGGTTAGGCATTTGATAGGTTAACTAGTTTTGTAGTTCTCGAATTTCCAGAATTTAGACTAGTAAATTTCTACTATTTTTTAGCACATGTGAACAAGGGTATTTTGGAGTGATTCCACTTGGAATGGAGACTGAAGAAATCCTAATAAATAAATAAGAACTTTCCATCCCATTTCCATTTGATTTACTTGGTCATTAGGTGAGTTATCTCCTCCTCTAGCAATTTTGTCTTCTCCTGTAGCATATCTGTCCCTTCCTGTAGCAAACCTGTAACACCCCTTTCCTTGGTCAGTTTTGATCCCCACTACAACTATGACTTATTATAGATGAATAATGACACCCATATATTATTTTATGATCAATGGAAGCTCCTAATCCACCCCAAACCTTCTTTTTATTCATCGCAAAAACATGGTAGATTTATTTTCTTTATCACAAGTATGATGCAAGTAGGTTACTGATTTACAAGCAAGTGTGAACTAGGTAGATGGTACATGAAATTCTGATTGGTACTTTGATGAATGATGAAAGATAAAATAACTTTCTTTCTGCAAGAATATTAACCTTTTTCCTTTCATGAATTGATTAGTTAGCATTTACAAGTGGAGCAAATAGAATTTCCATTTCTTGCAAATAGAGTAACAACTCGATTTTTGCAATGAGCTTAGGCTTTGATTTCATGACATTCACTCCATTACATTAGATGAACAAAGGAAGGACACATTGTATGTTTCACATATAGTTCCTATACCTCTTAAGTTTGTACGAACCTCGGGTTTATTGTTAAAGTTGTTATCCTTGGGAGTTACAACATTCTTGTTGCAATACTGAGGCTCATCACTTTTTTGCGCCACTGTTGAGGAGGTACTAATGTATGCGTTATTTTCTACCCTAGTTGATTCATTTCTTTTACTTTCTACAAAAAAAAAATCATTAGGCATATTTCATTTCAAAAACATTCTTATTCAAAAAAAATAAAATTTAAAAATACTTCTCCAACACAAACCCCCCCACCCATTTGATCACTTTGTGTAGTAAGATCCACATCACCATCCACTTTTGTAGGTAGAAGAAAAAGGGGTGGCAGAGAAGGTAGAAGGAATGAATGGATATGATGGCAACGAAGAATATCCTATTAAATTTTCTATTCAAGATACTGATATCAATGTGCATATGAAGAACATCCCTCTGTCTTTCCTTCCCAACTTCCATGGTATGAGGTCACAAGATCCAGAAACCATTCTCTTTGAATTTGATTTTTTTTTTTAGATCTTATAGTTACTTATTAGACACTCAAAAATTGAGATTATTTTTGGAAACATTGAAAGATAGAGCTCTTAAATGGTTCATGAGTTTAGGGACTAATTCAAGATCATGGAATGATATGTGAAAGGTATTTCTAGGAAAATATAAATATCATGATCTTAAAGAAGAAATATTTAGAATGACTAAAAAAGAATATGAGAGCCTTGAGGATCTAATAAAGAGGTTCATGTATAATTTTAAGAGGGAAAAATTACATCATTTAGGATTTGACACACTAAAACCCCTCTTACTTTGAACAATTAGGGATGATTGGATTGATCTCCTTCATATCATGAGTAGAGGTGATGTATACCAATTATCATTTGAAGAAATTTGTGAAACATGAAGAAACATATCAGACATAAGGGCAAGAGTAAGTAAATCAAAATCAAGATCGGTAAGTCAAGCTAAACTTGAAAATTTGTTTGATGACTTTAAAACAGAAATTGTTAGCAATATAAGAAAACAAGTAGGAATGTTAAGAATGCAAGATGAGTAAAAAGAAGATGTTGTATTTGTGTTATCCATGTAGAATCACATGCTATTAAATATTTCCTATCATTACTAAGGTTGAAGGAATTTTACCAAGAGGACAATGGAGCAATTCAATCGCCAAAGCAACTACGTTATGTAGCTCCAAGAAGACTATGGAAGCCTAGTCAACCCCAAAACTAATCTTGGAAACAAGGTTGGCAAGGACCTTATGGGAGAAATCCACAATATCTTGAATATTTTCCTCAATATCCTCCATATCCAACTCCATGTTATCCCTACCATCCACCTCCACCACAACCACAACCACAACCACAACCACATTCATATCAAATATCCACTTCCACTCAACTACCTATATGACCATTTCCAAACCCACACAAGGAAGTAACTCAACCCACTTATAATGTTGACGTACAACATTTCCTAACATCTCCTCTTGGTCTCAATGGTATTCATCTTAGCTCAGGAAGAGTATTGCAAACAAGAGATTCTCTCAATGGAATTGAAGGAAAACATGCAGAAAAAGAAGATTTACATGAGAATACCAAAGAATCCTGGGCTGCACTTGATGAAGAGTAGACATCATAATCAGAGTTTGAGAAAGTTCCCTCATGTTTATAATCAGATCCTCCATGTGTCCAAGAGAATAACCTTTAAAAAGAGGAATATTTGAATTTCATGGTAGAATAATACATGAATAATTATCCATATAAGCAAGTGAACCAAGGGCATCAACACTATATTTAGGTTTGATTCCATAAAATCAACAAGATGGAACATCACTCTCTTCTTCAATTGTGCTTGATATTGTCAAAGTCAAAGCATTTGGTCTCAGAAATTCAGGTACATGTCAAAGAATATATTTCAAGCCTACACATTAGTTTATGTTTCATCCTAATGTGAAAATGGATCCATTGGAAGTATTCCTACACTTGAAAGATATATATTTTTTCAAGTAGAGTAAGATAGAAAAAATAAAAAAATAAAAATAAGAGGAAAAATTAAAATCTCTAGTGAAAACCTAATTTGAGGTGCCTGGTATTGGCTCATTGATTGAAAACCTCCATGAGGCGGTCAATGGGTTGGAAAAAGGATAAAAAAGAGGAAAAGAAAAGATCTTAGGTGAAAACCTCCTTTGGGTCACCTAGGGAGGCCTACTAGTTGAAAAAATCATTGAAGCAACTAGTATGCCTGAAAGAAAAAAAATGAAAAAATGAAAAGGAAAAAAATTCTTTGCTCCATGTATCTTTCTCTGATGAATGAAAGTGCTCTCCAACCTTTGCAAGCAATAAGAAAATTTTAGCACGAAAAGGAAAAAAATGATCAAAAATATAGTCAAAGGAAGTCAAACTTGGACTTTCTCCTCCTTTGCCCAGATTCTCCAATAGGACCAAGGCCATTCCAATCCATCAACCTCATCTATTTCGACCATACACCCATAATTCCAAAGATTTTCCCATTCATTTTTCTCGCTGTCCTAAAATGCTACAAGAGGGCTCTATTTTTCTACAGGAGGCCAACATACATAGAGCAGGAAATTGTTTTTATCATATTTTGAAAATCGTGCATCCATTTTCCGATTTGTTTCATGGGGAGATGCGTATGGATGATGGTAACATGCCCAAGAAATTTCAAAAAATTCTAGTACACTCTTTTTGAGAAACTAACCTCCATCACCTAAAACCATTTTTAATTTTTCTCACAATTCATGCATCCATTGTCTAATATATTTTATGGAGAGGTGCATACGGATGACAAAAACGTGATCAAACAAATTCAGGTCAATCCAGTTTACCGTTTGAGAGATATGGATAAAACAATTCTGTTATAGGAGGTTGTCCTCAGATGCTACATGAGGGACCAAAATTGCTACATGAGGCAGATTTGATTGGAGAAAGAGGCCAAAAGGTCATGCATTCTTTATGAAATTTTGAGATAGGTCCACCATAGCCTCATCATTAATTTTCCACACCAGTTGAATTCTTGTCCACTCTTATTTTCATCCTTGTCCATGAAAAATCTTTGTTTGCACCCCTTCTTTCATTACTTTCACCACAACCAAGATTTTTGATCCTTGTCCATAGATTAATCATGAATTATCAGTGTTTTTGGAAGAATTTTCTGAAGCATATTGTTTCCATAGAAAGGTTTATGTGACTTCTACAGGAAGAACTACATTCCTATAACAATGTGTAATTACCTTAGAAAACCACAATTGATAGCACTAGAATGGTGAACCAATAATCTTGATGAAATTGGAGAGTCATTTCCTCAATTTTGGGCGGCTACAAAACCTCTACAGATTGCAAGATCACTGTTCACACCCAACAATAGCCTCTGATCCATGGTGGCACCTATATTTTAATAACATGGAACTTCAATAAATAATGAGAAGATTCCATCCAATGAAAAACGATTGATGAAAGTGGAATTTTGTACCTAAAAGATAATTCCAATAGCTTCCTCAATGTTCCAACAACCTCATGCAAGCATCAAGTCAATCATCAACTACAACACTTGCATCATGAGAATCTCAGTACCATCATTTTAGCTAGGGATGTGAAGCAACAGAAACAACAAAAAAAAACTAATAAGACCTCTAGGTTTAGGGATATTAGCAATAGGACCTCCTGCAAATTATCCCATGCAGCGCTAGGATCATCATTAGCAGCTTCATAACCACCAAAGGAAGCTTCAACAGTCATATCAACAACCTCAATATCCCCTGCAAAAACACATCAAGGGTAAGGCTCAGGTATGGAATACTCTAAAATTTCCTATGGACTTATTTTAGCTTGAAAAACCTTGCAAGTGTACGAAGGAAAAGTTTTTTTTATAGCCAAAATGAGTGGCAGAGGAACCTCAGCCTTATCTAGCAAATAAATTCACCTTTCTTCCAACACACCCACATGTGTGGGAGAGGAATAAGACAAAAGCAAAGAGGAATTGAGAAAGTGGGTTGTAATAATCCAGTAGTGATGGAGGACAAGGAGTGGGAAGAGATAAGTGAAGGGAAAATCAGTTAACTCAAAGCACTTTGAGTTTATTTTTCATGCAATGAGAAAAAAGAGACAAAATTTGAAGAAAGAAAAATAATGTAAAAAAAGAAGTGGAACCACCACCTCTTGGTATGAAAGGAGTAGCTGTTGTATGATTCAGGTTGGTTGCTAGAGGAGAAAACAAAATTGCTACAGGAAAAACATATTTTCTACAAGAAGGAAATATTTTCTACATGAAGGAACAAGTTGCTACAAGAAGTTATCATAGTGCGGAAAGAAAATTTTGCCCATAACAACCACTAAAGACTTATTCAAAGGAAAAGTAAGTAAAAATTCTTTCTCTCCAACATTTGGCATAAGGATTCCAAAAGTGCCTCAATCATTAAGAAAACGTACTCTGCAAATTTATAGTTTGGATTCTAGTAAGAGAAAATAATTGGATTGGTTGAGCATTTGCTTAATAATATGGTGTGTTGAATAGGGAAAATATGCATCTTGTAATTTATCTTTCATCAACCTTGAAACAATAATGTCAAAAAAAAAAATTTGTTACAACAAGCTCCAGTGCATAGGAACCTACAGGGTCTACAAAAAGTGTTAAAGGAAAGTCACAAGTTGCTACAGGAAGCTTGGTAGTGGACAAGATTTCCCTCAAATCCTATGAAGTTGGAAAGAATCATGAGGAAAAGGCTAAGTACAAATTTAATCCACCAATACTTGGCATGAAAACCCTTAAAAATCTCTCAATTCTCAAAAGCATGGATTGTAGCTGCCACATATTTAAATATCAATAAGAAAGATCAATGAATTTGTGTCATTAAGGACAAAGTGTCTTGGGTTGCATGTTGAATTCTACCTTCTCTGCAACATCATAAAAGGAACATTTATTCTACCTTTGTTTCCATAAACACTCTCACTCTTGTAGAAGAAAAAAGAAACTCCTTGTTCTACATTAATTCAAGTGTATTGAAGTAATGAAAGGAGAGGGAGAATCCAAGGAATGCTGGGAAATTCAAATAAACACAAATCTTATCCAAGAGGGGCAGTTAAATCCACATCAATATGGGATATCATGAAAGTCATCTTAGGCATAAGAAAAGAACAAGAAACCAAGAACATCAATAGGTTGCTCAAAGGATGAGCAACAATTTCAACAGAGGGGGTATGATGAGCCTCTAAATTAGACACAAATTAGGTCCCATCTAACCTTTATTAGGCACATGAAGGAAATATCAAACCTATCCTTCTACACTTAATAATGTTTTTTAGCTCTAATATATTCATTAGGAAGGTTTAAATATAATTTCATATTTGTGCCTAATATTATTTATTATTGTACAATATTGTGAGAATATTGGGTAGATTATGAAGATTTGGAGGAGATAATCTAGGGAATTTCTCCCTACTACAAAAGGATCCAGATTGGATAATAAATCAACAAGATGTTATGAAATTATTTCACAAATTCTTTGGCTTCAATGATTGAGAAAATCTATGAATGGGTTCCTTGTCATTTAATGCATATTTCTAGTGTTGGGAATCAGACCCACTATTTGAGGGATTTTGGAGCTGAAAGCTTCCTCCTTTAAAGGAAAATTATTCCTCATCATTTCATATAAGTACCAATTCAAATATGCATCCAGGGGCATGTATTGTTCAGTCTTCTTGTGGAGAAAACTTGTATTTTTGCAGCTCCACTTTCATTTCTAGTAGGGATGTACTTAGATTGATTAAAATAATGATGTTTGCTGCCATTTTTAGCTTGTAAATATTAGTATCATTCATATGAATCTAAGTATCCCTGGGCTTGGCCATCACAAGAGCCTCATATCCCTTTCATATAATTGTATTTTCTTCTTTTCACGTCTTACATGCATCTCTTATTCTCGTTTTTCCTATTTTGCATTTAGTATTGATGATTTGTTGCTGTAGGATTGGGTAAATGGTTGAAGTGAGCTATTTTGCAGGTTATTTACAAAGTCAAAAGCATGATTTCATCCTTAGAACAACTTTGGAAGGTCATATTCATGATTGTGATACTTGGATTACTTTACTTATTCACAAATCTAAAATTTCTAGAAGTCCCTTGTAGAAAATAGTAGTAATTTTCTGCTTTTTGAGAACATTTTAATGAGATTAATTTTAGTTTATTCCAATTTCATTAGATCATAAAAGAATTAAAATTAATAACAAAATTCACCCCATTAAATTTTCACTTGATTGGGTTAGGCATTTGATAGGTTAACTAGATCACTAGTTCTCGAATTTCTAGATTTTAGACTAGTAATTTTCTACTATTTTTTGGCACGTGTGAACAAGGGTATTTTGGATTGATTCCACTTGGAATGGAGACCTAAGACATCCTCCTCAATAAAAAAAAATTCCTATCCAATTTTCATTTGATTTACTTGGTCATTTGGTGAATTATCGCCTCTTGTAGCAATTCTGTCTTCTCATGTAGCAAATATGTCCCTTCCTGTAGCAAACCTATAACGCCACTTTCCTTCATCAGTTTTGATCCCCACTACAACTTTGACTTAGTATATATGAATAATGACCCCCAGTTATGATTTTATGATTAGGGGAAGCTCTTAAGCCACTCCAACACTTCCTTTTATTCACTGTAAGAACATAGTAGACTTAGTTTCTCTATCACAAGTATGATGCAAGTACGTTACTGATTTACAAGAAAGTGTGAAATAGATACATGGTACATGGAATTCTGATTGGTATTTTGATGAATTAAGCAAGATAAAATAACTTTCTTTCTACAAGTAGATTAAACTTTATCCTTTCATGAATTTATTAGTTAGCATTTACAAGTTGAGCAAGTAGCATCTCCATTTCCTGCAAATAGGGTAACAATTCCATTTTTGTAATGAGTTTAGGATTTGATTTCATCACATTCACTCCATTAGATTATATCAACAAAGGAATGCATCATTGTATGTTGTACATATAGTGCCAATACCTCTTATATTTGTACGAACCCCGAGGTGATAATTAAAGCTGGTAGCCTTGGGAGTTACAACATTCTTTTTGCAATACTAAGGCTCATCAACTACTATGAAGGATTATTTTCCCCTCCTGTTGGGACAGGGTCCTCTAGTGTCAATTTTGGGGCTAAAAGCCAAAGTTTTGTGGCAGAAAGCCTAGGTTTTGGGGCAGAAAGACTAAGTTTTTGTATGTAAAATGTAAAGTGTCTACAATTTATGGTCGCAGAGCGCGTAGATGTAAAGTACCATAAAGGGTTTCCACCCTTCTTGTATGTAATTTGTGTCGGCTTTATAAGATCTACCCATGATCCGTAGACCATGGGATTGTATAAAAAGGAGAGCCTTAGAAGGGTCTAAGGTAGTTTTTAGTCTAATAATGATGAATGTAATCGGTGATTAGTGAAAAAAGCGAGGCGTTTTAGAGTAGAAGAGAAGCTCTGCAACTGTGTGTGCATAGGCCTAGGGTAGAAGTCTGTAGTTGAGTGCGTAGACCCCTATAGCTGAGTGCACAGGGTAGTTAGAGTCTGTAAGAAGATATGAAGTACTAATAAAGAAGATTACTCTAGAAATATATGTGTTTGATCTATTTACTTCTATTATGAATAAATGCAGTTATGTTATGCTGAATAATGGGTTGATGATTTAATGTTATATTGATGTGCGAATCTATATGGTTTACATTTTTATCTGAATGCAAGTGATAATATCTGTTTAGGCATATTGAAGTTATTAGAGACTTAAGCCAATCTAGGTAAATACAGAAGTAAGAATAATTACAGAAGTGCATAAGTGGTTGACTCACTTGGTTAGGGTCCGCGAAGGTCTAGAGGCCAATTAAGAGAAGTATATTGATAAGCCCTAAAAGGCTTATCGATCTACGTGAAGGTAGAGTTCGGGCATAAAACACCATCACCACCATATCTGTGTGCAGAAACTTGGTTCCAGCATCCCCCCATACTACTTCGAATGAGACTTCAATCCATGCTCCGTGGATTGATGCCAAAAGGGCTAGTAGTGCAGGGATTTGTTTGGCTAAATTAACACTGAACCTAGGTCAGGGACCACTAAGACAACAAATTGTTCCATTGCCAGGACGAAGATTTGCATAAAGAGATGTGTGATGTCGCTTCATTGGAATTCGAATAAGAAAGAAATTGAATACTGGTTAGATAGGAAGATCCACGAATTCGTAGCACAAGAAAACATAAATCCATGATTGATGAAAGATCAGTGGTTGGACAGATACTTGTACACAGAGATACATGAAATCTTCTTTTGTTCCTTCCCAGTTGAATTATACAAGTGGATCGCTAAATTGGCAAACAACCAAGGAAGGTGGAGGCTTTATGATCTGATAATGTGGACCTTAGAACTAGTGCAGAGATTAAAAGCCTCGAAAGATAAGATTGCACGCCCTGTCAATCATTGGCTTGATTGTATCATAGAAGGATCCATGACAGATTTCGCGGTCAATACTTCAGTCATTTATAGTGAAGTAGAGAACCGCTTATTCAATGGATCACAAGGTAAGTATTTAAGGTCTTTAAATACTTGTATTAAGATGCTCTTGTGTGAAAAGTGGGTTATGAAGTTACCTTGATGTTTGGAGCTACGCAGAGTGGAAAGATATTTAGGGATAGAGGGTGAACAAGCCCTAAATATAGCCCGCTGATCGAAGCTCCTCTAAGTGACAATGAGGAAAAAGCACGGGCTTCACTGTTGAGTGTTGTTCAGTTAATAAGATGAGGGTTACTGTGAATACTCCATCCACCCACCCTAGCTCTGCCTTCACCTCCACGACATACACCTTCACCCATAGTGAAACCACCTCTGTCACCATTCAATATGGTGAATGTAGCAAAGTTGCCCATTTTCAAGGGTTCAAGAAATGAGGACCCGGACTAGTTTTGGTTCATCGCGAAGGCAGTATGGGAGGCTTGGGGTATAACGGATGATCAGATGAAGAAAGCAACGTTGGTCACTGCCTTACAAGAACGTGCGCTGACATGGTACATTAAGTTTTATACTGATAACCTGATGGCTTCATTAGCAGATATTCAGACAGTGTTGAATAAGGAATTCAGTAGGCCTAAGTTTGAAGCACAATAAATTATGGGATTCAAGGAGATCATGATGAATCCTGACGAGACACCCTAGGATTTGGATCAGAGATTGAAGTGCACGATCCATGAAGATAACATCAATCTTATGGATGGGCAACACCGCGAATGGTTTGTGGCTTCGCTCTTGCCTCATTCGAGGGTTGCTTTATCACATCAAAATATTGGGACCCAGGAGGAAGCCCTAGAGATTGCGATGAGACTGCATGAGGCACCGATGTAAGGTGCTAATTTGGGAGTTCAAAAAATTCATGCACAGTTGTAGAAACTTTTCCTAGAGTTTCAAAGTCTGAAGAAGTATAGGGCAATTCGGCCAGAGGTGCACGAAGAAATTTGTGGCTTGAAATGCAAAAGTCAAGACAAAGATTACTATCCAGTCTTCTAGAATTATGTTGCATCAGGAGGGCCAATCTCTCTAAGGTTGAAAGCTCAAGCAGGACCAAGTACAGGGCCCACGCTATGGTGTGCTATCTATCAGGTAGGTGGAAAACATGTGACGAAAAATTGTCACCTGCGGCAGAAATTTGTACATACACCACAACAACTCTTCTACAACTTCTTTCAATTGGTAGGTCATGATGAGCGTAACTGTCATTGATATGAGATAATGATAGATAGAACACCCACCTATGGAGTGCAAGAAGAAACTCGGCCTCTAGATCAGGGCGCTCGGGGAGCATGAGGAGGATTTCAGGGGCGCGAGCGAGGCTGAGGTGGAGGAGGACCTGGTAGAGGTCGAGGACAGGTGATTTACTACAATTATGAGGGACCAGGACACTACGCATGAGAATGTACAAACCCAACATGTCTGTCATGCCGATATTTTACTCAGTTTGACCATGTGACAGAAGACTGCCCTGTATTACTAACTAAGATACGTGAAAAAGGGGCGCAGCTATAGGAGCCTACCCAGAACTTGCAGATGATGAAGGTTGAAGCCCAAAAAGAGGATCCTAATGTGAACATCATGCTCCAAATTGGAATGATGACTGGTGAAGATAGAGGAAAGAATCCTGAAGAAGGTGAATGGGTCTACAAAGCTCTAGAAAAGGAGGTTGGCTTTGAATTGGAGCACGCAAAGGACACCTTCATGGAAGCCAAGAAAAGCTTCGCCGAGGCTTCTATCTCAAGAAGTCAGGAAAAGCAGTATGAAGAAATGGACCCATCCTTGCTTACTACATTTTTGGAGACCTATATGAACCTTCTATGAGAGAGGAAGGTCGTAAAGGGATTACAGGAGTTGATCAATAAATGTGCTAGTAATACTCTTAAGGGACTGCATGTGGTCAAGAAAATTGGTAAGCATAAGGCAAGATAGGGCATGAGATGAGTCTCATGCCTTGGGGTTGACTGGGCTATCGACATGAATGGGTTGATCAGTTTGAAGAAGAAGATTATGTCATTTGAAAGAAATCACTCCATGTAGTAGTACCATTGGACCCTATAGAAGGACCGCGCTAGACTGAACCAGTCTGTGATTACGAAAGTGATGATGATTTGGACCAGATTTATAAGATAACGACATATATAGATATACATCTATATATACATATATGCATATACATTTACTTATACATATACATATACATATACATATACATACATATACATATATATATGTATATGTATATGTATATGTATATGTATATGTATATGTATATGTATATGTATATGTATATAGATATGTATATACATATATATATATACATATATATATATATATATATACACATATATATATACACATATATATATACATATATATATATATATATATATATATATATATATATATATATATATATATATATATAGATATATATATATATATATATATACATAGATATATATATATATATATACATATATATATATATATATATATATATATATATATATATATATATATATATATATATATATAACCATCTAAAAGGAAAATACAAAGTTCCATAATGACATAAAGTAGCCACAACAAAAAGTCAAAATTACAATCATTTCTAACCTTGTTCAGTTAGTCATGAAAATATATATACTTTCCAAAAACTTACTTTCAGGACGAATGACATGAATGAATTTGTTGTAACTATGTGTACAAATATTTCAAAATTATAAAAAAGGATGCAACCGTCCAACTAACAAGAATTATATGAAATTATATTCCTAAATAATCTTGAGAGATTTTAACATAATTAAAATCAAGGTTTCTTTTAGCTGGACAGATTGAAGGCTTGAATATCCAAACTAAACTTTGTCTATATGAATGATCCCGCTTCTAGCTAGTAACTTCCTTGACGACTACTTCTGGTAACTTGAGCTTAATGCACAAGGTCATCACATTATGGTAGTTAGTGATCATCCTTCTTGTAACTCGGGGAAGGAAATTGCAATGTCCCAAAGTAATTAGGTAGTTGAATACACTTAAAATATAGATCGAAATAATGAAGAAATGTGTTATAATGGTATATAATCACATTATCACTTGAGATTTGTTAAAGCCATAATATCGATAGGAAAAACAACAACGTATAGGGAGATCAAAGCCAAAATGGAGCTAAATGGGTCTCAGATGGTGTTTGGAAGGTACTTTGAACAAGTTGAACTTGAGACTCATCATCTCCCCCACACCCAGATTATTGCACATCCTTGTGTTCAGTTCTTTTCCAACTTGAACCACAAGATCAATCTTTTCTTCACTCCCCTCTCATTTTAATTTAGCTTCATTCATTTACATCACTCCATCAAGCATTCCAACTTACCATTCCAATATTCAACTTTCTTAACCAAAATTTGATTCCAAAAAACCAATCAATCTTAACGTTTCCTCAAGTGCTCATTATCATTCATAAAAACCTGATATTCTAGTTTTAGTTGGACGCAATGATTTTTAAACCTTTTAACAATGATTTGAAGCTTCTTTATTTTAGACCGCTTACTACAACTAGGCTTATTTGTTTCCTCCCTAGTAACTTCCAATCCCTTAGGTTTAGGGATCTTCTATGCTTCTTTTAATTACCTTTCTCCTTTAAACTCCTTTGGCGACTTTTCTTTAGCCTCTAAAGTAGTCAATGATCCTCCTTTTATCGTTAGTTTTATTTGATTGAGATATAATGGTATGTGCAGCTCTATTGATTGCTCAAGCAGAATCTCAACCTCTTGTTTGTGAGAATCCAACTCCAAATATAATTTTATAATCCTATCAATTTTCTTATCTTCATGGTTATCAATGGTTTCCACATCGATACTATGGTTTCTTAACATTGATACTTCCTCCACTAATTCAACCTCAGGAATACTTGGTGCTTAGGTTTCCTCAATCATCTTAATTCTAGGGTTAAAAACCACATGAGAATTATTACCAACCTTAAATTAAACAATATCTACCACAAGGTAATTTTCCTCATTTTGTTCAACAACATTACTCCATAGCCAAATGTTCACCTTCTTCTTCTTACAAATCTAAATAAGGAAAATTGAACAAATTTCGATCAACAGATTTACATACCTCCGGCACCATGCATTCTACTAGATCTTAGCCTATAGCTAAGCTCAATGAAGCTATATTTTGTTTTGCTACAACCTCCAAATGCCCATTAATCGAATTCATTCCTCCAACAATACTCAAGGGAGTGGTCGTAGATTCAGAAGATCCCTCTACACTCACACTTTGATGATTTAGTGAACGAGTATGCATTTGATGACTAAAACTATTTATCACCACCACTTCAACTTACTATTCCCTAGATCCTTCCTTCTTCTTTTCTCCTTGACCTTTCTTTTTCTTTGATGCCGATATTGTATTCTTTTTCTTTTTTGGTGGCCCTTTTCCTGAGGTTTTTCGTTTGGCTCTACTAAAATTACTTCCTCCTCTATTAATGGTCCAATTGGTGTCTTATTTTCTGTGACCATACCTTCCTTATTTTCACTAACTAAGATGTTTTCCTTCTCAACAAAGGGTTCTTCTTTCTGACCAACTAGGGTCTTCTCTTTCCCAAATGGAAACCTAATTCTCTTAAAGACATGGGTTTGTCAGCCTTAACATAACCTTGCGCACTTCCCCCAAAAACCAAATCTTCATAGAGACATTTGTCTTCTGCGATTCTCCTCTTCGTAATAGACCTAAAGGCTTGCCCTTTCCTCATAGGGGATGAGAGAGTCATCTAACCAAACCATCCCCAGAAAAAAAAAATAAAAAAATCATCCCATGTTTTTTTCCTCTTTTAGTAACTCATCCTCTACCAAAATATTAATAATTCCATGATGAAACATGTTGTTTTTTCCATGTTCAAGGAAAGCCTAAAATTTTTTATCCATTTTGGATAGACTCCTTAACAAGTAAAATGGAAGATTCATCTTACGTTTCTCTTTAAAACATAAAAAAAAACTCAAGTGATACCTAAAGGTTATGGTGTACCAAACCTCACTTGTAATGTATTTTTGAACCAAGTATAGCACCTCATCCCATTCTTGTTTCACCCATGCATGGGGAATTCCCCTGCTCCAATTTAGATTTTGTTGTTCAAGTATCAAGACATGGTTGCATTCAAATTCCTTCAAGGCATTTTTAAATGAACATTCCCTAGTTTGAGGGAGATTTGTACACTATTTCTTTGAATATTCAGAAACAAACATTTCTAGTTGGTTAAAACAGGTGATATTACCATTGAAATGTTTTACGAAATCCTTGGTGACCTTAAAATTGTGACCATGAAAATTTTCACCAAATGGAAACCAAACTGCCTCCTCAAAACATTTACATCTTTACAGATACTCATTCACGAATTATACACTACTAGGATTGAAATGTGGCACTAGAGGTTTCATCATAATTTTTTCTACAATGGGGGAGCAACGAATCGTCATTTTTTTGTCTTGGTGCAAGGCTAACAAGGATGGTGGCAAATGGAAAAAGAAAAAATATAATTTCTATTATGGTGATTTATGATGGATATTACATATATTAAACCAATTTCAAATCATACAACTGTATAGATAGATTACAGATGCGTAACGCAGGATATTTGGGTAAGGTGGTGGTGAAAAGGCATGAGAGACTATGACTATGATGATTAATATAATTATCGCGCTTTTTCAAAAATTATTCGCATATTAAAGCATAAAAAACTAACCATAATTACCGCAGAAGTCACACATACCAAAACATCGTGCATAGATTAATGTGAAGTATTATCCATTATTGTGAATGGAGGGATTCCATCCATATTTTTGCAAGATCAAAAGTTATAGGAATGGAACAAGACTTCTAATCTTGTCTTTTCATATAACTATTAGATAGTGTAAGATACCATAAAGGGCCTCACATCTGGTCATTGTTGCACCTCTAAAAACAAACTCTAGAAGATGGTTCCTAAGTATATTCTGTATTTTGCTCGATCTTCTTTCTAGTTCTATACTTCCATTATTTTCTTAGCTTTTGCTTACATCTTTTGCACAATAGACTATTGTTCATTCAAGAATGGGGTTGGTTTATGGTTCTATGATTAAGTTTGGTAATCATTGTCACCAATTCTGAGTCCATTAGTTCTTGCATCAAAAACAAAATCACAAGTATTCTACATCCCATCCATCTTAGGTACAATATATCATCATGTGAATAAAGGTGCTAGAGTTGAACATATGAGAGAATCATCATATTACTAGTCATTAATGTAAATTGATAAGTGACATGAGGCTACTCACCTTTAATTTCAATGATATCAAAGGTACCCCAATACATATTGCGAGGTACGAGTAAATGTGTTGAATTATAGTCACTTCCAAGATCTAGTGGCCAAGAGACATTGATGTATTCCCATTGTTCACTGGTCAGAGAACCTACTACTAATGTCTATAAGCCTCAAGTTATTGTAAATATTCTCTAGTCTTTTATCCCAAATAGTGTGCTAAAGCCGATGGGAAAAAGAGTGTTAGAAGAAGCGCCTTAAGGAATACCTCATCAACTAACCCGAGAACAAACAAAATTTTTGAAGATTAATGATCAGAAAAAGATATAACAACAACTTATCAACCTAATCATGCCACAAGGTGGTTTTCACAATTAGGTCCCATTTTTATTATTTTTATTATTATTTTTATTATTTTTTTATCATTTTTTTAATAGAGAATACTTAAGAAGAGGAAAAAAGGGTAGGAAGAGAATCTCTCCACTTTACTACCTCCATCCCATTGTGTTTACAATTTTCTACAACAAATTCTACTTTAGATATCGACTTCCAGTGTAACTTAAACCTATGCCTATTCATAAGAAAATGTGTTTGTTGTTCATCAATGGTTTTTAATTGAACTGGAAAATTCTCAAAAGCAATATCCACTTCATATCATCTTATCTAATGGGTTGGGAACTTCCCTTTAAAATCCTTAGATTTGGAATAAAAAAGGAGAACCCATTCCCCCTGCTAGATCTTCACCTATCAAATAAAATTATCATGAAATTTCTTTCTATTTTCTTTCACCAACATGGTCTGATAGATCCCTTCCTACCTAATTTCATCAAGTTTATTCAGCTGTAGAAATCTGTGTTCCTCTGCTTCACTTAAAACCAATCCCAACTGAGAATCCATCTTAAAAGGATGGATTTAGAAGTCAGTTGATAGAAAGACTTATTTTTTGCAAACTAATTCATACAGTATGCATCTTGTAGTACTTCTCCACATTATTCTCTAGGCCCATAGAGCTTCAACTAAATGATTCTCCTAGTCCTTATGATGAATCTAAATAGTATTGGTGAGGATGGCCTCCAACACTCTATTAGTGGACTCAACTTGCTTATTCACTTACAGATGATGAGTTGAAGTCATATTCATAATTTGATAATGTCCCATAATATCCTTGATGAGTTTTGACATGAACTATGTTCCCTAGTCTATAGAAATCTCTCATGGCACATTGAATCTAGTAAAAAAATTCTCATAAGGAAAATGAACAACTTCCCATTCATTTGCTTGAGCCAATTCCTTAGCCTCAAACCATTTCGTGACATAATGAGTGCACACCAAAATATATTTTTTCTTCTTAGACATTGGCATGATTGGATCCACAAAATCCAAGGTCCATCTTTCAAGTGGTTTGACCAATACCTATGGCTGTAATGACATTTCGTCCACTTTAATTGGCATACAAATTTCGTCGTATTTTTTGAACAAATTGGGTCTATAATACCTGGCTTGCAATACCTTATAGGAAGTGCATTATCTAAAGAATGACATTCGAAAGGCTCGTTGTGGTAGGATTTTAAAATACCTAGCACTTCAACCTCCTGAATGCACCTTCTGATGCTAAGATCTACACTTGTATAAAATAAATTACCATTGATCTAGGAATAGTAGTAACGTTTTTTTATAATTTTTCATTTTTCATGATCAAGCAACTTCAGTGGTAGTTTTCCTACAACTAACTAATTTGTAATATCTGCGAACCACAATAGGTGAGTAGGAACTGAAAATAATTATTCATCTGGAAAATATAAATTTATAGCAACATTATTTTCTTCATGTTGCAATCTAGAAAAGAAATCAGCAACAAAATTATCTTTAGTAGGATGATCTGAACTTGTAACATTAAATTCTTGTAGTAACAAAAGCCATCTCATGATTTGGCCATTACTTAGCGGTTTGTTCATGAGGTATTGGATAGTAGCATGGTTCATATGGATAAAAACCTCATAACCTATAATATAATGCCTAAACTTGTATATATAATGCACCAACATGAGGAAATCCTTCTCTGTCATAGTATAATTCAATTCAACAGGGGTTAAACTTTTACTAGTGTGATAAATGGCATACTAACACAGGTCATCGTTTTGTCCAAGGACAACTCCCAAAGATGTGTTTGAGGTGTCCATGGAAATATGAAAGGGAAAATCCTAATTGGGCCCTCTCAAAATAGGGGCAATCAAGAGTTTTTCTTTAAGTGTTAAATGCATACTAGCACTAGTAAATCCACAAGAAAGCAACATATTTAGACAACAATTTCAACAAAGGTGTGGAAATCTTCATAAACCCTTCAATAAAGTGTCGATAATATGCTACAAAATGAAGGAAGCTTCTCACCTATTTTTTCATTGTAAGAGCTGGTAACTAACATAGAACGTTGATCTTAGACGAATCAACCTCAATACCTACAGTAGAAACAAAATGGCCAAGCACTACACCATTTGTTAGCATCATTTTCCATTTTATATTACTTAAGGTGGGGTGTGCTTCTTGACATATAATCAACAATTTCTAAAGATTTACTAAATCTTCTTTGAAGGAATCCCCATAAACAGTAAAATCGTCCATATACACTTCCACGCAGTCATGAATCAAATTTGAGAAAAATCTCAATATTTCTCTTTGAAAGGTAGTTGGGGCATTACAAAACACAAAAGGTAAAACTAAATAAGAAAAATATACTCGGTGACAAGTACAGATGGTTTTGTATTCGTCCTCTAGAGCTATCTAAATCTGGTTACCCACTGAACCCATCCATGAACAAGAATTACTTCATTCCTGCTAGGGTGTCTAGGACTTGATCTATGAAATGGAGGTGTTGGCATAGTGGGCCTTGACCTAGGTTTAGTGTTAATTTAGCCAAACAAATCCCTATACTACTAGCCCTTTCGGCATCAATCCGCGGAGCACGGATTGAAGTCTCACCTGAAGTAGTATGGGGGGATGCTGGAACCAAGTTTTTGCACCAAGAGATGGTGGTGATGTCATTTTATGCACTAACTCTGCCTTTATGCAGATCGATAAGCCTTTGAGGGCTTATCGATATACTTCTCTTAATCGGCCTCTATAACTTCGCGAAGGTCTACGACTATCATTCGCGGACCCTAACTAAGCAAATCAACCACTTACGTGCTTCTGGAATTACTCTTACTTCTTTATTTACCAAGATTGGCTTAAGTATCTGATAACTTCAATACAAAATAATATGTTCTTCACATAAACAGATATTATCACTTGCATTTAGATAACAATGTAAAACATATAGATTCACGCATCACCATGGCATTAAATCATGAACCCATTATTCAGCATAACATAACCGCATTTATTCATAATAGAAGTAAGTAGATCAAACACAAATATTTCCAGAGTAATCTTCTTTATTAGTACTTCAGATCTTCTTGCAGACTCTAACTACCCTGCGCACTCAGCTACAGGGTTCCATGCACTCAGCTACATAGCTCTACCCTAGGCCTCTGCACACACAGCTGTAGAGCCTCTTTTCTACTCTAAACATCCTCGGTCTTTTCGCTAATCACCCATTACATTCATCATCATTAGACTAAAAAATGCTTTAGACTCTTCTAAGCTTCTCCTTTTTATACAATCCCATGGTCCGTGGATCATGGGTAGATCTTCTAAAGCCGACGCAACTTACATAAAATAAGAGCAGAAAACCTTTACAACACTTTACATCTACGCGCTCCACAACCATAAATTATGGATACTTTCTACCCCAAAATTGGGCTTATTGTACATACAAAAACTTGGGCTTTCTGCCCCAAAACTTGGGCTTTTAGTCCCAAAATTGACCCTAGGTGACCTTGTCACAACAGGCACCCCACACAAAACTCGCCTTCGAATCACTCTGCTGGCGCAGAGATCTTAATATGAAGATCTACCAGCTCCACTTGCACCACTACAACTTTAGTTGTACACTACATAGCTGCTTGCTTAACCTGCTCCACCAGTTGCTCCATTGTTGGTCCTACACTATCTGCCTGGGTCTTCTATTGTGTTTTCTGAAGGACGGCCAACTTCTCCCGAATGGTGGTGGGGAGCACTTAGGCCTCATCCAGAAAAAGTCCCAATCTAGCCTTGAGGATTACCTCTTTTCATTACACTTCTTCCACATGTTCTTTTAGTTCCTTTGCCTCCTGCAGCTTTGCCAATCTTTGTGTGATGGCGACGGTGCACGTCATCACTCTAGCTTCATCGTACTGCTGTTGAAACTCCCTTGCCTCAGTATTTAACCTCTTGAAGTTAAGATCTTCATGTAGACTCATGAGGACCTCCATCGGTTGGTCAAAGAGCGTAGTGCATTTTGCCACCGCGGCATCTATTGCAGTGATTGCATTCTTGAGAGCTGCCTCGCACTATTCAAACTTTGGAGAAGTTGAAGGCTGTGCCCTCAAATCGAGCTCTAAAATCTTGAAATTCATCTCAAACTGAACATTGGCCATCTCGGTTTGAGAATTGCACACACATATAGACATCTTCCAAATCTTGGCCTCCAAAGGCACCTCTTCAGGGATGTGCAGTTCTGGAACGGTTCGGCACTCTTCTGCTACCACTACTGTAGTGCGCTCACTCTTCTCCTAGACCTTCTTCCAAGTGTCTATCACTGCTTTTTTCTCAACGAACAACTGTTTGTTATTAACCTTATGCTCGCTAATCACACTCAGTGCGCACTGCTCTCAAGCCCTAAGTTCTGCAATCACACCTGCTTGTAGCATGTGAAGGAATTCACTTAGGAGCACAGCCAAATTGAGACCAATGTTCCTTAAGGCAACCTTGTTAGCATCTGTCTCCATGTTTAGAACTCCATCCATCGGCGTGATGGATCGGGGATCTAAAGAGTGAACCATCTCTGCTGCTCCAGTGGTCCCTGACGCCAAACTAGTTGATGATGCACTGCTCTTACCTACTCCTGGCAGCAATTGAGTAGTTTGGATCTACAGATCGCATAGACCCATCTGAATGGCAACCAAAGCTCGCTTCTACTACTGCTCAAAATATTGTAGTAGTTCTATTGTCGTGTCCCTCACCTTATCCCCGATGTCATCTAAGTCACCCTCTGTCAAGGTGATCAGGTCTAGGGACGACTTAGTGGCCTTGGTCTTTTTTCATGGCCCTTCCTTCTCCTGCTCCATGTTCCGCTTCACTTGGAAGGGAGTGCTTTCTAGATCTACACTACCTTGCTCTAATCGCTCTTCTTCTTCTGTCTGTGGTGAAGGGTATTTATGAATTTTGTCAGAGTTGCGCTCTTCCTCCCGTTCCTTAGCAGTGTGCTTCACTTCTGCACGTGCCTTCTCTGCAGCCTCCTTCTTTCTCTTTTCAGCCAACTGCTGAATTTTTGATCAGGCCTCTTCCTTCTTCTGCTTTCCCATGGACTTACTAGACCCAGGAGAAAAATCAGATGTTGTATGCCACTCAACTGGCCAACGATTGAGGACTGCTACTATGGCATCATTCGTCGCGAGGTATAGTAGATCATACCACTTTTATTTTGGGTCCTTACACGCTCGAATGGAGATACAGTGGAAGTCCACTTTGAAATCCACGTATCCCGACAACTGTTCAAAAATAGTTGGTGACAGCCATGGCTTGTGGTTGATGGTCGCGCGAATGCTTGAATCCATCAGCACCGAAAATATTTTACTCTCCTGGACCCATCTAGTGGCCTTTGTGGCGCATAGTGAAGAAAACTTCGCTGCTTCTAGTAGATTTATTTTGATTGGAGGAAACTGGTTTTCCTCTAGAAATTCCCACATAACCAACACAATCGACAACAATACCCATGAGTATTGTAATGTTTTGTTGTGGTCCTATGTGTCCCTGTAGTTTGTGAGTAACGCCTTGCATAGCTAGCGTGCCCAATTGAATTGTACACCTCATCTGAGCCACACTTCCTCATTACCTTCCCAGCCAAGATCTAGGTGGCCACCTTCACCGCGAGGCTCGTAATACTTGAAATTGAATATCTGCACGATTTCTTGACAAGATTAGACTTGTCCTTCATCCTTGCGGCGAGGTTGTGCTTGCCCATCTTTCCGCCAAATTCCTTGGCTGGATTCAGCCCTGAATGGGGTAGTAGAGTGATCATCTGGATAAGCATATTAGTTATAGGGATTGGCTCTCCCAACCACAGGAACCCATTGTGCACTAGGCATAGGAACTGTTTGATAACAATCAAATTTATGGGAGTGTAGTGGTAATGCGACACCTATAGCAAATTCAACAATCCTGCCTTTTCCACCCCATGAATCCACTTCACTGGCTCCAACGTAGTGACACCCGAATCCTTGTAGAATACTCTCTGCCTGAAATTAGCAGTATCCAGGTGGGGGAACTGCTCAGTGTCCCCCAAGACCTAATCCTCTAATTTCATATGTGGGATGCGCACCAAGCGTAGACCTTCAAATGTGATGTTTTTTATGTTACGTCCCTATAATACTAGTGATTGCCCCATTCCTATTGTAATTGTATCCCTTATTAATATTGTTGTGCCCCTATTTTCCCCATATTGTTATTACTGTGCCCCATAGAATCCCTCTATGTTATTTTTTTGGCTTTATATTATTATTGTTAGGTCGGCTGGGTTATATTGTGACTCCTTAGACTCCTATATATAGAAAGGAGGTTTTGTCATTTGAATAATCCAAGAATTGTTCATTTATGTAATGTAAAGGAGGTTTCCCCCTCGAAGAGGCTTAATTCTAAGGCGTTGATCTATCCATTCTATCTTTTTTCAAGCTGGTTTCATAACATTTGGTATCAGAGCTTTGGATTCTAGGGTTTCACTGCTCCAAATAGGTGATGGTGGCATTTTCGCTATAACTTTTATTCTATGAAGTTTCAAAAGCTAAAAAAAACCCATTTGAGAAGAAATCGCACTGAACCTTGGGTCCGAATTTTAGAGCTTTTCGCACTATATTTGCGGAGATATGATCTAAGGAAGTTGGTCTTTTTGCAGACTCCTGAATTACATTCCAAACAAGTGACCTGGGGAAAATCGTCATAACTTTCTCTATGAGCATCGGATTGAAATTTCATAAGAAGGTGCACAAATAAGATGGAATGTAGTTTCTTGTATATATTTTTCAGGAAAAAAGGTCGAAACAGTAACTCGTGGAACATCCTACAAGTTCGCACTACTGAACTAGTCTATAATCAAGTCACTGTGGGAGATTTGGCATAACTCTTCCTTGGAGAATCCAATTTGGATCAGACTGGTGGCATTGGAAAGAGGACACAGAGGACTACTGCAGGTCGCAATTTTAGAATTGGATGATTCGAAATTACAGAGATACATGAGAGGCAATATCGAGCTCCTACAAAGTGAAAAAATGTGTGTAGATTTTTTTAAATTTTTTCTTAAGCTTGGTTTGAAAAATTATTTTGAAGAATTCAAAGGGCATATTAGAGCATTATTGTCGGTAACTGATGCCCCGAGGAAAGAAAATCCAAACACCTAGTAAGCAACCTGAAAGCCCTAGCATGACTCATGAAGAAGAGGAAGAAATGCTACATGATATATCAAAATTACAAGACCAAGTGCAACAAATGTCGCTTTAACAAAAGCTAAGATAAATGGCATGGAATCTAAGATAAAGGGCATGGAAGCTAAGATGAATGGCATGGAAGCTAAGATGGACGATTTGAAGATATATTTGAAGACAGGCATGGAAGATTTGAAGACAGATTTGACAAAGTTTCTACAAGAAATGCTTACTAATGGTGAAAAGGTAGTAAAGGAAATTCATGATGAGAACAAAAGAAATGTTAATCGTGATTTCATAGAATCTAATGTTGGACTGAAGACCCACCATATTCCAAAAATCGATATGAGGAAGTTTGATGGCAAGGATCCCGCAACATGGATATTACAAATGGAGCAATTTTTCGATCTCAATAATGTGCAAAACACACAAAAGGTATGTATTGCAACTTTATATTTGGAACCAAATCAGTTTGTATGGTATCAATGGCTATGCTCTCATAAAAAAATTATCACTTGGGCAATTTTTATGGAATAATTGACAGCACATTATGAGGATACAAAAAGCAACACTTTTTTAGCCAATTGATAAGTCTCAAACAAAAGGGTTCAATAATGGAGCACATTGAGGAATTCCAAAAATTGAACATAAGGGTAAAAAATATTCCAGAGGAGCATAGGATTGATGTGTTCATAGGGAATTTAAAATATAATATCCAACATGATGTTCGCCTTTGGGAACCTGATTCATTAGAGAAGGCATTCAGGTTAGCAAGAAAAATGGAAAGCAAAATTATGGCAACCAGGAAGCATACCACTCACAACTATAAATATGGAAGTGTTGTTGCCCCTAGTCTTCCACAACCTATAAGGTTGAAACCACAACAATTGGAAGAAAAAAGAGCAAAAGGACTTTGTTACAGTTGTGATAGCAAATACACTAAAGGTCATAAGTGTGCTGAGAATAAATTATTCTACATCGATTGTGAAGAGGAAGAAGAAAAGGAGCAAGAAAGGTCAAAAGAAGAGGATATACTCTAGGGACAAAGCCTAGATAAAGAAGAAATGAATCCGACCATATCTTGTAATGCATTGGTTGGAATTACCACTCCTCAAACCATCAAGATAGAAGGACAAATCAAGAAGAAAATGGTAATAGTGTTGATTGATTCAGGAAGTACCCACAATTTTATTCATTGTAAGATAGCAAAAGAATTGAATTGCTTCCTATATCCAGCACCAGAGTGTCAAGTGATGGTTGCAAATGGAGGAACGATAAATTTCTTTGGAAAGTTCCATAATATCAAGCTATCCATGGGAGAATATGTATTGAATAGCCCAATGTTTTCCATTCCAATGGAAGGTGCTGATGTTGTACTAGGAGTCTAATGGCTACAATCCTTGGGTACAATAGCTTTTAATTTTCAAGAACTTTTCCTAAACCTTTCTGTGGAAGGAAAGGAAGTTGAATTAAGGGGTATTGCAGGGAAATCGGGAAAGATAATTAGCTCTAACGGTATGACAAAGCTTCTAAAAAAGGAACAAAGAGGTGTAATTGCACAATTATGTTCGCTGGATGTTTCCACATTGGAATCATCTATTTCTCCAGATCTCCAAAAAGTCTTGGACAATCATTCCAAGGTATTTGAGACTCCCAAAGGTCTCCCAACTATTCGTGATCATGATCATGCTATTCATCTAATTCCAGGAAGTGTTCCTCCAAACATCAGGCCGTACAGATATCCCTATGCCCAAAAGAGTGAAATTGAACATATGGTTGCTGAAATGCTAGAGGCGGGTATAATTCAACCTAGTCAAAGTTCTTTCTCTACTCCAGTAGTATTGGTGCACAAGAAGGATGGATCATGGTGCATGTGTCCAAATTATAGGGAGCTCAACAAGCTCACTGTTAAAGATAAGTTTCCCATTCCTGTCATTGATGAATTACTGGATGAATTGCATGGATCAATTTACTTCACCAAGTTGGATATTCATTCAGGATATCATCAAATCAGAATGAAGACTGAAGACATTCCAAAAACAACATTTAGAACTCATGACGGTCATTATGAATTTTTGGTCATGCCTTTTGGCCTTACCAATGCACCTTCTACATTTCAAGGTTTGATGAATTCCATTTTTAAACCCTTCCTTAGAAAATTTGTGTTAGTATTTTTTGATGATATACTAATCTATAGCAAGTCTTGGAAGGATCATGTTGAACATGTTGACAGGGTGCTACAACTATTGGAGGAGAATCAATTATATGCAAAAAGATCCAAATGCTTCTTTGGAGTAGAAGAGGTGGAATATCTGGGTCATATTGTATCTCATGAAGGAGTTAAGGTAGACCCTAGCAAAATTAAAGCCATTAAGGAATGGAAAATCCCCACATCCATAAAGCATCTGCGAGGATTTATCAGGTTGACAGGGTATTATCGCAAGTTTGTTAAGAATTATGGGAGAATAGCAGCACCTCTAACAACATTATTGAAGAAAGATGCATTTTCATGGACTCCAGAAGCAACAAAGGCCTTCAAACATCTTAAAGAGGCAATGTGCCAAGCACTAGTCTTAGCTACACCGAACTTCAGAAAACCTTTATTGTGGAATGTGATGCTTCAAGAAATGAAATTGGTGTTGTTTTAATGCAATATGAAAGACCCATTGCTTTTGAAAGTCGTCCAATCAAGGGAAAGTTTTTACAAAAGGCTATTTATGAGAAGGAAATGTTGGCAATACTCCATGCACTTAAGAAATGGCGACCCTACCTAATGGGAAGACACTTCAAGGTAAAAATGGATCCTGATAGCCTTAAACACATTTTATAACAAGAATTATCCTATGAAGAGAAACAAAAGTGGGTCACAAAGATGTTGGGTTATGACTTTGAAATCATCTACAAAAAAGGGAAGAAAAATGTGGTGGCAGATGCACTCTCAAGAAAGGATGAGGATGTGGAAGCATTGTTGTGCGCCATTTCTATTATCCAACCAGATTGGATAAACGAAGCAAGGGAGGAATGGAAGAATGATGAAGAAGTGTGGGCACTTATTCGAAAGTTACAACAAGATTCCAGTACATCTGATACATTTAGCTGGAAAAATGATTCGTTATGGTACAAAGATCGCTTATACCTCTGTAAGAATTCCCAACTAAAACAAAAGATTCTTATGGAATTGCACACTTCTCCCTTAGGAGGGCACTCAGAATTTTTAAAAACTTACCACAGGGTTAAGAAGGATTTTTTTGGGATGGCCTTAAACCAGATATTCAAAAGTTTGTGGCGTAATGTATGGTTTGCCAACAAAATAAAGTTGAAACAGTCAAGACACCGGGTCTCTTACAACCTTTATCCATTCCAAGCCAATGTTGGGAGGAGGTTTCAATGGATTTTATCACGGGTTTACCCAATTCTGAGGGAAAGAGTGTCATCATGGTGGTAGTTGACAGACTTACCAAGTATGCACACTTTTGTGCATTATCACATCCATTTAAAGCCAGTACAGTTTCTACTGCATTTATGAAAACAATTCAAAAGCTACATGGAAACCCAAAGATTATTGTAAGTGACAGAGATCCCATTTTCACTGGAAATTTTTGGACAAAATTATTTTCTTTTCTTGGTACTCAGTTAGCTCATAGCTCATCTTATCATCCTCAATCTGATGGGGAAACTGAGATAGTAAACAAATGTTTGGAAGGATATCTTCGTTGCTTTATATCTGATAAACGGACACAATGGGTCAAATGGTTGCCTCTGTCTGAATGGTGGTATAACACTTCCTTCCATACAGCAACAAAAATGACCCCATTTATGGCACTTTATGGATATCAGCTACCATCCATCACATCATATTTAAGAGAAAATTCTAAGGTTCAAGCAGTGGAACATCACATCGAACATCAACAACAAGTCCTCCAACTCTTAAAGGATAATCTCGTGTTGGCACAGAATAGAATGAAACAACAGGCAGATCAACATCGCAACGAAAGAAGTTTTGATGTAGGTGATTCGGTATTCCTACAACTACAACCATATAAGCAAATGTCCCTCAAGCAAGCTATGAAGGATAATAAATTATCACCAAAGTATTATGGTCCATACAAGGTGTTGCAAAAGATTGGTACTATGGCTTACAAATTGGAGCTTCCTACAACTTCTCGATCACACCCAGTTTTCCATGTTTCATGTTTAAAGAAGGTTATAGGCGACAAGCCCCCAGTTCAAACAATATTCCCTGAACTTGACGAGGAAGGAAAAATTATATTGGAGCCAGAACCAGTCACAGAAACAAGAACTCGACAGTTATGAAATCGATCAATTTCGGAGTATCTTATCAAGTGGAAGAACTTATCCACTGAAGATTCCACATGGGAGGATGAAAACTTTATACAGAAGCATCCAAAACTACTCAAGCCTTGAGGACAACACTTTTTTGAAGGAGAGGGGCATGTTAGGTCCCTATAATACTAGTGATTACCCCATTACTATTGTAGTTGTATCCCTTATTAATATTTTTGTGCCCCATAGAATCCCTCTATTGTTATTTTTGTGGCTTTATATTATTATTGTTAGGTCGGCTGGTTTATATTGTGACTCCTTAGACTCCTATATATAGAAAGGAGGTTTTGTCATTTGAATCATCCAAGAATTGTTCATTTATGCAATGTAAAGGAGGTTGCCTCCTCGAAGAGGCTGAATTCTAAGGCGTTGATCTATCCATTCTATCTTTTTTTGAGCTGGTTTCATAAAATTCTAGCAGTAGGGGTCTGTTAAGGAGAAAATTTCCCTCATCAGGGTCGTTCAAGACCTTTAACTTGCCCTAGCACGAAGGGATGTATTCTAGCAGCTTTGGGATAGGGTATAGTCCCTCAATATCAATGTCCTTTGTGCCCCTATCAGTTTCTTCGGCACCCTCATTGGACTCTAGGTTTACCACCTTGCCTTTCTCCTGTGCGATGGGCTTCTCGTTTCTCTAATGCTTCCTTAGCGACTCACGCACCATATGTGTCGCCTTCGGCTTATCCTTCTTCATCTTAGAAGCCTCTCCTACTCGCATAGGGTTTGGCCTAGGCGACCTTAATGATTTCGGTACTGTTTTGGGCACCACCATACTTACGACCTCAGGGGTAGCTCCCCCAGAGACCATAGATCCTTTAGCACTTGTGGTTTCCACGGGTGCCGACATGAATAAGGAGCTCCTGGGTTTCCTTAGGTAACTTGTCAAACACTGAAGTAGCCACCAAATCCTCAGAAACCACAGGATTTATGCGTAACTGATAGCATGACACAGAAGCTCTCAAAATCCAAACTCTTTTTTGTTGGGCAGCCATCTCTAATTTATAGGCAAATTCGAATTCGAATCCAACCGTTCACCTGAAAATCTGCTCATAAATGTTAGATTGGAAACATTTTTTCAAATATCTCACTCTAAATTTTAGCCTTAAATGTCGCCCCCACCTTCCCCCACTCCTCTTAGCCGATTTCTCATTTTCAAATCATGCATAGTGACTATAACGGTCATTTTATTGCTGCCCTGCGTGGTCTCTCCTTGTACAGTGCAACTCCTGTCGTGATTCTGTGGATGCTGTGGCATTCTTCCATCCCCCATAGTCCCCTAGTCATGCAGCTCGACAACCTAGGTAGTGTAGTTTATAGTCCCGCACCTCCTTTTAGCTGCCTAGAGCGAGAAGACTGTGCTTCCATCATCTAATCATCTGGTTGGATCCCTGGTGTATGGCTTCAATCAGATACCATTTACCTTTCCGGGAAAGGTATCTCCATTCAATTTCATTAACTAGACTACTCCACCATCGGTAATCTATTTGATGACATATGGCCCCATCCAATGCATCTAAAATTTTCCTAGAAATTTATCAAACTTGCTGTAATATAATAAAACAAAATCATTTACCTTGAAGGTGCATATTTTGATGTGTCGATCATGTCATGACTTTTATCGCTCCTTCTGAACTTGCTGATGGAATCCAGCAAAAAATCTATCTTCTTCAAGCTCTAACAGTTGTGCAAGCCTCTCTTCTAGGGTTCTGTGATCCACCATTCATGTGAACGTTGTTATGTGTAGGCTAAGTACAATATACTCCATTGTCATCACAACTTCCACGACATAGACCAGCTTGAAGGGTGTCTGTCTAGTCAACTTCTTACAAGTAGTTCTGTAAGCCCATAGCAACGCAGGTATGCGCACATCCCAATCATTCCTTTGTGCATCGCAAACCTTCATTAGCACATTCTCCAATATCTTATTAAATGCTTCAACCATTCCATTAGCCTGCATGTGATATGGCATATTCTTCTGATGGTAAACTTGGAATTCCTTTGTCACCACATTGATCCTCTCATTAAGTGCGTACCGTGATCACTCATCAAAATCTTTGGGAAACCAAACCTAGTCAGCACATAGTTAGAGAGGAACTTTGTTGTTGTTTCCCCTATACAATCCTTTACAAGTTGAGCATCCGCCCATCTAGTCTAATACTAAGTTGTGGCGATGATATATAACACACCCATCTGCTTTCGTGGAGGATGACTCAGGCCTACAAAATCAATTGCCTATTTCTAAAATGGCTACAATGACACTTGTGGATTTACAGGCATCTCATTGCTTTGTGATGGCCTACTCGTCCTCTGACATGCATCGCATACCTTACAATAAGCATTGGAATCCTTATCCGGTGTCAACCACCACAACCCAGCATGTAAAATCATTTGCAATGTTGCTTTTCCTTCATAATTTCATCCCACAGCTCTTCCATGAGCTTCAGTGAGGATGTTGTTCCGTTCAAACTCAGGCACATAATGTCACAAAATTCCATCTGAGCCCATTTTATACAAGTGTCCTACAATGATAGAAATTTCTGTCACGTGCACCACCAGCTCCTTCTTCTGTTGGCTGGTGTACCCTTCTAGAGCCATTCTGATAGTCAGAAAGTGTATGATGTCTAAAAAATGATTATTTTCTATGCGCACCGCAAAAAGTTGTGCGTCAGGCAGTCCTTCCTCCAAATCAGTTGGCTCCTCACCTATTTCAATGCGTGACAGATGATCTAGTCCTGCATTCAAGTGCTCTGGCTTCATAATGACTTCAAAACCATATTACTGAAATAGAAGAAGACATCTGCATATCTTCCCCCCCAACACAGGCTTTTTAACCAGGTTCTTCAATGCAAAATGGTTTGTATACATCTTAAAGTGTCCACCTAGCAAGTAGTGTCTAAACTTCTGTTGCACGTACACCATAGCCAAACCTTCGCGCTCTGTCGTTGAATAGTTCTGCTCAGCTTTAGACAACTTCCTACTTGCAAACACTATAGGGTTATCCAACTCTCCCTCACCAGCCTGTGTTAGTACTGCTCCGAGCACAATACATGACGCATCCACATGCACATGAAATTCCTTCTTCCAATTTTGGAAGACTAGGATTGGCGTAGTGACCATCTTTTCCTTTAACACATCTAGGCTCCACTAACATTGTTCATTCCAATAGAATGCAACATCCTTCTTTAGCAACTTCTCCATCAGTGTGGTAATCTGGGCATAACTCTTGATGAATTTTCTATAGTATGTCGTTTTCCCCAGCATTGCAACCTGTTTTTTGACACTTCTTGTCCCCTCCAAATTAATTATAACTACTATATTAGCTAGGCCTAACATTAATCCTTGTCTGCATACCACATGGCCTAGCAAGATTTCGAAAGGAACATAGAACAAACATTTCTTCAAATTGAGCGCGATCTGATACCTCCGGCATGTATCCAGCATCAAGCGTAGGCTAGATATATAGCACTTCACCATCCCAAACACCATCCAATCATCGTAATATACCTCGAGAAACTTGTGAATGAAGTATTTGAATGCTGCAATGACTACGTGTGAAAAGATCGCCAACGCGTTCTTTAGTCCAAAAGGCATTACAGTATACTAAAAGCATCCCCACTCAGTTGCGAAGGTTGTCTTACTTCTATCCTCGGCGCAATCTTGATTTGATGGTACCTCAAGAACCCATCAGTGAACGGATATGCTCCGTGTCATCCTACATTATCAAACACTTCATCGGTGAGCGAAGTCAGAAAGGGATCATGCACGCAAGCGTCATTCAGCTTCTTGAGATCTACACATATCCTTATTTCATCCTTTTGCTTCTTTTCCTAAACTACCATAGGACTTACCTAGTCGAACTCCTCCACTCATTCACTGATTCTTGTCGCTAACATTTTTTCCAATACTAAGCAGACCCTTTCTTTGTACTTAGGATTAAGGAGATATGGCCTCTACTTCACAGGCTTCACGTCCACTTTCAATGTTATCCTCATTACTCCAAAATCACCTAGTATTCCTTTTCAGGTCTGAAAAGTTTGTAGGGAACAAGTCCTAGTATTCGCGGAGAAACTAAGTGACCTTATCCACCATATCATCATCAAAGTAGTCCCTTACCTTCACAACTTCAGCTTCACCTCTGTCCCAATGTTCATTTGTCTCATTTTCAGTGGCGTGGAGATATCTGGATTTTCTACTTGCAGCCCCTCAACTTCGCGGTGTCCTTCTATTTCCAAGATATTAATGTTCCTTAGATCCTTGTCTTCCTCTTCAACAGTCACATTATAGCACTCGAGTGCATGGCATAGCTGGGTGGTCCAATCCGGTTGAATCAAATTGAAGGGATCCTGTGGGATTCTGATGATCGGCTCTTTGACCTCCTGCAGTGCTTCGTCAATGCACTCACATCCTCAAAGGTGAATGCCATCAAGAATCTGTGTATCAAAATATTGCATTCGTTCGTGCCATTTCTGAGCTCTTTCTCCAAGTACCAATTCATAGGTATTACATCCAAGGTGTGACAGAATAGATGCACCCACTCCAGTTGTGGTTTTGCTCCATAAGCATCGGTCCATTTGGCTAAGTGATCACACAGATCACTCCTTCCATCGTATTTCTCTGTCAATCATACCTTTGGGCGATCAAACCACACCCTCATCATTCTTCTATATGCAGGCCATCCATCGAAGTTTTCTTTATCTCTACCCCACCATCTTACAGGCATAGCACGCAACACCAAGTCCAAGGCTTGGAAGAGATGCTTCTCCAACACTTCCCTTTCAAATGCATCCAGAAATTTATCAACGTCAGTTAAACCATCATAATAAGGTAGACTTCTTACCTCCAACGATACATAGCATAGGTATTTGGTCATCATGTTACATCATAGTGTAGACACTTCATGTAATCTATTCTACCATTGTTCCAATTCTTCGTCTGAATTTGATGTGTAAGAGATTTCCTGGTCCCATTCAATACATAAAACAGTTGTTGGATTCACCCAATCTTGATCTCGCATCATTATCTTATAAATCTGGTCCAAATCATCATCACTTTCATAATCGCAGACTGGTTCAGTCTAGCGCGGTCCTTCTGCAGGGTCCAATGGTACTACTACATGGAGCGATTTTCTCTCAAATGACATAATCTTATTCTTCAAATTGATCACCCCATTCATGTCGATAGCCCAGTCAACCCCAAGGAGGGTAGGGTAGGGATTGTTGTCATCCACAATCTCTCTCACTTTAAAATCGTCCAACACGCTTGCACCTTCGCTATCGATTGTCACTCCCTTTAATCTTCCAATGGGCATAATCTTTTGCTGATACGCCATTCTTAATTGAATAGGATACCATTGCAGCGCAGGCCTCCCCATTCTTTCCCATGTCTATTTAGGCAAAAGATTCATGTCGGACCATAGATCCATAATAACTTGGTCCATTTCATATTCTCCTATTTGTGCGGTGAGACTCATCTCATGCCCTGTCTTGCCTTATGCTTACCAATTTTCCTGACCACATGTGGTCCCTTAAGAGTATTACTAGCACATTTATTGATCAACTCGTGTAATCCCTTTACGACCTTCCTCTCTCATAGAAGGTTCATATAGGTCTCCAAAAATGTAGTAAGCAAGGATGGGTTCATTTCTTCATACCGATTTTCCTGACTTCCTAAGATAGAAGCCTCGGTAAAGCTTTTCTTGGCTTCCATGAAGGTTTCCTTTGCGTGTTCCAAATCAAAGCCAACCTCCTTTTCTAGAGCTTTGCAGACCCATTCACCTTCTTCAGGCTTCTCTCCTCTATCTTTTCTAGTCATCATTCCACTTTGCAACATGATGTTCACATTAGGATCCTCTTTTTGGGCTTCAACCTTCATCATCTGCAAGTTCCAGGCAGGCACATGCAGCTACGCCCCTTTTTCACGTATGTTAGTTAGTAATACGGGGTAGTCTTCTATCACATGGTCAAACTGAGTAAAATATCGGCATGATAGACATGTTGGGTTTGTACATTCTCATGCGTAGTGTCCTGGTCCCTCATAATTGTAGCAAATCACCTGTCCTTAACCTCTACCAGGTCCTCCTCCACCTCGGCCTCGCTCGCGCCCCTGAAATCCTCCTCGTGCTCCCTGAGCGCCTTGATCTGGAGGCCGAGTTTCTGCTTGCACTCTATATGCTGGTGTTCTATCTATCATTAGCTCATATCAATGATAGTTAAGCTCATCATGACACACCGATTGAAAGAAGTTGCAGAAGAGTTGTTGTGGTGTATGTACAAATTTCTGCAGCAGGTGACAATTTTTCGTCACATGTTTTCCACCTACCTGATAGATAGCACACCATAGCGCAGGCCTTGTACTTGGTCCTACTTGAGATTTCAGCCTTAGAGAGATTGGCCCTCCTGATGCAACATAATTCTAGAAGACTGGATAGTAATATTTGTCATTCCCCTGACTTTTGCATTTCAGGCCACAAACTTCTTCGCGCACCTCTGGCCGAATTGCCCCATACTTCTTCAGACTTTGAAACTCTAGGAAAAGTTTCTACAACTGTGCATGAATTTGCTGAACTCCCAAATTAGCATCTTGCATCGATGTCTCATGCAGTCTCATCGCAATCTCCAGGGCTTCGTCCTAGGTCCCAATATTTTGATGTGATAAAGCAACCCTCGGATGAGACAAGAGCAAAGCCACAAACCATTCGCGGTGTTGCCCATCCATAAGATTCATGTTATATTCATGGATCGTGCACTTCAATCTCTAATCCAAATCCGAGGGTGTCTCATCAGGATTCATCATGATCTCCTTGAATCCCATAATTGATTGTGCTTCAGACTTAGGCCTACTGAATTCCTTATTCAATGTGGTATGAATATCTGCCAATGAAGCCATCAGGTTATCAGTATAAAACTTAATGTACCATGTCAGTGCGCATTCCTGTAAGGCAGTGACCAACATTTCTTTCTTCATATGATCATCCGTTATACCCTGAGACTCCCATACAGCCTTCGCGATGAACCAAAACTAGTCAGGGTCATCATTTCTTAAACCCTTGAAAATGGGCAACTTTGCTACATACATCATATTGAATGGTGATGGAGGTGGTGGCGGTGTGGGTGAAGGTGTATGTTGTGGAGGTGAAGGCAGAGCTAGGGTGGGTGGATGGAGTATTCACGGTAAACCTCATCTTATTAACTGAAAAACGCTCAACGGTGAAGCCCGTGCTTTTTCCTCATTGTCGCTTAGAGGAGGTTCAATCAACGGGCTATATTCAGGGCTTGTTCACCCTCTATCCCTGAATATCTTTCCACTTCACGTAGCTCCAAAAATCAAGGTAACTTCATAACCCACTTTCCACACAAGAGCATCTTAATACAAGTATTTAAAGACCTTAAATACTTACCTTACGGTCCCTTGAATAAGTGGTTCTCTACTTCACTACAAATGACTGAAGTATCGACCTCGAACTCTGTCACGGATCCTTCTATGATACAATCAAGACAATGATCGATAGGGCATGCGATCTTATCTTCTGAGGCTTTTAATCTCCACTCTAGTTCTAGGGTTCACACTATCAGACTGTAAAGCCTCCACCTTCCTTGGTTATCTGCCAATTTAGCGATCCACTTGTATAATTCAACTGGGAAGGAGAAAAAGAAGATTTCATGTATCTCTGTGTATAAGTATCTGTCCAACCACTATTCTTTCGTCAATGATGGATTTCTATTTTCTTGTGTTGCGAATTTGTGGATCTTCCTATCTAACCAGTATTCAATTTCTTTCTTAGTCAAATTCCATCAAAATCCCACAGGATCCCTTCAATTTGATTCAACCGAATTGGACCACCCAACTATGCCATGCACTACAGTGCTACAATGTGACTGCTGAAGAGGAAGATGAGGATTTGAGGAACATTAATATCTTGGAAACAGAAGGACACCGCGAAGTTGAGGGGCTGCAAGTAGAAAATCCAGATATCACCATGCCACTGAAAATGAGACAAATGAACATTGGGACAGAGGCAAAGCCAAAGTTGCAAAGATAAGGGACTACTTGGATGATGATATGGTGGATAAGGTCACTTAGTTTCTCCGCGAATACTAGGACTTGTTCCCTACAAAGTTTTCAGACCTAAAAAGGAATACTAGGTGATTTAGGAGTAATGAGGATAACACTGAAAGTGGATGTGAAGCCTGTGAAGCAGAGGCCATATCTCCTTAATCCTAAGTACAAAGAAAGGGTCTGCTTAGAATTGGAAAAAATGTTAGCGACAGGAATCATTGAAGGAGTGGATGAGTTCGACTAGGTAAGTCCTATGGTAGTTTAGGAAAAGAAGCAAAAGGATGAAATAAGGATATGTGTAGATCTCAAGAAGCTGAATGACGCTTGCCTGCATGATCCCTTTCCGAATTCGCTCACTGATGAAGTGTTTGATAATGTAGGAGGACACGAGGCATATTCGTTCACTGATGGGTTCTCGAGGTAGCATCAGATCAAGATTGCGCCGAGGATAGAAGTAAGACAACCTTCACAACTGAGTGGGGATGCTTTCAGTATACTGTAATGTCTTTTGGACTAAAGAACGCGTTGGCGATATTTTTACGCATAGTCATTGCGGCATTCAAATACTTCATTCACAAGTTTTTGGAGGTATATTACGATGATTGGATGGTGTTTGGGCTGGTGAAGTGCCATATATCTAGCCTACACTTGATGTTGGATACATGCCGGAGGTATTGGATCGTGCTCAGTTTGAAGAAATGTTTGTTTTGTGTTCCTTTCGAAATATTGCTGGGCCATGTGTTATGCAGACAAGGATTAATGGTAGGCCTAGCTAAGATAGTAGTTATAATTAATTTGGAGCGGCCAAGAAGTGTCAAACAAAAGGGTGCAACACTGGGGCATATGGGATACTATTGAAAATTCATCAAGAGTTATGACCAAATTACCACACTGATGGAGAAGTTGCTAAAGAAGGATGCTACATTCTATTGGAATGAAGAATGTTAGTGGAGCCTAGATGTGTTAAAGGAAAAGATGGTCACTACACCAATCCTAGTCTTCCCAGATTGGAAGAAGGAATTTCATGTGCATGTGGACGTGTCATGTATTGCGCTCGGAGAAGTACTAACATAGGCCGGTGTGGGAGAGTTGGATAACCCTATAGCATTTGCAAGCAGGAAGTTGTCTAAAGCTGAGCAGAACTATTCAACGACAGAGCGCGAAGGTTTGGATATGGTGTACGTGAAATAGAAGATGAGACACTACTTGTTAGGTGGACACTTTAAGTTGTATACAAACCATTTTGCATTGAAGTACCTGGTTAAAAAGCCTGTATTGGGGGGGAAGATATGCAGATGTCTGCTTCTGTTTTAGTAATATGGTTTCGAAGTCATTATGAAGCCAGAGCACTTGAATGCAAGACCAGATCATCTGTCGTGCATTGAAACAAGTGAGGATCCAACTAATTTGGAGGAAGGACTGCATGACACACAACTCTTCGTGGTGCACGTAGAAAATAATCATTTTGTAGACATAATACACTTTCTGACTATCAGAGCGGCTCCAGAAGGGTACACCATCCAACAGAAGAAGGAACTGGTGGTGCGTGTGACAAAATTTTCTATCATTGCAGGACGCTTGTAAAAAATGGGCTCAGATGGAATTCTATGACATTATGTGCCTGAGTTTGAATGGAACAACATCCTCACTGAAGTTCATGGAAGAGTTGTGTGAGGACATTATGAAGGAAAAGCAACATTGCAAATGGTTTTACATGCTGGGTTGTGGTGGCTGACACTGGATAAGAATTACAATGCTAATTGTAAGGTATGATATGCATGTCAGAGGACAGTTAGGCCATCACGGAGGGATGAGATGCCTCTGAATCTTCAAGTGTCATTGTAGCCATTTGAGAAATGGGCAATTGATTTTGCAGGCCCGAGTCATCCTCCACGAAAGCAGATGGGTGCACTATATATCATCGCCGCGACTTAGTATTTGACCAGATGGGTGGAGGCACAACTTGTAAAGGATTGTATAGGGGAAACAACAGTGAAGTTCCTCTTTGATTATGTGCTGACTAGGTTCATTTGCCCAAAGATTTTGATGAGTGATCATGGTACACACTTCCTTAATGAGAGGATCAATGTGCTGACAAAGAAATTCCAAGTTTACAATCAGAGGAGTATGCCATATCACCTGCAAGCTAATGGAATGGTTGAAGCATTTAATAAGATATTGGAGAATGTGCTGACGAAGGTTTGCAATGCACAAAGGAATGATTGGGATGTGCGCATACCCGCGTTTCTATGGGCTTACAGAAATACTTGTAAGTAAGAAGCTGACTAGAAAGACACCCTTCAGGCTGGTCTATGCCGTAGAAGTTGTGATGACAATGGAGTATATTGTACTTAGCCTACGCATAACAACGTTCACATGAATGGTGGATCACAGAGCCCTAGCAGAGAGGCTTGCACAGCTGTTAGAGCTTGAAGAAGATAGATTTTTGGCTGGATTCCATCAGCAAGTTCAGAAGAAGCGAGAAAAGTCATGACACGATCGACACATCAAACTATGCACCTTCAAGGTAAATGATTTTGTTTTATTATATGACAGCAAGTTTGATAAATTTCCACGAAAATTTCAGATGCATTGGATGGGGCCATATGTCATCAAAGAGATTACTGATGGTGGAGTAGTCCAGTTAATGAAATTGAATCGAGATACGTTTCTCGGAAAGGTAAATGGTATCCGATTGAAGCCATACACTGGGGATCCAACCAGATGACTATATGACGGAAGCAGAGTCTTCACACTCCAGGCAGTTGAAGGAGGCGTGGGACTATAAACTACACTGCCTGGGTTGTCGAGCTGCATGACTAGGGGACTGTGGGGGATGGAAGAATGTCACAGCATCTGCAGAATCACAACAGGAGTTGTGTTGTAGAAGGAGAGACCACGCAGGGCAGCCATAAAGTGACCGTTATAGTAACTGTGCATGATTTGACAGTGAGAAACTGGCTAAGAGGAGTGGGGGAAGGGGGGGGGGGTTTGCATTTAAGGCTAAAATTAAGAGTGAGATCTTTGAAAATATGTTGCCAATCTAAAATTTATGAGCAGATTTTCAGGTGAATGGTCAGATTCGAATTTGAATTTGCCTATAAATTAGAGATGGCTTCCCAACGAAAAAGAGTTTGCATTTTGAGAGCTTCTGTGTCGTGCTATCAGTTGCGCATAATCCTGTGGTTTCTGAGGATTTGGTGGCCACTTCAGTGTTTGAAAAGTTACCTTAGGAAACCCAGGAGCTCCTTATTCATGTCGGCACCCATGGAAACCACAAGTGCTAAAGGATCTATGGCCTTTGAGGGAGCTGCCCTTGAGGTCGTAAGTATGGTGGTGCCTGCAACAGTACCTAAATCACTGAGGTCACCTAAGCCAAAGCTTATGCCAGCAGGAGAGGCTTCTAAGATGAAGAAGGATAAGTTGAAGGTAACACATATGGTGTGCGAGTCGCTAAGGAAGCATTAGAGAAACGAGAAGCCCATTGCATAGGAGAAAGGGAAGGTGGTAAACCTAGAGTCCGATGAGGGTGACAAAGAAACTGATAGGGACACAAAGGACATTGATATTGAGGGAGTATACCCTATCTCAAAGCTGCCAGAATACATCCCTTCACGCTAGGGCAAGGTAAAGTTACTGAAGGACCCTAATGAGGGAAATTTTCTCCTTAACAGACCCCTATTGCTAGAATGTTATGAAACCAGCTCAAAAAAGATATAATCGATAAATCAATGCCTTAGAATTCAGCCTCTTCGAGGGGGCAACCTCCTTTACATTACATAAATGAACAATTATTTGATGATTCAAATGAAAAAACCTCCTTTCTATATATAGGAGTCTAAGGAATCACAATATAACCCAGCTGACCTAACAATAATAATATAAAGCCATAAAAATAACAACTGAGGGATTCTATGGGGCACAGTAATAACAATATGGGGACAATAGGGGCACAACAATATTAATAAGGGATACAACTACAATAGTAATGGGGTAATCACTTGTATTATAGGGACCTAACATGCTCCTCTCATTCAAAAAAGTGTTGTCCTCAACGCTTGAGTAGTTCTGGATACTTCTGTACAAAATTTTCATCCTTCCATGTGGAATCTTCAGCAGATAAGTTCTTCCACTTGATAAGATACTCCGAAATTGATCGATTTTGTAGCTGTCGAGTTCTTGTTTCTGTGACTACTTCTGGTTCCAATATAATTTTTCCTTCCTCGTCAAGTTCTGGGAATATTGTTTGAACTGGGAGCTTGTCGCCTATTGTTGGAAATAATACTAAGAGGGGGGGGTGAATCAGTATTATCTAATTCTTTTAATAAATCTTCCTTATTTGTTCTTTGAATTATTTTTGCATGTCAGTACCATAAAATAATGAGCATGAACAAAGAAAACAGATAGTCACACCAAAGAACACAAGATGTAAGGTGGAAACCCAATGTGGGTGAAAACCACCTGCTGCAATATGTCTCTATCTTCTTTCAAATTAGAAACTCCTTTTACAATGGTTTTGTACTGGTGCAGTCCTTTACCAGTACGCAGGCTGCAACCTGCAGAGAGCTACAACTCTCTCTCGTTTTCCAGTCTCTCCTGGAAGGGAGCTACAACCCCCTACTTCTTTTCTTACAAGGACCACTTTTCATAAATTTTCAAACTGGATCCATAAGCATCAAATGATCACCAAGTATAAGAAAAAAAACCAATCAACTGTAGTAACCAGATCAACAATAATAGAACCAAACCCAGAACACTTTATCAACAGAAAATTACAGCCAAACAAAAAAGTCTTAAGATAGATACGCAGTTCTTCTTTCTCCGGTCTGCGTGCGTACGCACTTCACCTTCTGCTCCCCTGCGTATACCCGTAGAGACCCTTCTGCTGCACTGCGTGTCCACGCGCTGTTTCTTCAACCGCGCTGCTTATTGTTACTGCAGGTACGCACCCAGAGACACTATTACGCCGTGTACTATTGCTGCAGGTACGCGCCCAGAGATACTATCGCGCCACGTACAGTTACTGTGCGTACGCACCAGAACCTTCGTCTCTCTGCGTACCCACGCAGGTCTCCTGTTTCTGCTCTGCGTACCCACGCAGATCTTCTGTTTCTGCTCTGCGTACCCATGCGGCTCTCCTGTTAAACACCTGCGTACTCCTGATTAGGGCCAAATAGGCAGTCCACCAGAGTGGCACAGATGCTCAGATGCCCAGGTCTGATCGTGCGCTCGAGAGATCACCCTTCACAGATTCACTTTCATCAAGATCAAGATTTTAAGACCATAACCCAATATATTTCAGATCTTAAGATATTCAATTGCAAAAGATGCCTAGCCAAGTGATCTCCTTTGCTTTATATAGGCAAGCTCCTCCTAAAATCATGGATCAATACCACGAGCCAAAACCATAGAAACACAAATACCGTCGGCTAGTTAAACATAAGAAACCCCACGTGTGATTTTCTTTGCCTTGAAATGTGTGCACTGGGGTACGCACCTCCTGGATGGCTTATCTGCGTATCAGGCCGCGGTCCCTTCACGATGTACCTGCGGGTACGCACTTTCTGAACTGATCTCCTGCGTACTTCTTAATTTTCAATATATTGAGAGCCTTGCCATGGGGGTTGCCATCAAGTACAGCATTTGTAACATATATAGCCATACCAGAAACATAATGCCAACAATGTCCCCCTTTGGACTTGATGGCAACCTCACACACTTCAGTTTCATTCTCCCCCTTTGACATCAAGGGCAAAGGGTTATGCTCCCCCTAAGAACATGCTCCCCCTGAATATGAACCAGATCTGCAGCGAAGAACCATAATCCACCATGAAAGAGATAGAGACATATTGTAGCTACTTCCAAGATATCCTTCTACACATCCTCCATAATGCCAACAATGCATTATATGCTCCCCCTGAACCTGTACCATCAATCAGAAGAGGTTCAGCAATAAGATGATGCATCAACAACCTCCAGCTTTTGCCTGAGGTATTCAAAAGTGTCCCTGGGCAATGGTTTGGTGAGGATATTAGCAACTTGTTCCTTAGAAGGAACATACTCCAACTTGACCTTCTGTTCAAGCACTTGTTCCCGGAGAAAATGATACTTGATTGGTATGTGCTTGGTTTTTGAATGCATAACATGATTCTTTGAGATGCTGATTGCACTTGTGTTATCACATAAGATGGGGATTGGTGGTGTACAAGTGATTTGAAAATCCTGCAAAGTCTACATCATCCAAAGGAGTTGGGTGCAACAAGATGCAACAACAACATAATCCGCTTCAGCTGTAGACAAGGCAATCAAATTCTGTTTCTTGCTGAACCAAGATACCAGTCTGGAACCCATAAAGAATGCACCACCACTTGTGCTTTTCCTGTCATCCACGCTTCCGGCCCAATCTGCATTTGTATAAGCATGAAGAGTAAGATCTGTATCTCTAGGATACCATAAGCCATAATTTTGAGTCCCTTGAAGATATTTGAAAATTCTCTTCACTGCCTGAAGATGAGTCTCCTTCGGATTTGCCTGAAATCTTCCAACTATTCCAACTGCATGCATGATGTCCGGTCGGGTACCTGTCAAATAAAGTAAACTTCCAATCATAGATCTGTAGGTTGGTTGATGTACTGCTGCAGATTCATCATTTGCACTGAGGCTACATCCTGTGACCATGGGTGTACATACTGGTTTTGCATCTTCCATACCATATTTCTTCAAAATCTGTTTGAGATACTTGGTTTGAGATAAAAAGATTCCTCCTTCTTTTTGTTGGATTTGCAAACCAAGGAAATATGTCAGTTCTCCTAGCAAGGACATTTCAAATTCTTTTTGCATGACCAAGGCAAAGCTTTGACTCATAGCTTCTTCATTGCTGCCAAAAATAATGTCATCTACATACACAACAAGTATTAGCAATTTGTCATTTTCAACTTTTATATAAAGATTGCTATCTGCTGATCCTTTTGAAAAGCCTTGTTGATGAAGATATTTGTCCAAACGGTAGTACCAAGCCCTTGGAGCTTGTTTGAGACCATAGAGAGCCTTTTTCAATCTGCATACAAGATTTGGATCATTTCCAAGAATGAACCCATCTGGCTATTCAATGTATACTTCTTCTTCCAAGTCTCCATTCAGAAAGGATGATTTCACGTCCATTTGAAATACTTTGAAGTTTTGAAAACTTGAGAGAGCAAGGAACATTCGGATGGCCTCAAGTCTTGCAACAGGAGCAAAGGTTTCTTCAAAGTCTATTCCTTCTTGCTGCGCATACCCTTTACAAACAAGTCTGGCTTTGTTTCTAATTACTTCCCCATTTTCATTCAATTTATTTTTGAAGACCCATTTTGTTCCGATAACATTCTTATCCTTTGGTCTAGGAACTAGCTCCCAAGTGTTGTTCTTTTCGATTTGCTCAAGTTCTTCATCCATTGCTTTCACCCAACATTCATCTTTGCATGCCTCTTTCACATTTTGTGGTTCAGTAGAGGAGAGTAATGCCAAATAGCTTGAAGCTTCTGCAACTGTTCTTCTTGTTTGTACACCTGCTTCTTTCTGCCCCATAATCTAAGATTCTGGATGATTCTTCTGGACATATCTGGATGGAGTCTTTTCTTCTATTCTTGTTTGCTCCTCTGGTTCTTCTTGAGGTTCTTCTTCTTCATCATTCTGTCGTTGGGGGTAGCCTTCATCTTCTTCGATGTCTTCATGATGTACTTGCCTAGGAATGTATCCCTTCTCATCAACCACTACATCAATGCTGTCAACAATTCTGCCAAGTCTTTTATTGTAGCATTTGTATGCTTTGCTATGTGGAGAGTAACCAAGAAGAATGCCTTCATCTGCTCTTGGTTCAAGTTTGCCAAGCTGCTCATCAGTATTCTTGATATAGCATTTGCTCCCAAAGATTTTGAAGTGCTTTACCGAAGGAGTCCTACCACTCCAGAGCTCATGAGGAGTTTGAGTGCTGTTCACCCGGACATTTGTTTTGTTGAGAATAACAACCGCAGCATGTGCAGCTTCACCCCAGAAAGTTGCGGGAGTTCCTGACTCATCAAGCATAGCACGAGCCATTTGTTGGACTGTTCTGTTCATTCTTTCCACAACTCCATTTTGCTGAGGAGTTCTTGCTGTAGAGAATTCTCTTCTTATCCCATGTTCTTCACAGAAATTGAAAAATTCATTTGAAGTAAATTCCCCACCTCTGTCGGATCTGAGGCACTTAATTTTGTGACCTGATTCATTTTGAACCAAGGCTTTGAAGGATTTGAATTTTTCGAATGCTTCATCTTTGTGCTTCATAAGTCCTAACCAGACAAACCTGGAGAAATCGTCAATGAATAATATCAAGTATTCTTCTCCTCGAGGTGTTCTTTTCCTGAAAGGACCGCATGTATCTGTATGTACTAGCTCAAGAGGCATGCTAGCTAATCCTTCTTTCTATGGAAAGTTAGTTCTGGTTTGTTTTCCAAACTGACATGATTTGCATATGGTGTTGTCAGGAATTTTGATATCTGGAAGATCGCGAACTGCTTGATATTTGCATGCTTTCCTTATTTGTGAGAAGCTTAGATGTCCCAACCTCTGATGCCATAACTAGTGCTCATCATTCTTTCTCAGATAGCATTGTTGTTGTCCTTCTTCAAATATGTACAGATTATTTGGAGTTCTTTTGCCTTTGATCACTGTTTTACCTGTATCAAGATCACGAACAAGACATCCATTTGATCTGAATATAACCTCGGTTCTTTGATCACACATCTGGCTGACACTTAGAAGATTATGCTTCAATCCATCAACATACAAAACATTTCCAGCCTTGACCTTTTCTTTTAACTGAGTAATGCCTTTTCCTTTTATAGTTGCAGGAGTATCATTTCCAAAAGAGACTTTCTTTCCTTTTTCTAGAGCAGAATATAACTCAAGTTTTTCTTTATCACCTGTCATATGCTTTGAACATCCACTGTCAATGTACCATAGATTTTCCTGTCCCTCTGCATAAAATGCTATCCCACATCTTTCTGTTTGTGGTTCCTTTATTCTCCATGTTTTGGTGCTTGAGGCTTGTTCCTTTTTCTGCTGAAACCTACTCCTGCATTCAGAGTCTTCATGACCAAAGTTATTGCAAATAGAACATTCAACTTCATTTTCAAGAACCGAAAAGTTGTTATAGGTCCTTTTTGTAATCCCGGTCATACTTCTTTGTTTTTGAGCTTCCCTAGTCATGATCGTTTTATATGCAACACATTGAGCTGCTTTGTGACCAAAGTTATGGCAAGAAAAGCATTGTCCATTGAAGAAACTTCTGCGGTTATCGAATCTACCAGCCAATTGATTGTAATTTCTATTGTCATCTATTCTTGAACCAAATTGAGAAGATTTTACCTGTGGCTGGTTGTAGCTTTTGTTCACCCTTAAGATGGATTGCCCCTGATAGTTTCTGTTTGTAATTCGTCCCTGCTTTACCTGATGATCTTCATTGTGCTTTTGCTCATTTCTTCTTGCTGCATCAAGATAACTTTTTGAGGTGGATGCTTGAGAAGTTTCTCCATTATAGCCCAGACCTGTCTTGTTTAGTGGAGACCGCTGCACATTGATAATCTCATCCAAAGTTTCAGATCCTTTGACAAACTTGAGATTAATAGCTTTTGTTTTCTCAATCTCTTTTCTAAGACCAACAATTTCACCTTCTAATTTTTCAAGATGTTTTTCCTTTTCATCAATTTGAAATTGTAGAGTATCAATGATCATATTCTTTTCTTCTATACATCTCTTGAGTCTAGTAATTTCATCATAAAGGTTATCCACATCTATAGCATCCATATAATCATCATCTTCAAATGCCATTATCAACTTATATTCATTACCTTGTTCATCTTCATCACTGTTTGATAGACCATCACTATCTTCATGAGTGTAGTAGCTTATCTTATTTGCATTCTGTTTCTTGTTCCATCTAGCAGGTTCCTTTCCTTTATCCTTATAAGGACATTTTGCAGAATAATGACCTACTCTTCCACAAGCAAAGCATTTAAAAGGTAACTTACCTCTGAACCTTCCAGAACCCCTTTGAAGATTTCTGACAAAATTTGATTCTTCTTCCTCTTCTTCTGGGACGTGGCTTGCTTCATAATAATCTCCTTTGCCTGATGCCTTGAAAGCAGCTTCTCTTCTATCTGATGGACCTCCCTTTCTCATTTCATAAGTAGTTAGAATTCCATGTAGCTGAGACATAGTAAGAATTCGTAGATTTTCCTTTTCTTCTATTGCAGATACTTTAGATTCAAACTTGGGGGACAATGATCTTAGAATCTTTTCAACCACAATAGCCTCTTTTATTTCTTCACCCAAATTTTTCATACAATTAACAACCTCATCTACCCGAAGAAAATAGTTAGCGACACTTTCATCATTATACATTTTGAGAGTCTCATACTGAATTCTGATAGTTTGAAGTTTAGCACGCTTTACCTGTTCATCTCCTTCATAGCTCGTGACAATTTTGTCCCATATCTCTTTTGCGGATTTATAGTGCATAACCTTCATGAATTCCAATTGGGATATACATCCTAATAGAGTACTGACTGCTTTCGCATTTGTTTCATACTTCTTTTTCTCGGCTGCATCTGTAGGAGTAGCTGAAGGAAAAGCGTAGCCTGTCTCTACGATGTCCCAAACTTTGGTACTAAGAGATTGAAGATAGGCAGTAACTCTTACCTTCCAATAATTGAAGTTTGTCCGATCAAAAACCGGTGGCTTGATTGATGCTTCTCTCTCGTAGTTTCTCATGATGAACGATCTACCTTCAAGCGATCAAGCTTCTCTGAAGGACCTGCTCTGATACCAATTGTTGGAAATAATACTGAGAGGGGGGGGGGGTGAATCAGTATTATCTAATTCTTTTAATAAATCTTCCTTATTTGTTCTTTGAATTATTTTTGCATGTCAGTACCATAAAATAATGAGCATGAACAAAGAAAACAGATAGTCACACCAAAGAACACAAGATGTAAGGTGGAAACCCAATGTGGGTGAAAACCACCTGCTGCAATATGTCTCTATCTTCTTTCAAATTATAAACTCCTTTTACAATGGTTTTGCACTGGTGCAGTCCTTTACCAGTATGCAGGCTGCAACCTGCAGAGAGCTACAACTCTCTCTCGTTTTCCAGTCTCTCCTGGAAGGGAGCTACAACCCCCTACTTCTTTTCTTACAAGGACCACTTTTCATAAATTTTCAAACTGGATCCATAAGCATCAAATGATCACCAAGTATAAGAAAAACACCCAGTCAACTGTAGTAACCAGATCAACAATAATAGAACCAGACCCAAAACACTTTATCAACAGAAAAGTACAGCCAAACAAAAATGTCTTAAGATAGATACACAGTTCTTCTTTCTCCGGTATGCGTGCGTATGCACTTCACCTTCTGCTCCCCTGCGTATACCTGCAGAGACCCTTCTTCTGCACTGCGTGTCCACGCGCTGTTTCTTCAACCGCGCTGCTTATTGTTACTGCAGGTACGCACCCAGAGACACTATTACGCCGCGTACTATTGCTGCAGGTACGCGCCCAGAGATACTATCGCGCCGCGTACAGTTACTGTGCGTACGCACCTGAACCTTCGTCTCTCTGTGTACCCACGCAGGTCTCCTGTTTCTGCTCTGCGTACCCACGTAGATCTTCTGTTTCTTCTCTGCGTACCCACGCCGCTCTCCTGTTAAACACCTGCGTACTCCTGATTAGGGCCAAATAGGCAGTCCACCAGAGTGGCACAGATGCTCAGATGCCCAGGTCTGATCGTGCGCTCGAGAGATCACCCTTCATAGATTCACTTTCATAAAGATCAAGCTTTTAAGACCATAACCTAATATATTTCAGATCTTAAGATATTCAATTGCAAAAGATGCCTATCCAAGTGATCTCCTTTGCTTTATATAGGCAATATCCTCCTAAAATCATGGATCAATACCACGAGCCAAAACCATAGAAACACAAATACCGTCGGCTAGTTAAACATAAGAAACCCCACGTGTGCTTTTCTTTGCCTTGAAATGTGTGCACTGGGGTACGCACCTCCTGGACGGCTTATCTGCGTATCAGGCCGTGGTCCCTTCACGGTGTATCTGCGGGTACGCACTTTCTGAACTGATCTCCTGCGTACTTCTTAATTTTCAATATATTGAGAGCCTTGCCATGGGGGTTGCCAACAAGTACAACATCTGTAACATATATAGCCATACCAGAAACATAATGCCAACACCTATAACCTTCTTTAAACATGAAACATGGAAAACTGGGTGTGATCGAGAAGTCGCAGGAAGCTCCAATTTGTAAGCCATAGTACCAATATTTTGCAACACCTTGTACGGACCATAATACTTTGGTGATAATTTGATTATCCTTCATAGATTGCTAGAGGGAAATTTGCTTATATGGTTGTAGCTGTAGGAATACCGAATCACCTACATCAAAACTTCTTTCGTTGCGATGTTGATCTGCCTGTTGTTTCATTCTATTCTGTGCCAACACGAGGTTATCCTTTAAGAGTTGGAGGACTTGTTGTTGATGTCCGATGTGATGTTCCACTGCTTGAACCTTAGAATTTTCTCTTAAATATGATGTGATGGATGGTAGCTGATATCCATAAAGTGCCATAAATGGGTTCATTTTTGTTGCTATATGGAAGGAAGTGTTATACCACCATTCAGACAGAGGCAACCATTTGACCCATTGTGTCCGTTTATCAGATACAAAGCAACGAAGATATCCTTCCAAACATTTGTTTACTATCTCAGTTTGCCCATCAGATTGAGGATGATAAGATGAGCTATGAGCTAACTGAATACCAAGAAAAGAAAATAATTCTGTCCAAAAATTTCCAGTGAAAATGGGATCTCTGTCACTTACAATAATCTTTGGGTTTCCATGTAGCTTTTGAATTGTCTCCATAAATGTAGTAGAAACTGTATTAGCTTTAAATGGATGTGATAATGCACAAAAGTGTGCATACTTGGTAAGTCTGTCAACTACCACCATGATGACACTCTTTCCCTCAGACTTGGGTAAACCTGTGATAAAATCCATTGAAACCTCCTCCCAACATTGGCTTGGAATGGATAAAGGTTGTAAGAGACCCGGTGTCTTAACTGTTTCAACTTTATTTTGTTGGCAAACCATACATTATGCCACAAACTTTTGAATATCCGGTTTAAGGCCATCCCAAAAAAATCCTTCTTAACCCTGTGGTAAGTTTTTAAAAATCCTGAGTGCCCTCCTAAGGGAGAAGTGTGCAATTCCATAAGAATATTTTGTTTTAGTTGGGAATTCTTACAGAGGTATAAGCGATCTTTGTAGCATAACGAATCATTTTTCCAGATAAATGTATCAGATGTACTGGAATCTTGTTGTAACTTTCGAATAAGTGCCCACACTTCTTCATCATTCTTCCATTCCTCCCTTGCTTCGTTTATCCAATCTGGTTGGATAATAGAACTGGCGCACAACAATGCTTCCACATCCTCATCCTTTCTTGAGAGTGCATCTGCCACAACATTTTGCTTCCTTTTTTTGTATATGATTTCAAAGTCATAACCCAACATCTTTGTGAGCCACTTTTGTTGCTCTTCAGAGGATAATCTTTGTTATAAAAAGTGTTTAAGGCTATCATGATCTGTTTTTACCTTGAAGTGTCTTCCCATTAGGTAGGGTTGCCATTTCTTAAGTGCATGGAGTATTGCCAACATTTCCTTCTCATAAATAGCTTTGTGTAAAAACTTTCCCTTGATTGGACGACTTTCAAAAGTAATGGGTCTTTCATATTGCATTAAAACAGGACCAATTCCATTTCCTAAAGCATCACATTCCACAATAAAGGTTTTTGTGAAATCTGGTGTAGCTAAGACTGGTGCTTGGCACATTTCCTCTTTAAGATGTTCGAAGGCCTTTGTTGCTTCTGGAGTCCATGAAAATGCATATTTTTTCAATAATGTTGTTAGAGGTGCTGCTATTCTCCCATAATTCTTAACAAACTTCCGATAATACCCTGTCAACCTGAGAAATCCTTGCAAATGATTTATGGATGTGGGGATTTTTCATTCCTTAATGGCTTTAATTTTGCTAGGGTCCACCTTAACTCCTTCATGAGATACAATATGACCCAGATATTCCACCTCTTGTACTCCAAAGAAGCATTTGGATCTTTTTGCATATAATTGTTTCTCCTCCAATAGTTGTAGCACCCTGTCAACATGCTCAACATGATCCTTCCAAGACTTGTTGTATATTAGTATATCATCAAAAAATACTAACACAATTTTTCTAAGGAAGTGTTTAAAAATGGAATTCATCAAACCTTGAAATGTAGAAGGTGCATTGGTAAGGCCAAAAGGCATGACGAAAATTTCATAATGACCCTCATGAGTTCTAAATGCTATTTTCGGAATGTCTTCAGTCTTCATTCTGATTTGATGATATCCTGAATGAAGATCCAACTTGGTGAAGTAAATTGATCCATGCAATTCATCCAGTAATTCATCAATGACAGGAATGGGAAACTTATCTTTAATAGTGAGATTGTTGATCTCCTATAATTTGGACACATGCGCCATGATCCATCCTTCTTGTGCACCAATACTACTGGAGCAGAGAAATAACTTTGACTAGGTTTAATTATACCTGCCTCTAGCATTTCAGCAACCATACGTTCAATTTCACTCTTTTGGGTATAGGGATATCTGTACGGCCTGATGTTTGGAGGAGCACTTCCTAGAATCAGATGAATAGCATGATCATGATCAAGAATAGGTGGGAGACCTTTGGGAGTCTCAAATACCTTGGAATGATTGTCCAAGACTTTTTGGAGATCTGGAGAAATAGATGATTCCAATGTGGAAACATCTAGTGAACATAATTGTGCAATTACACCTCTTTGTTCCTTTTTTAGAAGCTTTGTCATACCGTTAGAGCTGATTATCTTCCCTGGTTTCCCTGCAATACCCCTTAATTCAATTTCCTTTCCTTCCATATAAAATTTCATGAAAAGTTCTTGAAAATTAAAAGCTATTGTACCCAAGGATTGTAGCCATTGGACTCCTAGTACAACATCGGCACCTCCCATTGGAATGGAAAGCATTGGGATATTCAATACATATTCTCCCATGGATAGCTTGATATTATGGCACTTTCTAGAGCAATTTATCATTCCTCCATTTGTAAGCATCACTTGACACTCTGGTGTTAGATATAGGAAGAAATTCAATTCTTTTGCTATCTTACAATGAATAAAATTGTGGGTACTTCCTAAATCAATCAACACTATTACCTTTTTCTTCTTGATTTGTCCTTCTATCTTGATGGTTTGAGGAGTGGTAATTCCAGCCAATGCATTACAAGATATGGTTGGATTCATTTCTTCTTTATCTAGGCTTTGTTTCTGGAGGATATCCTCTTCTTTTGACCTTTCTTGCTCCTTTTCTTCTTCCTCTTCACAATCGATGATGAATAATTTCTTCTCAGCACACTTATGACCTTTAGTGTATTTGTTATCACAACTCTAACAAAGCCCTTTTGCTCTTTTTTCTTCCAATTGTTGTGGTGTCAACCTTATAGGTTGTGGAAGGCTAGGGGCAACAACACTTCCATCTTTATAGTTGTGAGTGGTATTCTTCCTGGTTGCCATAATTTTGCTTTCCATTTTTCTTGCTAACTTGAATGCCTTCTCTAATGAATCAGGTTCCCAAAGGCGAACATCATGTTGGATATTATCCTTTAAAGTCCCTATGAAAACATCAATCCTATGCTCCTCTGGAATATTTTTTACCCTTATGTTCAATTTTTGGAACTCCTCAATGTGCTCCATTATTGAACCCTTTTGTTTGAGACTTATCAATTGGCTAAAAAAGTGTTGCTTTTTGTATCCTCATAATGTGCTGTCAATTCTTCTGTAAAAATTTCCCAAGTGATAATTTGTTTACGAGAGCATAGCCATTGATACCATACAAACTGATTTGGTTCCAAATATAAAGTTGCAATACGTACCTTTTGTGTGTTTTGCACATTATTGAGATCGAAAAATTGCTCCATTTGTAATATCCATGTTGCGGGATCCTTGCCATCAAACTTCCTCATATTGATTTTCGGAATATGGTGGATCTTCGTTCCAACATTAGTGTCTATGAAATCATGATTAACATTTCTTTTGTTCTCATCATGAGTTTCCTTTACTACCCTTTCACCATTTGTAAGCATTTCTTGTAGAAACTTTGTCAAATCTGTCTTCAAATCTTCCATGCCTGTCTTCAAATCTATCTTCAAATCGTCCATCTTAGCTTCCATGCCATTCATCTTAGCTTCCACGCCATTTATCTTAGATTTCATGCCATTTTTATTAGATTCCACGCCATTTATCTTATCTTCTGTTAGCTTTTGTGAGAGTGACATTTGTTGCACTTGGTCTTGTAATTTTGATATATCATGTAGCATTTCTTCGTCTTCTTCATGATTCATGCTAGGGCTTTCAAGTTGCTTACTAGGTGTTTGCATTTTCTTTCCTAGGGGCATCAGTTACCGATAATAATGCTCTACTATTCCCTTTGAATTCTTCAAAATATTTTTTCAAACCAAGCTTAAGAAAAATTTAAAATAATCTACACACCTTTTTTCACTTTGTAGGAGCTCGATATTGCCTCTGATGTATCTCTGTAATTTCATATCATCCAATTCTAAAATTGCGACCTGTAGTAGTCCTTTGTGTCCTCTTTCCAATGCCACCAGTCTGATCCAAATTGGATTATCCAAGGAAGAGTTATGCCAAATCTCCCACAGTGACCTGATTATAGACAAGTTCAGTAGTGGGAACTTGTACGACGTTCCAAGAGTCATTATTTTGACCTTTTTCTCTAAAAAATATATACAAGAAACTACAGTCCATCCTCTTTGTATACCTTCTTATGAAATTTCAATCTGATGCTCAGAGAGAAAGTTATGACGATTTTCCCTAGGTCACCTGTTTGCAATGTAATTCAAGAGTCTGCAAAAAGAACAACTTCCTCATATCATATCTCTGCAAATATGGTGAAAAAAGCTCTAAAATTCGGACCTGAGGTTCAGTGCGATTTCTTCTCAAATGGGTGTTTTTTTAGCTTTTGAAACATCACAGAAAAAAAGTTATAGCGAAAATGCCATGATCACCTATTTGGAGCAGTGAAACCCTAGAATCCAAAGCTCTGATTCCAAATTTTATGAAACCAACTCGAAAAAAGATAGAATGTGTAGATCAACGCCTTAGAATTCAACCTCTTCAAGGGGGAAACCTCCTTTGAAGTACATAAATGAAAAATTCTTGGATGATTCAAATGACAAAACCTCCTTTCTATATATGGGAGTCTAAGGAGTCACAATATAACCCAGCCAACCTAACAATAATAATATAAAGCCACAAAAATAAAAATAGAGGGATTCTATGGGGCATAATAATAACAATATGGGGACAATATGGGCACAACAATATTAATAAGGGATACAGCTACAATAGTAATGGGGCAATCACTAGTATTATAGGGACCTAACATAGAAAACATCACATTTGAAGGTCTACGCTTGGTACGCATCCCACATATGAAATTAGAGGATTAGGTCTTGGGGGAAACTGAGTAGTTCCCCCACCTGGCTACTAATAATTTCACGCAGAGAGTATTCTACAAGGATTCCGGTGTCACTACGCTGGAGCCAGTGAAGTGGATTTGTGGGGTGGAAAAGGCAGGATTGTTGAATTTGCTATAGGTGCCACATTACCACTGCACTCCCATAAATTTGATAGTTATCAAACAGTTCCCATGCCTAGTGCACAATGGGTTCCTGTGGTTGGGAGAGCCGATCCCTATAACTAATATGCTTATCCATATGATCACCCTACTACCCCATTTAGGGCTGAATCCAGCCAAGGAATTTGGCAGAAAGATGGGCAAGCGCGACCTCACCGCAAGGATGAAGGACAAGACTAATCTTGTCAAGAAGTCATGTAGATATTCAATTTCAAGTATTACGAACCTCGCGGAGAAGGTGGCCACCTAGATCTTGGCTGGGAAGTTAATGAGGAAGTGTGGCTCAGATGAGGTGTCAACACTAGTGGTTTTGTTAGCCGCCTATTGCGCGTAGGGCATACAATTCAATTGGGCACGCTACCTGTGCAAGGAGTTCCTCGCAAACTGTAGGGATGCATAGGACCACAACAAAACATTCCACTACTCATGGCTATTTTTGTCAATTGTGTTGGTTGCGTGGGAATTTCCAGAGGACAACCAATTTCCTCCAATCAAAATAGTCTACTACAAGTAGCGAAGTTTTCTTCACTATGCACCACAAAGGACACTAAATGGGTCCGGGAGAGTAAAATATTTTGGGTGTTGATGGATTCAAGCATCCATGTGGCCATCAACCGCAAGCCATGGCTGTCACCAACTATTTTTGAATAGTTGTCAGGATACATGGAGTTCAAAGCAGACTTCCACTGTATCTCGATTCGAGCGTGTAAGGACCCAAAATAAAAGTGGTATGATCTACCATACCTCATGACAGATGATGCCATAGTAGCAGTCCTTAATCGTTGGCCAGCCAAGTGGCACACAACATCTGATTTTTCTCTTGGGTCTAGTAAGTCCATGGGAAAGCAGAAGAAGGAAGAGGCCCGATCGAAAATTTAGTAGTTGGCTGAAAAGAGAAAGAAGGAGGCTGCAGAGAAGGCACGTGCAGAAGTGAAGCACGCTGCTAAGGAACGAGAGGAAGAGCGTGACTTTGAAAAAAGTCAAAAATACCCTTCACCACAGACAGAAGAAGAAGAGCGATTAGAGCAGGGTGGTGTAGATCTGGAAAGCACTCCCTTCCAAGTGAAGCAAAACAAGGAGCAGGAGAAGGAAGGGCCATGAAAAAAGACCAAGGCCACTAAGTCATCCCTAGACCTGATCACCTTGACAGAGGGTGACTTATATGACATCGGGGATAATGTGAGGGACACGACAACATAACTTCTACAGTAGTTTGAGTAGGAGTAGAAGCAAGCTTTGGTTGCCATTTAGATGGGTTTGTGCGATCTCTAGATCCAAACTACTCAAATGCTGCCAGGAGTAGGGAAGAGCAACGCGTCGTCGACTAGTTTGGCATCAGGGACCACTGGAGTAGCAGAGATGGTTCACTTTTTGGATCCCTGATCCATCACGCTGATGGATGGAGCTCTAAACATGGAGATAGATGCTAACAAGGCTACCTTAAGGAACATTGGTCTCAATTTGGCCGTGCTCCCAAGTGAATTCCTTCACATGCTGCAAGCAGGTGTGATTGCAGAACTTAGGGCCCGAGAGCAGCACACACTGAGTGTGATTAGCGAGCATAAGGTTAAAATGAACAGTTGTTTGTTGAGAAAAAAGTAGTGATAGACACTTGGAAGAAGGTCTAGGAGAAGAGTGAGCGCACTATAACAATGGTAGCAGAAGAGTGCCGAACCGTTCCAGAACTGCACATCAAGATTTGGAAGTTGTCTATATGTGTGTGTGATTCTCAAACTAAGATGGCCAATGTTCAGTTTGAGATGAATTTCAAGATTACAGAGCTCGAGTTGAGGAACAACCTTCAACTTCTCCAAAGGTTGAACAGTGCGAGGCCGCTCTCAAGAATGCAATCACTGCATAGATGTCGTGGTGACAGAATGCACTGTGCTCTTTGAGCAATCGATGGAGGCCCTCATGAGTCTACATGAAGATCCTAACTTGAAGAGGTTAAATACTAACGAAAGGGAGTTTCAACAGCAGTACGATGAAGCCAGAGTGACGGTGCGCACCATCGCCATCACACAAAGATTTGCCAAGCTGCAGGAGGCAAAGGAACTAAAAGAACATGTGGAAGAAGCACAACAAAAAGAGGTAATCCTCAAGGCTTGATTGGGACTTTTTCTGGATGAGGCCTAAGTTCTCCCCACCACCATTGGGGAGAAGTTGGCCAGCCTTCACACAACACAATAGAAGACCCGGGCAGATAGTGCAAGACCAACAACAAAGCAACTGGTGGAGGAGGTTAAGCAGGTGGCTATGCATTGTACAACTAACGTTGTAGTTGTGCAAGTGGAGCTGGCAGGTCTTCATATTAAGATATTTGTGCCAGCAGAGTGATTTAGAGGTGAGTCATGATTTTTTGTGTGGGGGGCCTGTTGTGACAAGGTCACCTAGGGTGAATTTTGGGGCTAAAAGCCCAAGTTTTGGGGTAGAAAGCCCAAGTTTTTGTATGTATAATGTAAAGTATTCATAATTTATGGTTGTGGAGCGTGTAGATGTAAAGTGTCCTAAAGGGTTTCTGCTCTTATTTTATGTAAGTTTCATCGGATTTAGAAGATCTACCCATGATCCGCGGACCATGGTATTGTATAAAAAGGAGAAGCTTAGAAGAGTCTAAAGCATTTTTTATTCTAATGATGATGAATGTAATGGGTGATTAGCGAAAAGAGTGAAAATTTTTAGAGTAGAAGAGAGGCTCTACAACTGTGTGCACATAGGCCTAGGGTAGAATTACGCAGCTGAGTGCATGGATCCCTGCAGCTGAGTGCGCAGGGTAGTTAGTGTCTGTAAGAAGATCTGAAGTACTAATAAAGAAGATTACTCTGGAAATATATGTGTTTGATCAACTTACTTCTATTATGAATAAATGCGGTTATGTTATGCTGAATAATGGGTTCATGATTTAATGCCATAGTGATGCCTGAATCTATATGTTTTACATTGTTATCTGAATGCAAGTGATAATATTTGTTTATGTTAAGAACATATTATTTCGTATTGAAGTTATCAGATACTTAAGCCAATCTTGGTAAATACAGAAGTAAGAGTAATTCTAGAACCGCGTAAGTGGTTGATTTGCTTGGTTAGGGTCCGCGAATGATAGTCTAGACCTTTGCGAAGGTCTAGAGGCCGATTAAGAGAAGTATATCGACAAGCCCTCAAAGGCTTATTGATCTGCATAAAGGCAGAATTAGTGCATAAAATGACATCACCACCATCTCTGGGTGCAAAAACTTGGTTCCAGCATCCCACCATACTGCTTCAGGTGAGACTTCAATCCATGTTCCGCAGATTGATGCCAAAAGGGCCAGTAGTATAGGGATTTATTTGGCTAAATTAACACTGAACCTGGGTCAGGGCCCACTATGCCAACACCTCCGTTTCAAAGATCAAGTCCTAGACACCCTAGCAGGAATGAAGTAATTCTTGTTCTTGGATGGGTTCAGTGGGTAACCAGATTTAGATAGCTCTAGAGGACGAATACAAAACCATATGTACTTGTCACCAAGTATATTTTTCTTATTTAGTTTTACCTTTTGGGTTTTGTAATGCCCCAACTACTTTTCAAAGAGAGATATTGAGATTTTTCTCAAATTTGATTCATGACTGCGTGGAAGTGTATATGGACGATTTCACTGTTTATGGGGATTCCTTCAAAGAAGATTAGGTAAATCTTTTGACATTATTGATTAGATGTCAGGAAGCACACCCCACCTTAAGTAATATAAAATGGAAAATGATGCTAACAAATGGTGTAGTGCTTGGCCATTTTTTTTCTGCTGTAGGTATTGAGGTTGATCCCTCTAAGATCAACGTCCTATGTTAGTTACCAGTTCTTACAATGAAAAAATAGGTGAGAAGTTTCCTTGGTTTTGTAGCATATTATTGACACTTTATTGAAGGGTTTATGAATATTTCCACACCTTTGTTGAAATTGTTGTCTAAATATGTTGCTTTCTTGTGGATTGACTAGTGCTAGTATGCATTTAACACTTAAAGAAAAACTCTTGATTGCCCCTATTTTGAGAGGGCCCAATTAGGATTTTCCCTTTGATATTTCCATGGACACCTCAAACACATCTTTGGGAGTTGTCCTTGGACAAAACGATGACCTATGTTAGTATGCCATTTATTATACTAGTAAAAGTTTAACCCCTGTTGAATTGAATTATACTATGATAGAGAAGGATTTCCTCATGGTGGTGCATTATATATACAAGTTTAGGCATTATATTATAGGATATGAGGTTTTTATCCATATGAGCCATGCTACTATCCAATACCTCATGAAAAAACCGCTAACTAATGGCCGAATCATGAGATGGCTTTTGTTACTGTAGGAATTTAATGTTACAAGTTCAGATCATCCTACTAAAGATAATTTTGTTGCTGATTTCTTTTCTAGATTGCAACATGAATAAAATAATGTTGCTATAAATGTATATTTTCCAGATGAATAATTATTTTCAGTTCCTACTCACGTACTGTGTTCATAGATATTACAAATTAGTTGGTTTTAGGAAAACTACCACTGAAGTTGCTTGCTCGTGAAAAATGAAAAATTATAAATAAAAGTTACTACTATTCCTAGATCAATGGTAATTTATTTTATACAAGTGTAGATCTTAGCATCAGAAGGTGCATTCATGAGGATGAAGTGCTAGATATTTTAAAATCCTACCACAACGAGCCTTGCGAATGCCATTTTTTAGGTAATGCACTTCCTATAAGGTATTGCAAGCTAGGTATTATTGACCCAATTTGTTCAAAAAATGTGAAGAAATTTGTATTGTAATGCGACAACTACCAGAGGATGGGGAGGCCAATTAAAATGGACGAAATGTCATTACAACCATAGGAATTGGTCGAACCACTTGAAAGATGGACCTTGGATTTTGTGGATCCAACCATGCCAATGTCTAAGAAGAAAAAAAAATATTTTGGTGTGCACTCATTATGTCACGAAATGGTTTGAGGCTAAGGAATTGGCTCAAGCAAATGAATAGGAAGTTGTTGATTTTCCTTATGTGGATTTTTTTACCAGATTCAATGTGCCATGAGAGATTGCTATAGACTAGGGAACATAGTTCATGTCAAAACTCATCAAGGATATTATGGGACATTATCAAATTATGAATATGACTTCAACTCATCATCAGTATGTGAATAGGCAAGTTTAGTCCACTAATAGAGTGTTGGAGGCCATCCTCACCAATACTATTTAGATTCATCATAAGGACTAGGCAAATCATTTAGTTGAAGCTCTATGGGCCTAGAGAAAAACGTGGAGAAGTACTACAAGATGCATACCGTATGATTTAGTTTGCAAAAAGTAAGTCTTTCTATCAACTGACTTCTAAATCCATCCTTTTAAGATGGATTCTCAGTTGGGATTGGTTTTAAGTGAAGCAGGGGAACAAAGATTTCTATAGTTGAATAAACTTGATGAAATTAGGTAGGAAGGGATCTAGCAGATCATGTTGGTGAAATAAAATAGAAAGAAATGTCATGATAATTTTATTTGATAGGTGAAGATCTAGCAGGGGGAATGGGTTCTCCTTTTTTATTCCAAATCGAAGGATTTTAAAGGGAAGTTCCCAACCCATAAGATAAGATGATATGAAGTGGATATTGCTTTTGAGAATGAGCCAGTTCAAATAAAAACCATTGGTGAACAACAAGCACATTTTCTTATGAATAGGCATAGGTTGAAGTTACACTGGAAGTCGATATCTAAAGTAGAATTTGTAGTAGAAAATTGTAAATACAATGGGATGGAGGTATTAAAGTGGAAAGATTCTCTTCCTACCCTTTTTTCCTCTTCTCAAGTATTCTCTCTTAAAAAAAATGATAAAAAAATAATAAAAACTAGACCTAATTGTGAAAACCACCTTGTGGCATGATTAGGTTGATAAGTTATTGTTATATCTTTTTCTAATCATGAATCTTCAAAAATTTTGTTTGTTCTCGGGTCAGTTAATGAGGGATTCCTTAAGGCGCTTCTTCTAACACTCTTTTTCCCATCGGCTTTAGCACACTATCTGGGATAAATGTCTAGAGAATATTTACAATAACTTGAGGCTTGTAGACATTAGTGGTAGGTTCTCTCACCAGTGAACAATGGGAATACATCAATGTCTCTTGGCCACTGGATCTTGGAAGTGACTCTAATTCAACACATTTATTCGTACCTCGCAATATGTATTGGGGTACCTTTGATCTCATTGACATTAAAGGTGAGTAGCCTCATGTCAATTAACAATTTACATTAATGACTGGTAATATGATGATTCCCTCATATGGTCAACTTTAGCACCTTTATTCACATGATGATATATTGTACCTAAGATGGATGGGATGTAGAATACTTGTGATTTTGTTTTTGATGCAAGAACTAATGGATTCAGAATTGGTGAAAATGATTACCAAACTTAATCATAGAACCATAAACCAACCCCCTTCTTGAACGAACAATAGTCTATTGTGCAAAAGATGTAAGCAAAAGCTAAGAAAATAATGGAAGTATAGAACTAGAAAGAAGATCGAGCAAAACATAGAATATAGTTAGGAGCCATCTTCTAGAGTTTGTTTCTAGAGGTTCAACAATGACCAGATGTGAGGCCCTTTGTGATAGCTTGCACTATCTAATAGTTATATGAAAAGACAGGATTAGAAGTGCCATTCCATTCCTATAACTTTTGATCCTACACAAATATGGATGGAATCCCTCCATTCACAATAATGGCTAATACTTCACATTAATCTAGGCACGATGTTTTGGTATGTGTGACTTCTGCAGTAATTATGGTTAGTTTTTTATGCTTTAATATGCGACTAATTTTTGAAAAATCGCGATAATTATATTAATCATCGTATTCGTAGTCTCTCATACCTTTTCACCACCACCTTACCCAAATATCCTGTGTTACGCATATGTAATCCATCCATATAGTTGTATGATTTGAAATTGGTTTAATATATGTATTCTCCATCATAAATCACCATAATACAAATTATATTTTTTCTTTTGCCATTTGCCACCATCCTTGTTAGCCTTGCACCAAGACAAAAAAATGAGGATTCGTTGATCCCCCATTGTAGAAAAAATTATGATGAAACCTCTAGTGCCACATTTCAATCTTAGTAGTGTAGAATTCGTGAATGAGTGTCTGTAAAGATGTAAATGTTTTGAGGAGGCAGTTTGGTTTCCATTTGGTGAAAATTTTCAGGGTCACAATTTTAAGGTCACCAGAGATTTCGTAAAACATTTCAATGGTAATATCACCTGTTTTAACCAACTAGAAATGTTTGTTTCTGAATATTCAAAGAAATAGTGTACAAATCTCCCTTAAACTAGGGAATGTTCATTTAAAAATACCTTGAAGGAATTTGAATGAAACCATGTCTTGATACTTGAACAACAAAATCTAAATTGGAGCAAGTGAATTCCCCATGCATGGGTGAAACAAGAATGGGATGAGGTGCTATACTTGGTTCAAAAATACATTACAAGTGAGGTTAGGTACACCATAACCTTTAGGTATCACTTGATTTTCGTTTTATGTTTTAAATAGAAGCATAAGATGAATCTTCCATTTTACTTGTTAAGGAGTCTATCCAAAATGGATAAAAATGTTTAGGCTTTCCCTGAACATGGAGAAAACAACATGTTTCGTCATGGAATTATTAATATTTTGGTAGAGGATGAGTTACTAAAAGAGGAAAAAACATGGGAGGATTTTTTTTATTTTTTTATTCTTTTATTTTTTTTTCTAATTTTTATTTTTATTTTTATTTTTATTTTTATTTATTTATTTATTTATTTTATTTTGTTTTATTTTTATTTTTATTTTTTATTTTTATTTATTTATTTATTTTTCTTTCTTTCCTTCTGGGGATGGTTTGGTTAGATGACTCTCTCATCCCCTATGAGGAAAGGGCAAGCCTTTGGGTCTATTAGGAAGAGGATAATCGCAGAAGACAAATGTCCCTATGAAGATTTGATTTTTGGGGGAAGTGCACAAGGTTATGTTAAGGCCGACAAACCCGTGTCTTTAAGAGAATTAAGTTTCCATTTGGGAAAGAGAAGACCCTAGTTGGTCAGAAATAAGAACCCTTTGTTGAGAAGGAAAACATCTTAGTTAGTGAAAATAAGGAATGTATGGTGACATAAAATAAGACACCAACTACTAAAAAGGGGAAACCATTAATAGAGGAGGAAGGAATTTTAGTAGAGGCAAACGAAAAACCTCAGGAAAAGGGCCACCAAAAAAAGAAAAAGAATATAGTATCGACATCAAAGAAAAAGAAAGGTCAAGGAGCAAAGAAGAAGGAAGGATCTAGGGAAGAGTAAGTTGAAGTGGTGGTGATAAAGAGTTTTCGTCATCAAATTCATACTCGTTCACTAAATCATCAAAGTGTGAGTGTAGAGGGATCTTCTGAATCTGTGACCACTCCCTTGAGTATTGTTGGCGGACTGAATTCAATTAATGGGCATTTGGAGGTTGTAGCAAAACAAAATATAGCTTCATTGAGCCTAGCTATAGGCCAAGATCTAGTAGAATGCATGGTGTTGGAGGTATGTAAATCCGTTGATCGAAATTTGTTCAATTTTCCTTATTTAGATTTGCAAGAGGAAGAAGTTGAAAATTTGGCTATGGAGTAATGTTGTTGAAAAAAATGAGGAAAATGACCTTGTGGTAGATATTGTTGAATTTAAGGTTGCTAATAATTGTCATGTGGTTTTTAACCCTCGAATTAAGATGATTGAGGAAACCTAAGCACCAAGTATTCCTGAGGTTGAATTAGTGGAGGAAGTATCAATGTTAAGAAACCCTAGTATTGATGTGGAAACCATTGATAACCATGAAGATAAGAAAATTGATAGGATTATAAAATTATATTTGGAGTTGGATTCTCACAAACTGGAGTTTGAGATGCTACTTGGGCAATCAATGGAGCTGCACATACCATTATATCTCAATCAAATAAAATTGATGGTAAAAGGAGGATCATTGACTGCTTTAGAGGCTAAAGAAATGTCACCAAAGGAGTTTAAAGGAGAAACGTAATTAAAAGAAGCATAGAGGATCCCTAAACCTGAGGGATTGGAAGTTACTAGGGAGGAAACAGATAAGCCCATTTGTAGTAAGCAGTCTAAAATAAAGAAGATTCAAAACAATGTTAAAAAGTTTAAAATTCAATGTGTCCAACTAGAACTAGAAAATTAGGTTTTTATGAATGATAATGAGCACTTGAGGAAACTTTAAGACTGATTGGTTGTTTGGAATCAAATTTTGGTTAAGAAAGATGACTATTGGAAGGGTAAGTTGGAATGCTTGATGGAGTGTTGTAAATGAATGAAGCTAAATTAAAATGAGAGGGGAGTAAAGAAACGATTGATCTTGTGGTTCAAGTTGCAAAAGAACTGAACACAAGGATGTGCAATAATCTGGGTGTGGGGGAGATGATGAGTCTCAAGTTCAACTTGTTCAAAGTACCTTCCAAACACCATCTGAGACCCATTTAGCTCCATTTTGGCTTTGATCTCCCTCTACATTGTTGTTTTTCCTATCAATATTATGGATTTTAACAAATCTCAAGTGATAATGTGATTATATACCATTGTAACACATTTATTCATTATTTCGATCTATATTTTAAGTGTATTCAACTACCTAATTACTTTGGGACATTGCAATTTCCTTGCTTGAGTTACAAGAAGGATGATCGCTAACTACCAGAATGTGATGACCTTGTGCATTAAGCTCAAGTTACCAGAAGTAGTCGTCAAGGAAGTTACTATCTAGAAGCGGGATCATTCATATAGACAAAGTTTAGTTTGGATATTCACGCCTTCAATCTGTCTAGCTAAAAGAAACCTTGATTTTAATTATGTTAAAATTTCTCAAGTTTATTTAGGAAGATAATTTCATATAATTCTTGTTAGTTGGATGGTTGCATCCTTTTTTATAATTTTGAAATATTTGTACACATAGTTACAACAATTTCATTTATGTCTTTCGTCCTGAAACTAAGTTTTTTGAAAGTATATATATTTTCATGACTAACTAAACAAGGTTAGAAATGATTGTAATTTTGACTTCTTGTTGTGGCTACTTTATGTTGTTATGGAACTTTGTATTTTCCTTTTATATGGGTTAATATATATATATATATATATATATATATATATATATATATATATATATATATATATATATATATATATATATATATATATATATATACACACACACATATTATACATCTCTCTCTCTCTCTCTCTCTCTCTCTCTCTCTCTCTCTCTCTCTCTCTCTCTCTCTCTCTCTCTCTCTCTCTCTCTCTCTCTCTATATATATATATATATATATATAAGACATTGTTTCTGGTTTATATCATTGTATAAAGTTCACTTTCACCTGTAGTGCTCCCATTCAAGCAGGACCCTTGCATTTGGATGCACTTCTTGATTCATAGATGTTTTTATGTGTGAATAAGCATGAGTATGTTTTTAGTATTATATGTTTAAGTTATTAAATGAATTCTTATCTTCTAGGAGCACAAACTTGTGTTGTTTACGAGTAATTATACTATTGTGAATTGGATTGTGTTATTGACTGGAATAAGGGCCCTTGTGTGGAAGAATAATGAGCCACGAATCCAATGGAAGTTATGTTCACAAAGCTAAGACTCAGACTGGTATTCTTCAATTAATTTGATTGTTTTATTTCCAACATCATATTATTTTCTATATGAACGAGTTATCTATTTTTATTACTCGATTTATTACATGTTCCTTTGATTCTCATGAACTGAATGCATTTTTTATTTAGATATTTTATTCGTTCATGTGACATACAAGATGAATTTATGTTTTGTTACAATAGACTAATGTACGTTAGTATGTTTTTACCATTGATCATGTGTTAACTAATTAAATCAACTTCTGCATATATTTTGTGGGTGCCTCATCAGTTTATGATTCCATGGTTGGAAATTTAATGTACAACAATTTCAAAAATCAATTTTTTTGTTACGTTGGCCATTAAATCCCAAGATGTTTCCTTCATATCCCCTTTTCTTCATTAGATTCAAGCCAATGCCTATAGTTTTATTTTTAAATGCACCAAAATAATCATCATAATGGGAGGAACATGAAACTAAATGATTACTGACATTTTTTACCTCAATTTCTAACTCTAGATTGGGTGAACATGGCTTTGATATATCTTCATTACACTACAACTTTACCAAGGCATATTCTATGGCTTGTAATTGATGTTGAAATCTTTGCTTCTCCTCTTCTACTTCTTGTAGATCTTCTGAACTTAGCATTATCTGTTTGAATTCTCTAGTTGTTTTCCTCAATTTCTTTGAGCCATGCCTTATTTGATGCTTTTCCCATATCTGATTCAACACCTACAATCCCTGTCACACCTACTTTTATACCAAGCTTGATATGAGCTCCAAGAGGTAACCGATCCCAACTTGGTCTAGTTGAAAGCACCTTGATTATGAACTGATTATTAATGTTTATATTCTAACTTTATTGCATTAACAAGATTGAATCCAATTTGAATATTAAACTTAAAAATGTGTTGACAGTATCCAAATTCATTACTTACTGAATTTAGCAATCACAATTGTTGAAATAACACACACACAAGGAAAACATGAGACAAGATATCAATTGCATAAGAGAAGAGATCACAAAGTTGGTAACAAAGTCCATCCAATGTGGCCTACCTCTCTAGACTTTGGTCAATTGCATAGCCACTACAATAGCTTCTCTTCTTTGTCAATACAAAAGGGCTGAACTCTCACTTCAAGTGGCAATGTCTCTCCTTCAAAGAGGCACTCTCCTTTTACAATATGAAAGGACTGTACTCTCACTTCAAGTGGCAATGCCTCTCCTTCAAAGAGACATTCTCCTTTGGCAATACAAAACGATTGAACTTTCAATTCAAGTGGCAATGTATCTCCTGCAAAGAGATGTTCTCCTTTGAAAATACAAAAGGATTGGACCGTCACTTCAAGTGGAAATGTCTCTCCCTCAAAGAGACATTCTTCTTTGTCAAAAGGGTTGAATTCTCACTTCAAGTGGAAAAATGGCCTTTCCAATACCACACCATCTCAATTTACGTGGATAGGCTGAAACAAATAATTATCTATAATAATTCAGGTCTTTCCACCTTGATGCATCATACAAAAATCATACATAATATTCAAGTACATATTGTCCCTCATACAAATCTCACAAAAGGGAAAATAAATAATAAATGAGGCTTACATTGGTTTATGTACAAAATTCTCAATTGAATGCACCAAAATTAGCAAACAAAGCACCGGCTTGTCCGCCTCATCATTCTATAACATTGGATTGTAAACATGACCAACTTCTGAAAGTGCACCTCTATATCGAAATTCATGCCAAGCATTAATGACACGTGGGATTTAACCATGAGCCCTCATATCCATTAATCAAAACTTAACAAACATAACACTAGCAGGTCTATTACATCATTCTGCAACTTTTGACTGTAAACATGACCAAATTTTGAAAAGCGCATGTCTATATTGAAATTCATGCCAAGAATTAATGACAGATGTGGTCTTTAACCATGAGCCCTCAGATCCACTACTCGAATCCAAAATATATGTGCACTAGTCATATTGTGTCGAAAAATCATGAAATATGATTGTAAACACAATATTATTTTATCACCATCACTCATGCACCCCTCTGGGCTCCACTAACTTAGACTTCATGCCCTACATATTGTACCCTTTGTACAATTAATGCAGGCCTTGTCTTAAATTTCATGTTCATGGATGGGTGCGTGGATCACTCCTACCCCATGGAAGATGAATAACACACTTTAAATAATATAAACTAGAAAAGCTTGACAAAGTGGTTTGTTGATAGACAGGTTGGCATACTAAATTTAGGTCATTGGTTTGTGGGGGAGGTCTTAGGGTTAAACCCGTGAGCCTCACATTTTTGCTTTAATACAAGATACATTCGATTGAGTTGGTTATATATATATATATATATATATATATCTATATATATATATATATATATATATATATATATATATATATATATATATAAGAAAAAAATAAACTATTGGACCATACACTGAACAAGTTCATGATTGGCACACCTTTGAAGGCAACTTGGGCTGTTTGGTGGTGGCATGTGGCACCCTTTGACTAGGCCATATGAAAACGTTTCACCATCTCAAGTGTAACCCATTCAACTACCATACAAATTTCCATATGTTTGCCATGTGCTACTATGTCAGTGCCCAATCCTCTAACCACACGTCCCCAACTCACTACCACATTAGCCACTGTCAACTCTTTCATGTCAGCCACTGCCATGCCATCATGTCACTTGTCCTACCACATCAACACTATAATGCCACATCATCTTACATCTTCCATGTCACCTTATCTGTACTACCACAAGTTTCATCCAAGTGTTGCCACATTTCCTCGAAATCTTGACTTTTTACCTATTGGTCAAAATATTCAAATGACCATAACTTCTACGTACAGACTCTGTTCGATGTGATTCAAGTTTCTTTGGAATCGTCTCATCAAGTTCTTCGCCATGGCACTATTTACATCAAATTTCAAGCACTTTTATTTTTGAGGTTTCCTAGAGCTTCTTTGATCAATGGTTGACAAAAAATGTTTGAAATTTGCACATGTTATGCAAGAGATATAATATACTAACATCTAAAATTTTAAATAATTTATCCATATAAATTTCACTTACATAAATCATATCTTGAACATATCTATGTTGATATTTATATATGACTAATGGCTTATCAAAGTAACTTCATTGCATTAAATCATCCACCCCCTTAAGGATGTTAGGATTTGCATGCAATTCCATGCTTGTTGATATTATAATGATATACAATTATATTAAAACCAAAAGACAATGACAAAGAAGAGAACTACAAAGGAAATTAAAGTGGAATTTTTGAAATGTTTATTTTGATACCATTAAACTTAATTGAAAACTCATATTAAAATTTAAAAAATGATATTAGATTTTTTTCGAAAAGATTACTAAATCACCCCAATTTCTAATCACCATTTAACACCAAATACAACATTCTTGTTTCATAACTCAAACACCTCATGTTAGTCTCAACTATTCAAATTATTAATTTGGTGCTATCTATTTAAAACATGGAAAATGGATATAATGCAAAATGGATATAATGCAAGAGACATGCACAAATATAATATGTTTATGCCTAACTTGGAAAAAGAAAACGTTAAAATTATAAACAAAACTTTGTTTTCAAACCCAACAAATTTCGTAACACGAAATACGATTCATAAATTTTCTTTAGAAAAAATATTAATCAAAACATGTACATTATAAATAATAAACTCATTTATCTAAACTTACATGGACATTTTACATAAATTCACATAAATTCACATATATCATGTTACATAAAATGGGGAATATTACTCGAGTATTTTGTTATAATTATTTGTGATTGCGAGAGAAAAAAATTCAATTATTTTGTAATTCTAAATATCATAATCATCATTTTACTAGAGATGGAAACAATTATTTTATCTATTAATTTTTTAAATGACATGATATTGGAAGTTCTTACATTTTGAAACATGTGTAATAGAGTTTATAGAGACGGTAAATGTCTATGTTTTGTTAATGCTACATTTTTAGAAAAGGAAAAGGTATATATTAATTCACATATATCATGTTACATAAAATGGGGAATATTACTTGTTTCCCATTACTTGAGTATTTTGTTATAATTATTTGTCATTGTGAGAGAAAAAAATTCAATTATTTTGTAATTCTAAATAATCATAATCATCATTTTACCAGAGATGGAAACAATTATTTTATCTATTAATTTTTTAAATGACATGATATTAGAAGTTCTTACATTTTCAAATATGTGTAATAGAGTTTATAGAGACGGTAAATGTTTATGTTTTGTTAATGCTACATTTTTAGAAAAGGAAAAGGTTTTCATTTAATTGATTAGGAAGAGCTTCTATTCAAATCACCTAATATCTTTTTCAAATCTATCTAATGAAAAGGAATAGATAATGATTTTTTTTTTACAAATATTTTCCATTTTTTGAAATATTAATTTCTTATGGGGTGATTAAGGATCATAGGTGTTGATATCAATGTAGGTTAACTATTTTTTATGTTTTTTTTAATGCTATATTTTTAGAAAAGGAAAAGGTTTCCATTTAATTAGTTACAAATAGTTTTTATTCAAATCACTTAACATATTTTTCAAATATATCTAATGAAAAGGAATGGATAATGATTTTTTTATAAAAAATTTCCATTTTTTGAAATATTAATTTCTTATGGGGTGCTTATGGATCATGGGATTTGATCTTAATGTAGTGTTGTAACTTCTAGAGGCAACTTCTGGGTTGACAGATGTTAATCCCTAGGACATATTAGAGTGTTTGGAGGATTAGTCCTTAGCACTTAGCATTTTAAATACATTTTTAACTAAAATTACTTCAGATATATCTTCCAAGGGCAAAATTAAATCATTAGCACACATTGAATACTCTCAAAAAAGACTTAACATTCAAATCCGGTGGCCTAATTGCATAAACACATAGTTAAGTTGGTTGTTACAGTATGGATGAAAGAATAATATAATGAAGATAAATATAATACATAGGGTTGATTTTAGAATCCCATGCAGTGAACTTCAGCAGAAAAAAAAATGAAGTAATACAATAAATGAAAATTCAAAGATCACAGAGCGTGTATTAAGGACATTAGACCTCATATAGCATGGGCATCTTTCATCAAAATTTGACACAGACGAATCCATAACTATGAGACTAAATCTAACAACTATAATTACGTACCATCTAAGAAGAAAGAAACATATAATAAAGTAAAGAAAGGAAAGATTACATACTACCAATTAATGTAATTGGAATCACCATAACTTCCTTATTAATCCAGCAATAGAGCATAAGTCTATATTTCTTTCAAAAACTTCAAAAAATCATAGTTTAGAGCTGCCTTTGAAACAAAATTTTTGAACCATTCAAAAATATCTCATAAGAAGTTTTATAGGGTCTCACAGACGAATATCCCTTTACAAAATATTCCTTCTTAATCTTCTCATGATTTCCTAATAGTTGAACTGTTCGAGCATGCTACTAGCAGAACTATCCTAACTATCACATAACTAATTTGATTGCATTCTTTAGAAATAAAATATGTACAAAAACATGAAAATCATAAAATGTCATGATTGACACAATGATAATATCTTCATTCTTGTTGGGATGATTCTGGTGTAAATAATCTTGTTTGAATGATTTGGATTTATGGTGGATTGAAAAACTTACCACACTTTTTCCATAATTTTGGGCTTGGTAGAGGAGAGAGAAAAACATTTTTATAAGCTATCTTTAAACTGGTGAGCTATGCATAATTTGGCTTGGTGGGAAATAATGTATTTACTAGCCACAGCAACTGGAAGTTGAAGTCTGTGGGTTACCCGATGACCGAGAAAAATCAGAATGAATGAAGTTGAGACGACTCTGCATTGGTTGGCAGTTGGATGGTGTGGTGGACTTGTTGAGCAAAATGAGAGCTTGACTATAAGAATAATATTTAAAATTTAAATGGACAATGGGTCATGGTCTTATAGATGGGATAAAATTGTCCAATGATGTAAGATGGGAGTGTGAGGTGGGTGACAAGTAGCACTATGAGACTGTGTAGGGTGACCAGAAAAAGGGAAGAGAAAGATACCATTGACCTTAGATGCAACACACTCGTTTGTCGACGTCGATGTTGTAGCAGTGTATATTGTGGCAGGCATGATTCCCACTCTCTGGTAAGGTGGATGATTCGGGACCGAGGGTGGACATGGACCCCCAAGAGTAAATCTAGACTGTAGATCAACCCACCCATCGCTTTTGACTTTTCTCCTCTCGGGCTAGCACTAGAATATCTATCGTGCTAGTTTCCTAACTGTAATGATTTAGGGGGTTGAATTAGCGACAATGACAAATGATCCATTTGGAAATAGCTCAAAATTTAACTTTCTATGTTCACACCTGCAGAAGCAAACCCCCATTCTTTTACTCTCAATCCTTGACCACTGTTTTTTCTATCGAGATTAGTGTTTGATGTTTGTTTTTCCCATGCATACAAAGTGTTCCTAGGTGCCTATTTGCTTCATCATTTCCTTGTCATTTTCCTGTTTTTTTTCTCTGCACACCAAATAAATATCTGACCATATGAAAAAAACCTTCAAAGGGAATAACAGATACAATATCGGTTTCAACTAGGGTAATGCCTTGCAAGCAATGCATTGAGAACCTACATATTAGTGCCTTGAACTTAGGCATGAAGTCACACTAATTCAAGCATATAAGAAAAAAATAGAAAAAATAAGGATAAAAAGAACTCTCTGGTATGTATAATGAATCACCAATATTTACAATGGGTGAATGGGATATTATTTAATGTTGAAAATAAAGCTTGAAGAACTACCCATTTACATGAAGTTCAAGCACTTCACCATCCAAATTCCCCCATGATAAGGTATTTTTCCCATTTGCTTCAACTATCTTGAAAGGTACAAACCATAAGGGATCAGATTTCCCATGTTTTCCTTTGCCTTCTCTCCTAACATCCTATCTGAGCACTAAATCTTGTGGTTGAAAAAACATTTCCTTAGCCTTCTTGTCAAGGAGATATTTTATCTTTTCCTAGTATTTGATCAGAATCTGAGTTACTTGTCCCCTGCTTTCTTGCAATTCCACCAACTAATTTATTCTCCTGGTTAGAGAATTTGGCTCCTCCTTGACACCTTGTAGAATTTTTTCCACTAGCATAGCCAATTGGATAGGGAAAACGACAATTGTCCCATATACCAACTCTAATGGAGACATCCTAACTGACCTCTTAGTAGTAACTCTATTAGTCGATAATGAAAATTTAAGTTGTGAATCCCAATTTTTCTCATTTTGTGCTATGGTATTTTTAATAATTCTAACTAAGGTATTGTTGGATGATTCTACTAATCCATTCCCCTATGGGCAGTGAGTGGTGGAATGCCCCAAAACAATATTATAATTCTGGCGGAAGATGATAAATTTGGCTGATTTAAAAACATGAGTGCTATCAGTAACAATATTTTTGGGACAACTAAATCTAGCAAGAATATTCTCCTCCATAAATTTAATGACCACTTTATCAGTTGTGTTCCTTACAAGGATGGCTTCCACCCATTTAGTGAAGTAATTTGTTGCTATGAGTATCCATTTGTGTTTTCCACTGGAGGGTGGATGGATTTCTCCAATAAAGTCTAGCCCCTGCTCTTCTACAAAAAAAGGGATCAGAGGGAGGGGTACTAGCTTTTGTTTTAAAGCAAATGCCTAGTACCTTTTAGAGGCCGTGATATATACTTGAACATCACCAAATAACTTGGGCCAATAGAAGCCAACTTTGAGAATATTATGGGATGTGACCCTCCAGCTATAATGTTCCCCACAAACAGAGTTGCGAAACTCATTTATTACCTTGGGAATCTCATATTGCACAAAAAATAATAGTAAGATTCCCACATGGTCCTTCTAGTATAGTTAGCCATTTGAAATGACGAACCTTTGATATTGTAGCCTTAGGGATCTATATTTCACTTTGTTGAAGTTAAATGGTCATTTCAGAAACAATAAGTAATGAAAAACAAATTTGTACCATTCCAAAACCAAACACTTCATTTTGATTTTTTGTTTTGATGTCTTAACATTTCCCTGTTCTCCTTGTCCCTTTTCCTTTACTCGACTTTCTAAGGGGTTTATGCCTAAGGCTTGACAATTAGCTTCAAACAAGATTTTAGTCACTACCCCTTGATTAATTTGGTGGGCTCAATATCCATGTCATAATATTGAATCTTGGAAATCCATTTGTCTCTCTTGCCTTTATTGTCTCCGTGTATGAGGATGTATTTCACAACAATTGTAGGGACTTAAGTAATTATCCTAGTTTGCTTAACATAAATTCAAAAACCTTTCATACCCTTCACTAGGGAATAAGTCTATTTTTCCATAATATTATATTTCAGTTCTGAATCCCTTAACACGTTCGTGAAAAATGTGATTGGCTGCTCCTTCCATTCATCATTCTTTAGTAACAAATTATTTGCCACCATGTTATGAGAGGCAAAAGAGAAAATAAGGAATGTCCTTTGATAGTCTGGACTAGCTAAAACTAGGGCTTTTGCAAAGGCTTTCTTGATCCTAGAGAATGATTTCCTGGCTTCAATGTTCCACATGACTTCGTTATCTTTCCTTAGCATATATGTGATTTCTTTGACAATTTCAACATAGTTGGGTATAAACCTCCTTAGGAAATGTATTCTTCCCAGTAAAACTTGAATTTCCTTTTTATTCCTTGGTAATGGAGTATTTTTTATATCATCCACCCTCTTGGGGTCAATCTTTACTCCTCTTGCCATTACATGACCCAACATCTTACCTTGACTCAAAGCTAATTGTGATTTCTTGGGATTTAAAGATAAGACATATTTCCCGCACTTTTCAAAAGTGAGTTGTAAGTGTTGGAGATGTTCCTAATCTAATTTTGAAAAAATAGTAATGTCATCCAGATAAATTACTATGAATATTTCCTTCTCCCTAATGAATTTTATATCCATTTCTCTTTGAAAAGTGGCTCCAACATTTATGAGGCAAAAATTCATCCTGGCATACATAAATGTTCCCCATGGTGTGGTAAAAGTCATTTTCTTCTACTCCCCAGGGTGTACAACAACCTAGTTGTATCCAGAAAACCCATCCATCTTGGAAATTATGGATGATCCTGCTAATTTATGCAAAATATAGTCCATTTTAGGAAAAGGGTAATTATCTTTCAGTGAAGCCTTATTCAAATTTCTTAAGTCCACACATAATCTGATGTCCCCAATTTCTTGCTAACAGGGACTAAATTTTCCACCTAATTTGAATATCTTAGAGGTATGATAATCTTAGCATGTAGCAACGTTTTCACTTCCTTTTCAATTGATGGGAGTAGTAATGGATTGATTTTCCTCAACTTCTACTTGTAAGGCTTCATTCTACCCTTCAAAGGAATTTCATGTTGTATGACAATGGGGTCAAAAGTCTTCAAATCATGATAGGACCAGGCAAAGACATCCATATAATTTTAAAAAGATCAAGATATTTTTTTTTGTATTATTTTGGAACTCCTTTAGCCAAATTAATAACTTCAAGCTCTTATTTTGTGCCAATATTATAGTCCTTTATATCCCCCTCAAGGTCATATTTATTTGGCTTAGTAGCCACATCATTTGCGCTAAACAACCTCTCTAGTTGAACCAACCTCTGGGGATTGTATTTTCCTTCAACTATAAACTTTTATGACCAACAATTGATTCCTCCCAATCTGCCTATTATTCCATTATCATATTTTCACCTTCCTAGTCAATTACTGAATTAGATAATTATCCAATTACCTCCATAAAGTGCTTGATCTTCTCCTCATCCTAAACAACCTACTAATATTTTACATTTTCTGGTACTGAAGGTCTATATGTGACCTCAACTTCATACCTCAACAAGGGGTTTTGAGGAGGTTTAAAGTTGTTAGAAAAAATTGCCAAGGAATCAACCATCCTATTCTGCTCCCTGGGAAAAAACAAAATATTAAATTCCAAGAAAAAAATTCAACAAAATCCTGTGTCTCATTTCTCTAGGACTTCAATCTTCAGTGATTGGTTTGACACTGATTTTTTACTTGTTTCATCATGAGATCATAATCTTTGAACACGCTCAAGCAATCAATAATGTTTTTAGTAG